>JAWNON010000186.1:5365000-5965000 GCA_035045945.1 Drosophila anceps | reverse complement strand
AGCTATCTATTATATGTGGCAAACTTTGGCTGATCTTTGATATTTTAGTGTAGCGAGAGAGAGACAGAGAGAGAGAGAGAGAGAGAGAGAGGGAGAAGTAGGGGTATCCAGATGGCTTCCTCTAAGTATCTTTAACATAAAGTCACAATAGAGAGGTTCAATAAGGATATTTAAACAAATTTACAGAATTTTCTGAGATTATTTCAATATTTTTGAGTCTTAACTCTTCGATGCCTAAACACTTACTTAATTTTCCAAAGGAGTATATAGATATAATGTCAAAATATATAGCTTAGACAGATAGTCCACAGATGGATAGATAGATATAGTGCTCAATCCAACACATAACCATTTACAACATTTTATAGTAAATTTTCTATCTCTCTAGCTCTTAATCTCCTCAAAGGCTTTACAGCCATAGTCCTCCACGCGTCACATAATCAGCTACAACTTTCAATATGCTTTCAACATTTTCCAATATTTACAGAGTATAACTAGCAGATATTTATTTAGTATCGCCAGCTAGGCCATGCCATAACTATAGACACTTTATTTACTATGCGCCTTTGCTTTGCTTTTATTGCTGTTCGCGTTGTCGTTGGATCCTGTTGATTCTGTTGCGGTTGCGGTTGCGGTTACTACGCTACGCTTCGCTTCGGTATTCGCGCTGGGTGAGCTCACAGCCAACGTTGGGGATATTTTAAGAGAGACAAGCTATTTTTAAACTTGAATTGGGCCAAAGTTTGGCGGCGAACTGAGGCTTTGCAGCCGCTCGCTGTGGGTCTGTCGATTGCAGCAATTAGTCGAAAGGTTCCGCTTCAGCTTTTTCGTTATTCGTTTGCATCATTGGCAGCCATTTGTCTTGTGTGGATGCCACTTCGACTCACTCCTTTCAATTGGGTCAAGCGTGTAGCATGTGCACGTGTGCCGACTGCCGACTGCCGAACCACCGTCCCTTCCTCTTTAGCTGCCTTCCCTTCATATAATGATAAATGCAAGCACAACTGTCCCTAAGGCGAGGCACTGTTATCGCCAAGCGACGTCAATTATGGCCAGCAGCAGCAGCAGCAGCAGTAAGCGCTTTATCGCTCTACCAAAGGGAACAACATTACAAAAACAAACTTTGTAAATGCTGCAGCAGTCATTAGCTGACCCCAAAACCCAAAAAATTCGTAAACCGAAATGAAAATGAAAAATGTCCAAATGTTGGGTGTCTCTCTCTCTCTCTCTCTCTCTCTCTGTTTGTGTTGATAGCAGCAACTGCAGCAGCAACAGCAACAGCAACAGGGGCAACTCTTATCAAAAAAACACGCACACATTGAGTTCGCCTCTGGTTAGGAATTGGAATTCGAATTGGAATCCAAATCGGAATCGGATTGGTTAAGTGGCCTGCAGCGTTTATCTCACTCGTTAAATCAACACGAAGCAAAGCAATGCGTATTATTGGAGACTGAAATTCTCCAGCTACTCCGCATGTGGTCAACATGTGCAACAACAGCAGCAGCAGAGCAGAAGGCATGCAGCTAGCTATAGCAACTGCATTTGCATGCAAAAAAAAATACATATATATATATATATATATAAACACATGACATGCTCCACATTCGTGCGACATTTGCTACTGCAGCTGCAGTCGAGGCAAAAGTGTTACACACACACACACACACACACACACAACAAAGGGCGCCCCGAAATGCGGCACGCTTGCATTTGCTCGCAAATTGGAGCAGCAAAATTCATCAGCCGAATGCCTGTGTCAAATGTCATTAGGGATTGCAGCTAATTGAATAGGCGCTGCTTTGCCAATTTGCTGGCGAATTCCCATTGCCAAATCTTGATACGAATTGTTCGGAATTGGGTAAAGTTCAAACTGAACGCAAGTTAAACTTTGCAGTTGTTAGTTTAGAAGATAGAGGAGTGCAAATGCGATTTACATTTGCAATTCTTATATGCTCTATAGATAGTTACTAACTTGACTAATCAAGTTAGTTGACATTAAGTTCATTGCCCTTTCGGTTGTCTCCCTATGGATCTAAGCCAATAGGATATGTGTAAACGTTTAGTTAAGGTAAGCAAACATTGACTTCTTTCATTTGTTGCACCAGGCTCAGCTAAGCCCAGTCATTTGACTGAAACATAAATGTAGACTTATCTTGCTCTACAGAGAACTCTTTCATTTAGCAATGAAGCAAAATCTAATGAACCATGAACAGGAGCTAAAAAGGCAGAGGACTGAATCTAAAAGGATTCAGTTAGTTAGAAACCTGCTTCACTATTTCGAACAGCGACAATTTCTAAGCCTTCGATTGATTACCCATTCCTTTACTCAAAGCCAATATATGTACACTCTTTTAATCTGCCTGCAATGCTCTAGCGCTAATCCCAATCAAAGCTGGCAACTGTCTATCATTTGTCTGCAACATGCAATGCATTCATAACCTGACAGAGCAGAATTCTTGCATTTAGAAAATGTAATGAACCAAAGTTAGTTTCAAGCAGCATTTCCGACTCACAGACAGCCGCGACATTGGTTCGTATTGCAAGCGACAATTGCTAAGATTTGCCATCATAAAAAGAGCATGAAAATTATACAAAATCATGCGAAATCATGCCTGCCGCCTTCCCTTTCGCTACGCAACCAAAACTTCAGTTAGGGAATTCCGTTGCGACTCATTCGCTCTGATTGCCGACGGGCCGTAGGGAGTTTTGTGAAATTCTACTAGACTTTTCGGCTAGCAGTCGAAACCAACGCAACGAACGCAACATTCCAAGCGGAAATTTCAGCAACATCCGACTTGAGTATTTAATTTCCTTACGGCGCGCGCAATGCAGCTGGCTGGCTGGCTGGCTGGCATTGAGGGCTCGACTGATGTCATTTCCATACAAATATATATATACGACGTTAAGCATGGGCAGACGACTTCGGGGAGTTAGGCACACACACACACACACACACACACACACACACGTCACACAGTCGCATACGTGACGTCGCCAAAGCGAAGGTGTAGGAGTTGCCGGTTGGGTTGGGTGGGGTGGCGTGTTGGGCTTGTCTGCAGACAGAGCAGACATTGCAGCAGGAGTCGGTACCCATAACATAAATAGAAACAGAGCCACATAGCTTGACAACGCGACAAAGTTTTACAATTCACCAAACCACCCGCATGAAGGATACCTGCATGTTAACAGGCTCTGGTGTAAAAAGCAAAGCCAAAGAACCAACCCTCAGTCGCGTATGCGACAAAAATTATGAATGAAGCCAAAGATAAGCAGAGCAACTGCAGAGCAAAATAAAAAACAATGCAAAAGATATTGAAGCAACGAACTGCAAATGCTCTACGAAGAAGTTTGAAGAGTAAGCAAAGCTCATCTAAGGAATTGGAAAAGCAAACAAAGTTAATTTCGAACTTTTTATAGTGTTATCTTAAGAATATCTCGCAATACCGTTAATCGCTTTCTTTAAGTATTATCTGTGCCCTTTTGCAAGTGTGTGCATTACACAGCTCATCTTCATGCTACTCTTTCGCCTCAAGCACCAATTCACATTGGCCAAATTGCGGCGGGCGTATTGCGTCATTTTCTAGCTTGACAACTTAAACAAGAGCAACAACAACTACGGCAACAGCATTCAACACTTATTTGAGTTTGTAAAGACTAAAAATTTTGCTGTTTAGTGTAGGAACTGGGCATGGACTGTGGCACCAAGTGCTGCTGCTACTGCTGCTGTTGCTGCTGCTTCTTAAAACAGGATGCAGTCCAGGGGCATAAAACTTTTTAGCACTTTTATTGCAGTTGCCGCGTGCTGTTGTTGTTATTATTATTATTATTGTTGCTGTTGCTGTTGCTGTTGTTGTCGACAACAGGCGACAGCCAACAACACTCAGACAGCAAATTGTCAGCTTGTTGACGAGCAGCAACAGCAGTCACATCAACTAAAAACGCTATAAATTTAAAGGAGTGCTCGATGGACAAATACCCTAACTGGAAAAGTATGCGGAAGTGCGGGTGAAGTATGCAAATGAGAAAATATAGTTCCAGAAGTACTTTTCTCATATAGATGGACATTGAACTCTTACTCCTTCGTTACTTATTGATTGTTCTATAGCTAGATATAGTCAGCTCTAAAAACAAGTCAATATTTATCGATTTATTCATTTAATATTAATTTCCAATTGATTCTTCACGCTTTGGAATGTCTCATCGCTTGTCTGCATGCCCTAACTACAGCCGCTGCATACCCTTCCTTCAGCACCTTCTCAAGGTACAACAGGGCACAACAACAGCTGCAGCTACAATCAGAAGCTGCCAGACATAAACACGATTTTGAACAAAGAACGAAAAAAAAGCAAAAACACATTTTCGTGCTGCAGCACCAGGCTAATAAAGCAAACGAACAAGTGGGCAGGGCGCAGAGGGCGCGCGGAGTGGCGGCGCGGTACGGTTGGCCGTAGGTAGTTGTAGCTGCTAAGCACTTGAACAACATTAAACTCTACTCGTTTCGTATTTTGTGATTACACGTTGCGTGCGGCCTCAAGTGGCGCAACTCAAAGTGCGCTTATCAACGCCCAAAGCATCAGTTCGGCAGATGGGCAAAGACGGGCGGCAGGCGGTGCACAGATGGAGGCTAGGGGGGCTTGGCGCAAGTTTCAACAAATATTTTATAGAGCATGCATGATGGGGCACTGGGCGCACTCTGAATGCAGCTCAGTGCGGGCACTTGACATAGTTTGTGGCAGCAATGCCCCGCACTCGCCCACGCCCACGCCCTTGTGTGATCCTCCTATTACGCGCTGCCAAAGTTGATTTATGCAACAGCTTGCTAGGCGACACTTGCAAGCGAGGCATAACATTATAAACCTGAAGCTTTTACACCTATTAAAATGTACACAAATGGCGTCGAGTGTGCCAACAAATGTGTGTTCGTTCATGTGTGTGTGTGTGCCTTGCCACTCAAAAAACTAGCAGCGCAAAATTGGATTTAATGCTCGCCAGGACGCGGGCCAAGGCGAGTGGCAGAGGCTGGCTCTGCTTGCAATTTTCATTAAAGCTGCCGCTTGCCACACGCCACATGCCACATGCAGCTTGCAACTTGCACTTATGTGCCGTTATTTTATGCATGAAACCAAATAACGTCAGCCAAGCACACAGCACACAGCACACAGCACCAGCACCAGCAGCAGCAGCAGCCATAGCCATAGCCATTTTGGGGCTTCCGCCAACGCTCCATCGGCAGCTCCGCCAACTCCACAGGGGCACTGCGAGCCATAACTTCATTAGGGTCGCAACAAATTGAGCCAAAGTTTACACAATACACACGGCAAACACGCTGCCCATAGACAACAGCAACCGTCCCCCAACCCACAACGCCCTCGCTTTGACCACCCGCATGTGCAGCTGCTCAAATGTTTGCGCAAAAGAGAAATATTAAAAAATATAATCCTCGGCATTGAATGTGCTGGGACGCGAGCGCTTAACCTTATCAACTTACCCACCGACCACGACCCCGATCCCGACCTCGAATCCGTTCTACCCCAGTCAAGTAATTAGTCATGAAAGCCGAGACATTGCTGCATAACTGGAACTGGAGCCGCCGCCGCTGCCGCTGCCGCTGCCGCTGCCGTCGCGCTGAGGGTTTTTTTTTTCGTTCGCTCGCTCGCATGCCCTCGCGTTAGTTCTAATGCCATACGTTGCGCCCCAAGGTTCGATGCGCGGCCAGGGCGACTGCCCTCCACAGAAGAGGTGCAGCAGGCAACGTAGTCTCAACTCAGCAGTGATTTGCAACACGTTTTGTCACATGCAAACAACAAACAGCGAACTTTCGCTGAGACAAAATAACTTGAAACGCAAATTTGTTCAAATTTCATTGCGTGACGAAAGCGGAAAACACAATAATTCAATTAAAGGCCTACAACAATCGGCGCCTAATCAAAAAATCAACAGCATTTGAATATGCATTAACAATAGATTCAAGTCACCTAAATATAGAAAGCGATTCATCTCACAAACTTTTACACACACAACTTAAGGAGCAGAATTTCGAATTAAAACACAAAAGTTGTGAAAAGAACTGATGCAAGAGTTAAGGGCTTTAACTGTATTTTAAGCTCATTCAACAAGTGAAATGGGTATATTGGCTTTGTCCTTTCGTCTGTCCTTGTCCACTATATCGCCGCTATTGAAGCTAGAGACTTGAAATTTGGAATATATACTCGAGAGTACCCTCGTCTGAAAATCTTAAGATTTCCCCGGTATGTTCACTAGGGGCATGTCGTATAGGCTAATAGTACATCCTGTATCTCAAAAGGGCTAATATGTTAACTGTTAGAGACTTGAAAAGATGTAAAAAAACATTTTGTGAATATATCAACGGCCTAAATATCATTTTTATCACTACAATTTTGCTGTTCAACATTTCACTCGCACTACTATTTTTATGAACAAGGCGTAACACGACGTCTGTTCAAAAAGTATCGCAACTTTTTTCTTTTCTTCCGAAGTTTTATTTATTTATTCATCAATTTCAATTTCGCCCCTTCAAAGTAATGCCTATTAGATATACACTTGTGCCAACGTATACCAATGGGGGGGCGTGGCACATCGTGAACAATTAAAGTGGAACATTTAGGCAACTGCAGACTTCTTTCTGACTCTTTTCTCTCTTTTCGAACTGTTGTAAACATTTCTTGATATTTTTTATATTTTCCTAAATTCAGTGAAGTTAAATATTCAATTGATTCTTTTCTCACACATTCTCTTCATATTTTTGAACAACTTCGTATGAGCTCTTCGAAAAGAGCTCTATAAGTAGCATTTCTGTAAGCCTTATCAGCTTTAGAACATCTCTAGATGCTCTGTAGTTACACGCCTAATGTCCAGCTTTTATAGTCCACTTGACACAGATTATATCATCGAGGGTGTTTCTCTGTTACCAACGCTAAGCTTATCCATTCTAGAACCAATTTGAGCTAACTGTTAGTCGCAGCTGCAGTTAGTTGTAATTCCTGGCAACAAACAATTTGTCTGTAAGTGCCATAAAATGTTGTTGCGCGCTCGTAAAAACACAACTCTAAATCCAAGTTGGACTCGCGTCGAGAGTTTTGGCTTTATAACAAAATACGAATAAAAAACTAGGCCTAACTCAACGCGAGCCGTTAACCCGGCTAGGCAAGTGCCGAAAAACTCGTTTTTGGACTCCACTCTCGAAGAACTGGAGCAACGCGAGTCGAGTGCCCCGTCCAGCTGGTCCAGAGCTTCAGGTTTGAGTCTTTATTTTTTTATATTTTATTTTTTTTTTCAGCTGTGTTTCGTTATCGGGCACAAAGAAAAGGAAAATACACGAAATAAATACAATTTCTCGCGTTTAGCATGTGGCAGAAGCTGTGCGGCAGCCAGTTAATGGCCGCCCAAAAGAGCAATGGACCCATATGACAAAAAGCCCACTCGTTCGTTCAGCTGCTGCTACTGCTGCTGCTGCTGCTGGAACTAGTTCAAAAGTGCCTGCGGCGCTGCTGCTGCTGCTACTGCTGCAAACTGCGAACAAAGTCCAGTTGCCAAATGCTGCGCTGCGCTCTTCGCTCTGGCTGCACTTTAAGCGTGAGTTAAGCGTGAGCTGCGCCAATTTATATTAGCATTCTAGTCGAATAATCAAGTGTCTATGAATATATATACATATATATATATATGTATATAACTTATATATATGTATATATATAGACTAGATATAGGAGCAGGCAGTAGGCGTCATTTCCAGGCACAACACACGCATCCGTTTCTCATCAGTCTTATCAGCGAGATGTCGCAAACAAAGAGACCAAATAACAGGCGTCACTTGGCATGGAAATGAACGACTAGGCAGTGCTCTGTAATCAACGATGTGTTATGGAGTAGAGTTGGATTTGCTGTACAGTTTGTGACATAACTCAAGACTGATTGAACTAGTTCAGTTGTTCATTGCCTTTACTCTAAGGCTGGTATATAGTAGTTCCTGCTAGAAAAACTTTGTTTATTTATAAAAAACTTTAAATAATATAAGTTATATACGACTTTCTGGGTTTGGGTTAACATTTATATATATTCAGATATTCCAAAAATCAGTTCTGCCTATATAATTACTGTACATTGAGCATTGCTTTACTCTATTATTTCATTCATTCTCTTAACTTTATTATACCCTCTGCTGACTGTTTGTCTAGGGCATAAATCCTAATAAAAAACAAAATAAAACAGTCAACGCTGACGGCGACACGGCGCAAATATTGATTTTTTCTACCAAGAGCGAAGCCAAGTGCGTGGCTGTGTGTGTTTGTGTGCGAGTGTGTGTGTGTGTGCGAGTGTGTGTGTGTGTGTGCGAGTGTGTGTATTTTATGTTATGTATTTATGTATTTATAAGGCGGCAGCAACAACTTCACTGCGAATGCGTGGCTAAAACAAAAAACGCAAGCAAAACAAACAAACAAAAAACACACAAACAACACAACACACAGCCACAGCAACAGCAGCAACAACACCAACAACAACAAAACACACTCATGCACAACCAACTCTAGAGTCTCTTAAAATATTTCAAACACGTTAAAACAATTGCAGGCAAGACAGGCAAACGACAAGTGCTAAAGTCTAGCAAATTTTTAACATGCTGCTTCTTATGTGTGTGTACATTAAAAACAAAAAAAGAAGAAGAAAATGAGAGGGAAAAAAGTAAGCAGAAAACGTGGAAGCCCAAGAACAACGAAAAAAAAAACACGCACGAGGCCAAAAGCAGAGCAAACAGCAGCAAAAAAAATTGCAGGAGTCGTCAGGTGGGCCAGCAATCACATTTACTGCCCCTATAGACGGACTCGATGACGGACGGAGGGCGTGACTCGAGTGCGAGTGCGAGTGCCGCGAGCTTTTGACACAGTCGGGCGAGTTAGGCGCCCTTTTGTGTCCTATGACAGCTAAGCAGCGCCGTAGCCCCGCAGCCCAACACAAGTCTTAAGCAATTTGGCTCACGTGACCTGCTTACCGAAGTCAAAGGAAACGCTGCTCAGGATGCGCATCACTTGCTCAACGGCAGTTCCTGCCGCAACGCCCTCGCTCGCCTCGGCCACTGCCTCGGCCTCTGTCTCTGCGCCTGCAGCACATTTCGTATTTATAGCGCGCGGACCCCAACCATGTAAAAGACCCTTTCGCAGATGTATCACACTTTCGGGCAATTCCTTTTCTTTCTTTCTTCTGCTCAGCTGTTGAGCAACAGCTCAGAGTCACTCTCCCTCACTCACTCTCTCTCTCTCTGTCTCTCTCTCTCTCTGTCTATCACTCTTCCTATCTCTTTCTATAGCTGTGACGCTTGAAGGTTTCGATATATGTACACCCCTCAATAAAATGTTGGTCAGCATGTGTTTATTTAAGATCAAACTGCGCTGATAATAAGTATACAGAATCAGGGGCGTTGAGATTCATGAAAAATATGAAATTTATAAATATATATAAGCACGAATATATGAATTATATGAATTATACATGTTATATTTATAAAAGCATATAAATATAATGCAATAAAGATATTCAATAAAGATATATCAAACACTTGCTCACAGCTCAAAGCCTGAGTCATGAGCATGAGAATCGCAGAGAAGGCCAGTGCTTCATATAATTATTACTATTTCCACACAAAAAGTTATTTATGAATTCATTTTCACATACGCTTTGCATTATCACTGCAAGAGAAACAATTTCTCTTGTTGTGCAGCTCATGAGAATCGCATAGAAAGGCAATAATCTATACTTTATGTTAGCTCCTTGAATACTGTTCATATAAATTCAATATATTTGCTATTTCTATTTAATACTCTATTCAACCAATCAATAGTTGAATGGAATTAAAGTTAATTAACCTTTTCGCTACAGATTTTATGCCCAATTACAGTTGTCTGCTCTCCTCTGCACTTCTGTATATCCCACACACACACACGCACACACACACATTTGGTTTACTTAATTATGAAAAGGTTATCGACTCGTTTTTACCCCTACATTTTATGGGCCACAACTGTTCCCAACTGTTACAATAACAAATCACAGCTGAAATAGTCTCGAGTGCTGCAGATAAACTCACAACTGTGAAGTGTGGGCTGCATCAACAAGCACGATATACATATCTATCTATATATATATATATATATATATATATATATATATATATATATATATATATATATAATTATATAGAAATACATATGTATTTGCAGAGCTATTCAGAGATGTAAATCGATTCTATATAGTGCACAACAGAGCGCTTCAATTGCCAACACAAGTGCCATACAACGAGCTAAGCATGCAATTTATCGTGTGTAGTTTTTCAGTTTGGGTCTTTTGTTCTGATTTCCATTTATACCTTTCAATTGCAGATTTCGTTAAGAAGGGTATATTATTTATGTGCCAAATCATGTTATCATCAGCTGCTACTTATTGGGTATTTGCTAGTCTAGCATGCCCTCCATGCTAAAGCACTCGCTGCTTGTTTTTTTTTTTTTTTATTATTTGTGGGAAAATATTTTAGCATTGGCTACGCACAAATATGCAAATTTGCCATGTTGCAAGATTGAAAATACAACTCGTAATGAACGGAAGTCGAGTTAAGTTTGCAGCAGCAGCAGCAACAGCAGCAGTGGCAAGTGGCAGGCCAGGCATGTTGCATGTGGCAGCCTCTCAGCCAATTTGCGTTTGCTGCTGCCCGTTTGACTGGCAAATATTAAAACTAATTTGTATGCAAACACACACATGGGAGTGTGAATATATATATATATATATACTATATACTACAAATATATATATATATATATATATAAGTCAAATATATATATATATATCTATATTATTGTCAGGTGTCTGGTTAATTGCTTTGGCGCTGCAGCATCTCAGCTGTGCGCTGTAAGGCGCGTCCCTGAACAGCGCCGTGACACAATTGATATTGATTTCAATCTCAAGCTAAATCTGTGTCAACTTGATTGCAGCAAAGGCAACAACAACAACAACAACAACAACAGCGGCAACAACAATAGCAACAATGACAATAGCTACGTCACGTGGCGCATTAAAAAAGTTTTAAAAAATTTATATATACAACAACAACAACAGCAACAACAACAGTAAATCGAGACAAATAATCAGCAAAGTGCATTGCGGGTCGAGCGCCTGGGGAGCGCTGCATGGTGGGTGGCAGCCGGCTTGTTAAAGGCTTGCGGGGGCGTGGCCAGTGCGACTTGGGAGTGCGCCACTAGACACAATTCGTAGCGAAACTGCATTGCACTCGAGACGAATAGTCGCTCTGAGGAGCATGGCGAATGGCGAATGGCGAATTGCGAATTGCTGCTGTAACTGAGATTTTGCTCTCGGCGCAATCACAGCGTGACATTATAGTCGGACGGATGGACGCGCCGACGGACGGAGGAACGAACAGACAGTCGGACGGACAGTCAATCGAGCAGAGGCTATAACAATAACTTGCCAAGGCGCTGCTACAAATTGCAAGCTGACAAAACAGCTTCCCTTGCTGCTTGCTGCTGCTGCTCACTCCCTAAATTCTCTCTCTCTCTCACTCCCTCTTCTAGCGTATGCGCAAGTTTTTGGTCCACTTCAAGCATCGCATGAAATATGCTTTGAAAATTTTATTGCAAGTGTCCCCCAAGCGTTTGCGTATAAATCATGAACAAGCTGAACTTAAGCGAACTTTGCTCCCGAGCTAAGCGAATTAGTTAAAGCACATGAGCAACAAGGCATAAGACAAAGATAACAAGATAAACTCTGAATCGAGATTTTATTGAAGAGATTCTGATGAAGCTAATCAATGATTGATGAGTCAAATGGTGCACAAATTTATATATAAATAAATTTATAAAGACTTTACTTGCTTTAATACAATTTTATAAACGTTTTTTTTTTTTTTTTTTTTTTTTTTGCATTCTAATTACTTTTTGTTTTTTGCACTTATCTCGCTCATCACTTTTCAGAGACCTACTTTATTATTCAAATAATTACTTTTATCTCTCACTCTTGAGTCACTTGTCACTTGCTACACTGTGCTGCATAGAAATTGCACCAACTATTCAAGTGTGTAAAATTCCGTTCGCTACTTTCCTGACAACGCTTCTTCGGCAAGTTTTTCGGGCCAACTTTTTGGCAGCTGAGAAATTGTCAAAAAGGAAAAGAAAAAAAAAAAACGAAGAATGAGAAAAAGCACTCGACTCTGTTAAATGTTCGTCGAGAGAGTGGTTTGGACTGTAGCACATTCCGTTTATCAAAGTTGAAGTTGAACTTTTTAATTTCATTTGAAGGCGGATTGTTAAGAGAGTTTCCTGTTATGATTTCTCAAGAACTGTTGGCAAGTTGCATTCTCTTTTTCTTCTTCTTCTTCTTCTTTTTTGTTATCAACAGATGCCACGCTCTAAAACTGTTTTGTTATGACTTTTTTCTATGCTCCATAGATGCTGCCACTGCCACTGCCGCTGCTGCCTGCCTCTGCTGCCGCTACTGTCCAACTTCTGCTGCTGCTGCTGCTGCTGCTATTTGGGAGCGTGCTCCAGTTTTTCTTTCATTCTGTTTATGTTTATCTGCCTCCTGGCGAAATTCACACCTTGCAACGAGTTCAATGCACTCGAATTCCATTTGAATATTAGCTAGAGACAGCTATATATAGCCATAGAGAAACAGAGAGAGAGAGAGAGAGCGAGAGGCAGAGCGGCTCATTTGGCTGGCCTTTTTGTATGCATTTTCAATCGATTTGCCATTCGATTGTCGCATGCAATGCACTAGCTATCGGCGCTGTGCTGCCGCCCTTTGTCACGCCCCTTTCTATATATATATATGTAGCGCGCAACAGTCGCAATTCGAATCTGAAATCTCACTCAATTTATTCTTCGCCGGATTAGCAAAAACAAACCCAAAACTTTTGCCCGCCCATTAAAACATAAACTTTAACTAGATTTGGGTCTTTGCGTTTTTTGTTTTTCTTCCTCTTTTTTTTTTGCAGATAAATAGTTGGGGAGAGGTCAAAGTTTATTAGTTTTGTTTTTTGTGCCGCGCTTAATGCTCTTTTATTTAATTTTTTTTTTTCGTTTCGTTTTTGTTTTTGTTTTAGAGCAATGAAAGTACGCTTCGAGCTTTTCGCATAATAAACTTTTATTGTCCTGATGCTTGTAATTAAAAAGTTTGCTTACCCCAAAAGTCCGCGCGTCAACGGCTTTAGCTCTGCAGCCAGCCCGGCGCGGCCCGGCCCGGCTGCATGCACACTGAGGCAAAACCATCAAATTGGGTCATATCACTAACAACTCAACTAACAAACTTTGTTGCACGGCGCAGAGCGAGCAGCTGCGTAGTTAGTTTATGCTGCGAGTAGCATAACTTTGAGACTTGGAGACTTTTATCTACTTTTCTATTAGAGTCTGTCTGTGCTTATCTTCCTTTCTCAGCTTGGGGATCTTAGAGTGCGAAGTACAGTGCAGTTGCTCTATGGTCGACCTTCATAGCTATCAACCAGAGCAGGCAGTTTATTTATATGAGTCTTGTAGACATTTTCTAGAATCCTGACTTAGCTCAGGCATTGCCTAGAACAAGTACAGTAAAAACTCAGTATAGTGTCTTAAATTACAGATTTGTAGTAAAGTTTTTGTTTCAGTTCAATTGGTTTTGTTTTTAATTCAGTTTTTTTTAGCATTTTTAGTTAGCCATGGAACAAGTACAGTGAAAACTCTGCATAGTGTCTCAAATTATTGATCGCCTTCTAACTAGATTTCTTTAGTTCAACTAGATTCATTCCTAATTTTGTTTTTTTTTTTTTGCTCAAAAATACTTCAATACAAGTACAGTAAAAACTCTCTATAGTTTACGCTAAGCAAACACAAATAACAAATTGAATTTTATTAAGATTTCTGTAATACAACAATTTTTAATAACTAATATGAAAGAATTTGTTTTTGGTTTCATTTCCTTAGCTAAAGTCTTCCATGGCACAAATACAGTAAAACTTCGCTATAGTCAACCCAAATTATTGCCAATTATTAACATTCTTTTAGACGAGTTCGATTCGATTTTTAATCCTGATTTTTTTTTGCTCAAAGTACAGTAAAAAAGCAACTACAGTAAAAACTCCCTATAGTTCACACTGATTAAAAAAAAAAACAAACAAATATTACAAATGAAGTTCCATCGAACAAGTACAGTAAAGTCTCGCTATTCATACAATTCCAATTGCTTTTTCCTTTAAAGGTTTCCCGCTGACCAATTGGAGCATTTTGTATTGCTAAAAACTTTTGCTGGCTGCTTTTAAAGGTTTCGCTCGACTAATTGCAGAATTTTTGTACAAAATTCCAATTAGAAAATATTTATATGAAAGTGCATGCTGCACGAATCGAGGCAGAGAGAGAGAGAGAGAGAGAGAGAGAGAGAGAGAGAGGGACGGGAGAGATTAGAGGAATGTGCAAAATATTACTGAATGCAAATGGAGTAAAAGTTTTCATTCGCACAGCTGCGGCATCTAATTGGAGTTGAGCGTTGAGCAGCGACTTTATGAAAATCAATAAAATCGAAAACTAGCCAGAGTAGCAACCACCACAAAACAATACACACACTCGCACACACACTCACACACGCACATTAAGTTTGTGCTAGAGGCCGGAAATGTGTGCGCGCCTGTGCCAGAAGTTGAAACCTGGCCAGGAATGCGGGCGGGGGCGGGGGCGGCTGGCGGCCGACGGCAGGCAAAAGAATGAATGGGCAAAGCGAGCAAAAAAAAAAAAAAAACGCGCTGGCGCAGCTTTCAACCACCGCAGAGCAAAGTTGAAGTTGTTGCAATGAAACAATGTTTATTGTTGCCCAGCCGGATGTGCAGTGAAGTGCCGAAGCACGAAGAGGGGAGCAGCAGGCGCAGTCTAACAGCCAAAGCAAACAATGCCAAATGTGTTTGCATCGCCTCGCATCGCATCGTCTAAACGTTGGCTTTCCACGTGTGAACGCTTTAGCAGCGAACGTTGTAGAACTGTTCTAATGCCATAAATCTAATTGAAGCCGCTTTTGGGTTAGCCGGTCACAGGGCCCACAACTCACTGACATCGCAGCCCACTGCTGCCCACTGCTTGATAAGCACCATTAAAAAGCGACTGCAACTTTTCTTGAGCGACATAAATTAGAAGTTTGCCCAGTGTCCAGCTAAGTAAAACAATTGAACAATGCAGCGAGCAAGCGAGCAAGCAACAACAACTTGCAGCTCGAACTTGCTGCACTTGCAGCTGTCAAGCGTAGCAAAAAACTACAGAAAAAAAAAAGTAGAACTACTTAAATTGCCATAAAGTATCAAACTTTGAACTGCTACCTGTGCCAAAGGGGCGTGGCTGGTCGTGGCGCTGTCAACTGCCACAACAGCAACAACAACAACAACAACAACAACAATTGATGCCAACAACTTGGACAACTTGAAGAAGGCACATTAAATGGATTGATGCTGCGTTTCAATAGCGTCAATGTGACAATGGGCGAGCGTTGGCAAAGGCAAGGAAAGGGTATTCAAAGCGTCATTAAGTTAATGAAAATAAAATGGCGAAAAGATTGAAGAAGCAGATAAAAAACAGATTGTGAAATGAGAATTGAAATGAAAATACTTAAAGCATAATTGAATATATATTCAGAATATTTCATTGAAAATTTTTGAAATTAGTTTGGAAATGCTGGAAATTATTTGGAACGAGCAAACAAAACAAATATTCAATATAGAAATAGATTAAAATACATATATAACAAAAGATATTCCTTTGGATTTTCGAAGTTTAGTAATTCAGATTGAAATCGATAAAACTTTTCAACTGAAGAAAGTCGTTTTGAAAAGAAAACTAAAGATTGCAATAGATAAAACTATATAACTAAAGTAATCCCTTTAAGTCTCCTAATTGCAAGTTCAATAAGTTGACATTGTACTGTACTGCCAGCCTAACATACCTGCCAGAAGACTCAAGAGGGTATACCCAACACTTAATTTGAATACGAAATTTACTTATGCAAAACAATGAATGATATATGATTTTATACATAATTAATAATTTAATAAATAATTATTATTACTAATTATTAATATAATACAATTAATAATAAAAAATAAATAATTAATAATAAATAATTATATATAACGATTATATAACTTATATATAACTTAAGGATGCTTTCAAATCAACATCAAATTTGAAATTTTCTTAGTTTTCAGATTAGTCACAAATCTCTCTTGAGCTCGCTTGAAAACGATCCATTTAAATAAAAGATAAATTATCTCTGCAGCACAATAAAATGCTGGAAATCTGTATTACATTTTTCAATGTCCCACGCCTTTATCCCTCTTCTACTCTCCCTCCCCCCCCCCCCCTATCTATTGTCTATTGCTGTCAATTTCTTACACATTTCATTCCCTCTCCCGCTTCTCTCTTTCTCTGTCCAGCAACTTTCCACACTTGTCTCGCTGCTTGCCACGCACTTTCAATTTTTCTTATCAATAAAAGACGCTGCCACTGCCGCAGCTGCCTCTGCCGCTGCTTCTGGCTCGTTTTCATTGTGTGTTGTAAGTGGGCGACGTTGAGAGCTGCATAAAAAAAAAATCAAGCAAATGGCCGCTGTGAGGCGTGAGCGACTAAGAGATGCCACACAAAAAGACAATGCGGAAAACGAATGAAGAAAACTAAAGAGCACAAGAAATTGACTTAAGATGCTGATTTGATATTGAACATCTTTCGATATGTAAAAAAAAAAAGATCTATATCTTCCTTCTGAATCTGCTTAAAATAGCAACCACATCATATATTTCACCTGTTACATCTTTAGCTGCCACACCAATATACCCCATTTGCGCTGGCTACAGGGTATTTGGCAACACAAAGGCCGCTGTCGCGGCTACAACAATTGAATTTTCAACTTTTGCTGATGCTGCCACTTCAGTTACTTTTTCACTATTAAGCAGCAGTTGTTGTTATTATTGTCGCCTTCTCCTTCTCCTCCTCCTCTTCCTGCGTTATAAATTGTGATTTGCCTTTGTGAATTGTCTGTCGAATCGCAAGCAAAATGAAAATAATCAAAAAACAAAAAATAAAGCAATCCAAGCATCAGCTTAGATCTTCAACAAGTTTGTGCCGTTAGACGAGAGCTAAGCTGATTTACCGTTTGCCATTTCGCAATGATTTGTGAGCCAAAAAAAAAAAAAAAAAAAAAAAAAACAAAAAAGTCCAGAAGGCATAATTGCCAAGTGCAGCACTCAAAATGAACTCTTTGAACTGCGCCCAAAAGGCTAGACAGAGATAGCCTCATCACTCTGCTCCTCTCCCCCTCTTTCACTTCCATTCAGATATGGAAAAAAGTGCCGGCCGATAAAGAGAAGGCAATGGAAAGAGAAGTGGCAAAAAGTAAATAGCCAGCCATCAAAAAGCACCATCAACAGCAACAACAACAACAACAACCGACTGGAAGTTGTCAGCGCATAGCAGAATGTGTTAATGAAAATTCGTATGCCTGCCTGGAATGGGGAATGGGGGAGATGGAGTAAGGCAGAAACATGCAGATAAGCTATAAAAATACTATTTAAAAAAAAATTGTATTGTGGTTTGAACTTCAAACAGCAACGATGCTGGGATAATAAACAGGCCAAAGCAAAAAGGTAAATAAATAAATGCGGCAAAGCCACAACAAAAATAGTAGCAGCAACAGCGAGAGAGCGAGAGAGATGGTGCGGAAGAGCATGAGCAGCAGCTGCATGTGTTGCTCTCGTTCTCCCTCTCTCTCTCTCTCGCTCGCTCGCTCTGTCTTGTGGTATTCCAGGCGCAGACGTCGACAGCTGGTTGCCGAACTGGTTTCGTTTTGGTCCTCCAGCTAAATTACAGACAATTACAAGCAACAACAACATTGCTCTTTGACTTTTTAAACGCAGCAGCAGCAGCAACAACAGCAGCAGCTGAGCAATAAAATGGGATTTTGCTTTTATCAGCAGCAGCAGCGTAAATAGAAATTGCAGCGGGAGAGCCAGAGTGCGCGCTCTCTTCCATTCTGCTCTGGCTATGCTCTTCACCAGCGTTGCCACTTTAGCTATTTTCACGTCAATTCAGCAGCGGTTGGCGGGTATTTTAGCTATTTTGAAGTATTTAATGGCTTCTTTTCAGCGAACAAGAACAAAAACCAAATTTAAAAAAATACGAAATAAATAAACTTAAAAAAAGTCATCAAAACCCGAATTTATTTTACTGGAGTTTTCAATTCATGTTTAGCTATTTCTGGCTTTTTTTGACTAGTTGATCTATCTTATCAAAGAGTTGGCAACACTGGCAGTAGCAGCGTAAATAGAAATTGCAGCGGGAGAGTCAGAGTCTGCTCTCTCCCATTCTGTGCCTCTTCACTTACACTAATTTCTTGCTGTTGTTATTGCTGTTGCTTTGTAGTTTTTTTTATTTAGTTATTTGGCTGCTGCGTTCATTGGCTTTTGTAACGGCACTTTGTTATGTCGAGATGCATTTTTGTGCCACTTTTCGAGCGATGCGTTGGTCACACTCATAAACATACACACACTCCCATACGCAACAAGGAGCAAACAAGTTTCCAGGGCGAATAAGTTAAAAATAGCCAAAAAAAAATCTAATAGAGTATGGCAGCACTTACCTTTTAATTTTAATTAGTTGGAATATTCAGCGTATTTATTATTGAAAGCGAGCGGCTTAGCCGCGGTTTTTACAGTTATAGGCTATAAAACACAGTTTCGCTGCCAGCGTCTCGCGTTCGTTTGTTGTTGTATTTCACGGTCGTTTGGGCTGTATGCGAAAATGAATAATAAAAACAATGTGAAACTATTCGCCGAATTTGCGCTAATTGGAAGATGAAATGGAAAAGGGAGCAAAAGAGGGAACAGCAATAAGAAAATATCCTGCAATAGTCATACAAAGAAGAAGAAGCAAATAAGTAACAGAAACTTTCAATGCGAGGCGTTGGCAAAGACAACGGCAGCGACGTCTGTCGGTAAAATTCCCAAATGAAGAGCGACAGAGAGAGAGAGAGAGCGGGAGAGGGAAAGGCAAAGAAGCAGCACTGAAGTTGGCGGCGGCGGCTTTTGCACTGCGCAGGATATTTGCGGCGTTTGTATTTTATTTTTATTTTAATTAAATTTCATCATTCGTTTATTTTTTCACTTTGTTTGCTTCTTTATTTTTATTTTTTTTTTTTTGTTACTCCGCTGTGACACTTTTTTTTCAGTTTTCCCCACTTCTTTTGCGCTGTCTTATGTACATGTGTGTGTGTGTATGTTTGTGTGGGTTAGTGTGTGTGTTGCTGTTTGTGTTTCCACTGCAACTCCGTTGCTGCTGTTTGCTTTGCTTGGAAACTGAAACTTCTTTCTCTTTTGCACACATACGCTGACACGACCACACACACACACCCATACATTCACACTCTCGCATTCACACGCATACAAACTGAACAACGGCACAAACAAATCACTTAAAAGAACTTACACGTTGCTTCTTCTGAATGAAACTGCAATTTGCACTTCACAGATTTTTCAAATTTGACACTATATTCACACACTGAAGTTTTGATTTTAATTATTATTTTTTTCACCGACAAGAAACGGAGAAAACACCGACCGACATAGCCTCGCACTGAAAACGCGTCCAACTCGCTCAACGGTTTTTTTTCGACTAAAAGAAGTCGTCTCTCCCGCTCGCACAACAACAACACGAACTACGGCACGTTAGTGTGACCAGTTGACATTAAATATAAAACCAGAATATATTTATATTTTTGCTGCTGCAAGGTCTGCAGTCAAAAGCTATTATTTTTTAAATAATTATTAAATTAAATATTGGTTTAATAATTTTCAATATTTTGCGCAATTACCTCAATTTAGTATATACTGCAAACAATACTAAATATGTTTGTCGTTTTTTAGCACATTTTCTTCAGGCGGCATTTATTTGTATGCAGTGGCAACGCTATTCAATGTAGTTGCCACACAAGTTTATTGTATCACATCGTTTTTCTTGCGGTGCGCGGCCGTCTGTGTTTTTGCTCTCCCTAATTAAAAGAAAACTGCCAGTGCGCTGCCAAAAGTGAAATAAAACTTTATTTATATAGCTGCTGATTTAAGTTAAATCACATAAAAGTAACGCCGCATTTTACGTCAGGCCGGCAGCAGTGACAATGCAGTCTCATAGCAAAAAGCGCGTTTGCTACTATTACGACAGTAAGTTGACATTAAAATTAGTTAAATTTCATTAAATTTGGACAAACAAGTGATAAACAATGAGTGCATGTCCTAATACACTTGTTTTGGGGCTTCTGCGGCATTCAGTCGGTCAATTTGGCAACATTTTTGTGAATTTCAATTTTTACAGCGACTGTACTAGCATTTTAGCACACAGTGCACTTTGTGCTAACGACCGCAGCGAATGCGACTCTGTTGGTGGTGGCAGTGGTGTGTGTGTGTGTGTGTGTACGTGAGTATACCTGTAGGCCTTTGTTTCGGTATAGCGAAAGTGCTGCTACGTTTGTAAACGGCAAAGTGCACTGTGCGCATCGACGCTTCGCCGACAGTGGCCGTAAAATTTTCGTTTTGCACAGCGTGGCGCAAAATTGTGTTTTTCGTATACCCTGTGCAGATATTAATGGTGGGGTATATTGATTGTGTGCGAAGTGCTTGTTATTGAGGCTGTTTAATTGAAATTAGGTCGGTGTTGAGTAGTTTTTTTACTTAGTTTGATGTTTTTTATTTTATATAGTATGGTAAGGTCTGCTAAAACGTAGGGTATTTTATAAATATAATAAACGTATCACAGTTTGAAAGTCATTGGTCAACAGTTTTGCCCAAGGTTATGCAGATTAGCTAAAAAAAAATTATGATTTCAGCCATTGCAGGGTATTTTGTGGTGTGTACATAAACTTCTCAATCTCTTTTAGAGCTTAAATTGGCAATGCAAGAGCTTTGCCGCCCAAAAGGCAATTGCAATGCACAGATATTTTCGTTTTTAACTGAATTCACATATTCTAGGGTATTTCGCAGTCTATTTATATAAATGCAATACTCTTTTGCACTCCACAGGTGACATTGGCAACTACTACTATGGTCAAGGTCATCCCATGAAGCCCCATCGCATACGCATGACCCACAATCTGTTGCTCAACTATGGACTCTATCGCAAAATGGAGATTTACGTGAGAACCCGACTGCGATATACCCTATAATTTAATATAATGAAATGTTCAATTGCAGAGACCACATAAGGCCACAGCGGATGAGATGACCAAATTTCATTCCGATGAATATGTGCGATTTTTACGTTCCATACGTCCGGACAATATGACGGAGTATAACAAACAGATGCAGCGCTTCAATGTGGGCGAAGATTGTCCCGTTTTCGATGGCCTCTACGAGTTCTGTCAACTGTCTGCGGGCGGATCAGTGGCTGCCGCCGTCAAGCTGAACAAACAGGCCTCGGAGATCTGCATCAATTGGGGCGGCGGACTGCATCATGCTAAGAAATCCGAAGCTTCCGGCTTTTGTTATGTCAATGATATTGTGCTTGGAATTCTGGAGCTATTAAAGTATCATCAGCGTGTGCTCTACATCGACATCGATGTGCATCACGGTGATGGTGTGGAGGAGGCGTTCTACACAACAGATCGTGTCATGACTGTCAGCTTCCACAAGTACGGCGAATACTTTCCGGGCACTGGGGATTTGCGTGACATTGGCGCCGGCAAGGGCAAATATTACGCTGTGAATATTCCGCTGCGCGATGGCATGGACGATGATGCATACGAAAGCATCTTTGTGCCCATCATCTCCAAGGTCATGGAGACCTTCCAGCCGGCTGCCGTGGTGCTGCAATGCGGCGCTGATTCGCTGACGGGCGATCGTCTCGGCTGCTTCAATCTGACCGTTAAGGGCCATGGGAAATGCGTTGAGTTTGTTAAGAAATACAATCTGCCCTTCCTGATGGTCGGCGGCGGTGGCTATACCATTCGGAATGTCTCGCGCTGCTGGACCTATGAGACTTCGGTCGCTTTGGCTGTGGAAATAGCCAATGAGCTGCCCTACAACGATTATTTCGAGTATTTCGGACCAGACTTCAAGCTCCACATCAGCCCGAGCAATATGACCAATCAGAATACAGCCGAATATCTGGAGAAGATCAAGAATAAATTGTTTGACAATTTGCGTTTGTTGCCGCATGCGCCGGGCGTCCAGATCCAGGCCATACCCGAGGATGCGATCAACGATGAGTCCGAGGATGAGGATAAGGTGGACAAGGACGAGCGTCTGCCCCAGAGCGACAAGGACAAGCGCATCGTGCCGGAGAACGAGTACTCGGATTCGGAGGACGAGGGCGAGGGCGGACGGCGAGACAATCGCAACTACAAGGGTCAGCGCAAGCGACCGCGTCTCGACAAGGAGCCCATCATCAGCAATGCCAGCAGCAAGGCCAGCGCCGAGAGCAGCGAGACCAAGGACGAAAAGGAGAAGGGTATACATATAGTCTACTATAGCCAACTATCCATCCAGTTTAACTAACTTTTCTCTGTCTCTCTCTCTATCTCGCCAGCTGAAGCTGAGGGCGATGAATCCGCCACGGCCAACAATACGAACAGCAGCAGCAGCAACAGCGGCGGCAGCAATAGCAACAAAGATGATGCTGCCACGCCCACAGCTGGTGGCGGCAGCGCTGGCGGTGCTGGCGGCGTGGGTGGTGGCGCCGCCTCCGCTGCATCGAAGGGCGCCAAGGAGAACAATATATGACGTGGCGGCCGCAATTGGTTATAGAAGCCAATTAAGCGACCGCCCAAATACAAGCCGCCGGATTTCACCTAGCACACGGATACGGATCCATAAGCCAACGGATCACGCAGCTTAGTCAAAGGAAAAACGAAACAAAAAAAAGAAAAACTCAACTTAAATTTAAATACAATTTACTGTGTAAGGCAACATTTTCATTCAGTGTAAGGCGAATTCGTGTTTTAAGCTAAGCCACAGATACAATTTAAACAAAAGATACATTTAAAGCACAGATACAGATACAGATACAGTAAACAATTTAGATACTACAGCTACAGTTACACTTAAAGATAAATGATACAGTTACTTACCATAAGCATAAGCAAGATCCACACGTGTTTTTTAATCGATCGCTGCAAACTTTTAACAACAAATAAACAAAAATCTTTTTAAATGTGACATGTGCGAAATTTTTAATAAAAATATAATTAAGTGGAATTTAGAGAAAGATAAATTGGCATGAGGATAAGATAGAGATTGTTTATTATATGAATTTTAGTATATAGAGATTTTATAGAGTTATAGAAACTAAAAACATAAAAAAGTCTTGAAATGTTCTAGATTTTAGTAAGTTTTTATATTGCAAACTTTTTCTTTGTATTAGCAAGAAATGATGGCATATATAGCCATATGTGTATGCGACTATTCAGTTATCAAAGAAGACATTATATAATATATAAATATTGATATTGCTGATATAGATATATGTATATATATATATATATATAGACAGACTTATAGACTTTGTAAATATGTGCCTAAAAATGTTATTCAGACAGACACACTTGGCAATAGCTATTATAAATCACAGAGTTAAAGCAACAAAGCATTTAACTAAAGGCATGAGAAGCACATAGAGAAGCCACAGTTAGGTGTACATTGATGTCAATTATAGGGAGTATAGATACTTGTCCCGTATATATATTCTGACTCTGTAACGACATACTTTATGTAACATTTAAAAACTTTAAAGAGCAGAAAAACTTGTTTAAATTCGTGAAAAGCAAAGCAAAGCAAAGCAGGGTTAGCAATTACAAATATAAAGATTATATAGTTATAGTTAGTATCGCATGATATTTGCAGATGTCTAAAACTTACATTCCCTATCATGATATTAACGGATATATATCCATATAGTTGTACTGCATAATATGTATAATTTCAGGCTTGCAGGGCTGTAAAACTCGCTTGAATTTATGAGAATCGCATAGATATAGATAGACATACATCAATGTATGTATAGCCAAAATTGTAGCTGCAGAACTTTCGAAAGTTTTTACAATTTATAGATTTGGCTTTACTTTTAATTTAATAATATTTTAACTATTTCTCAGCTTTTGCTTTCCTAAAAAAAAAAAAAACAAAATTTACAAAAAAAATTTTCAATTAAAAAATACTTTTTCAATTAAACCATTTTTTTATTATTTTTTTAAAGTAAACTTTCGTAAGAAATATTTTTTTAGAAATTAAATAATTTTTATATATTTTTCTATTTTTTTTTATTTATAAAAAAGCTCAAAAATATTTATGAATTTCTTTAACAAAAGTTTAGTTAAAAAAAAAAAGAAATATTTTAAAATAAAATATTTCTAATTGGAATTTCCATAGACTGCTGCTCTTCTATGTGATTCTAATTAGTTTCATTAAGTAAGATCCACTGATGTGAATCGCACAGAAGAACAGCAGTCTATAGAAATTCCAATTAGAAATATTTAATTATTTTTTTTTTAATTTAAAGCTTTTTTTAGAAATTCGTAAGTTCATATAATTTCAATAAAATTTCAAATTGTTTTTTTTTTTAAATTAAACTTTTTTTAAAAGTTTAATAATATTTTTAAATAATTTTAAAGCTACCTAAAAACAGCAGTTCTTATAAGATATTTCCATAATTTACTGTTTTTATGCTTACTTTCCAATCAGCTCGACGCAGTCCAATCAGACATTTAAAAAAACTAATTTCAATTCGCACTATTTACTGTTATCATACTTACTTTCCAATCAGTTGAATATTTTCCAATTAGACATAATCAAAAACGAATTTCGTTTTCTCTTTTAATACTTTTCTTTATTCAAAAAAGGAACTTGTAACAATTTGTTGAACATTAACTAACTAAAATTTCAAGCTAACTAAAGTTGAGGATTGCAATTCCAATCAGATAACGGGCAAACTGACTTGCCAATCAGACTGGCAGGCTGACTGACTGACTGACTGACTGCCCGACTAACTGTACTGGAGGCGCACTTGATGAGACTTTTTGGTGACTAATCCAGCGATAATATCGACTCGATGCTGTTCCGATTGCTGCGTGGCTGCAGGCGCGGCCCGCCCAAATAGCTAATTGGATTCGCGAACTGGCGCTGCAGCAGCGCAGCCTCCAAATACAGGGGCGGCAGCGTTGGGCGAGGGGCGCGCCGGGCAAACGTTGCTGGAGCTGTCCAATTGGAATTTGCGGCGCTGACGTCAAAGGCGTGCTCCGTGTCATCGCCTGCTTTGTAACGGGATTTGCGTCGCTGCGGTAGCTGCTATGGATTTTCGTGGGCGTGGCAGTGGGCGGTGGGGTCAGGAATTGAGGTTATGTTTGGGGTAACGGTATTTGGGGTTGCGGGTTTTAGATCAAATAATTTAGGGTTTAATTCGATTTGGCTGTATTTGCAAGTGTTGTGAAATGGACGAGGTGTGAACAAACGTGACCAGAGAGAGAGAGAGATATGTAGATATATGTACTATATATATTTCAAATAAAGTTTGCTCGAAAATAAAGCACACATATGTTTGAGCTTGGGGCAATGGGCGTGGCAGTAATAAATGCTTGCAATGATGATATGCATAAAATTCACTTGTCTTAAAATATTTCAACAATTGCCGTTATTTGGCACACCGAAGATAAAACGAAGAGAGCGCAGCGCAACATAACGAAATGCAACTACCGTTATGTAGCACTACTCTGCAATCAGCATGAAATGTGCTGGGGCTAGAGGGAGAGAGCAAGATAACAGAGCACAAAATGTAGTGTTAGGCCACTGTTAACTGTGCAGCGATGATCGTAACAGCGGCGCAAGCGGCGCTTAACAGCGCCTAGTTGTATGTTAAAGCGCAAATTGATGTACGATTTACACGATTGGCGCTGTTAAGTGCAGCGGCATGTTAAACTTCCTTTAGTTTTGCCGGCTTAACCGCAGTGTCCAACCGGAATTTTTTCTGTGTGCGTGTACTAATTAATTAATTGTGGTTTAAATATACATTAAACCGTTGTAATATATAGTGTTGTGCATAAAGTGTGTGCTAGTGGTCTAGAAACACATTTTTTTTTTATTTTTGTTAAAGTTAAAGTTTTCTTTAGTTCTTTATTTTTTTTCTTATTTTTTTTGTTGGTTATGTAATATATCTCTTATTTGTAATTCAGTCTAAAGTGTGTGTGTGTGGACTAAAAAATCCACTTTGCAGCGCATTAAATTTGCGCTTTGTGTTTTTGGCAACAATGGCGGCACCCTTGACCCAGCACGAAAGAGTGAGCCACTTCACAGTTCGCCACACTTGCTTCCAGTAACCCATACCCTGCTCTTCCTCTCTCTCTCTCTCTCTCTCTCTCTCTCTCTCGCTCTGTCCTAAAAATCAACTATACTCAGTGCAGCAGCAGCAGAAACCGCAATTTGCAATCGTGCACACATGCTTGCACAAGTGTTTGTGTGCGTGTTTGTGTGTGTGTGTGTGTGTGCGTAGTCATCAGCGCAAGAAACACGCAAATGGAAGGCGAACGGGTAAGTGAAGTCGCCGTTTACGTTCTCTTCTTTATTACAGTTTTACATATGCATACGCAAAGATGCATACATACATACATACATAGCATACATGTATAATTGCTCTCTTAAAGTGACCTTCGCTAGGGGCTAGCATACGCACGGTAAACGGTAATCACAATACGTTTTATGCGTCGCTTAGCAATGCGACAGTTAAACGGAGTTTTATATATTTTTGCCGTTGCACAGTGGTTTATGGGTGCAGAAGAGAATGATATGCATAAAAAGTAATTAAGTGGAAATGTTATTAAAATGGAGAAAAAATTCCATCAGAAATTTTTGTTTCTTCCTTTTTCTTTTCTGTTTCTTGCAATTAAATAAAGAATTCACATTTATATTTGATGGCTGTTTTATGGCAACGTTTATGCGTTCGCAAAGGTTTTACGAAAAATTGTTATTTATCGCGTCGCGTTTTCATAGTTTTCCATTTGCAGCAACTCATTTCAGTTGCACTTTTGCTTGCTTTTATTGTTCTCGGTTGAAGGTAGCGTCAACAACAACAGCAACAACAACAGGAAGCAGAAGAACAGCGATAATAACGTTGCCAGCAACAAAAGGCAAGCAAACTTGCACTTTCATGCACACCAATACACGCACACAATGCTACACTACTTCACTGAGTGTATGTGTGTGTGTGTGTGTGTGTGTATTTGTGCGTGTTTGTGCATGTGTATTTATATTTGTGTTGTTGCATTTGGCGGCCATATTAACATTGAGCGCATTGCTCTGCCATTTTTCATAGCATACTGCGCGAGGCTGGTGTTGGCAAAGGGGCTTACACAGAGCTATATGAATGGAACGCACTGTTGCGCGTGTACACTCAGCGAAAAAAGATAGTATATACATATGTATTGAAGAGGGCCTTGTTTTGCCTTGGATAAACTAAACTACTATAGTAGCATTTCTATTAAATGTTTTGGTATTTTTTAGGTATTTTTAGAAGTTTTTACTTCATTTAAGCTCAAAATACCATTATATTGACTAAATATATTAAATAATCCATAGATTGGATACTTTAAAATTTTTAGAGGTTTAATGTGAAATATCTTAAATAAAATTTATAAATATTCATAATAAATAAAGTAAAAATGCTTGAAAATTAAAAAAAAAATTTACAATCTAAAAAAAAAACAAAAAAAAAATTTAAAAAAATATTTTTGCTTCATTAACACCTGACTTAAGTGCACAATATCCTATTATTAATAAAAAAATTTTAAAGTTTGTACAAAAAAATAATAAAGAAATATTTAAATACCTTAAATTTAAAGTTTAATATTTTAAAAAATATTACACTTTTCAAAATTAAATTTTAAAATATATTTTTACTTTATTTATTTGGCAAATATTTATATTTTACTATTGATTATTTTATTTCGAAGTGTAAACATTTCAGAGACTTTGTGCCAGTCATCATTTGCTGCTGTTGCCGCGTTGGGCAATTTATTGTCCACCTGACAACAAAACACAAACAAACACACATACACACACACACACACACACACTCACACAGGGAGAGTGTTGGGCACTTGAATGTATTTATTACACATGTTTTACATTGTACGCACAAGTTTGTTGCCCGATGTTTGGGTCGCTCTGGTCAACAAGAAGCAAATGCTTTGTTAACCATTATGGGCCATGTTTTAATACGCCAACAACAACAGCGAGCATAACTTTTCACATTTAATGAGCGAGCGAGACACGGAGAGGGAGAGAGAGGGAGCGGCAGAGAGAGAGAGAGAGAGAGAGAGAGAGAGGGCGACAGTGCCACAATTGAAAGAAAAACTTTGCGTATTTTTTGTATTTCAACTTTTTTCAACGCGGAAATTAATAACAAATTGCTCGAAGGCAGCGCGACGCCTAGCTGCTGCTGCTGCTGCTGCTGCTGTTGCCGCTAACGTGGCTGTAGCACAAAAATAGAAGAAGAAGAAGAAAAAGCAGCAGCAGCAAACTTTTGCTTATCCACGATAAACACTTCATTGCGCACTTGAGTTAATTTGTCAAGAACTCGACGCATATGTTCGAAATTATTGAAAAACTTTCAAGTGTGAGTGGAAGAAAGGAGAGAAGCAGAGAGAGAGAGAGAGAGAGGGGGAGAGAGAATGAGGAAGACAGAGCAAGAGCGAGTAGAAAATTTTATGCTGTCCTTGATGGCTTTTCATTAGGGCCAGCAGCCAGGCAATTGCAATTGTTGTAAAGCATGAATAATGCATGCTCCGAAAACTTTTATTAAAATGCATAAAACCACAGCCAAAAAGAAGAAGAAGAAGAAGGAGAAAATTGAAAAAAAAAATGCAAAGAAAAAACTTGAGGTTTTCATAGCTGACCAAAATGCAGGCCAGCGTCAATTGGCTGCGGCACAGAGGCCGTTAGCCAGATTTTACAGTGTTTCCATCGCAGAACATTTGGTGTACAGTGCAGAGAGGCATTGATTGGGGCGGTGATTGATGGAAGAGATCTGTAAAGGAACTTAAAGAGAAGTATTTTTGATTTGACTTTAAATTTAATTTGTTTTCAAAGAATTTTACATTCGATACTCAATTTTGTCCAAGCAACTCTTGTGGCCCTACCACAATTAAGTTTCTCTTACTCTGCTATACCTAACTCATATTGCTGTTTGAGCATTGCTTGATGGCTGATTAAATAGATTCTGTCAAAAGTTCCCATAAACTTAACAACTTTCTGCACTTATTTTCGTGGAAAAGTCAAACAGAAATCGTTTCGATTCTAAACATTTGCTGCTTCAGAGATTTATTGTGTCATCGCAGCTAAATGCGAACAAATTCGATTGTTGCCGTGCAGTGGAAACGAGTTTGTTTTTCAGCATTTGCTTTGCTAGCAAACTCAATTGGGGCCTTGAGCTTTGTTCCAGCTGTTTTCCCTTTTCTGTTCAATAAACTGTAATTCGTGTGTGTGTGTGTGTGTGTGAACAAGCATTTGTCGCACGTACACACACGCGTATGTGCACACACACAGTCAATTGCACACATCTATAGCAGCGCACACACACACACACACACATATATTGCACTTGGCATACATGGCGTATGAGTGACATTTAATTAAAATTTATGCAGTCTAAAAGGCAAAAATAACACACACGCACACAAAAAAAGTAGTAGCAGAAGACCTTCTTGTGCTGCTGCTGCTAGCAGTTGTTGTAGCTGCTGCTGCTGCTGCTGTTGTTGTTGTTGTTGTTGTTGTTGTAGCTGACGCTGAGGCTGCTCAAATTTATGCAACGCGCGTCATTTTGTTTGAGTTTTATTAAACGCTGGCAGTTGTAACTCGCCTCGTAATCATGTGTAAATTTGCTTTTACAATGGAAATGGGAAACGGGAAATGGGAAATGGGAAACGGGAAGCGGCAAGCGGTAACAGCATAGAGCACAGGTCGAGCGTCTGTTGTCAGGTGCCCTCCCTCCTCTATCAGCTGCTACTACTATCTGCTGCTCGGCTCTGCTCCTTTTGGTCTGGCTGAGCATTGTGGCCATGTGTTGTCAGAGCTGTGTGCAGAAATTTTCTAATATTTAAATGGGAAATTGTATGCTTAGGGCATAATTGCACTTTGCACTCAGCATTGTGTACGTGTTCCGCATGTGTGTGTGTGTGTGTGTGTGTGTGTTCGTATGTGTGTGTGTGCGTCAAGTGGATAACTAATGTGCAGCTGCATAATTAGTGTTGGGCTGCTTAAACTTATTGCCGTCTTTCGAATTATTTGGGATTATCTCAACTTGGCTAGCCAAAGTGAAGACTGAAGAGCTGCTCAAATTGTTTGAATTACAGCACTAAATTATCAATTTAGCTTTTAAGTTGCAGTTTGACTATTTGTAAGCGTATGTGATGCGGCGCTCGAGGCTCAAGAAGTTATGAAATGCAATTTATGATTGCAATTCAGAGACTTTGGCTGAAGAGGTGAGTCTGGGAGTTTTACTTTGTTAATTTTATTTAATTAAAATATTAATTTTAGCGATATTTTATTTATTAAAATGTAATTCTCTTTTCTACCAAAATATTTTATTTGCTTTATTTTATTGAATATTTCAAGCAATTTGATTGAATTTTAAAATTTTTTTTTTCTATTTTCAATATTATTTGATGAAATAAAATTAAATTATTTTTATATCAGTAATTATTAAATTAGTTTATTTTTTAATTATGTTTTTCATATTATAAAATTAAAAAAAAAAAATTTTATATTATTAAAAATTAAATTTACTTATTTATTAATAAATTTATCTTTAATAAATTAATAATTTATTTATTCATTTGCAGTATTATTTAATTAAATTAAATTAATTTTTTTTTATATAAGTAATTATTAAATTAGTTTATTTTTCTATTATGTTTTTTTTTATTTGTTTTTTATGTTATTAAATTAAATAAAAATATTTTTATATTATTAAAAATTCAATTAATTTTTTTATTTTTAGTTTTATTTTTATATATTATTACATTAAATTAAATTAATTTTTATATTATTATTGATAAAATTTATTTATTATTTTTATTATTATAATTTTTATATTATGGTTTTTTTTATTTGAAATTTAAATGTTTTGTATTATTTCCTAGACTTTTTCTACTTTGGCTTCTTTGTATTTTTGTTTTAAGTTAGTCAAAAGCTGTGCGTTGGGAAGGATATATCGTTATTTCATATAAATTTCATATTTTTTTAAAATTATTTTCTTTATAGAGTTATATTTTATATACAATTACATTAAAAATTTTTAATTTATCACTTTGGCTGTTGTTGCTCATGTTTCACTGGTCCATATCTTGCTCCCTCTCCCTCTCCTTCGCTCTCTCTCTCTCTCTTTCTCTGTCAGTATCATTGTCTTCCGCTCTCAGATGCTTCGCTTTGGCTCCGCTTTAACGATCTTGCCCTGCTTTTTGGCCAGCATCCAGGCCTGCAGCTGCATGCGTCTGTAGTGCAAGTGTCGTTGCAGACTCTTCTTAAAGATCGTCTCACGGGCGAGTATCTCTAGATCCTCGTCGCTGCACTCGCGTATATTCTGCTTGGTTCGGGCTATTAGCTCGTTGGTCAGCTGTATCTTGGTGGCCGAGCTGCGCACTGAATGCAGCTTGCGGCGTCTCAGCTCCTCGCGGTGCAAGTACAACGCATAGGCTGTGCTGGCTGCCACATTTTGTTGCAGTTGCTGCTGTTGCCGTTGTTGCTGTTGCTCTGGATTACACATCTTGGCCGCTAGAATGCTGAACTTCGTTTGCTGTCGTCAGCTCGGCTGTCGCTCACTTTTATGCCACAATTGGCCGAACGTAAATACCTGCTCATTCATGAGCTGCGCCGCTGCTGCTGCTGCTGCTGTTGCTGCTGCCGCGGCACAGGTCAACGAGGCAAAGGTTCCCTTTTTTATGGTTCATTGAAATCATTGCATTGTTTTTTTTTTTTTTTTTATAACTGGATTACCAAAACAAACAAAAAGTGTGCTTAATCCCATTCATTACCTAAAAAGTGTCGTAAAGTCGCAGCGGCTGCCACAAAAAGCGGCGGCAGCAGAGACAGCCGCAGCCAGGAGCAGGCCGCAAGGACTCGAGGTTAGTGCTGCGCGTTTTCACACGCTAATCCAGATGCATGCATAACCGGATTAGGCCAAACGAACTGTTTATGGGTCAAGTGACAGTGGCCTGTGCCGGTGCCAGCGTGTGCAGCATGTTGCATGCTACATGCGGCACGTTGCATATCATTTGCGCGTTGTTAACTAATCCTCTATACACAATTCTCGCTTCATCTCACTCTCTCTCTCTCTCTCTCTCTCTCTGTGTGTGTCTCTCTTTCGCTTTGGTCGCAATTAGCATCATAATGAACCGACAGCTGATGGCTTTTTAGTTTTTGGGAAATTCACATGACCAGACCGGAGTTGCGGCGGTCTGCCAGTGTTGTCAGCCATCTAGCCAAATTGCCAGCTGACCCAAATTCCTGAACGGAACAAAACCAAATATTTGGCTTTAATCGCTGCGAGGCAGCTTTAATGAATTTCAAGTTCGTTGAACGTGCGAAATTAACAAAACTATTCGCAGATAACACGATTATAAGGGGCATGCACTGCTCCCCCCCATCAATCTGTATACCCTGTAATTTTGAGAAAGCAAGGATAAGTGGGCGGATATGACGCATCAAGTGAAGATTTCATAGCAAATGCAGCGTATCTTGCAGTCGTATATCTCGCTCATTTGCAAATGTTATCAAAGTTTTTCCGCATGCATAGCGTGTGCTCACTTTAAAAATATTTTCCGGCTTTTCGGCGCTTTTCGGCGCTGGCTGCACAAGTTGTTGGCCTTAAAGCTTGCGAAAACTGGTCGTAAACTCATTAAATTTGGCCATTTTCAACGCCTTGTATCATCGCATTTTTCAATAAGGCTTGCGTCCTGCGGGAGCTCATGCCGCCCGGCTAAAAGGAATGTAAAGAAAACAGCAGCTCCTTGGGCTGCTGCACATTTGATACCCCTCACTCCTCTCACTATAGGGCATATGCATTCGATGAAGTCTCAGTAAAATGAAAAAATTTTGAAAATATTTCACTTGAAATTTATGTAAAATTATTGAAATATGATTCAATTAATAATTATTTTAGTTAGTTTATAAGTTAAATATTTTTATAGATCTTGAAATCGAAACGAATTGAATCTATCTGAATATCTGAAAAGTTATTAAGTGAATAGAGTTTACTCTGTCTGTTTCGATTGTAAGTCGAAAAGGTTTATGATAGGAATATCTATATATTTTGATGAGACATGAGTGAAAACTTTATCTTCAACAAACAGTCAAGGCAAAACATAAATATTTTATTGAAAAAGTACAGGCTTAAACCAGTGCAGCAACAAGATCAATTAACCTTATAGACATTGTCCAAATTCTAAAAAAAAAACTAAAAATACAAAAAATAAATTTCAATTTCAATTGAAAGTTTTCTTTGTCGCTTTCAAGCATTCGCCTACCTTGCCGCAGCTTACAGGGTATTTAAGCTTTGGCATACGCTACATTTTGAGTTATATTTCATTATGTAAAAGGGGTTTTCTTCGAGCTGTCGACAGTTGGGGGCCTCGCGAGGGTTGGTCCAGGGGTTTTTGGTTCGTGCGCAATGTGCGAAAATCACAACATTTTAATCTTATAATCTGAATTTATGAGCAGACTCAATTTCGTTATGCTTAACGACATTTTATGCGGTTATTTTATGCAGGCAGCCAAAGCTCGAGTAGATGAAGCATATTGCTGTCTCACTCGCACACACACACACACAGACACACACACAGACACACACACAGACACACATGCATATGCTCTGCGGTTTGTTGGCATCCTAAATGGCAGCAGCAGCGGCAGCAACAGCAGCAACAGCAGCAGCAGCTGCTAGCTACAGCGACGAAAGTTAAGTACATCAAATAGTGTGTGCGTGTGTGTGTGTGCTTGGGGGAAACGTGAGCTGATATATGTATGTGTGTGTGTGTGTGTGTGTTTGTGTGTGTGTGTGTGTGTGTGTAAGTGGGTGCTTGAGATTTTGTATGGTCGCACAAAACACATTAGTCGAAAGTACTGACCAACAAAGCCACTAACAAGCTGTTGGTTGACTCCCCACATACATACACACCCACACACACACCCACACACACACCCACACACCCACACACACACACCCGAACATCTTGTCCTGCATTACATATTGAAGTGCCATTATGTGTGCCAAAATATTTGCCTGCTTTCACCTCGTTTTCTCCTTTGTTGTTCAGCTCAACATTTTGTGTCGTTCGCAAACTTTTTTAATAAAATCATTTAAATAAATGAGAATTTCAATTAATATACATACTAAAGTTTACTTACTAAACCGAAATAACTTAAACTTTACTTTTTTTTTATTATTTTGGCAAAGAAAAAAACGTTTTTATTATCTTCGTATTTATATCACACGCGCAGCGAGAACTGCAAGTCAGTTGCTTCAACTTATTATTAATGGAAACTCTACAGATATATGTATATATGTGGATATATGTGTATACTATATACTATATATATATACTATAAGTATATATTCATAGTAATTGTTTATGCACAATTTAATACTTTTTCATATGTGCTAATGCCTTTAGTTACTTTAACTTTGAAGTATAAAACAAATACAATCATTACTTTTTATAGCATATTTTAGATGTTCAATGCATTCACATGAGTTCCAATGAGATTTTTAAATATTTTTGAAATTTATAAACGATAAGGTTTTAGTAAGAGTAAAGCTTGAGTCTGATTAAAAAATTTAATTGAATAAAATTTGGGTTTTCTAGCAATTTTGTTTTGTGTTGTTTTTTTTTTTTTGTTTTTTTTTTTTAAGTCTATTCAGCTTCAAGATTCGTTTCGCTATCGTAAAATATTTATATATCTCAAAAATATTTTCTGATATATAACTATATCTCATATATATATGTATATCATGAATACTTATCTAAAATTTCTAACAATAATTTTGATTTTATTTTAAATAGAAATTTTATATGTATGCAAACATTTTTATAGCTGGGAAAAATCTCAAGAATATATATACTCATACATATATAGCTCTCACATATATATTATATAGATTTCTCCTTTAGCTTTGTCGATAATAAATTTCTTCATAAATTTGAAAATTCTTACAAAAGATTTTTACTGTTTTTCCTTTTCTTTTTGAAATAAATAACAGTTGTATTTATTTAAAAAAAAATGATATAAAATCTAGAAAATAATAATAATAAAAAAAAATTCATTTTCCTGCTAGAATATCTCAGATGAAAAACTTGTCTATCAAATTTTCTGCGTAAATTTATGCACTGTAGAAGTATTGGGGAACTCATAGCTAACTAAAATACCTAAATAAATCTTTGTCTTATGGTTTGTTAACCTCTTTGTATAACGCTTAGCAAATTTGGTATAAAGTTTCAATTTCTTTAGACTCATTTGATTGCTGTTCAATTTCATCTGGTTTATCTGTGCTTTATGTTTTTATTGCATAAGCTAATATAATTTCTGTGCTGTAACTTGTAAGATTTGATCAAAGTGGCATATAAGATTATCTGATTTATCTGTTATCCTATTTAGATAAATACTCTGAAAGAGGCTTAGCCTTCGCTACAAAATAGAAAAATTTCTCTGAGTTTGCTTTAGAAATTTTCGACCATTTTTGCACAAAACTTTCGTTCATTTGACAAATCTGAATGTTTATAAATACTTGTTTGCATTTAAAATTTCATTTAAATATACATAAGTATCCGTTGTAAAAAAAAAAATATATATATATATATACATTTATATATATTTTGTTGTTGTTGTTGTTATTGTTCCTGGCTCTTTAATCCGTATATAAATTGTTGTTGCTATTTGTGTTCTTGTCCTGTTTTCGTCTTATTGTCTTGCCTAAATATTTATGCTGATTTTTCTTACTTTGTTATTTTTTTTCATGTAATTTTTGCATATTTTATATGTATTTTTTTGTTTTTCTTTTCTTTTCGTTTTTTTTTTTTTGTTTTTGCTGCTGTCAATTGCGCGTTGTTGTCGCTCGTCTATTGATGCCGTGGTAGCCATTTTGCTTGGCTGTCTTGCGGCTGTTGTCCTTGTTGCCGCTGCTACTGCCGCTGCTGCTGCTGTTGCTGTTGCCACTCCCGCTGTTATTGCTGGCCGTATCTACATCCGTTTCCGCTACAATTGGCGGACCCCATGACACTTGTCTCCGCACAGTGGGCGCCGTCGTCATCGCCGTCGTCGTCGTCGTCGCTTTGCGTCGCTTTGTGCCCTGCTGTTGAAGTGTTGCAGCTCTTTGTAGCGGTTGCCGCTGTGGCAACGGCTGCTGTTGCTGTTGCCTTTGATTTTCATGTTTCTGCTGCTGTTGCTGTTGCTGTTGCTGCTGCGGAGATGTTTGGCATTGCATTTTATTAAAAACTTTTCGTTTTTCGTTCTCAGTCGCTTCACATATTCTTTTTACATATTTCTTCATTCAAACAAAACTTGCTGCTGCCACGTTGCATATGCTTTAATTAGTTTGGCTGCCAACAACGCTGTTGCATGCAACGCTTTTCAGTTAACAGCCAGTTGGGATTGCTTCATGCATAGCTTTTAATTAACATGCTGCACACAATACGCTGCTCGTGCTTCTATTCAGCTGGCCAGCATTGTTACTGCCAAGCCAAACGCGTACGTAGCACATGCTAGAGGATCTACCTCTTACCTAATTTGATTATTATTATTTTTTTTTTTTATAGAATCCTCACAAATGTCAATGAAACTGTTAATTGGCAATAGCAGTGCGCTAAAAAGTTAGTTCTTATTGGTTAGGCAAATAGGTATATTAACATGGGAGAATATCGAATTGGCGTCGCATAGGAGTTGGATGGAGAGAAGAAGACGTCAATATTTTTGATAAATTTATCTATATATATTCATGTGTATACATGAATGCTATTTTCTTCTTCTATATAAGCTGAAGCTTCAGTTTTATAGCTAAGACTTGGAAAGGTTTAAGCTGAAGTGTATAGAAGAAGCTTTCTATTTCGTCATGTATGCATCGGTCGATTGTTACTAATCAAGAAGGTTTAACAGACAATATTTGAGTATATAATATCCTGTCGGACTGCTGGTTCGTCCACGCCTTGCTACACTCGCTCAGCTGCAACTATTTGAGAACTCTGTTGTTGAAGCTTGGTTCTATGCAAAGCGAGCAAAAGTGAGTGAAGTCGGCGTATACACTTTGTGTGTTTACTCCAACTGTAAAGTGAGAGAAGGCGGCTGCCCCACAACTAAGCAAATGTTATATATGTGCCAAGGCAGCTTTTTTGTATATTTTCAAGTATATAAACTACATAATCTGATGACTAAGTAAGAGTAAATTTGTTTTACAATTGCCAAGACTTTCATTTCACTATTTCAACAAATCAATTTATTAACTCATTTAGTTGTAATAGACAAAGATTTTCTATGTCAAATTGAATCAATGAAAAGCCATTGAATGCATTTCACATGTGAATACAATTTGAGTTAGGTTTTGAAGCTATTGAATCATATTTGATATAAAACATTTTGCTGCTTCTAAATAATATTAAAATATATCGATATATATATATATATATATATATATATATATATATATATATATATATATATATATATATATATATATATATATATATATATATATATATATATATATATATATATATATATATATATATATATATATATATATGGAATCACATCTAAGGGCAACAAAATGTTCTCCGCATATGAGCAAAATCTCAGCTAAACGTTACTAAGCAAATATTGTTGAAACATTAAGTTCACTTTCTTCTGGCTTGATGCTTTTTTCCCCACACACTCACACACACACACATAGAGCAATTAGAAGTTTTTCTGCAGCTTTGAATCGATATCGAATTGATTTTCCAATGAAATTTTGTTGACTTGTGGCCGGATTGCGCATACGCCGCGTGTGCCAGCGCTTGTGTTTGCTTCTGTGTTTGTTTTGGGTGTATTTGTTTATAAAACTGTGGGCTGCTGTTTTAATTTACACATCATTAGCTTGACTTTTTGCCTTCATTAAGATTTATAGAAAAGTTGCACAAGTTTATGTGCGGGTGTATGTGTGTGTGTGTCTGTGTGTGTGTGTGTGTGTGTGTGTTTGCTTGAGGTTGTTTTTGTATTTGCATTCTAAGCTCGTAATGAGTTTCACCGCAGCATTGCGGCAAACTGGCAAAGTTAAGTGCGTGCTGCGTTTGTGGCCAAGCCAAATGAACAGCTAGAGCTAGAGAGTAGCAGCAGCAGCAAGAAAATGCAAAGAAGCCGTGCCACAAAACATTTTGGCATCAAAAGAAACTAGGCATACAGACAGCAACAGCATCGGCAGTAACTGCACCCGTACTTGCACTTTTTTCTTAGCTTAAACAAAAGCCGCTCAAAAAATACATCCCGAGCAACACTTCGTCCTAGCTGGCAGCTGTAAGCGAAACTTTTTGATTTGCTGTGGGGAAAATGGAAACTTTTTGGGGGATGCGCTTCAATTTCGGTTGCCTTGCAATCAGGCAGGAAGAAGGCAGCGCCGATGCCAAACGCCGCAAGTCAGGCGGAAATGGAGGAGCATATAAAAAGACACACACACAGAGAGAGAGAGAGAGAGAGAGAGAGAGAGAGATGGAGAGGGGGAGAGTAGAGGGTAGTGATGGGTGTTAGAGGTCGAGCACAATGCTGCCTAGACAATGGCGCACGCACTATGCCCGAACAAGTTTTGCCAAGACGCAATACCCTGCAGACGGAAGCGTAGGGTAGATAGAGCCCAAATTCAAAAGAAAATGCAAAAGATTAAATAAAGTTGAAATCGCTGTTGAAAGTTGATGTCGCTGTATATAGCGTAACTGATAGTCGATGCGAGTTGAAGCTAGCAAATGTCATGACTATGCCAGATTTGAATGCAGCTCGCAACGATGCCGAAGCTTGGAAGATTTGCAATGCGAGATTCGAGATTGCGACCGACTAGTCACAAAATTCAATTTGGCTGCAGCTTAAGTTCAACTCTGCGAAAAGTACATGCTAAGTAAGCCCAAAAGTAGACTCGTCCTCCCGACCCTACCAAAGAATAAAAACGAAAAACTTTCGACAGACACTTTTGACGCTACGAGCTATATAAAAGCCAATAAGTTCAATATTTTGCTTTTAGATTTCGGCAGGAGACGGCACGAGAGAGAGAGAGAGAGAGAGAGAGAGAGAGAGAGATTCACAAAAAGTTGTTTTTTTTCTCTATCGTTTCGTGCTGTAAAGTCGGTTGCAAAGTTGCAAGTTTTGCCACATTGCCAAGCATTTGCTCGGCTCAAGTTGCCTTTTTGTCTCGATTTCTATATATGTATATATAAATCATGCAACATGGCACGATATGACAGGTACTTGTGCTCCATATGAAACTAAGTTCCAAATCGAAAATAATATTGCATAAATTTGTGGCTGCCGCAATACTTGTTATTTTGGTTTTAGCTGCGGCTTTGTCTGTTCTCAGCTCCTTTGTTTGGCTTGCTTTTTGTGTAAGATTATTTTTATATATATATATATTTTTTCTTTTGGTATTTTTGTTTTCTTTGCTAGTTTCGCCTCAACGCATATTAATTTTGCAAATGTCTTTTGCAACAAAAGGGGCAATTGCAATAAGCTCCACGAATGCAGTTCAATTTACGTGGCTTTGCGTGGCCATTGAGTGTGGCGAAAGTTGAATGGGCACAGTGGGGCGAAGTGAAATTTTAATTTACTTTATTATATATATATATTGAAAAAAGGGAAAAGAAAGTAAGGACAAATGAATTAGTTTCTAAGTTGAGTATATCCTTTCCTTTTCTCCATATTGTATATCTTCTTGACAAAAGCTACAAAATCTGTCCAAAATTAATGAATCGAAGTTAATATGAACTTTGCCATGCCTAATGTCTAATAGTATATGACAAGGGTTGGAACCTTCCTAAACTTGGCTCACTTTCCTCATGCAAACTCAAGGCAAAGGCTTGCCAAACTATGCACAAAACTTTATACTTGACTCTTAACCTGACTTTAAAACTAATTGAAATTAAGTTTCACCCCAATGCAAGCTTCATTGATTTTTCTAGATATTTTCCAACTTCTTTGCTCCACTGTGCAGCATCGTCTTTTGTGCATCGCTTTTTCTATTAAATAACATTTCAGACAATTGTGCACACACACACACACACACACACATACACACACACACATACACACACACACATACACTCGCTGTGTGGTTGCTGGCTGCAGGCTTGAGCATTGCACGAATTGGCCAAAGCAGCTGTCTAAACCACACGAGCAAAACCGAAAGAATTTGGCCAAAAACTAAATGTAAATGCTTAAAAACTTTCTGCATTCACCGCTCAAAAGTGGAAATTAATTATGTATTTGTTAACAAAATTCTATTAAATTAAACGCTCGAGTTTCATTGAGCGAACAATAGTCGACGTTGGTGCATTATTTTCATTCTTATGCTCATTAAATAATTCATATTTAATTAAACGTGCAAAGCATTTTAGCATTTTAAGCATTTTAACAACAATCTGCATTCAAAACAATTGCTGCAAAAAAAAAAAAAAAAAAAAAACAAAAAAGAGAAAAATCCTCCTGCCCGATCCAAAGCGTTTTCCTTGTCACACAAAAGCCCACGGAGGAGGGGGAGGGGGAAGGGGGGGGGTGGTCGAGTTGGTATGCGATTGATTTTCAGCTGATTTTAATTAAGCAATCGCATAATAAGCGCACTCTTTTTTTTCTTTGCCATAAATTTTAAATCAACAACAATTAAAAACAACACGCATAAATACACAAAACGGCATTAAATTACGATTATTAAAATAAATCGTAATGCTATTGCTGCGCGGATACTCATTAAAGAGTTTGCAAAAGTGCGTAAAGGGCAGCTTAATGCAGGTAGAAGGTGAATAAAGTAAGTGAGAGAGAGAGAGAGTGGGAGAGAGAGAGAGAGAGTTCTTCGTACATATTTGTTCAAGTATTTAAGTCAGCTTAGGCATGGCCGCTCTCTCCGGGGCTATAAGATTTGCTGTACAAGTCTTGGATATATAGATAAATAATGTTTTCGATAACTGAGCAAATGTATTTGAAAATATCAGTATTTTTTAGATACATAAAAACTTCAACATTTTTAAGTCAAATTCAAAGTAACAAAGCGTATATAGATCTAGTTACATCTCAAGAGCCTATGCAGTGAGGCAGTGGAAGCTAGTGGAACTATGCAAATAAATTTCTCTAACCGTCTGTACGAACTCAGAGATTAGATGAACTAGCGTCAGACATTTTGGTATGCAAGTTCCGAGCGTAAGAAACAGATAAGAAATATTTATAATTTATATAGAAACATATATGTATACATAATAATCAGATTGGTATACCCATTCAAGAAGAACAAATTCAGAACTACAATTTTTAAGAAATAATGCAATAAATGAATTTCAAGCAAGGGAAAAAGATAAGATAAGAGAAGATAATCAAGCAATATATAAATTGCAATGTAAAGAATTAAACATAAATAAAGTCAATTATCAATAAGATAAGATAAGAGAAGATATGCCAGAAAGACACACTAGATGACTCTGCATGCAACGATAGTCTGAGCCTAAAGCACATATGCCTTTGATTAATCATTGTCAAATGATAGGCATGTTTATAGGGTATTTGCTAGTCGATCACTTGCCGTCACAGAAGACAAACAATGATAAAATGCTGCAGGAACAGCTTTGCTGTAAACAAAAGCACAAAAAAGTGAAACAAAAAAAAAGTGAAGAAAATGTTTGATTTAAATGTAATTTGTTTTGTTTACGCATTTATTTGTTGAAGTTAAATTAAAAACAATTCAATTGCCATATTCTCGCAAGTTGTTTAAGGCACACACACACACACACACACACGCTCACACACACACATGCACACACACGCACACGCACATAGTTCATTTAATGATATACATAAGATTTGGGGCAGACGAGGTGTGGCCCACACTTTTTAAGCTGCCAGTATCCATATGTATATATTTATATAGATGTATATATATATATATATATATATATATATATATATATATATATATATATATATATATATATATATATATATATATATATATATATATATATATATATATATATTTAACACTGCACAACAACATACAGCGAGCTAATAAATAAAGCCAGAAATCGGATTTGGCTTCATAAAAGCTAAATTATAATAATTTATGATCGCTGTTCATGCGGCGGCATATTTCAGAAAATTATATCTAATAATTTGGATATATAATTATAGTGATCTATGGACTAGAGCTTATATGATTTGTATATGTATGTATTCCGTATGACATGTTTGCAAAGTCAAGCCAAAAGATTTAGTTATTGTATTTGAAAGTATATATTATGATATTTGAATTATGAATATGCTTTTGATATGGTTTATAAATAGTATTTGTGATAAGTTCTTAGAAGTAACAAAAGTATTGAATGCCCTTGCAGATGAAAGTTGAAAAACATATTTTATGTATTGTAGCAGCTTGTTAAGAATATATAGTCTTATTAAGAAGCATCCACTCGAATAAGTCTGTCATATAGAGAGAGAGATTGATGCAACTTGATGCATTCGCATGGCCAGCAGCGCAGATATTGACTTCTGCTGGACTGATCTTCCAGATCATTTCGTAGTTTATAATAGAATTTAAACCTAATTTTGTTGATATTTAGTCTCAATATATTACATCTGCAAGGGTATTTAAGTTACGGCATGCCGCAGCTAACTCTATCTTAGCTTGTCTATGTTCAGGCAGGTCATAAAAATATTATTGCCATGCTTCATATTCCACATAATAGGTATATTTGGTTTGTATGCATTATGTAATATGACATGCTGTTGTTGTATGCTGTGTGTATGTGTGTGTGTGTATGTTATGTACATGGGCGTGGCTGGGAGGTAGGTTACTTGGCTCCGTTTTACAGCTCATGCAAGCTCGTCTCACTAATTGTGACGAGGGGCGCCAATTTGCTTAAATTTTGGCTTACCGGCAAAGTCGTTGTAGTCGCTGTGGTCGTTGTTGTTGGTGCTGCTGCTGCTGCTGCTGTTGTTGTTGTTGTTGCTGCTGTTGTTGTTGTTGTTGTCGTTGTTGCTGTTGCTGCTGTTGTTGTTGTCGCTGCTGAAGTGGATTCCGCGGCATCCGTCTGACCATTTTGCATTCCTGGCGTTTCTGTTGGCTCGTCAACTGCAATGTTGTAATGTCATATTTTGCATGGCTTTTTAAAAAAGTAAATTTACATGACGCACCATTTGCGGTGGCCGGAGTGGCAGCTATGGCCGCAGTAGCAGCCGCAGCCACAGCCGCAGTCGCTGTCGCTGCTGCTGCTGCTGCCGCATCCGCATCCGTTGCAAGGTTAAGCAGCTGCTGTGCTTCCTGTAGTTCCTTTTGCTCTTCAGCTGGCGGCTGCTCTGTCACCTCCAACTGCTGCTCTTCGGCCGCCTCCTCCTCATCGTCGTCCTCCTCCTCTACCTCATCGATGCGGGCTGCAATGTCGCCATTCTTTGTTGCCACCGTTGTGGGTGTGGCTGGAGGCGCATTCCCGTTCTTCAAGATGCCTACCAAAGGTGCACCGTTGCCCGGCTTTTTATCCTCTTGCGGCAGCTGCAGCAGACAAAGGCAGTTGCATATAAATCTCATTATATAACACACACACACAAACACACACAAACACACACACACATATATATTGTTACAGCTACAGCATGTTGCACTTACCGCCTTATAGCTATATGGTGGCAGCGCGTTGCCTGCTTTCATGGCCGTCGCTGCGGCAGCACCTTTGACACCTGGCGATTCGTGCATTTTGGTTGCCTGCTCCTTGGACCAAATAATGTCCTCGTCCGTTTCGCGCTCGATGCGCTTCTTGTAGGCCAAATGGCTGCGGTATACCTCAAGCAGGCAGCAAACAACAATGATGACAAACACGCTGGTCAGCGTTATGAACAGCACCTGGGTGGAGTCCTCCTTTTTGTCCACATCATAAACGAATTTCGAAATGTAGGGTACACGCTGCGGTGGCTCTTCGACCCAAGGCTCTGGTATCTGGCGGATCAAAAGGGAATGACATGCGCTCATTAGTGGACTCTGCTACCTCTGCTCCCTACCCTCGCTGTTGCCCTTTTGCCACTTACCATGCTCACATTGACCATTGGCTCCTGTGTGGGCTGTTCGCTCACGTCGAATTTGGCATTGCATTGAGCGCTGCGTAGGCCCTGCGGATTAATGACGGTTATGTTGTCGGCGCCTGATTTGGTAAACAGCATATATTCCTCAAGTGGCTTCATGACGTGCCCATTCACCTGTATATAGATGTCTGCAAATATAGATATAGATATATATATATATGTATGTATATATAGGTGGGGTATATATTGTTTGAGATTTTCATTAGTATAGGTCATTAATTCTAATTGAAATGCAAATGCCTTTGAAGTTAGAGTCCCAGTTGGAGTTTCGTAGAGGGAGCGGGGGTAGGGGGTGGTTGGAGTTACGAATCTGATTTCGAAGTTGGACTGTACGTTGTATTTGGTCCAAGTTCGAGTTGGGGGCTGTGACCATTCGTGCATGTTTAATGCCTGCTCGAAATTAGCAATAAAATTTTTAATGCCCAAACTTAAGTGCTAGATGTGTGTGTGTGTGTGTGTGTGTGTGAGTGTGTGTGTGTGTGTTGACACTGCTCTACAAAATTGTTTAACTAGCAGCTTACGTTTACTCAGGCATTAAGTTTTAAGCATCTACTTTGAAATCATAAATAATAAATCATAATTTGATATCTACTTAATAAATTTGTTTGTTGCGGTCCAACATTGAATAATGTGCAGCGAGGCAAAAAAAAATATATAAATATTTATATAAATATATATTTATAAATTTTATTTTAATGGAAATACATAATTCCATAATAATGAAAGATATAAACAAAAAAAAAAAAAATAGTTGCGCTCGCAAGAGCGTCGAAGACTTGATACCCTAAGTTATGTTGGCTTAACTTGGATTATATTTGGATATTCATTTTATTTTGTTTACAAGCTTCTCTTGTTTTGCATTGAGAGTTTCTAAATATATACATATGGGCGTTAAAGTTTTAGTTAGTTGAAGCTATTGTTGTTCTCTTCATTAACTGTGTGTAATTCGGTTCTCTGAAATGTTTGGCAATTAGCCAAGTTTATTGAATGATTTCAAAAATATAAAAAAGGCTTTTATTATTCCTGCTGACCATTGAAATTGGCTTGTCTTCGTGCTTTTAGTTTATTTCAGTTGTTTATATTTTTTTTTTAAATATTTCTGACAGTTATGTATATAGTAGTTTGATAGAAGATGCCTTGAGCAACATAGCAAATACTATTTATTCAATATCATATTATTCATGAATTTAGTTGTACAACGAATACTTTTTTTCTTCACAAAACTGAAATACCCTCGTCCAGCCAAAAATAAAAAAAATACAATAAAAATAATATCATAATTTATAAATTATAAAACTTAACCATAAATTAACTGATTGAAAAGGAGATTTTAATGCCATGCTCGACATGAAAATAAAATTTGTATTGTTCCAAATATAAATAAATCAAACAATTAAATATGTTATTTAATACGCTGCCTATTATGGAACATAATGCCATTGTGCTCGATTGGCTTTCAATATTTTTATTAATTGAACCTTATTATTTGCCAGTTGAATAGCAATTTCATTTCAACTATCGAAAAGTAGCTTTCGCTTTAATTTAATTTTATTTATTTTTTTCTTTTTTTTTTTTTTTTTTTTTTGATAAATTTTGATTTTAAAAGTTCAATTGATACTATGGCCATTTGAGCAGGTATTGAAGGGCAAAGTTTTTGCAATCTGAATTTTGGCTAACAGTGTGCTGGGTGGATGGGGGGCGTTGGCCCTGTTTATGGCCATTGGCAAACTAACGCGCATCGATGGCGCTTTAATGGGGCACGTTTAACGGCTGCAACATGTGCTTGCATGAGCTGCACGTATGTGCGGACGGGAGGGAGGCGTGGTTAGCGTTAAACTAACAGCTGGCTAGCTAGCTGAGAGAGAGAGGTAGGGGGAGAAGGAGAGGGAGAGACAGGGAGTTGAGCATTTTAATCAAAGTGCTGGCCGGTGCGGTTGCCTGTTGTGAAAGCAACAGCAACAGCAGCAGCAGCAGCAACAATTTAAATATGAGCCACAGTAAATCTTGAGCGCAAAAACTGACAAAATTTATGGCAACGGCCACGGAAATGACTTTTTATGGCAGCGAATAAATTTAATTTTTGGTCAACAAAGTGCTGCAGTTGAGCCCTCGATCCGTTCCCCTTTGCAGGTCTCTCCTGTTTCCTTTCGGATAGCTCCTGGTTCTGTTCATAAACTTGCAGTAACTCGCTGCAGCCGCTGGGCGTGGCACTTGATGAGACCGCATAGCAACAACAACAACAGCAATAACAACAAAAATTTGAGTATGTCACGAAAAAAATCCAGGAGCATGACCTAGTTGTGGGAGACTAGACGATATCCTGTATGTTGTGGCAAAATGTCTCATAATTCATCTACTTCTTCTTCTTCAACTGCTTTATATGGATGGACAGAAGATCACAACTCGATTGTTAGATCAAAGTCAACCTATTTCTATCTTGTAGACTAACCAAAGGTTTCCCTAGCACATCATACCCCTACAGCCTGATCCTGTTTACAGGATATAATTAATGGCAAAGCGAGCTCAAATTTATGACTCCTGACTCCTGACTCTGACTTGGCATTGCCCACAAAGGACACCCCATGGAACTCTTTTAGCAACCTCTCCTCGTCCTCCTCATCCTTTTTGCTACTCACTTGACAGGCAACCGCTGTAGCTTTTAAAGATGGCAAAGCGCGAATCCGTGGTGTTGATGCCACCGATCTGTGCGCGATTTGCGCCCTCGTCCGGGCTGCTGGTTAACGCACGTGCAGCAAAGGCCGTTAGTGGCACCTGTTCGCGATCAATGTAGAGCAGCGCCTGGGTCCCATTGCGTTCATAGTAGACCGAGTGTCGAGCGCTGTTCAGGAAATTCCGATCGATGCGCGCACCCACTGTTTGGCCACGTTCGCGATCCTCCTCGAACTGCAGGTAGCCATCCGACGTGATGGCCAGCAGCAGATAATAGCTGCGCTCAGCTGCTGTCTGCAGCAGCAGCATAATGCGATTAGCGCGTCGCAAATCGAACGACGAGAAGGCCAGCTGTAGACGCACATAGTTAACGCTGCCCGAGCTGGGCAGCTCGAATTTACGCTGTAGCGTGGACTCGCCACTGAAATCGGCGCCCTTCTCCACCGAACAGAACTCGCCCAGAAAGCTGGTGTGCTCACAGTCGCAGGTGGACATCTGCTCGGCGAAGTGTTCCTTGCAAATGCCGCCGTTCTTGCAGGGCTCGGCATCGCACTTGATCTGGCAATTGGGCAAGACGCCTTCCAGAGCTAGGCGAGAAGAGAAAAGTGTATTAGAAGGTTACGTTTATTGGTCACTAAGCAGTCAGTGAATCAGAAGATGGAAGTGTAGGGTAGCGTATGAAAAGATCGACGGGTTTGGCTTCGCGTTGAACGTCAATCAGTCATTGATGTCCAAGGAAGTTAGAGAAAGTTTTGAAGAGCAAGTTATGCCTTGATCATGAGCTAGTCAGACAGTTGGAATAGTTATGTGAGGATATCTATATAGAAAAGTTAAGTCAGTTCAATAGAGAAACTTTGATTGAGCAGTTTTGCTTATCAGTCAGTAAATCAATCAGTCAGTCTGTACGTACAGTATTTTATAGACAAGTTAAGCCAAGGTACTTCTGATACGTCTGTCGATCATCAATCAGTTAGTGAGCATACTTAGATTTATACATATATTGGTATATATGTATAGAGAGAGAGAGAGAGAGAGAGAGAGAGAGAGAGAGAGAGAGAGAGAGAGAGAGAGAGAGAGAGAGAGAGAGAGAGAGAGAGAGAGAGAGAGAGAGAGAGACTAGAGTAATAGTTTCTTGGTTTTGTGGCTACACTCAAGCCAGTTACTTAATCGTATCAATGTCGGCACACAATTTCCGCGGCGTGTGTGTGTGGTCACATAAATCATACGCCGTGTAGCCAGCGGCATTTGGCCTATCGCATTGGCATTAATCTTGGCACACCAAGTGGAGCCTGGCCTCAGCTTAACAGGCGCAGCACTCTACGGAAATTGCCTGCATATTAAGTTGCACAAAGTGGATAGAAGTGGGGACTAAATGGCAGCCCAAAATGGATTTAGGCTGTCTGTATGCGTATGTGTGTGTGTGTGTGTGTGTGTGTGTGTGTGTGTGTGTGTGTGTGTGTGTGTGTGTGTGTGTGTGTGTGTGTGTGTGTTGTGTGTTGCCTTGGCCCGCAAAATTGCACTCAGTGAAAATTGATTTATACTCGGTACTTACTGGGCGCTATATTCCTTTCATTGATTTCCGCCAAGTCGATCAACTGGGCGCCAATTTTGAGGCCGCGCACACAGCCGATATAGCCTTCGAGTGCCGGTGCATCCACATTTGGTCGCAGCAAATTTGCTGGATCGTAGCCACCGACATGGAACTGAAAGTACTCCGTGGGCGGTGCGGGCGGTCGATGGGGCGACAGCACCTCTGCAAATAAACAAAATCAAAATGAGCTAGCTGTAGTTGAGTTAGGGCTTGGGTTAGTGCCAAAGGCATAGCCACTGTGGCCCGGCCACAAATCGAATCCAATTCGTGGCCCAATATTTGCGGAAATGACCGTTCATTGCTATGGAATTTCCGATTCTGTCGGCATTTCGCAGCTTAAGTTTGTCTAATTGAAATGTTTCACTGCAGTCCAATAGCTGCCTATAATGTCAGTTAACGCATTTAATTACATAAGTGCTTATGTCTAACTATCGTTCTGCCATTGCCCAAATAGTCGAGCATATTCACATTGGCAATTTTCGACCTATGCTAATTATGATTGATTTTTGGCATCGTTGCAATTGCCAGCAATTGTGTAGCTGCTGATTGATTGATTTACCATTTTTGGCCAAAATTCTCGTAAATTGCGAAATTTGAGATGGCCCAGGTGGCAAGGTATTTGACCAGAGTGCGTGCTACATTCAGCCAGCCAGTCTGGCTGTGTTAATTAAAGCCGCTCTTTAAGTGCTGTTCAACAGAATGTGAATTGTTTGTTTCACTTGATGTTTGGCTATACAACATTTGCCAATTGTATTTAGTTTAGTTGATAGCTAATTTTGAATTGTATGAATTGAACTTTATTGATTGAAGTGTTACGTATTCATTTCAATAAGCTTCAATGCATTGTTGTAATAAGTGTTGAATTGATATGTGGAATTAATATTCGATATTGGCATTTACATATTCAATATTAATTTGCAAATGCCCAATAAAACTCTCGATTGTTTGCTAAAATCTAATGAATTGTCATAGATTAGTTGAGAGTGCTTAACTTCAGACTGACATCAAAACTAAGCTTTAATTGTCTCTGCTTCTTTACATCCAATTCAATCGACTTTTTCAACAGCAATTTTTTATAACTTTGTGCTCTACATTTATTCTATGTATAAAACTTTATTCATATTTGATCATCTATTTGTATATACCCATTGAAAATGCGACTTTAGGGTATAATGGTTTTGTGAAAATGTATGTGATAAGCAGAGAAAGGCGTGGCAGACTCCATATAGTGTATATATTCTTGATCAGGATGATGCGCTGAGTCGACACAGTCATGACCGTTCATCCATTTGTCTGTCTATCTGTCCGCATGTCTGTTCGTCCGACCGCTTGGCCATCCGTGTGTGATGAAATCATTGGAATAGCTGCTCTTGCCAGGGCTCCGGGTATTTACTAGTCGGGCAATGCCGACCAAACCACTTTTAATTCTTTTGTTCGCATTTCGTGTTTTAGATTTATGTTTGTAAACAGCGAATCGCACTGGTTCGTGGAATATGAAAAAATGATTTAAATATAATTGACATTCAATGTTTATTAAAAGCTAATCCAATGCACAGGCAAATGTCTATGTGTGTGCATGCTTTTTTTTTGATGTATTTTGAAAACGTTTTCCGCATCAACAATTCAGATTCAGCATCAGTTTTAGCCTTAGTTTCAGTTTCAGTTTCAGTTTCAGTTTTATTAACATATGCTGCTCACAAATTTGAAACAACTATAAAGCAGCGAATGTTTTTTATGCCATAGTGGAAAGTTTTGCCATTTCAATTGCTTTCATACAGTCAGTTTATTTTTTTCTATTTTAGATTTTTTTATTTTGTCTTTTTCTACTTTTTTTTCGCCTGTTTTATCGAGCTGACACACATGTGAGTGTGTGTGTGTGTGTGTGTGTGTGTTGGTGAATAATAAAAAGGAAAAAAAAGGAAACATTTCAAGTGCATATAATTTGGCGATCGGGCTGCACGGATTTTCACTGTATGAGCGTGACTCCTGTGTGTGCGCGCAAATTTTTGGCATTTTTGCAACTTTACTTGCTAAACTATTTGAAAATTTTCATGCTGCGCTTGGAGGCGCATACAAAAAAAAAAACGCGCCAGGGGAGTAGCTGAGGCGAGCTTAGCTGGCAGGAGCTGTCAGGCAGGCAGGCAGGCAGTGCTAAAGCATTGGAAGGCAGCAACAGGACGACAGGAGCAAAGGCTTTGTTGGTTCAATAACCAAAAGAAATAAAACGAAAACAAAAACGAAAACAAAAACAAAAACAAAACGAAACCAAACCAAACAATTGCAGACTAGACGCTAGGCAACCGCCTGTCAATGCAGGGCTATATGAAGGTTTATAGTCGTGGCGCCGACGGCGCTGGTGGTGGTGCTGCCGGTGGTGGTGGTGGCGGCGGTGGCGGTGGCGGTGGCGGCGGTGGCGGTGGCAGTGGCGGCGGCGGTGGCAATGGCGGTGGTGGCGGTGGTGATGGCACAATTGTTTACTATGGTTGCGGCGGACCCATCGGCGAATGGACGCAGCGCATTGCCAGTCTGCAGCCGACAATCGACCAGAGCGTTGCCACCATGTACGGCCGATTGCCGGGCTCGAATAATGCGAACAGCAATGCGACTGGCGCCGCTGGTCTCGCCCAGTGCCATGAACGCATCAAAATTGGCTTCTGCACGGATCTGGACAAATCGGTGTTGGTGAACAATTTCGAGAAGCGCGGCTGGAATCAGGTGAGCGGCGATGACGATTGGCATTTCTATTGGGCCGGCGTGCAGACGTGCCGCAATATCTTCAGTGTGGACAGTGGCTATCGCATGCACGACAATCAAATGATCAATCACTTTCCCAATCACTATGAGCTGTCGCGCAAGGATTTGCTGGTGAAGAACATCAAACGGTATCGCAAGGATCTCGAACGTGACGGCAATCCGTTGGCCGAAAAAACCGAATCGAACAACTCGAGCGGCACGCGCTATCTCTACTTGGACTTTGTGCCCACGACATTTGTGCTGCCCGCTGACTACAATATGTTTGTGGAGGAATATCGCAAGTTTCCCCTAAGCACTTGGATAATGAAGCCGTGTGGCAAGTCGCAGGGTGCGGGCATTTTTCTCATCAACAAGTTGAGTAAACTGAAGAAATGGTCGCGGGAGGCCAAAGGACAATTTCATCCACAAATCGCTAAGGAATCGTATGTGATCTCTCGCTATATAGACAATCCTTTGCTGATTGGCGGCAAGAAGTTCGATTTACGTCTATATGTGCTCGTTGCCTCCTTCCGACCGCTGAAGGCTTATCTATTCAAGCTGGGCTTTTGTCGCTTTTGTACGGTTAAATACGATACGAGTGTTACGGAGCTGGATAACATGTACGTCCACCTGACCAATGTGAGTGTGCAGAAACATGGCGGCGAGTACAATACGTTGCACGGCGGCAAATGGTCCGTGCAGAATCTGGCGCTCTATTTGGAGGGCACACGTGGCAAGGAGGTGACTGATCGTCTGTTCGGTGCCATCTCCTGGCTAATTGTGCACTCGCTGCGTGCCGTGGCGCCAGTCATGGCCAGCGATCGACATTGCTTCGAGTGCTATGGCTATGATATTATCATTGATAATGCACTGAAACCGTGGCTAGTGGAGGTGAATGCCTCCCCTTCGCTCACGTCGACCACAGTCAATGATCGCATACTCAAATACAAACTGATTGATAATATATTGTCGGTGGTGCTGCCGCCGGACGGTGTGCCAGATGTGCGCTGGAATAAGGTGCCCACGGCGGATGCCATGGGCAACTTTGAGCTGCTCATCGACGAGGAACTGGCCGCCCAAGATGATGCGCAAAATAACAGCAACAGCTCCTCGCATGCCAAATCCTCAAGGCTCAGCAGCCGCTGGAAGTGACGAAGGTAACCGCGAGCCGAGCTCCGTCGCTCGGTTCATGTGTGAGTGGGTTTTGCTGCTATAGCTGCTTGTTTGTTTTTATTGGGTCTGGTGACGGCGCGTGTTCATAATAAACGTTAACACTGAGCAAATTTTTGGTTGATAAACTATAATATATTGGATAATAATGCAGATTGATGTAGTTGATGATGTAGTTATGATAATGTGATGATATGAAATGATGCCGGCTACTTAATAAAAGTTTACACTGAGAAAAAAGTTGTTTGCTAAGCTAAAAATTGTTAAATATGAATATTTTTTCAGCTTGAGTGTATATTTTGGTGGGTATTCTATCTAAGATATGCCTTCCATAAATACCCTTTCACTTCCTCTCACCACAACTATTTATCTTGTGACCTTATCAGACATTCATACCACTTACCCTTCTCTGGATTACTCCACGGCTTATTGGCATACTCATCCAGCAGTAGTGTGCCGCGCTCGATGCTCACACTGCGCTGATTGACATGCATGCGCGTCTCCTGTTCGCCGCGCACAATTGCCACCTGTATGCTCTTCAGGTTGCCCATCAGCGTTTCATCTTGCAGGGTTAGATTGACAATCTCGTCGCCATAGTTGTAGAGGAAGACAATTTCGCGCGCTTGACTAATGTACAGATGCACAAAGTTGTTGTAGTGATCGTTGGCATACAGCACCAGGGAGTTGGTGTCGTAGGTGCGCAGATTGATCAAAATGTTCTGGCTTAGAATGCCCTTCAGCATCTCCCGTTCGCCCTCAATGCCATGCAGCAGTATAGCTGGGGTGGTGCCGACACTCAAATAGTTGCGCATTAGAAACGATTCGCGATTGATAAATGTGAGCGCCTTCTCGTTGATGTCTGCAAAGGTCAAAGGTTAGCTAGAAGTTTGATTTGAGTGTAGATCGACCTGACTCACTTGTCTCGCAGAACTCGCCAATGTGTGCCCAAGGATTGTTGCAGACACACTTGAAGCTGCTCCACAGCTCCTTGCACTGAGCGCCATTGCGACAGGGCGAGGGCACACACGACGGCTTACAGTCCTTGATAATCTCCGACAGGTGCACAGACATATAGCTGTAGATGTCGAGTATTTCGCCATTGACCACGAGACCGCGGAAGCAGCCAATAAGGCCCGCCTTCACGGACAACTTCTTCAGCAGGTCACTGTTAACAAAAAAGCGAAGAGCGAAAGAATATTGCTTGAGGATTATGTGTTATTAAGTGGCGAACGCTGGTCATAACTATTCAATAAGCTGGTCAAAGCGCAAACAAATATATTCACGTGACCCTTTTCGCATAATGTTCAACTTTGCGCTGACTTTATGCAAATCAATTGTGGACCTGCTGTGGCTCTTGCTCCATGTTGACGTTGTCGCGACGCCTTTGGCTTTTTTTTTTACAATTTTCCATGGATCGATGGAGACGACATTGGACTACAGGGCCAACAGTGCTTTAGTTGGGGCAACAGATTTTTTTTCCCTACCCAAATGTCTGCAACTTTATTCGTCCATTGACATTTTCGGTTACTCTGTGAGGCACTTTTTCTTCTTTACACTTGAAAAGGGAGAGCTAACAGCACTTAGAGTTTGTTTATTGTACATAAATAGACTATATCTCAACTAGGATGTGTTTAATACAATATTTTATTTTGGTCAAGATATGAATTCCAAAACTTTAGAAGTTTTGGCCAAAAGTTTTTGGTAAATTTGGCTATCGAAATTAGTTTTTTTTTTGCAAACTCAATTTAAATTCGGATTTGGGAACTTTTTTTACTATGAACTTTATTTAGCACTTTTTTATTTATGCCCATTTCTCGTAAAGCTTTTCCAATTTGACTTTTTCAATGTCAATTACGATTTAGTTTTTCATATTGTCATCTATTAAATCTCTTTTTTTAGCTCTACTTTATTCTCTCTGTGTATAATTGGGATCACATCTAATCGAGCACTTTTTACTTTAGTTAGAGTATTTCAACTTTCTTTTAATTTCTTGCCCATTTTCCAACACACTTTACCCATTCTCTCTCTCTCACTCTCTCTCTCTCTATCTTTCTCTTTTATCTCGTTTTTTTTTGTGTTCAGCAATTTGCAAGTTTCGTTCGCTTTCATCTCAGTTTTTTTTGGCGCACCGAATCCTTACCCTTGATTTTCTTGCTGCATCGTTTTGCTTTTCCCCTTTTTCGTAGCCAACAATGAATTGGCCAATAAAATCTCAAGTGTAAGCTTTTGAAAATTAAAGTGGCGGAAATGTCTTGTTTATATGCGTTCAGCGGCAACTCCAACGCGCGCAGCGGCAACAACTGCAACAACAACAACAACAACTACAACAACGAAAAGTTGCTCAAAAAAATGTCTTTCTAAATTATGTAAATTTCATTACAAGTCGCCTCGCCCGTGCCGTCCTTGAACGTTGTCTGCGCTCAAAGCTCTAAGTAAAATTAAAATTCTTGTTTTAAATAAAAGAAATTCCCAACTTTCAACTCGCATTGGGGTTTTTTACTTCAAGTTTAATATACCCAGTAAAGGGAGATCTGAAAAGGGGTATTTAGCATTTGAACAGTGACAACAGCCACAGTGAGATGCATACGAAGGATTCATTCAATCCACAAGAATATAAAATCTAAATAGTTGGCTTAAGTGTGGAATGTGTAAAGCAAACCAACCGAATGGTTTGTATTTTTGTTTGATATAAAGAAAAAGATACACATTATTATTAAAGCTTTCGTTGTAATTCATATAATATATATAAAACGTCTGTATAATAAATAAGATTCTGGAACGCCAGTAAGATAACAATTTGAAGCTGAATGATACAATGATTGTCTCCAAGTGAAAAATATGCCAGGAAATGCTTGGAATGTGAGAAAGGCATACAAATAGCTCACGATTCGCATGTTAGCAAGAATTTTCGTCAATCGAGTGAACTCAATTTGTGGAAGCTGTAAGGTTCAGTTGTGCTTAGAGACAGAGCATGTATTGAAACATTAAATTGTCAGACAATTTCTATTGAATTTATATAAATACATATATGTAAACTAAGAATATATCATCAATACATTATATGTATATATGGTCGCATATGGTGTATAGAGTCTTGCATACCATTTACATTTAAAGCGTTTAAGTCTTCTCAACTAATTTTGTTGATTCAATAAGAATAAGAATACATATTCAACACTTCTGTACAGGGTATCTGTCCGTCATTCACACGCACACTCTCCATCTCACTTTTATTTTCACTTTTGTTGCGATTTCTTTTCAGTTTGTCGCCGCTTTGTAGCCTGTAATTGTTTGCTAAGTTGTGTAATTGTTCTTTAAGCGCTCAAACTTATTGAATGCTGCCAAACGAATTGGCCGGCAGGCAATAAACGGCGAGCGAGTGCTTGGGCGCAGCGTGTGTCCTTTGCCTATGTTAATTGCAATCAGCAGCTTTTAAGCTGTACGCAGCTATTAAGTCATTAGTTTTTCTGTAACATGTGCGGCATGCTGTGTGTGTATCTGTGTGTGTGTGTGTGTGTGTGTGTGTGTGTGTGTGTGTGTGTGTGCATGTGGCACATGTTAATTTTGCTGTAGTTTCGTTTTTTTTTTTATTTTTATTTTTTTTTTTTTGTGTTGCACACTTTTGAGCTCTCAACGTCAACAGCAGGCTGGCAGGCAGGCAGGCAGACAAGCAGACAGGCATTGCACATACGACGCGTGCAGTGCGCTGGAGGGTGGTTGTAAAATGAAATTTAGCGTTTTGCCTTGCAAATGATGTGCCGTGTGACTGGCTGACACTTGGCTAAAAGGATTTGCACGCTGGCTGGCGGCCAAAAAAAAAAAAAAGAAAAAAACAGAGGGGGAAAAACGAGATTGCACAAAATTAACGGCAATAAAATGAAAGAAATTTGACAGCCTATAGAGTGCGAGAGGGAGAGGCGGCGAAGAGGGCTGCGTAGGACTCGACTGCAGCGCAGCTATGTGTGCAGGCGGAAATCCTATTAACGTTGCAAACGCGCAAAGTGCGAAGCAATTAAGAATTTATTTAACACCGTCACAAGCAATTAAGCACTTTTCATTCATTCATGGCCGTGCTGCGCTGCACTGTGACACGACACACGACACAGCGTGGACAGAAGGGACAGCAATCGGGCAGTGACACAATTTCCCCAGTGGCAACCGCTGCCGCCTGTCCGCTGTTTGGGTGGGGGGGATCCGGTGACCAAATAATTCGCATATTTGGCACGCCAGTTGTCTGCATTCTGGCAATGGCATCTGTCTGCATCCGTCGTATAATCGATGGCCATGCAAATGATCAACAGGACACTAGCGGTTGCTGCTGCTGTTTCTAAATAACATGGCATGCGGCACCGCTGTCGCCCCAAAAAAAACACACACACACACAAACACAAAAAAACAGCCGATTACAGCCATCATTAGCGAGCCTTCTCATTACAGTTGGCCAACAATTTAACAAGCAACGCATTCATGGCTTATAATTGTGTTATTTGAGTAGAAATTAAAGGTTTAAACAAATTTTTGCGAGTGAAGCTCGAGTAGTTTCAATCATTTGTGTTGCCAGCTCAACAATGTACATATGTTAGTTGAGCTAGTCAAAGAGTAGAAAGTTTTAAAAGCCCAGCTGCACTGTAGTTGGGTTTCATTCTGTTGTTCTGTTCGTATTTACGACAATCTCTTTCTACTGTCAATTTTAAAGAGCAATTGTTAATTCTTATATGGGGCAAAAATAATCACCCGATATTTTACTGTAATTTGCTAACCAAACAAGATAGACTAGACTAAAACGAATCAGCTGCTGATCATGTTTAAGAATATATGTACTTGTTACCTGTTACATGCACTTAAACAACATCATAATAGTTTGAATTCCAATTTGGAATTGAAAAACCTGCAATTAAACTATCTTTTTATGTTGTTCAAATTGAACACGTTTGTTGGCGTGTGAAAACCTATTATGAAAGGGTGTTATTAAAGCTGAGATAAGCTGATCAGCACAAGTGCTATATAAACGCCGGCACTAAATTTATTTATCTAAAGTTTTAAAATGATATTCGGCGAGAGTGTTCAAAATAAATGCTTCCTGCTGCTGCTGTATACTGTCTTTGGCAGCCGTGAATGCAAGGTAAGTGTAAGCTGAAAATAAAATTACAATTCTGCAACTGACTAAGGATATTTGTACAGCGTCTTTGGACTTATGAACTCGTAGATGTCAAAGGATATACTAGCAATGAGACGAAACTAAAACCGAATTTGCGTATCGAGCGAGTTGGTCGACACCAGGTTGGCATCTCCGGCACCGTAGACTGGAAATACGATATTGACAATACAACTATGGTAACCATCAATGAAATGGAATTGGAATATCAAACGTTACTATTCTAATGCTCTACATCAGATAGAGGTAATTATTTTTCAGAGTCCCAGCGGAAGTGAGAGCGACTACAGGCAATTACCCTTCGCTATACCGAAGCAAGCTCTAATAAATGTGAAAAAATTTTACGATGAGATCGCAATGGCGAGCTGGGGAAATTGTACGAATATACCCTACATCGAGGGCAATGTATTGCTACCCTGGCCGAAAAAAGTGTACACATTTGATATGTGTAATTTCGACAATGCAAATCTACCGGATATACTAGCGGCAGGCCTTCATAAGGTTGTGGTTGCATATTCTGGCGAGGTTCTATGGAACGTGACTTTTTATTGTAATATAAAAACGAAGCTTATCTAAAGGAAGAACTTGGAAGAGTTAAAAACATGATTCTCCTAATAAATAATCATATTTGTTATATTATTTGAACAATTCAAACTAATCATACATTGATTTGCAATTAAAGATATACTTCAAAACTTAAAACAAAAATTAAAAAAAAAAAACAATTCTTATCCACTCTTAATAGTACACAGAGAAAACTAATTGAGAAAATCGATAATTTGAAGTATATAAAAGAAAACACTTATTCAACTTTTAATGTAGAGGTGTATAAATAGTCACGTATGTAGAGTCCAATTTTCCATGCCTCTAAGAGGCATATATATATGTATTTATTTTAAAAAATCAATTCAGCAGCTCAACAGTAATTCAACTGTCGAATTTATAAGTTTCGTTCTCCAAACGAGCTAAAAAAAATATTGATTTGCCACATGTGTATAATGTACAATATATTAATAAATAATACATACTCATTTTATGCGGTAGTAGTCTACACGTGCAGATGTTCTTCATTTTCTAGCTCATAGTAAGACGAACGTTTAACAAAACCCATATACTCTTTTCACTTTTCTAAAGAAATATAAAATTAGCTAATTTGTACAAGGTACTAGGTATCTCGATTTAGATTTTTTAAGAATAAACTTAGTCTGTGCATACCATGGAATAGGCGAAACGAAATAGACATGACTAAATTGAATCAGTCATGTTCAAGGATATATGTAGATCTGCCACGCCCTTGCTGCCTATCAATATCATTATAGTTTGTATTCCAATGTTGAATTGAAAAGCCTGCAATTAAACTATCTTTTTATGTTGTTCAAATGGAACATGTGTGTTGGCGTGTGAAAACCTATTATGAAAGGGAGTTATTAAAGCTGAGATAAGCTGATCAGCGAAAGTGCTATATAAACGCCGGCCATAAGCACTAAATTTATTTTTGTGAAATTTCAAAATGATAGTCGACAAAAGTGTTCAAAATTATTGCCTCCTGCTGCTGCTGCTGTTGGCTACCCTTGGGAGCGGTGAGTGCAAGGTAAGTGTAAACTGAAAAAAAAAAACAATTACAACTCTGCAACTGACTAAGGATGCTTATACAGCGCCGTTGGACTTATGAATTCTTAGATGTCAAAGGATACACTAGCAATGAAACGAAACTAAAACCAAATTTGCGTATCGAGCGAGTGGGTCGTCACCAGGTTGGCGTCTCGGGCACCGTGGACTGGCAATACGATGTGGACAATACAACTATGGTAACCATCAATGAAATGGAATTGGAATATCAAATGTTACTATTCTAATGCTCTACATCAGATAGAGTTACTTATTTTTCAGAGTCCTAGCGGAAGCGACAGCGATTTCAGGCAATTACCCTTGGCCATACCGAAGCAAATTTTTATATATGTGAAAAGCTTTTACGATGAGATCGCAATGGCGAATGGGAGATATTGTACGAATCTGCCGCACTTCGAGGGCAATATATTGTTACCCTGGCCGAAGAAATTGTACATTTTTGATATGTGTAATATCGACAATGGAAATCTACCAGAAATACTAAGGGATGGCATCTATAAGTTTGTGTTCGCATTTTCTGGCGAGGTTTTATGGAACGAAACGTTTTATGCAAATGTTAAAACGAAGTTGATCTAAGGGAAGAACTTCGAAGAGTTGCCTGTTGCCCTTTTCTATAAATTATAAATTAAAAATTGTAAAATTATAAATTATAAAATATATAATATTCTTCATCTCGAAAGACTTAAGACCTCTACCCAATTAATTAGTTTGAAGAGGCATCGCTGTAATAAGATCAATAAAGCAGTTTGCCTGCAAATTGTTATACATCATATTGACCAGAGTGTGCCTCACAAGGGATTAATTGAAAACCCATCAGTTGGCTCTCACTCTCTTCATCTCTTTCAACTTTAATGTGTCCCGCTGCATAAAGGTAAAGTCTCGTCCTGTCTGCGTCAATATGTTGATTAACTCATTTATTTATGAGCACGCACTGATTCCGCTTAATGGCTTACCCTGCAGACCGCTCACAGCAGCGGCAACCTTGTCGCTGGCCTTATGCAACTCAAGTACATCAATATTTGTATACCCTGTAAACGGTCATTGGACAAAGAAATTATTAAATAATTTGGCTTTTGGGTGTCTGTTGCCCTTTGAGCGGGTTTGCCCTCTAGTTAATTTTGTTTTATCTATTTATAGGGATTTTTGTATATTTTTTTTGCATACTGTATTTTGTTATGGGAACACAAATACCCTTTAATTTGAATTTGAAGTTTTATTTTTTTGTGAAGTTTGCAAAAGTTTTTGAAGTTTTTTTTTGAAATTTATAGAAAACTAAAACAATTTAACAATTAAATTAAAGATCTAAATTGGAAATATTGGAAATATATAAATATATGGAGCTTTTAAGTACCTTTTAGATACCCTGTTTACATTTTAAAATGTTTTACATGCAATATTCATGCTTTGGAGACATAATATACTAGTTTTGTTTGCTCTTTTGACTAGGCATTGACATTTAAGTGGCCTGACGAACTTAATGCTTAATGGGTATGTCAAATTGCAGTCTCTACAAAGACTCTTTCTCACACTAAGTTTCTTTTAATTATAATTGGTAAAGAACCTATATTTATACAAAAGAACTTTTTTTTGAAACTTTAAGCCATGGTGCAGAGTATGTCAAAGTCGATGCACATAAGCGAACTTCTCTTCATTTCCTTTTTTTTTTTATTGTATTCCATGTAGTCAAGCTTGTAATTCTCGTGTGTTTTCCACTGTATTTCTTTTTACTTTTGGATAAATAAATTGAACTCCATAATTGGCCAACTGAAAGCAGTTCGGCGCGGCGCGACTCGGTGCGGTTCGGCTCTCGATTGGGTTACTGGGCTTGGTTGCGTTGGGGTCTATATAAAGCGCAGCACTTTACCGTTAATTACTCTGCGTGTTTACCGCTCATCGAAATTTTATGAATGGTTCCCGGGTCGGTGGCTCTCGTGGGTTTGAGGTTAAGTGCAAATGTGTATACATTTTCTGCTTATATTTTATATCTCATTTCCTTCCTTCTTGTTTCATTTCTCTTTTTTTAATTTGATTTTGCACATTTTTAATAATTAAACAGACACACTTACACATACACACACACGCACATACATACACACCCGAAGTGTTCGAAGTGCTCTCGGCTTGTTAAGTGTTTCAGACCGAAAATTTCCTTCCTTTCGCTACATTCTATCTATGAGTGTGCACAACTGTCTGTCACTCTATGTGTCTGTGTATGTGTGTGTGTGTGTGTGTGTGTGTGTGTGTGTGTGTTTGTCTGTGTTTGGCCGCAAAAAAAAACTTTATAAATTATGCCAATCAAGCATAAGCGCGTTTTAAGTGCGCCAAACTGCCAAAGGGGGAAAAAGCGTCGCTGCTCAAACCGGGGGTAAAAAAGGCGCGCGAGTTGCGGGCGCACGCTCTACCCAGCCCTGCCCTGGCCCTAGCCCTGGCCCTGGCCCTGGCCCTGGCTTGATTATTGATAATGACTTTGAAATGAATTTCCAGCGGGAAGTTAATTTAATTATGGCAATTCTTTTGATGCGAGTACTTTGCGGATAAAAACAGTATCCACAGCAGCCAGCTATGTGGTGCGAATGGCAAATGCCAGCGCGAAGTTGCCTTAGCAGCTGCAGCAAGTGAATGTATTATATTCAATGTTTTGATTAATAATTACATATGAATATGTATATTTATATATACATATTAATTATATAATTTTCTGTTATTTAAGCTGCTTAAAAGTCCTGCACGTACACTGAAAACCAATTCAAAAAGTGTTTGATGCAATTTCCTTTCCTGTTTGTCATTTAGCCTAAAGCTTTAGTCATTACATATATATATTTATATATATAATACTTAAACAGCATCAACTAGTTGTCAGAATAATTACTAGCCACGCCTGCAACTAAGTCTTGGCTGTCTCAAGCTCATCATCGAAGAGAGAAGGAGAGAGAGAGAGAGAGAGACAGAGCGACAGAGCGACATTTAGTTGCCCCTTGGGCTAGACTGTGGCTGCCTTTGAGTGTCTTTGATGACTCGACTGGGTTGTCGGGTTTTGCCCATTCAGTCGCGCGTTTATAATTAAAACGTAATTGCCGCAATAAATTGCACAGACCGCAATGGCCAATGGCCATTGGCCAATGTGAAGCAAATGGTGACCATTCGAGCGCATTCGCGAGTTTTTGCACTGCGGTTATTATTACAGCTGCTGCTGCTGCTGCTGCTGCTGCTATTGCTGCGTTGCAAGCAACCATAAAAACGTTTGGGAATGCGAGTGGCCCATACCAGAGCTGATTAAATTGAAAGCCCCTCACACTATATCAAAGGCTCTACTCACAATGTGGCGCCGCCAATGTACATGCTGCCCTCGAACGGTCCAAATTCCTCCTCGGGCAGCAGGTCGAGCATCTGGTAATCGGTGTTTATCATGAAGCGCACATGATATTGATTATAGTCTATCCATATTTTATGCCATTCGCCGCCATTTAACCTGAAAGCAATCCGAATAGATATATCAATGGGTTTGGCTAATAGATATCTTTTTGAAGAAGAAGAGGCAGACGGGGTAGAGTCTTAGCTAAATTACATTCTTTTATGAAGAGTCCACGTGGAACTATCTGGTATCCAAGTAGCGACCTAAAGTGTCTAACTCTTCAGCTTATCATTGACCATCAATCAAGCAATCAATCAGTCAGGCAGTCAGTCAGTTGGTCAGTTGGTCCGTTGGTCCGTTGGTCGCTCAATCAGTGAACCAGTTATATATCGAGCCGATTTCTTTGGCAGACTTACCTGCGATGCGAGTTAATCACTAGCTCCCGTGTGGTGCCCGTGCTTAGCGTAAAATTGAACGTTAGCTGATAGTCGCCCGTCAGGGCCACCATGAACGAAGGGTAATGCGCACGAATGGGCGGCTGGAACAGCAGAATGGCCTTCTCGCCGGTGGTGCGGAAAGAGAAGGCAATATCGCCCTTGCGCCAGCCAGGCACCTCAATATATGACTGTGATGTGGTAAAGGTGACCACATACTTTTGGGTATCTGTGTGTAAGAGAGTGAGAGATAGAGAGAGAGAGAGAGTATGCAAGAGAGAAGATTTGAGTGTGTGGGCATTATCTGGCTATAGCCTGCAACTCACTTGTCTCCACGCATTCGAGTGGACCCAGCGTGATGCGGCCCTGGGCCTCATCGTCGAGGTCCTTCTGCTGCAGGAAATACATGTTGGTGATGCCCAAACTGTGCGGTTCCTGGTAGTAGCCCTCATCCGAATTCCATTTGTTCTCCTTCACATCGCAGTTGCATGATTGATTCGGGTCCACGCACGTCTTGTTGACGGAGCACGGGCAAGCGCCTCTGCGAGCACAGCCGCGTAACGGTTTAGGCAAGTCCGGACAAAAAAAATTGAGCAAATATATTACCAAAAAAAAAAAAAAGGAAACCAAAAAAAAAATGCTAGCCTAGCATACATTTGCATGCATTGTCGACAGGACTGACGGCAATTTGACGAGTCCTCTTTGAATGGGATTCGAGGGTCTGACCACTTGGTCAGGGTTAGTTTTTTGCCAGCTCTACAGATATGTGTGCACTTAAAGCGGGCATACTGCTTGCTAGACTGCACTTGTGATATGCTAATTACTTAAAGATTAAGTCTGTATTCAATTTGTAGCAGAACTCTGCAGATTCACCTTCATGAATGAAGGAGTAACAAACTATATAACTGTCTTTTTAGCCACATGTTTTTATGTGTGCAAAGTCCGTCTGCGTTTTAGCTGTACTGTAAGCTGGTCCATGCCTGGTAACAAACAAACAAACGATGCTGTCAAATTTTGAATGAGTAAAGACCAAACTGCGATCCAATGATGGATGGCCCAATGGGCTGCCAGGCCACAAACGCACACGTCAAACCGAAAGCAAAAACAAATAAGAAAGAAATAAAGACTGAAAGCGAACTATTTTTTTTTTTTTTTTTGCTATGCGCTATACCCATTAAAAATGAGTAAGAAAGTTTAATAGAAGAGAAGAGGACTTTGAGGAAAGCATGAGATTGAGCAACTCTAGACGGAAAGCTAGAAGCCTGCGATTGAATATAACAGCGTCTTTAGCTCAACAATTTTTACTTGTATTTCGAAAGCAACTCAAAATATGCCTTAAAATTGGAAGAGACCTATATTTGAGTCTCATTTATAAGCTTATCAAATATCTTTATGAAAAGATAAGAAATATTCTAGTTATTGAATAATTAATAGAGCCAGTTTCAGGAAGAGGGGAATTACAGACGCAGCCTAACTCTGTTATGTATGTGATATGCGTATGTTTGTGTATATATGTCTCTCATATAGGATAACTGCTAGTCGCGCTCTACCCACATGGTCAGCCTTTAACAGGACAGCATAAACACACACGCTCACACACGCACTCGCTCAGTCTCACTCACTCACTGACTCACACCCGCTAACACACTCACAATTTGGTTGGTTTGGAATTGTGCTAAAACGCATTTTGATATTTCTGACTGTAGCCAAGCAGAAAGCCATTCGTTCAAAGCAGTTGCACAGGGCATGAACGAAAAAAAAAAGATCCTGAAAAAAAAGAGCAACAGAGAATCGAGTGCTGTTTAGGAGGCTCCTGAATTGATTTAGTGAAAGCGGAAATTAGTGACGCAGACCGAAACGAAACAGAAACAACAACAACAACTGGAGAACGGGGGAAAAAAGTCGAGTTAAAATTGCTGGCAGCAGCTGTTGCCTCCTTGCGCGCTGTGCATGATGTATTGTCAAAGTCCTAAAGAACAGCCAACCTAAAGGACAAGCGCCACCTGCCCGGCTCTGCTCGGCTATCTTTCATCTGTTTGAGCTTTGGCAGCGGCGCAAAGAAATTAGGCGTAAAGACTAAATTTGTGCACAAAGTCATTCATTTTAAAAAGGCAGCCATAAGAAAAATTACCCAAAAGTTGAAAAAGAGTTGTTCGGCAATATGGCGGCAGCGCACACACACACATACACATGCACAGAGACACTAATACACAGATAGGGCATATGAGTGAGGCGCAGTCATAAACCTTATTAGCGCTGAGCCGGAAACATATTTGCCCGACATAAATACAATTCAGCCTTTTATGCCCACACTCACACACACACACAAACCAATACACACCCACATATGTGAACTCTTTTGCGTGTGAGTGTGTGTGTGTGTGTGTGTGTTTGTATTTATGCTTGGCTCTTGTTTTGCACTTTTGCAATTTTGTATTTTGCTTCATATGTTTTTGCGTTTGTATTTGCCATAAACTTTTTCGTGCCTCTTTAATATACAATTCCCAATGCGTTGGGCATAATGGCTGGATTGTTCAGATGGTGCTTAATAGGAATTTGAGAAGGATTTTTCTTTACACTGAATCCAAAAATGGAAATAAAAAAGAAACAAAATTAATATAGATAATGAAATTTATACTAATTATTATAATAAAGATAATGATATAGAAAATAATATTGATGATAATGCTAAACGAAAAAGATATTGCTAGTGATCATGTATAAAATAATGATAATGATAATGATGAATATGATTGCTGAATAATGAATACTAAATAATTAATAATGAGTAATAAGCAATGAGAAATTAAAAATAAATAATGAATGAATAAGGAGTTGTGAGTAATAAAAAATGAATAATGAATAGTGAATAATAATAATAATAATGAAAAGGGGTTTTATAATGAAAACGATAATCATCATGATTTTGGCATTAACAACAGTAATGTTAATGTCAATTTAATTGCCCATGCTAGAACTAAGTCTAAGGTCAACGAGCAAGATAATGACAATGATAACGATAGTGCTAAGTCCGATACAAATGCAAATATAAATACTAACGATAATGATATTATGCATGGTTTCAAGCACATGAAAATAATTTAATTATAATCAGACACAATTTCTTTTTTTTCAAATTCCTTAAGAGAGTATTTAAAATTCGACTTTTGAAACTTTTGTCGCTTGTTCGTGGAACATTCGCTTGGGTTTTCAGCGTCATAAAATGTTATGCTCCAATGAATAGAAACAAATGCTCCACACATATAACTTAGTCAAGGGATTTTCCGTAGGCGGAAGCAGAGTGAAAGGGCGTGGCCAGTCCATGATGGGCAATGGGTATTCAGCGCTAAGAAGTAGGCAACAGTTTAGTGCGTACACATATGAAAAATCAAATTTGAAGAGCTAAGCTAACAGCAGGCGGCCACTCGATGCTGGCCAGCAGCAGGCCGAACAGCATGACAAATTACGCAGCTGACATACAACGCTCATGCACACACACACGCACACACACACGCACACACACACGCACATACAGATGCAAGAGCCTGGGCATAAAGATGACAATTGTAGACATGGCTTGAGAGCTGAACCCTGTTTGCAGTCGCAGTCGCAGACGCAGTTGCAGTTGCAGTTGTTGTTGCAGCTGACACAAATGTACGCAAATCGAAGCATTATGAAAGCGAATGTATGTGTGGCGTGTGCACACCCCACACAGGTTTGTGGGCTGCCATCCCGTGTGAATAAATATGTCAGTTAGCATTAAGTGTAGGCTCAGGCGCTTATATTATGCATGTTCGAGCAATTAATTTAAGTTTCGTTTACATATGAAATGAAAAGGGACGAAGGCTCAAGAGGGCAAAGGTCTTATAGCTATGCTCAACTATCAAACAACTATAACCAGCTACCCAACTGCCCAACTGCTCGACTGCTCGACTGCTCGACTACTCGACTGCTGAGCTGCCAGCAGTTTGAAATGAAGGATTTATACTGTTGTATTACCGCACGTACACACTGAGCGAGCGAGATATCCACTGGAGCAGAACGGGCCACACAATGCACAGTGGCAAACCAACAAGTTAAGCAAATAGACTGCAACATTAATTGTGTGGCATGCGGTGCACCAAGCAGGGGCAGCAGTGGATGCCGAAGTAGGCGCATACCAGCAACAATTTCTGCATAGAACTGGACGAACGCCAAGCAGGGCACAGTGGCTAGGCCAGAAAATATGAGGACCAAAAAAAATAAATATATAAAAATAGGTATTTTTGCTTGAACTGAAAATATTTTGGTGTAAATACTTGGGGCTATCAAAATTTCTATGATTTGGGGAGCTATTAATTAATTTATGAGCTAATTTGCATATTTGTCCCACTGTGCAGTTCATATATTACTATAAAAAAAAAAAAACAAAAGAAATTCTAATGAAGCTTAGTCAAAGTTTTTGAAACATAACTTTGGTCAACTTGTCGCTCCACTATTTTCCCTAATTGCCCCACGGTGCGTCACAAATTGGTGGCACGCGGCACACGCACGTAAATCACAAAATGCCACGCAATGACATTTTGAGTTGAGCTGGGTGAAGGGGGGCAGAGAGGAATGGGGGGTTATCGCTTACCTCTTGACATTGCCGAGAAAGTCGACAGTGAGATTCTTGGCCGACGACGTGAACCAAGTGGCCGAGTGCAGTTCCAGCTGGGCGCGATAGCAATCGTATTTGATGTACTGTGTACAGTAGAGCGAATGTGATATCAGCTCCTGCAGCATGTGCGGAGAGAACTCTCGGTAGCGTATGTTGAAACTAAAATCCGTTTCACGCGCTGACCTCACATCCACCTGACTGGGCAAATTATGTTCCACAATTGTTTTCGTTGCGTTCTCCAGGCTCTGGAAGTCGCATTTGACATGTGCGGGCGGAAAAACGCCATTGCCATCGATATCAATCAGATAGACATCGGATTTTGTAAAACCGAGCAGAGCCAACTCCTCGCAGGTCTTGCGATATTTGGTGAAATGGCAATTCTTGCCGATGTAGCCCGTGTGCTTGCAGTCGCAGGTGACGCGATCGTCCTTCACGAAACACTTGCCGCCATGCTCGCAGGTATTGGGTCGCTTGCATGGATCAATATAGTTGCAATTATCGAGCGCCACCTCGCCAACGACGCGCTCCGTTTTGACGACATGTCGTGGCTCAATCAAATGGCCATTGATCTCGATATCGCGAATGCAGCCAACGAGACCCATTGCCGCCGACTTGAGGCTGCTGCCAATGATGAGCTTGTCGCCAATGTTGAAGGTCAGCCCGAACATTTGGCTGAGCGTGTGGCGATAGTCCACCGTGAAGCGTATCTCTCCGTGCTTATAGTCCAGCTCGACGCTGTGCCAGGATGTGGCTCGATTGATTTTAATCGTTGTCGAGTGGGTTACATTGTTATTGACATCGGGCACCAGATCGAAGCTCAGCTTGTCTGAGCTTAATCGTATCTGTGCGGGTGTGTGTGGTGGCATGTGGGTGGGTGGATGTGTGTGTGTGCGTGCGTGCGTGCGTGTGTTGGTTGGCCAACGACAGCCATTTTGTAATTTCCGTTAGTTTTACATTTCCGGCGCACGTTTTATCGACAGGCCGGGCCGCAGTTGTCATCGAGGAATGTTGCACGTTGCACGCAGGTGAAGGCCCCCAGCATTAGCGTGTTACCAAATATTAGTTTTGTCATTGCAGCACATGTAAAATACGTAGACCCGCATATATAGATAGACAAACGAGAAAAATACAAAACTCTGTTAGCATTAGAAGTTCAAACTGCAAAATAAATCAAAATTGCCAAATGCCCACAAAATCCACAACGTGTAGTTTACACACACACACACACACGGACTCTGTCACTCTTTATCTGTCTCTTTCTCACTCACTCACGCACATATTTCAATTTTGCCATGCCTTTGTGCATTAGCATCGCTTAAATCATATAACGCATACGCCGCGTAGTCGAGCTGCGGATTTTGCACTGAACGCATCAAAATGCGGCATCAACCAAACCAAATGCGGGCCTGTTAAATTGTTGGCCAACAACAAAATCGAATGCTTGCATGTCGACTGATGTGGGGGAGTATGGCTAAGTGGGCGTGCCATTTATGACACGCCCAATTCCCATTAGAATTAATATGATGCTGGCAGCCGTGCTCTCTCTCCCACCCTCTCTCTCTCTCTCTCTCTCTCTCTCTCTCTCTCTCTCTTTGCTGTTTAGGTGCAGCTATATAATTTTGTTAAATTTATGATCGCATTGTTTAATTAAAGCCCTGGCATTACGTATTTAGCCGAATGCTTAAAAGTCTGACACGCTTCTAATATCATTATTTTTAATATGCATTACAATGACTTAATTCGTATTTGTGTAACTGTAAAGTGTTGTCAGTTGGAATTATATAAAATGGCTATGAAATACGTAGAGCAGAGCGATGGATGGTTTAGAATTCTGTATGGGGTTTTCAGCTTGAATCACTAGATGACCTGTTGTCTATAAGCTAGAGCGATATTTTTTTCATATTTTTTTTATAGCTCTGTATTTTTTCGTCTTTCCACTGCTAGCAGTGTATAAATATTTAATAGATCTTAAGTCAAGACTCGTTTCTGTAGGTCTTAACTCCATAACGTCTATTTGTTTTGCTCACATAGTCAAAGTATATTCTGAACAGCTTTCACATAGCCATAAAGTATAGTTTTATATTATTATTCTTGTTTTTCTTCATATTAAAGATGCATATAAACAGCATGCGACTGTGTGGGTGTGTGTGTGTGTGTGTGTGTGTGTGTGGCATGGTACTTATGCCATATTCATTTGGTTTTATTTGCGCGCGCTATTCTCATTGTGAATTGCGCTTTTGCGCTTGGGCGCTGCGCGTCTGTCGTTATGCAAACTGCCAAATACTAAAATTTTATTGCATATTTCATTAGACTTTTGGCAGCATGTTATATTTTAAAGCAAACACCAATACCAACACACACACTTACACACTTACACACTCTGCCATTTACTGACAATATTTCAAATGGTTTTTTGTTGCTGTTGCCATTTCGACTATTTCGACCATTTGTGCAACTGTCAATAAATTCGATTTTCGATTTGTGATTCGCGATTTGCGATCTGTGCGGGCGTCTCTACTATATTAGTTCTTTTGCTTTTTTTCTTTCAGTTTTATAGCCTGTCAATTCAGCGAGTTGACACTTTCTGTTGCCTGCTTTTTCGGGCTGCGGTCGGCATGTGAATTTATGAGTTTGGCTAGAAAAGCGCGCAGGTGGTAATTTTGTGGCCAGTGCGACAAACAGTTAATAAATAAATAAATTGCCAGCTAAACTGATGCGCTCCTCAAATATGAATGCACAAGCACTTAAATTTATAAATGTATAAACAAACAGCAATTGTTGTTTGCATATAAATTGTTGGAAAATCTCTCGGCCATTGTCAGCAAAGAGAGATATTATTATTATTAGAATTTCGTTTTGTCCATATGTGCAATCAATTTCGTATTAATTTGGCGACCAAACATAAATCGTTCGGGCAATTTCAATAAGCCAAAAAGCCAAATGCAAAATTATATGGCTTTTCCACAAAAACTTAAATATTCATTTGCTATTACAACATTTTACGAGCTGGCCGAGCAATTTGTTGTGAAAGAGCCCGATGCAGTCCCTTCCCCTCCTCAAGGCATTTCTATTGACATTTGAGTTTATTTTCGGGAGGTCTTTTGCAATCAAAAGCAAGAAAGTCAACAATAAAATGCAAATAAATATTGCAGCTGCACACACACACACACGCACACACACACACACAAACATATATATTGTTTGAGTGTGTGTGTTTGTTTTTGTTTTTGTTTATATGCTTATTCCCTTAGTGAATTTCCAAAATGTCAAGTAACCAAATAAACGTTCGAGGCCAGGACGTTTGTTTGTTTAAATATAGATAAATGCCAGTGACATTTATACAAACACACACACACACACACATAAACACATACACACACACACACACGCGCGCATGCACACACGTTCGTTGCATAATCAGACGTCTGTATGTATTGTGTGGCAAGTGGCTTTTGCGCTCTTGAAGTGATGGGCATTAAGCTGTTGAGGGCGTTTGCTCTGGCCAGCAATTGAGACACTTTTCTATGCAACGGATTTGTGGGCTTTTGCGCAATTTCGATTGCGCAATCATAATAAATATGCATCATATACGTTTTCAAATTGTTTTGCACCAAAAGCCATAAATCAATTCGAGAATGAATGAAGACTATGAGAGACAGGCAATTGTGACATTGAAGTGAGGCGGATATATGCAGAAAAAAGAATAGGAGATAGAGTCAAAAAAAGAGAGAGAGAGAGAGAGCGGGAGACCATATTAAAAGTAAGTGAGAGAGAAAGATCTGAACAGAGAGAGACGAAAATATGTATAGAGAAAGAGTAGTTAACTAGATAAAACTACAGTGAAAGAAACAGAGATGAACAATGTGAAATAGAGTTTAGAGAGATACCATAAAAAAAAGCAGAGAAAGATAAAAAGATGAAGGAGAAAGATTGAACATTTAAAGTGAGAGATCCCGAGAGAGACAAACATATAATGAGTAAGGGAAATGTCATATGAAAAGTGAAGGAGTGAGTAAGAGAATATGAAAAGCGAGTGAAATTAGAATAGAGAGATTGAAATAGAGAGAGAGCAAAGGTGAATGAGACCAGGGTTGTAGTGAAACATAAGTCTCAATTCAAATGAGAGATCAGCAGCAAGAGAGTAAGCATTGAAATGAAAATGAGTTAGAAAGAGTAAAACATTAGGAGACAATGATCACAGAAGTTAAAGGTGTGAAGGAGTGAATATAAAGAGTAAGAAGTCGAGGTGGACAGTAAGTAGTATAGTAAGAGGAAACAAAGTTAAGTCTAGAAAACATTTTCATAACAAATATGCATAACTATCCTATCCAAATTGTTTCTCTCACTTGGGATATCAGTCCCACAACAACTTCCATCTCACGTTTTTTTTTTACATATTACACTCACTGCTTTTCTCTGGAGGAGAAACTGTTTTGGGGAATGTTGCTGCTGCAATTTCGCATGCTTAGGTTGTTCACACGCCCACGCACACACACAATACCATTCACATGCACACACTTACACAAACACACACGCACACGCACACGCACACGCACACTTACACACGTCGTATGTACATTTGATTTGCATTCCGCTTGGCCCCAAAACAAGGTTTGCTAAGTCGTCTTAAGCACACGCTGCACATAACTGTCGACGTTGACGTCGACGTCCAGCATACACACACACACACACATACACATACGCACACACTGTGACTGAGTGTTTCTGTGTGTGTGTGTGTGTGTGTGTGTGTGTATTTCATAAGCTGGCTGGAATATATATGCTTGAATGCTTCAACGCACACTTACCTCCCAGAAGCCATTTCCGGCGCTGGTCGTGACGTCACTGTAGGCCAACACAGCGCCTGGACGGCTGCTGCGGAAATCGAATTTAATATTAAATTCTTGGGCATGATTTATGGGCCACCAAATGTGTGATGTCGCAAAGGGATAGGTGATTGGTATGACATTCACTTCGTTCTCAAAGAATTCGGCCTCCAGGACACCTGCAACGAGCGAAATGTTAACACTGAAATGCTCTAGATCAAAATGGAACAGAAAACTGAGAGACTGAGTTATATATGGACTATTAAATGCCCTAACTGAAAAATATGCAGTTAATATAGTTTATATAGATACAGAGGGACGGAGTATATCTGTCAAGATGATAGATACTAATGAAGTATATCTAAATTTGTAGCTCAGTTGATTCACATCTCATCAACATACTCTGAAAGTGTATTCACAAATCTGTCACTAACAATATCTCAACAGTTTCCAGTTGATTCACAAGATTACAAGATTAAATTCTTTGCATTGCTGGCTCTTCTTTAGCTCTTACTCACCGTGATAGTGAACCTTGGGATTGCCGCGCTGCAGCTCGTAGAGTATGGAAATGTCATTGTAGTAGACATACTTCAGGCTGCCTACGAAATTGTTGTGCGAGATGAGACCCTTCTTTTTGTTCAGCTCGGGCCCGCCGCCAAAATAGATTTCCGGATCGAACAACAGATTGCCACTGGCTGTTGCCGGCAGCTCCAATATCTTTTGCTGATGATCCAATATGATGCGCACGGTGCGCTGTTCATGTAGTATGGTTAGATTGTGCCAATAGCCGCGCGTTAGGTCATCGGTTAGAATTGTGGACATCACATTGTCACCGAAATCCATTTCCACATGTATCGATTGATTTTTGATAGCGGCAGCTATATACTGATGCTTCAGCGATTCTCCGCTGGCATAGAACAATGCTGAGTCATCGAAATTGGTGCGAAATATCATGCTGATTCGTATGGTATTGGAGTGCACACGGTCCTTCCAGTCATAGATGCGATAGGCGACATAGCTGGCACCGCGCAAAGTTATAATTGTGGCAGCTGAGAGATGGAAGATGGGTGAGAAAGGGTTAATGAAAACAGCTTTACTAGAAGATACCCTGTATATTATAGTATGATCCAACTAAACTTATCAGACCCTAAGATACAAATTTTCTAGGCACACTAAGCTGAAAAATTGATGATATGTGGTGCCCAGCAGATCTCAACATCGAACACTCTTCTCAATATTTGGTCAGATGCTATTTTGTTTTTCCTATCTATCTGTTCTTAATTCCATCCTAAGCCTCCTTCTGCATGCTTCTCTTATACAAGCTCAATCGTTGCATTCTCTGCGGCCACACTTGCACATAGGTAAATTGTTTTGGACACAAAACTCTTTTTAAACTTTTGCACTTTCTCACTTAATTCGGCTGTTGGCATATTTGCAGTTGGCTGCCATTTGCTGGGTTCGCAGCTTACCACAAAAAAAAAGCCCAAGCAAATTTAAACAACTTTTCTGTTGCAATTTTTGTTTTTGTTGTCGTCTGTTTCGCTGTTGTCCGTGTGGCATTGTCCTTGTTGCATTATCTGCATGGCGCACAAAGCAAAATAAAAAAAGCGAAAACAAAACGCCGAGTGCCGGCACGGAAATAGATTATATTGTTTGGACCATGACTGTGCTGGCCTCCAGGCGTTTATGCCCGCCTACGCCCACTATAACCGTGCGAAAGTGCAAATCGTGTTGCGCGTTATATATATATTTTTTTTTGTTTCGGCTGCAGTGACAGTAAAATGCCTGGCGAGCTTATCTCTGACACATTTTCGCGCCCACACACACACACGAGAGGCGGCCACGCCCAGACGATAACGCAATGCAGGCATATACTTTATAATTTGTATGTGTTTGGAGCAGAATTTAGCGCACAAGCAGAAAAGCATGCTATAAAATTTGAACGCCTTGCTCTGGAGTCCACCTAGAGCAATCCACATTTGACTATCTCGATGCCCTTTGTGGGCTTGCCACGCCGCGTGCCAAAGTCTCGACAGATTTCCAGCAGTCGTAAGCCCTTCATAACAACACCGAAGCAAACCCGTTGCAGTGGCTTCACCGCCAGCGTCTTAAAGCTAATCGTATAGACCAGCAGGCCGTTGGGGAAACGCTGGCGATGATCCCACGAATAGGAAAGCACACCCTTCGTTCGTCTCGCATCCAGCGGCGATGGGTGATCGTGATGGTTCTTGAGCGCAGTTTTCGACGGTGGCATCAGTTGACCCTCGAGCCAGAGGTCAGGAAAGATGCGCGTGAATTTGTGCGCCTGGACATCGTTCTCGGTGGCCAGGCGCACAAATTCAAGCACAACTTCCGGACTGACCTCCGTGTACAGCTGAATGCAAATGCGACCTAAAGGCTGGTTGGGACGCACCGCCATATCAAAGAAGATGATCGGACGCAGCAACTCCTTGGGCAAGATTTTGGGCATCTTGCCCAATGGCCGTGGCATATAGGAGCTATATTTGCGCACTATATCATTGGTGCGGCTTGGATCGGCATTGGTCGAAGCTGGACGCCAACGATTCAACGAATCAACCTTGGGCTTCATGCTAAGCAGCCGGCAGCCCAAACGATTGTTCTCCTTTATAAGCAGAATTGCTTTCTCCTTAAGCATCACGTTATTTGGTCTGGTCGAAATGCTTTCACGAGTGAAACTATCCACATAGCCCTGTACCCTGGCAATTCCGTTCATGCGACATAGCAGCGAGAGATTGCCGCGAAATATATTTTGCTTCACGGCCAGCCCTTTGTACATGTGCTTGAAATCCATCCAGTTGGTCGTTTTCATTCGCAATCGCGAATTGACCTTCGACTTGACATTTTTTAAAATATACCGATCCATGCGCCTGCGATGCAGATCTTTAAAGCTCTGATAGACATTCATTTGTCGTGTTTGAATGGCCGTGCTGCTCTGGCCGTGAACGTCAAAAACCAGCTTTTTGAACTCTTCGTAGGTGGGCATACGATGTACGGACACATTCCGAACGACCTGTTCCTCGTGCCGCAACAGATCGCTGGCTAAGCGATTGGCTTGCATTCGACACGCTGTGCTCGTGGGCGCATGCAGCCCAAACTCCGAGTAGGTTAGCTGGCGTAAGTTATATGAATTCATCTCTACAATTTGCGATAGCTATGCGAGGTAAATGATTTAATTGAAACATAGAATAACATAAGGAGATTGGTAACTCCATGAATAGTTGATACCGAATTAAGCAAAATTAAGCAAAAATTCAAAAGTTTGTCGACCGAGCTGAAGAATTGAACTGTCAAAATGCATTAAGAGGGCATGTATTTTGAAATGGCATTTCAATAATCGCTTATGTCGCTTGAATACCAAACTTTTAATGCCCTGGGGATGCCGGGTGTATGTAAGAGGGTATTTTGAGAGAGAGAGAGAGAGAGAGAAGAGAGAGAGGAGGGGAGGAAGGTATTTAAGTTTTAGATATATCTAAATACTTGGTTAAGTCTTGCTTATGCCTGCAATGCAAACGTTGTTATACCCTGCTTTAAGGAATTTCTGAAACGGGAATGGCCCATTAAGGCAAAGTTGTGTAGCAGCCAAAAGAAAGTATTCATAGGAAAGGCGAAATCAGCATTAAAACTAGAGCTGGAAACGACAAACCCTCAAAGTTCTTTAATTACTTTATTATCTTCCTTTAACTACGACCTCACTACCATTACAGGGTATCTGGCATGCGCATACTGCACAACTAATTGAAAATCAGTTTGTAGCCGACTTTAAGCAACATTTACAGCCTCAATGTTTTAGCTGCTTTTGTCTGTTTCCGAGTTGACTGTCAGCCTAGCTGACAGCTGAACCAAAGTCGAGTTGAATGGAGCGTTGGGCAAACCACGTTTGACAGCACCGCCGCATCGCCAAACAGTCTGCAGCTGCTCTGATTTCATACAGCAGCATATAGCTGGACCAACGAAAACCAAAAAAAAAACTAAAAAAAAAAACAAAAAATCCGAAATCTGGCAGTCTGTTTGAAAGAATTTTCATGGCTGGGCTAATGATTTTCACGCTGCTCACATTTCGTTGACTCTGGCACATTGAAACAGGGTCGGTCCAGGGAATGGAATGTTGGCTGTACAGATAGACAGACAGACGGACAGACAGACGGACAGACAGTGGGTTGTCATTTTAGTTATTGCATTACAGGAACCGTCTGCGTTTGATTATGTCGCACGTTCATGTTTCTACCTACGGGCACAGCTGTGTGCCCTTCGCAATGGTTTTTAATGGCTCCGACACTGTTTCCGTTGCAGCAGCAGCAGCAGCAGCAACAGCAGCAAGAACAACCGAAATGTTGACAACTGCAACATGCAACTAACGACATGCGCTCTGTGGGTCGACCTCGGAGTCTCGTAGACTACATCTGTGCAATTTGCTAGCACTTGCCAGCTCTTACTCTTCTCCTCACTCTCTCTAGTTTTCTCTCTCTCTCTCTCTCTCTCTCTCTCTCTCTCTCTAGCTCTGGCGACTGCCTGGTTGTAATTGTGATCGGTGGCAGCGACTGTAAATGCTCGACAAACTCGCACGTCACAGCGCCATTTGTCCTTGACAGACGCCATTTAGAGAGCGTATTTCCAAAATGGCTGCCACATGCCGTTAGCCCTGCCAGAAATTGTGCAATTTGCAGCTGTCCATTGCCTCAATTTCGAGTTTTCGCGCTTTCATTAGAGTATTTTTTTTTGTGTATGCTGTGTTAAGTAAATTGAAGATGGGTATATTGGTTGGTATGGAAAAGAGAGAGAGAGAGAGAGAGAAAGTGAGAGAGAGAGAGAGATAGAAATACATACTCATAAGAAGGAGGTAGCTGATGTGTAATGGTCTAACTTAATCTATATCTTACTGCTCTGAACTGTTAGCTACTGTGAAAATGAGTATATTGGTTTGTTTGAGAAAGGGAGTGACACAGAGACAGAGAGAGAGAGAGAGAGAGAGAGAGAGAGAGAGGGAGAGAGAGATTGAGTGTTGATTTTATAAAATCGAAAAGTAACGCATAAATAATATTTTAAAAGCCAGACTAGATATTATAATACTCTGTTTCGTATATTTGATATGGGCATATTGCGTCGACTGGGAATAAGAGAGAGAATGAGGGAAGGATTGAGTATATATATATATATATATATATATATATATATATATATATATATATATATATATATATATATATATATATATATATATATATATATATATATATATATATATATATATATATATATAATAGTTTATATTTAAGTAACATATTAAGATTTAAATTTTATATTTAATATTTAAAACTTTTCAAGCTTTTCGAAAACAGAACAAAATATTAAAAAAAAATATTAAATTTAATTTTTCTATTAGGCTTAACTTTTTTGTCAGAGAGAAACATAAGGGCAGCTCCATAATGAGCTGCCCATCAGTATATACGATTATTATCGATAGTATAATTATATAATTTTTGTTAAAAAAAAACTCATTTTTGAATAATTAAAAATTAATGCATCAAACAAAAACATTTATAAATGCAACGTCAGAGCTGCTCACCATGCAATTAATCATCTTTATGCTTCATCTCTTCAATATTGCCCGAAAAAGAGTATTTAGCAGTTGATTGGAGCTGCTTTGTTTTTTTTTCATTTATTCGCTTGGATTTTTATACCAAGCAATTGTTGTTGCTGTTGATTTCGTTGTTGTTGTTTTCTGATATTTGCATTTAAATTTGAGCTAAAAGTCAAAACTGTGGCTAAGCAGCTTATTGTAATACCCTTTAATCGCAAGTCAGAAACGCAGAAATGTATTGAAACTGTTTACGCTAAGTTTGTAGCATTGAATTGTAGATTGAAGGTGAAAAAGACAGCTGGAACTGTCTATTGATTAAGTAAGTTCTAGAAAAATCTGGGAAAATTATAGCACATGTTGTAGGAATCGCCTAAATGAATCAGTTGATTAACTTAGTTTGAGTGACTCAACAGATATAGCTAGAGTAATATATAGAAAATGATAATAATAATAATCATAATTATTAAAAGTCTTATAACAAAAGCCAGACGCTATCTAACGAATGCCCAAATAATTAACTCAGCAATGTATACTTCTTAAGCCTAATACAGTGTATTTCTATGGTCGGCTTTGCCTAATCCAGCATGCTCTAATGTCCACACAAAAAATAACATAAACGTGCTGCTCAATTTTTAATGGCTTTGGCATTTTTAATGGGCTCGCGTGACTTAATTGGAATTATGCCGGCATGGAATTGGCTTTATGTCATTAACTAAATGCCTGCCAAAACGGGCAAATGACAGCGGGGTGGAGTGGGAGTGGTCGGTCGGTCTGTCGGTAGGTAGGTCGGTCGGTCGGTAGGTAGGTAGTGTGTGTGTGTGTGTGTGGAAATGTATGTAGGGTATATGGGTAAGTGTGACAAAGGCCAGTTAGTTATATTAGAAGCTCAACAAACTAATTTTGCGCACATTTCGCCCGGCAGTCAAAAAGTCAAACACTATTTTGCATAATTTATGGTCAGGTCATTAGCGTGTTTAGAAACTGCAGCCAGGGGCGTGACGGACGAGGCGGTCGGACGGACAGACGGACGGACGGACGCTTGCCCGCAGGGAGGACAGACTGTTAACCGCAAGCAAACAAACATAGTTTATAATTAAAACAAAATGGCGCTGGCAACAGTCCCCCATGTCCATTGCTGCCACATTGTCTGACCAGTGAAACAGAGACAGAGAAAGAGAGAGAGAGAGAGAGAGAGCGCGACAGTTGATGAGGAAGCAACAAACACAAGTTTCCACTCATACTCACTGAGAGAAAAGTTTTGAATTGCTCGAATTCTAAGAAAATGTTGTTTGTAAATGAAATATGAGCTCGGACGAAATGTCTTTGAAGCGAAATGTCAATTTATTTTAATTAGTAATTTATAATAATTAATTAAGCCTTGAAGCTTGGTCCATGAACAACTTTGTTAATGATCGAATTAGGCTATATGAAAATAATATTTCTACAAATACTGCTGCGTCCACTCTAACTTATACTGGCTCTCCAATTGCTAATCATATTCCTTCTGATATTTCTACTACCACTCTTACTTATATTTATACTCTAACTTATACTCCTAGTCATACTCACACTGATACTCCTAGCTTAACTCTAACTTATACTCACTCTCCTGCTTCTACTCACTCTTCTGCTACCACACTAATATATACTCCTACACCTCCTGCTAAGTCTTACTCCAACCTCCAACCTGTATGCATACTCCTCTACAATTCATACTCCTACAAATATGCATAAGCCTAGACGTCGTCATACTCACTGTAGATGTCACAGTGCTCGCCCTCGTAGTGGGTGCCGAAGCAGTCGCATGAGATGCCCGCATAGTGGTTGATGCAACGGGAGCCGACAAAGCACAGATTGTGATTCGAGGAGTCGCACATGTCGGAGCAGCCTTCGTTGACGTTCTCGTGCTTGGTGGCCACCAGTGGGGCGATTGGCAGCAGATCGGATGCCGCCTTGCCGGAGCTAAGCACCACATTGCGAATGCAGCCGACAAACGATTCGGTAATATATTTAACGCCATGCAGCTTCTCCTCGGACGAGAGGCCTGCGAATATATGAAATTTAGAATTAGAATTTGAGCTTTTAGAGCGAGGGCTTAAAGTTGGGCTGGGCAGCTGACCAACACACACACACACACACACACACACACATACACACACATGCAAACAAGATTAATTAACGAGAGCAAAATATTTGCAAACGGATTTTAGTTTGGGCCGTTCTAAAAAAAGATATATATATATATATACATATATAAATGTGTTGGTATATTGTGTAGTGTATAGAAACATTTTGTTTACAGCTGAAAAGTTTTGATGGGTGCGCTTTAAATATTGTTTAATTAAAAAAGTTGCTGGCCCAAATGAGTTGATGTTTTAACAGTATTTATGTTTTTGGGCCAAACAGCTAAAAACTAAACTCAACTGAAAAGTTAATTGAAAATTTTTATTGATTCTACCATGTACAGTTAGTTATCTACGAAAACCTATTTGATTTTGTAATTAATTTGAGCTAAAAGCTGCTCTCAACCCGTTTATTTCACAAATATTTTATTTGATCTGCATTTGCTTTAATCTGCTCCACAATTTATGAAATGCTGCCTTTGCAAACGTTTTCAATTGTTTGAGCCAGTGCACTAGTGACTATATGGCCGCCTGCTCGCCCCCTCCTTTTTTTTGAGCTCTGTGCAATCAATGACGCATTCCGTGAACATTTCATGAGTTCGTCATGAGTTTTTCAGCTTTTGAGTACGTCAAATAATTAAATTTTCACATGGCATACAAAAGCGGCTCTCAAAGTCACAAACACACTGCCACACTCACACACAGAGATTTATACACACACACGCACACACACACACACACACACACACAACTATACCTGCTGCATGAACAGTTCATTCAATAGCAAATGAGCAAGTGCAGCTGTGTGTGTGACTGTGTGTGCGACTGTGTGTGTCGTCTATCGAATACGAAATTCGATTTAAAATTTTCATTTTTAGATTTGACGTATCAAAAGTTTTTTTTTATGTTTCCCAGCTTAGGGTATATGCAGCTTAGAGGCATTGCCGACTCTCTATAGTAGTTTGTAAGGATTATATATGGAATCTGTTAAAGAAGGTGTATGGCATGATGTAGTCTATATAGATATGTCTGCATATATCTGTATTTTATTCTAGGTCTTTAGGTATTTTAAGATTGGCAAAGATTTTCGATATGTATAGTACAATTTAAGTAAATCATTAATTTTCTGTCTTCTATCATTCCTCAACATTATCAGACTCGGTCATCTCAATATACAAGAATTGATACAGCAAGTCTTAACTATTCGGTATTAGAATTTCATCTTTTATTCCATATATGTAGAGCATTAGGCAACTATACCATAGAGCTCCTATAGCATATTGTACTTGATTTATCAATCATATATATATTTTCTGATACCTTCCCTAAGTCAGCTAGCGTATTCAAGTTTCGTTCTGTTTCATTCCAAACGCTGCTCACGTCATTTTTTTTTCTCTTTCAACTTGCCTTGTTTCAATTGTTGCTGCACTTGCCGCAAAATCGTTGCATAGATGCAGGCGCCGGCTTTAAAAGGGGGCGCAAGCAGACAGCTAACTGAATTTGTAGGCAAACACAGACGCACACACACACACTCACACTCACACACACACACACATAGTTAGTATACACACAATTGATTTGGTTCTCACCTCCGACCAGAACCACCGATGGCAAATTCGTGGAGACGCCGTAGTTGTACTCGTGATTCAGACCTTTCAGATATACCTCCTCCTGACTATTGTCGACGCGTGCAATTAATCTTGCCCCATGGACATCGATGCGCACCTGTGCAGCGCCAGAGAGAGATAGAGAGAGAGAGACAGATAGATATGTTATATGTATATAGATATATATATATATATATATATATATATGTAGATATATGTATATATGTGTGTGTATATGATGGCTTGTGAAGGATATGGTGCATAAAACCAATAAACCAGCTAGCTAGCTGGCTGCCTGCTGCTTGTTTGGGGGCGTGGCAGTCGCGAGCAGCGCGCATACACACACCCAGACAAATGATAAAAATTTATGAATTTATGCGTTTTGGCCCAGAGTTGAAGTTGCAAGCGTAGGGCGATAAATTGTTGTTGTTACTGCTGTTGTTGTTGTTGTTGTTGCTGCTGTTGTTGTTTGTTGCGCATGAAAAATCTACGAAAATGAATTGCAACTGCTGTGCGCACATTGCAAGGATCAGCTGAAATTCATTAGGAATTTGCGTGTTATTTATGACTGTGCATGCGTGTGTGTGAGAGAGCGTGTGTGAGTGTGTGTGCGAGTGTGTGTCGGCATCTGGCTGGGTGTGATTAGTAGTGGATATGTTTGTTTTAAATATGAAAACACGCAACACGATCTGAATGCTGCTCGTTGATGATGATAATGTTGATGATGCTGCTGCCCGTGTATGTCTCTGTGTGTGTGTATTATTGATGATGATGCTGGCTGCCGGTTGCTGGCTGCCTGGCTGGCTGGCTGGTTGCTTGGACCACTCTGGGCGGGTCCTTAAACAATTCGAGGTCCTGGCCATGTCCGTTAGGTGAGTTAACAAAAGTTGAGCGTTCATAAATCAAGCTGCTTGCTTTTGTTATAAAACTTTGATAAAGCGTTTTACACCAACAAATACACTCGCATGTAGCAATACAACATAGACAACACACACACACACGCACACGCGCGCACACACGCGCACACACATACACTTTGCAATCTTACTAATTGCTAAATGAACATATGCTGCATGCTAATCGGGCAAGTAGATATTAATGCGACTAGTTGAGATACCCTAAGTGTGTGGGCCTTGATGTGAACAGATAGCTGCGATACAGATGGTAATTGGATAGATAATAAAAAGCAAAATGCTGCTCTGTAGACATAACCAATATACCCGCTTTGCACTGCGTAAGTGAGCATATTAATGTAGGCAAAAAGGAAACGAAGAAATCAAATCATCATGAAATCAAATGAATTAAGAAGCTTTGCAACCCTTCAGCTCATAGATCAAAAAATCTAAAAATATTTCTAACTTGATTTTCCAAGCTGAATTTGTATTTAGTGACTTTAAGTCCTTTGATAAACTTATTCTTTAGATAAATAAACACCAAATTCTCAGCCAAACAGACAACTGCCAGCTCAAACCCTACAGCATAGCTAATGTGCCCACGATCAACGAGCTGAGACTTCAACCACAGCAATTACAGTAACAAGGCTGAGTACATGAAACTTCAACTGCACTCAGAAAACAGAGCAGAGCAGTGCAAAACCTTGAGAGCCAGGCAAATTCTGGCTCGAGTTGCAAATGCAGCTCAAAGAGCTTCCAGCTGGCAGTTGGCAGTTGGCATTAGGCAGCTGCAATTGGAGTTAGGTGGCACCAGCTACATAGTTAGGTCTACTTTTTGTCCAACTCACCATAACACTGTGCCATTCATCTCGATTTAGGCTCTCGCCCACTGTGACACTCGTTGAATGCTTGCCAAAGACATGTACAACCTTTAGCTGGCCCTTCTCGACAATCACATAGAGTGCATAGGGGTCCAAATTAATGCGATCCGGATTCTTAACATTGTGATAGACGAGCAGGCCGTGCGGCAACCGGGTGCGAAACTGAAATGATATCTCACGGCAAAGTCTGCAAAAGAATGAAAGAGATAGAAAGAGAGAGAGAGAGAGAGATATAGAGAGATAAATATAGTTTACTTTATGGCCAGAGGGACTTCTAAAAATTTATTTGCTCCGAGCTCAACTTGAGTTGGAATTAAAACTATAGCACAAAATTGCCAACAACAAAGTTATTTTTCGTATTTTATGTGACTTTTGACAGTAAATTTTATTTTATTTTATTTTATTTTATTTTTTTTTATCTTAATTCAATATGCAAATGTTAAATGTTTGCACAAATTGCAACTGCTGAAAACTTGCATGTTAACTGGGTCAAAAGACAAGGTCCTGCAATTGAGCAGAAAATCAAATTTCAAACAGTTTCCGGCTAGAGAACACTTAATTGCCAAAGCATTTAGGACACAAAAATATTTTAAAGCTGCGTCACGTTGGCTAATTGCAACTGTGTGACACTCTACAAACGAGTCTTTAACCCATGAAAGCTACCTGGGTGCTGACTGAGAGTTTCTTGAGTAGAATCCAACAAGAAACTTAACTTGATTGATAGAAAGCTTTGACTCACTTATAAAGCTGATAATTGGACTAATTTGTTGACGTTTGAGACTCTGATTTGTTTGAGGTGTTTTTCTATTAGATCATTTTGTAAGTGAAGTGTAATGGGAAAAGCCTTTTGCAACTTGCTAAGCTGTCTGAAAGAAGGCAACAAAGCTTAAGACTTCCAATTGGCCAACTCAAAATTTGAATAAAAATAGAATAACTAAGTCCAAGTTTGAGCTACCATAAGGTATAACAAACAACCCTTGAAGTTTTGTGGTCTCAAAGAATATTCTGGGCATTCTGGTGTTAAGGCGCACATCAAACACGTTTACAAGCTGAAAGGCTAACAATCTGGCAAATGACGCGCGAATCGCGGCTTCCACTCTCGCTCTCTCTCTCTCTCTCACTCTCTTGTGTGGCATGAAATATGCAAAAGACTTCAAAAATGCTGCCCAACCAAATTGAGGTAAGTGTGTCGAGCGTGCCGTCAATATCCTGACTGGACAAACTGGACTCCTGGGTCAGCCAGCCAGGCGGCCATGCAGCCGCCTCACTCACTCACCGTAATTGAAATGTCTGTATGATGTCGCCGTCCATTTGGATGAACGTGTTGTTTTTGGCAAACATGAAGGTCTTGCCCTGACCCGTTTCCGCAAACGTCAATTCGGGGCCGCGCTGCTCGATGGGCACGGGCGTGGTGCCGCCCATCATACGTCCGCCGTTATAGCCCACGGGCAGCTGGGCGGGACTCTGTGTGTAGCTGGCCAGAGATGATTCTGTGGTGCTCGGCTCTCGCGTGGTTGACAGCAAAAATGGCGGCAAAGTATCTGCGGGGCACTTGGCTTACAAACTTGACTGAAGTTGTGGTTTCATTTGCTTACGTGGTCCGCCAACGCAGTGGAAGAGGCACTCCGGCTCGGTGCTAAAGCGATTTTGCGGATTACCATCGCAGCCACCCCAGATGAAGGTGGTGCATTCACCAGTCGTCGGCTCGTAGCGCCACTTGTATATATACTGCTTACACGGACCGGGATCGCCGGGTCCGGTGCACTTCTCATATTGCTTTTCCTTGGGCGCTTGCATCAGGGCGGAGTTTGTGTCGCTGCTGCCAGTGCCGCTGTTGCCTGCGCTGCTGCCACCACCAGCGCTGCTGGCTGATAAGCCGCTGTTACCGCTGCTGCCACCCGTTTCGCTGTTCGATTGAGCGGCCGCACCACCGCTGGGCTGACTTGCACCAGAGTTGGTTGCACCGCTGCTGCTGCTGTTGCTGCTGCCAGCGCCAAGGCCAGCGCCAAGTGCGGGTGAATTGGTATTGCCAGCGGTGCTACCATCGCTCAAGCTAGCAACAATTGTGCCATTGGAGAGGCTCAAGCCAACTGCAGGGCAAAGGCAGCTCAGCAGCAGGGATAGTGGCAGGAGCTGCAGCAGAGATTTGCCTCGTTTCATGCTGCAACAGTTTTAAGCGGCTGTGCGTGTGTTGCAAATGACTGAAAGTAGAAAGAAAAGTTGTTAAGTACTTTAAGATATAGAGATATATGATATTTATGTAGGTATGTGGAGCGTATGTCGTATTAGTCTAGATGCCAGATAAAGTTTTCTAACTGAGACAATCACCAGGTTACATTCTGCATCAGAGTAAGCTGATGCAATGGGTTGGCCTGTCTCTGATTAAGAATTTCTTTAGCTTGACTAAATCAAAGTTTGTTTTAGCTTTCGTGCTGTTCGCTTATATCTGTATGTAATATAGATAATCAAGACAAGTTTTTAGAGCTGTCGATACACGAGCAGCTACACTAATCGACAGATGGTTAGTTTATAGACAAAGGAGATATAAGTATTAAGTTAGTTGACTAGATGAGCCTAGAGTCTCTCAGAGACAAGCTACAGTCGTCAGCCTTGCAGCCTGCCAATCTACTCTAAGAATGAGTTCAAAGTACTCTTATACGTGCACTCTTCAGCTAATACACATATAAATATATGTACATAAAGTTATTCTCACTCTCTCTCTGCTAACTACAATCCAAGCTGCTAATCCTCAACATTTCCAGCGAAACTTTTCTTTAAATATCATTTGCTCAGCGTTTTTTTTCTTATATAATTAAGCAACCTGCTCTGTCTCATCGAGCATGCCCAGTCGTTTCATTAGTTTAGCTCGAACACCCTGCCCCAATAAGTATGCTGCAGACAAAAAATGAAGCTGTCTGTCTGCAGTTATATGCTCGTTCGTCTGGCCACGCCCCGCCGCCAGTGCCTTGGTGCTCATTAGATTTGTGGTAATTGTACTATAAATTCAGTGAGGCAATTTGCTGGCTCGTCACAGCAGCCGCACAAAGAAGCTATCACAGCTTATGATTTCAGCTACTTGTTACCAGCAGTAGTCTTAGTGTGTGTGTGTGTGTGTGGGTGTGGGTGTGGGTGTGGGTGTGTATGTGCTGAAGCAGTTTACTATTGTCATGGCGCACTATAAATCCCATTTACATCATCATGCTCATCATCATCAGTCAATGTCTGGCTGGGAAAATGAAGCGACGTTGCATTTCTTGCTGGCATTTAACGAAAACGAACTTTTGTGCTTACACTTCCGCCGGAAATGTGACAAGAGGCACATACACACGCACAGCTGCGTGTATTTAAGCTGAGCTGATTCACAAGTAGCTTATCGTCGTGGAAAAAACTGTCAAAAATTCAAAAATAATGATGCACAGTTGCTTTAGCTAAATGCCCAAAGGCGGGCAACGGAGGTGCCAAACGGAAATGGTATATACAAAAAACAGAAAAAAAGGAAGAAGAATATTAAGTTAGCTTGGCCAAAAAAGCTGTGAAAGTTTTGCATAACGTGGCTGTGGCTCTGAGAGAGCCCTTTACTTCCATAAGCAATTTTTAATTGCGGCTTTAGCTGCTGCCCGGTCCAAAAAGCCAGACATGAAAAATGAGCATTGCCAAAGTTCATGCAAATTAATAAACCTCAGAGTGGGCGGGAGCGTTATAGAGAGAGAGAAAGAGAGAGCAAGAGCGATGGCGATGGCCATAGCTCGTCAAGTGTGCGTGGCCCTGTCAAGGATGCGTCGTCGTTGGCCAAGTTATTGATGCAGCACGTAAAAATTTCCAATGCATACTCGAAAAACTTCGCTCGCTCGCTCACTGGTTGATTTGGGTCAACCAAGCGCGAAAGTTTACCTAACTTTTCGTTTCCTGCCTGAGTGAAGCGTTCAGTTCAGGCTCGTTCACTTTTCGCCTGTGTCATGCATATGTGTGTGGGATTTGCCTAAAGTGCATTAATGCCACAACACGTAGCCGGAACGTTCAAAGATAACAGCCGCTACCTGCGAGGGCTCCCGGTAGGCCACAGGACGCCAGATAAGCCAGCTGCAGCTGCAGGTGTATGCGGTAACAGCAGGTAAACGGTACTCCAAAGGATAAAACATGAAAAATCACGAGCGGGCGCACTTGGGGTAAACAGGCAGGAAAAAAAGGGCTGTCCCAAAACGGGACTTGTTCAGGCAATCATAACACTTGCCTGCCAGCGTATAAATGGGGTGGCGGGCGGCACATCCTAACACATTCATCCAGCAATCGTCATGGAAACAACAACTCCTAAGACCGCCTACGCTTTGTTCCTCCACCGCTCGGAGCTACAGCGTCGCAAGTCGCACTACGCCAAGATGTCGCAGACGAAGATTCAGTTGACCAACGAATTAATTGCCAAGGTGAAGCAGCGCATGGCCACGTGCAGCTACGAGGATCTGCAGATACTGGTCAGGGAGCAGCAGTTCAAGCGACTGCTCGAACAGAAGCTTCGGCATAGAGCTAAGCAGCTTAAGGCGGTGGCCAAGCAGAACCGCAAACAGAAGCTGAAGCGACTGCAGTGATAGCTGACAATCAATGGACATTGACATTGACAGAGTTCGGTGGCAGACCGAACAGCAATTGAATCATTTAGTTTAACTAATGACAAACAAGAAATCAAATTTCTTGAGATGAAAACCAAGCACCAAACATGTGACCTAACTTTGTAATCTTAAGACAAAACATTTATGTTAACTAATATATTTTAAATTAATTTTTTACAAATATACTTTATAATTTATAAAACATACAAATTTTGTGTATTTTTTGTTCAGTTTTTGCTTCAAAATATCTGCTTTGTCCCTTTTGCAGCAGAAGAAATTGCATTTTTGCAGTTAATACAGTTGGATGCAGCGTGATACTTGACAACTTGACAGTAGAAAGACGTTTCACCTGTCTCTGTTTTCTAATCAGTCAGTGCTGTTAACAAAGGATAATAATATTACAATATGCTATAGGCCTATGTAGAAACTATGAATCTATGAATTATAATTAATTATAAATTCTTATATAATAAATATATAATTTATTACTGCAATGCATTTTTATATTATAATACAACAAAAATATCCTTATACTTGTGTTTTTCATCAATAATAATACCAATATTAATGCTGATGCTAATAAGATCTCAAGTCACACCAACTTCAGTTTGCATATAATATTGCATTTTAAAAACAAATTAAATGTTGAGTGCATGCGCGGCGCTTCGTGGTCTCGAAAGTTTTGCGTTTCCAGTTGGCCCAACTCAGTGACTATGCAAAACGTTTTAAGTTATGCGCGTGTGTGTCCCACAACACACACACACACACATACAACAGCAACAGCAACTGCAGTAATAACAGCTATAACAACAGAAAGAGCTCGCTGGCCCCGCCTTTCCCACCAAATTGCACGTTTTAAGGCAGTCTCTGACGCCTTTGCATGGCAAAAAAATAAATAAATGAAAATAAAGCGCGAAAAAGTGGCAAAGGAGGATGGAGGTTGGCGGCAAGGAAAACTGAGAAGCCAGAAGCGAAGGCGAAGGCGAACAAATGAAAGCAAGTGAAGTCAAATTAAATTAAATGACAGATGTCTGACATTTTGATGGTGTGCCAGTGTGTGCGTGTGTGTGTGTGTGTGTGTGTGTGTGTGTGTGTGTGTGTGAGAATGTAATATAAACACATGCAAAGACTAGAGACACACACACATACATACACACACAATGGGTGCCAGGCAAAATGCACATGGACTTGCCCTCCAAGACCGTGGCTCAAGGGGCGTGGCCTCTCATTGTGCTGCTGTTACTGCTGCAGTTGTGCATGTCTCCAAAGTGTTGCCCGCGTAAGCGTAATGAATTAAAATAACTTGATTGCTTCAAATTGAACGAATTGTTGTCGGAGAGCGTGAGAGAGATAGAGAGAGAGACTGAGTGAGTAAGAGAGTGACAGAGAGAGAAGAGAGAGAGCGAAGGCAAAGTCACTCTCTAGCGGCTGAGACTCGCTTTGGTCTGGCACATGGCTGACAGCTCTAAGAGAACTCAGCGGAAACTGCAGCAGCTACGTGACTGTCTATGTGTGTGTGTGTGTGTGTGTGTGTGTGCGTGTATAAATATTTACTGAAATTTGTATATTAAGTGACGTCGAAAGCGGCGCCAGTTGCTGCTGCTGCTCTCATTGTTATTGTAGTTGTTAGCAATGGCATCAGCAGCGTGAAGTCATTCGCACACGCACACAAACCAATAAACCTCATATGAGTGTGTCTGTGTGTGTGTGTGTGTGTGTGTGCAATAATAGAAGTCACGCTGCATGAATGAACGCATAAAGAACGCGGCTAACTGTGTGTGTGTGCGTGTGGGCGTAACAAGCCAGGGAGGCACACAGCGAAGACAGACAGTCAGAGCAGATCGCTGAAGATATATTGTCTCTACGGGCGGACAAGTGCGCGAACTTATATAAAGCAACAGTGCGCATTGCCTAAGGTGGTTTGCTCCGTAGAGAGCAATGTGTCTCAGAGAGAATTTGTCGATATATTTGATTGTCGATGCAATTGCTGTCTAAACGAGCTGATATAGAAATGTTATGAATGACTTTTTAAGCACAGCTGAAACTAGTTCTCAGACTTGGTATAAGATTTGGCTTTATGCTAGAAATTTGAATACATAAATAAAATCTAATTTTTTTTATCACAATGAATTAATATATTTAAATGAAATCCCTTCATCTGAAACTAATTGCATATTGAATGCATTTTTAAATGTCAGTTAACAATTCAATATTTTATAATATTGACCACAATTGAAAGCCTATTCAAATAACAAAACTGACATTGCAAATTTATTTAAATATTTATTCATTACCATAACTTGAAGCTTTATTTGATTGTTGAACTAATTCTGAACTAAGTAAGTGCAAAGTAAATTTGAAGTTAGCTTTACCATTCAATTAAAACTTAAGTTCATTTATATGTTGAACTAGGCCAACAGCTGTCATAATATATTATATAAGAACTGTGCATGTGTTTTCACAGCTCTAACATATTAGTCAAGCTCCACTGTATGCATAGAACTTTTGCACAAATAAATTAAATGACTTTCGGGCACTTAAAAAAATGATTTAATAACATTAACATGTGCCGCCGCCCGCACTCAAAGGCACAAAACTGTTCCATTAAATTAAACAATAAATGTTTAAATTATGCCAAAACTTGATGCAAGTCACTCACACACACACACAGACAGAGGGAGATAAAGAGAGAGAGAGAGAGAGAGAGAGAGAGAGAGACAGCTCTGCAGTCACAACATTTGGCGCTTAGAATACAATTTACACGGCTCGCTGAGCTCAACTTTGTTTTGCTAACGATTTACATCTCGCTTGCACTTGCATATGTTTGCGCATTCATTTGTTATTGCATAAATAATTATTGTTTAATTTGCTTGCGTTCTTGCTGAAGTGCAGCACATAAGGATTTTGTAATGAAGCTGTTTGTTTTCCTGACTGACAGACAGACAGACAGACTGACACGGCGGCTGACAGTGCAATGGCCCAGACTTCAGAAGAAGACAGAGAGCGAGAGAGAGAGAGAGAGGAGTGAGTGAGGAAAATTATGCAAATTTTGTTGAGCAGTTTTTAATGTGGCTGGCGTGGCGAGCATATTAATGCAGCTGTCTATATCACGGTTATTATTTTCACATATATATATATATATATATATATATATATATATATATATTTGTTTATCAAAATATATTTTGTATATACATAAATAATTATACACTTGCCTTTAACGAGCTGGCTGCACGTTTCATGTCATAACCTGGCCATTGAGTGGGCCAGTTTTGCTTAAGTTATATAACGCTATATATATATATATATATATATATGTATATGTATATATATTTCTATATGCACTAGTGAGCGAGCATCCACACGCCCTCACACACACACACACACACGCACACACACTTTGAGATGTATCAAAAACAATCTTGTAATTGCTTTACACTTTTCTTCACAAATAACTTCGCAAGATTTATATGTTTATTTCTGCTTTAGGTCTAACAATGGTATTTATTTATACACTGCAAAATATGTAGAGCAAATATTTATTTAATTTCCATTTTATTTACTTTAACTTTATTAAATTGAAATTCAGACAGCATTTAATAGGTATCAGCAAGTGATTTATTTAAGGCAATATTCAATTTTTTTGTGCACTTTTTTTTGTAATATTTTGCTTGAATATACAAAAATTTTGTATTATTTTATGAACATATTTTTTTAAAATTTATATCTTTATATTTGTTAGCTTCTACTGTTTTTCTTCTATACAAATATTGATTTTTTTGTATGTATAAATTTTACATTTTTGTAAAATTCTCTTTAAGCTTATTAAATTTTTGATTAAAAAAAAAATAAATATTTTTTTTTTTAATTTTTATTTGTACACTAATTAGTTAAATAAATAAATTTTATGGTTTTTTTTTAAATATATTTTCTATTTATTTTATGCACTTTTTTTTGATTTTTTGGTTTTACATATATTTATGTTTTAATATCTAATATATTAATTTTTTTAAGTTAATATTTTCATATATAATTTTTGCATTTTTAATTTCCACATATTTAATTTATGCACTCAAACTGAACTAACTATTACTGAGCCCTCTATGAAATTCTATTATTTAAATTTATTTTGATTTTCCTTTTGAGTAGCTGGCTAAAAAGCTTTTACTTTGCTGTAATACATATATATATTTATATTTATTGTATTTTATATATATATTTATTTCATTTTTATTAGCCGAAAATTTGAACAAGGCCAAATTGTAGTAATTTATTTGCATATTTTCGAGCTAATTTTGCAGCTGACAAACGAAATTCCATTTTAATGTTCGCTTTTTAATATTTGCTTTTTTGGTTGCACATTTTATGGATATTTGTAAATATATGTTAATTCAATTGAATATGTTGTTTAAATATCTATTTTTTCGTTTATTTGATATACTTTTTCATTGAGTGACTGGAAATGGTTTAATTACTCGCAATTTATATAAATTAAAGTGAATGGCAAAAGGGGGCTTTCGGCTTGATCCTGTTTGAACTATTTAACTGTTTAACTGATGATATGCCAGCTTATTGATTTAAGTCACTTCCTGTGCCTAACTGATATGATATGACTCTCAGCGTCTATGTGTGTGTGTGTGTGTGTGTGTGTGTGTGTGCGTGTGTATTTAACACACTAACACGCTTAAATCATTATAGCGCGGCACAGAAAAAGGAAACTTGTGCAAACACACACGTAGACGTTGAACACGCAGCCAGCATACACACTCAAAATGAAGGGGGTAAGGGGGGCGCGCCCGAAATGAGGTCAATGTGTGCACACGCTCTGCGAGAACTTCAAGGATACACCGTTGCAGTAGTATTGCGTTTTATATTTTCACTATTTTATTTTCTGCTGACGCATACGAAAGCAGCAGCGCAGTGTCTGTGCCTGTGTGTCTGTGTGTGTGTGTGTGTGTACCCTGCGGCTGATGAATCAACTTTTGCCTTTTACTCAAGTCACGAAACACAAACGAAACGAAACGAAATCAAACCGAAAAAAACAGAGCCAAAGTCGTGGCTTACATTTGCGTGAAAATCAGACACAATTGAGCACTGTCAATGTTTTCTTTTCTTTCCCTGTCTCACACACAGGACACGGGTTCTTATGCCCATACAAGTCGCTTGATTAAACGAATCAGCTGGCTGGTTGGCTGGCTGGCTGCCTGGCTGCCTGGGTGGGTGAGCTGCCCAAAGGCTGGCCAACGTGACGTATACGCAATGTCTGCAGCAATAGCAGCTGTAGCTGCTTCATTGAATCCTTTGAGGCGGCATTGAACCTTTTAGTGCTAATTGCTTGTCGAGGATAACGAGCACTGCTTTTCAACTGCGACACGCTCTTAACGGGCTTTCGCACTCGCTCTTATTTTTTGGTTGTAGGTATTTGCATTTAATCCACTTGCTTTGACCTACGCGGTGCGACTAAAGCCAACGCAAATGTTTAGCTTAAAGCGTAGAGCCGCAGCAGCAGCAGCGGCAGCGGCAGCGGCGACAGCGACGTCGACAGCGACATAGCTAGTTAGCGTGCCAAGCAGCAACAATATACACAACAACAGCAACAACAGCAATAAGAGTAGCTAAAGCAACACGCATACACACCCACAATTTCCATGCTCAAGTTCCATCGAGCAGCCCATTTATACATGGAGGAGACAATACTGTTTTGTGGTCACACACACACGCACACACACTGCGTATGAGTGATATATATATATATAGATATATATGTTGTAGCTGGGCTTGGGCTGCGGCTTAGCCTTTAAACTGTGTGTGCACACACATTATTAGTTTAGGTACGTCTGGACTTGGGTCACTGCTACGATTAACCGTAATAGGCGTCAATTGGAAAATTGCCAGTGATAGCTGCGGCTGAGCCAAAGTCTGAGACATATCGCTGAGAGGTTACTAATAGATATGTATCTCTATATATATGTACTTACATATGTATGTATGTATACATATGCAATAAGTGCATGATTGCATATTTCTAGAGCGTTTGTGTAGGTCTCAGTTAAGTCTAACTGACAGACAATCCCACAATCAAGGTGCTTATATAGCTGCTATATATGACTGTTCAGGTAGTATATACACATATGCAAAGAAAGTGCATTCGCCTAAGACAAGATGAGCTTGTGTGAGTGAAGAGTTTAGTTATAAACTATGTTTTAAATTTGAAGCCGAGTTCTCTTTATCTAAGAAACTGCCTTGAGGAAACATGAAGTTTTATAAGTACTTTAACATTTTTTTAATAATTTTTGTTTTATTTCTTGCAATTTTGATTGTTGTAAAATTGATCAATCATATTTGTAATATATATAACATTTTTTTACTTACTTTTTACAAAAACTAAATTCTTACATACAAAATTTATACTTTCAGGTGGACAAGTTTTAAATCGTTCCCAAAGGTAAGTAAACTAAGTAAATTTATAAGTTTCTAGCTCTTAAGATTTGAGCAATGCGCTAAGCTGCAATCAGTCAAACAAATTACTGATTAAAGCTGTTGTACATAAAATAAGATAGTAAAACGTTCTCAGCGAGAGTTCTGTGTTGGATAAACTGTTGTTCAACACTATTTACACACCTTCATACATGCACTTACCTTTGGTCTGTCAATCAGTCAATCAGTCAATCAAACGACGGAGTAAAGCTGACATATGTTAAATGAACTACTTAAGAGAACTTTTAGAAGAATAAATATTAAAAAAAAATACTTTTCTTACACGATTTGCTCAGCTTTATATGTATGCTTAACTGTAGTCAATCAATCAGTCATTCAATCAACTTAGTCAATTAGATCTGGGTTCAAAGACTTAAGTAAGCTCTGAGTGAAGCTAACTGTAGTGTTCACTCATGTTCAAATGTACATCAGTTCGTCAATCTGTCAATCAAATGATTGACATACTCACATATGTTAAAGTTTTAAATAGAGTTAAGCGTGCTCTGCGAGAATAAATCATCGATGAACACCTTTTAAGCTCGATTTATTTATTTGCATATATGCTTTAATACTTAATCAGTCAGTTGATTGATATAATGCGAATGACACACTCCGTGAAGTCTAAACTAAAAGACCTAAGCGTCAGGTAGGCTGCTTCTCTACACTTTACTACTACTATTAATTACTCTCTTTTTTTTTGCCAGTGTATCATATCTGTAAGATATCGCAATCTTTTATAGCTCTGATACCCTAACGAAAGACAGTGAAACTCACTGTCGCTTTTCACTCAACTGTGCTCAGCCTTTTGTGATTTATTCGATGCTGGCTCCCGGCCGTATGTAAATATTTGATGATATTTGTACCGGCGGTGCGGCTGGCTATGTACCCCTTTATTTCTTTCCGTGTAGCTCATTGAAAATTCAATTTATTTTTGGGGCAGCGCAAAAAGAATGAAAGAAAGAAACAAGAAGAAGAAGAAGAAGAATGTTAGAAATTTGCATTACTTTTGGCATTGATTTGCCCCTTGGCCACACCAGCTGTGGGCGTGGTGTCAGCTGCGGTCTTTTCTTTTATTTATATTTTCTACATATTTTTGTTGCTTTGGACTTTTGTAAATCATGGCGCAATTGTCTTAATTCGAAAATTGCAGCTTCGCAGCTGTAGACAAATTGTGGCCATGCACGAGCACGCATCTGGCAATGATAATGTCGCATCTGTAGCTCAATTTGTAAGTGTCTTTGTATTTGTATCTGTATCTGTATCTGGAGATGTATCTCTAACTGTAGCTTCGTGATGCGCAACATGAGCGACAGCTGCTATATCGTGTTTGCTTATCTGCGTGCACATCGAAGCAAACGTATTTTAAAGCACAAAATTTTGCTTTGGCTTTCGGTGCAAAGCATGTGACAGGCGCTTGACGCTTGACCTTTGACCCTGAGCCCTGGACGGGCCAGCCGCTCGACTTGCGTGCCCCAGACCAATAACAGAAAAATTACCGCTGCATAATTCATTCAACGCATCGTCAAGCGGCAGTAAAACCCAAACCACATTTTGTTGCTTTAATTGGCTTTAAACTTTTATTATTATTAATGTTATTAGTTAATTGCATTTTAAATATATATATATATATTTTTTTTTTTTATATATATACATGTATAAACAATACGAGATTATTTGTTATATAGCTTTGAATAATTTGATTATGCGTTGTCTTTTGTCATGTGATTAAACCGCAGCGCTGCTGACTGAAATAGGCGTCCATTAAACCAGTTGGCGTTTACATTTGCGTATATCAACAACAACAACAGCAACAACAACAATGGAAAAAAGCCAACAACAACAATTAAAACAACAACAACCACAGCTTAGACAGTCTGGCAGCATCCGAGCTGAGATCACGTGCGGTTTGTTTGTCTCACAAGCTGCGGCTGTCACTCTTTACTTAAAATAAAGCACAAAACGCAATGTGAAAGCCGGCAGCAAATTAACTCGAACTGAAGTTACCTCGTGCTGAGTAAATTGAAATTTCGTTTTAGTCATAATGAAGTCTAGATCTAGTTAAAAGAATAATCCAAAAATTAGATAGCTAAAAACTTAAGCTCATTAAAGCTTTTTTCACAATCTCCTTTAGCTGTGGCATAAATCTAGGCAATGCAGTCATTGTTAAAGCTAAAAAGAAGCTAAATAGTGTATATTTCAGTCGATCAACATAATTGATTTGTATAAAGACTTAGGTCAGTTCTGTGTTTAGTTTAGTTAAATTCTGGACTTAAATTTGATATTAAGAAATTTGGAAAGCTGAAAACGAGGTGTATATAGGGTATCTCTTAGTCAAAGCTGAACTGATACAGTAAGCATTTCACTCTAAATATTAACATTAATTTTAGTACATTTAGCAACAATTTCGAAAGAATCAATAAAAAGCAAATTGGTACTGAAATAGATCATAATATAGGGTATTCTTTGGTCATTTATTTGCTCTTATATGGCATACGACCTAAGTCTATAAAGTGTTTGCTTAAGTTCATTTCTTGACTGAAATTCAAGCTTGATCTGTATCGATTTCTACTAAATATGCAGTCGAATATGAATATGTTATATATATATGAATCATAAACTTTATACAGGGTAACTTGCAGTTGCGCCATTCTGATTTTGTGTAAATATCTATGCTTTTGGCCTTGTTTTTTTTTGGTTTACAGTGACAATTGACGGCTGCTTAAATGCGCTAAACAATTGAATTCACTGAATTAGATGAGCTTCATTTCACATGAATATAAATATATTTACATATACCTATATGTATATATATATATATATATATATATATATATATATATATATATATATATATATATATATATATATATATATATATATATATATATATATATATATATATATATATATATATATATATATATATATATATATATATATATATATATATATATATATATATATATATATATATATATATATATATATATATATATAGCAATCAGGTAAATACAATTTGATTAGATTTGCAATTATATTTAAATAATCAACAAATCATAGCACGTGGTACTATCATTAGCATATAGTATTTATTATTGTTTATTAGTAATTGTTGACAGAGAGAGAGAGAGAGAGAGAGAGAGGGAGAGATAGAGATAGAAAGAGGGATACATAGATAGAGACAAAGAGACAGCTCAGCTAATTAGACGACTAGACGGCTTGTTGAAACTATGTTAATTATGCTTCAGTTCGTTGCGAAAACTGTGTCAATTGTTGTAAATACTAAAATGAATATTTGTGTGCCGGAAAGCAATTACTAAATGTGATTGATATTAAATTGATATGGCTTTTCATATCCATTAAAATTTCATTTGGCACTTTGTTCAGTTAAATGCAATACAATTATAGAAACAAGGGATTTCAGCGGAGACTTGATTTATTTATGTGTTCTTGTAGTGCTACATTGCACAATACACAAAGACATTTCTGGGCTTGGCTTTTTCAAAATGGAAAAAGGGTTTGCCATGGCCTTAGCTGAAGCTTCCCTGTCATAGGCATAGATAAGTCATTGGCCGTGTCATTCAGAGTCAGCTTTTCATCTAGCTATACCTATGCCTATCCACACGCATACGTTGGCCATATGCTTGCTTAACTTTGTTTGTTTGCCTCCCTCGGCATTTTAATCAAGTCAGCTGATAGCAACAGCAAAAGCAGCTGATATAGACACAGATCTTGGTCGAATTTGTATTGGCATAAATCATATGTAAACAAGGGAAAACTGCTTAATTGCCTGTTATGGCAATTGTTTGTTAATAGGTAAGAAAGAGAAGCAGAAGACAACGACTAGCAAATGCACTGCTTGAATTTTATGTTGGTAGAATTTTAAATTATGAAAATGCTTTTTTTGGTAGAAGAAGAAATATAAATATTGTAAAAAATGATTCAATCAGCTTCTAAAAATTGCTATCTGATATAATAAATAAACTTTAAAATGTGATTTGATATTTAGAAAAAGTTAAAAGTTATCCAGCTTATGTCATACAGCAGACAAAGCGCATGGAAAACTTTTTGCTGAACTTTTATTGATATTAAAAAGTAAATATATAATTTTTTAGCAATTTAAACTATTAATTGTATATTTAAAAACCTTTTAGATGCATGAGAACTGCAGTTTTTTATAGTTACTTTAATTATTATTAATATCATACTTAAAAGCCTTTGTATATGCATATTAAATTAAATGAAAATTTTCTGCTTTTTTTTTATAAATTTCAATTAATTAATTTAATTAATTTGTGTGTAATAAAAATTAAAAAAATAATAAAGCTATTTTTTTAAACAATTGTTATTAAAAATTAAATTTAGTAAAAAGTAGAATAATAAATTTAAAATGCTTAAATTAAGTTCAAGCTTAAGTTCAGCATTTCGCGCTTATTTCTACGACTAAGTTTCATGTTCAATTTTTTCTGCAGTGCAGCCTAGCAGCTGTGAGGGCATTACAAAACGTCTTTAAGCTTATATCTAAGCTTTTGTGCGGCTCTTGTTGTTCTTGTCGGCTCTTCTAATCTTGGGCATTATCTATAGGCAAATAGTCGCCAGTGTTCCAGGCGTCATTGACAGAGCTTTTCTCATTATCAAATGCAGCCAAATAGTAAAGGCAAATAATTGAATTGTTGTCAGGCAATTGGTAGTTTCATTTTTCACAGTGAGAAAAAACTATAGACAATGTTAATCGAAGTGTCGAGAATGCTCGTTGAAAGGGGAAGACAACTGCCATTTGTCAGTTTGTTGTGAGTTATTATTTACGCTCTAACAGCTGTAGCTAAACACATTGAGAACTGTTGCATAATGCAAATAATAGATGTATTTAAATGTGAATTTACAATGCATACACATTTTATGGCATACACTATATACTGTATACTATATACTATATATATATATATATATTTGCTGCAGTCATTCAACTTTATGGGCACAAAAAAAAAAACCAAAAACAAAAAACGAATACTAATAGCACAATCAATCAATTGATCTGTTTGCGGAATGAGCTAAACTAATCTATTTGACTACTTGAGTAGTTGCCATAATTCATACTTGAGATAGTAGAGTAGAAGGAAAAAAAACTTACCTTAGCCCCAGAGGCTCGTCGCGTCGCTGTCAATATCCGTTGGAAGAACTTATAATGCTATCTATACCCAATAAATTTAATTGCACTTAATTATAAATTTATCAATTTATGAATTATGTGAGCTACACAGCTAACACGACGGCGATTCAAGGCACAGATTCAGCACTGAATAAAAGTAGAGAGGGAAAGAGATATATACACTATGTGCATATATATATATATATATATATATACATATATAACACTGATTTATGCCTTATTTGGGCTTTAAATTAACACTTCCGCAACGCTTGAGCTGCCGGTTGATTCATGCTGCTCACTTGAAAGATCACGACAAATCTGGACTAGCGGCTGCTTAAGTGGCATCAATTTGGCCACACAAACTTTTCTACTTTATTTGCTGGGAGGCGCCACACACAGACCGAACCGCACGATCGAGCTGCACAAGCCCAACTGAATTAAACTGAACTGTGCGACTGATAAGACCTCGCACTCGATCCAAACACACACGCAACTGTCAAACCTGAGAGAGCGAGAGCGAAATGTGAGTGTGTGTGGGTCGATAAAACTAATATATCGCATGCGATATGTGCGCGAGTTGCATGAGACATTTTGCATAGTTTAAGGAAAGTGTTTATTAGGCAAGGCGATTTGGCTTTGTTGTTGTAGATTTTGATAGGCTAGAAACTAAAGGTAATAGACTTATGGAATACAGTACTTAAGGGTTTTTCGTAATGGCCGCTTACATATTATTATAAAATCCTCTTAACAGTTTATTGATTTTTAGCTAAATTGACGTGATTTCGATGCCGACGCCCAATTAATCAATATATTCTCTTCTGTAACTAGTAATACTATTATCGTAAATTTATTGTTAAAGCCTAATAAAAAAATTACATAGTGTATACGGACTCTATACGCACAAAGTTCTTTAGATATATATATATATTTCAAATTGGATTGAGTTACAGACCCGGCTGTTTGCTTTCAATGCCTAGAACATATTTATAGTAAGCCGCATTGAGCTGTTCGAGGAAGACGAAAGCAAACACCGTGTGCGGACCGAGGCGACAGAGGTAGGGCGTAAAGCCCTTCCATAGCGAAAAGACGCCCTCGTTGCGTATCACAGTCGTGATGACGTCCAGCGTGCCCTTGTACTCGCGATGGCCATCCTTGATCTTCATATTTTGTATGCGTGTCTTGGCCATGTCCATTGGCATTGAGGCAATTGTGGTTAGCAGGCCGGAGCACATGCTCGATGCAATGTGTAGGCCGAGACCCTCATTCAAATACTCTTTGAACAGGAGCTTAAACTGCGAATACGATGCCAGTTGCGCCATATTCACGATCATAGCTCGCGCCACGGTTGGCGCACAGCCACGCCATAGCGCAAATACGCCCTCTTCGCGTATTATTCGGGTGACAGCATCGCCTACATTCTGATACTTACGTCGCTCAGCCTCCGGCAGTCGATTGTCGGCCATCATGCGAATGAGCGAGACTTCGGCTGGATTGCCCACAACGGCGCCACATGCGCCCGCAATGATGCCCATGGCCATGCTGGCTAACACATTGGGCGGCTTGCGATACCTATTCTGATACGACTCCACTTCCATCTGATAGACACCCATGCGAGTTGTTGTGTACGTCGCCTGTCGCAGCAGGCCGGCGCTTATGCCATTGTAGAAAGCCAATAAGCCCTCAGCCTTGAACACCTTGGCTATGCAGTCAAATGAGCTTTTGAATTCGCTCTTGCCACTCGCACCCGCCACCTGCATTCGCGTCTTCACCAGATCCAGCGGCTGAACTATGACCGAGGCCAGCATGCCAGCGGTGCCGCCGAGTACATATTTCATATAGTTGGGTATGGTTTTACCATCTGTAGTTTGCACGCCCATGATCGAACACCATGTAGGTTAAACAATTGAGAATTTCGATCAAATATTTCAATATATTGTGTGTATGTGTTGTGAGTGTTAAGGCTTGGCTCTGGAACGTTGTCGAGCCGGATTTGGCTAGGAAAAGAGAGCAGCGATTGATAGAGCATTTCAAATGCAGTTTAACGATCGTTCTTGGGTAATTAGGGAATACGAATGACAGAACTGATATGAGAAAAGCAATTGACATCTACGAATGAGAACAAAACCTCTCCATCAATTGAATGGTGAAAGAGATCGGAAGAGAAAGAAAGAGATAGAAAGGAGAGAAAGAGAGAGAGAGATAGACAGGTAGACAGGTAGAGATAGGGAAAACAGAGAGGAATAGCCAAATAGAGGCAGAAGCAGACAGACAGGGAGAGAAAGAGATAGAGAGAGAGAGAGAGCAAAAGACAGAGAGCAATATGGAAAGAAGGAGAGAGATAGGTGGAGAGTGACACACAAGGAGATATAGAATGACAGGCAGAAAGAGATGCAGAGAGAGAGAGAGAGAGAGAGAAAGGCAGAGAAAGAGAGAGAAAGATTGAGCTAGCTCAGAGAAAGATAACAAATGATATTTAGGTGGAAAATACTTCTTTCTGTTTCTATCTTACCAAAAATGATGACAGAAGAAAGCAAGAGAAGAGTTTTTCAGTTAAACAAGATAAGTAAATATTACCAAACTCTTTCTTCCGATCATCATAATCTAAGAAGCGGGAAAATAAAAGTTATTTCAAATTCATTTCATTAAAGAGACCATTATAGACGCTTCATCAGCTTAAGGAAGGCGAAATAGTGTTGGGTCTTTAGATTATTAATAAAAATGAGAGGAACTCGTTGAATTAGGATACTGCAACAAATGTCATATGAGACAGATGCGATATGAATTGATTTATAGAGCGAACAAATTGTATAATAATTTGAAAGGATTTGTCCAGATAAAATCCATGCTAAGAGTTGCCCAACTAGGATGCCCCAAACGACTGATACTAGAGCTTTCACAGCCCCAAAATGTTTTATCAAAATTCTACAAAACATAAATGATTCCAAATAATGTCGTATATTAGTTATATACTAGAATAATTTCCGATCTACCCAAAATAATAGCCAAAACATTAACAGATATCTTAGAAATCTTCTTTTTGGGTCACCTAATTGGTTTTGCCTGGCGTACTTGGGTCCGTGCAGCATTGAATTTAATTGTGGCAGTTAACGCTGGGCCAACACCAACACACAACAGATCAATTAACGTGGCCATATAATTTTCCGCACATGTTGGTTAATTATTGAACTTTGGCTACAAAGCCTCCACCCCCATCTCCACCTCCGCCTGCGCCACACACAGTCCACAAATTAACAAAGCGCAGTCGACTGGGCTCATTATCGGAGTTTTTGCATTAGATGAAAAGCGTTTCGCATTTGCAATTAGACGACGGTTCATGCCGCACTAGCATTTTAAGCAAAAACTGGAGCAAGGTGGTTGGGCACAGGAGGCGTGGCGTATAATTAGACAGCGCCAAAAAAAAAAAAGAGAAAAGAAAAAGAAAACAGAAAAATTTGTGATGCCAGCGGTGGAGGGAGAATATGTACTTACCAAATAGCATATTGGCAACTCATTGCGGGCTAATTAAGAACTCATGCGGCATCGGCGGCAGCGGCAGAGCAACACGCAACACAGCCAACAACAACCAAGAACCAAGCAATAACAACTTGCAACGTTGTTGATTTTCGCACGGATCAAACAAAAATCGCACGCAGCAGTGGAAAATGTCGACTAATTAGTGGCAAATGGTTTGTGTATTAGCTAAGTGCAGCCGAAATCAATTGCATACTTTAACGCAGCAAGAAAAAACAACTCCAATTAGACAAATGAGAGAGAGAGTGAGAGCGAGTGAGTGACGACGAGCTGCAGTTAATGGTAATTAAGCCAAAGTGGAACAGCTGCTAATTGGTTTGTGTCCCAGCTAAGGCTTAGCTATATACCAAGTCTAGTCACAAGCAGCACATATTTTTAGATTGAAAATAACAGCAGGCAAAAACTAAAAAAAAATTGGCCAAGCTAAAGGCATAATGACTGTATGGCTATAAATTCTAATAAAACTTAAGCAACAAAAATATATTGCAATAACTCAAATACAAATACAGGCAAATGGCTTGTGTGCCGGCAAAGCGCAGTCAAAATCAATTGCATACTTCTAGGCAGCGCGTAAAAACTTATCAAATCAGATCAGTAGAGCTGCCTGAGGTAATCAGGCAGTTGGGTAAAAGTGGGCCAACAGCAACTGTAACAACTGGCAATTGTGAAAATTGTAAATAAATATTTGAGCAAATGACAACGAGCCGGCTTCAACTACTTGCGTCTATAAATCAGATCATATCGGCAGCTGGCTTTTGCGGTCAGCAGGCGACGCGCCGGCAGCCCTACAAGCGTGGCCAGCAAAAATGCAACGTGAAAAACTCATGAAAGAGGAATAAACTAAGAAAAAAAAAACAACAGAGAATGTTGACAACAAGATCTGCGCGATAAGCGCCAAAGGAGAAAGAGTGAGAGAGAGAGAGAGAGAGAGGGGGCTTTGGTAGCAGCAGGGAAAACCGCAGAGCTATGCTAAAGCTGCAGCTAAAAAGCAAAATGACAATAACAGCTGCAATTCAAAAGAGCAAGAGAGAGAGAGAGAGGGAGTGAGGGTCGAGAGGGACAGTGTGTGAGCGACAAAAAGCGACTGCAGAAAGTACAAACGAAAAAAAAAAACGAGGCATTAAGTGGCGAACCGTTAAGAAGTCATTGGGTAGACTAAAACCTGAAAACAGCAATAAAACGACGTCAGCGTCACGAAAAACTTAATGCGGCAATTGCCGAAGTAAACAGAGCAAACTATGAGAGAGTAAGCAACAAGAAGACGAAGTAGAAGACGAAGTAGCAGACGAAGTTGTCAGAGAGTGAGAGCAGCGCGCAGCCAGAGAGTAAAAGTTGACAGCGAGAGCGCAGCGAAAGCTAAGTGAACAGTGCAGGTCATAGAAATAAGAACAAGTTACAGAAATTAAATGAATGTGAGAAAAGAAGTTCAACTTAATATTTTTAAAGTTATTTGTCAATTTAACTTTGTGTTTCATATTTTTTAATATTTATTTATGATTCTTAGCTTGCTCACAGCTGTGTTTGATCAACTGTAAATGCTGGTTTCAATATGTATGCATATGTATTTAAATTTATATAGCTACCTACTGTCAGCACAGACAAATAGACACAGTGCCTACTACAGAACAACAAAAGCTGTTAAATGTGTGTCAATCCGGTCCGGTTTTCCATTTTGTCTGAGCACCACTGTAAAGGCCGCTGATGCTGCCCAAAAAAAAAAAAAAAAAACAAAAAAAAAAGAAGAAGAAAAAACAACAGCAACAATAAAAAAGAACTACCTAAAACGCACAATGCAATAAACAGTTATTGTTAAACAATAAATCAAAAGCCGAGATGAAAAATAAAAAATTCTAAACTAAAGACTCTAGCCACAAACTTGAGATCATTGAGGCGCGCTCTTTGGCGCGCTCTCGCGCTTACGCTCTTTCGAACTGCGACACTTTCGAACTTGTTTTCGAACAACTAAGCTGCCGCTCAGCTGCAGCCGAAAACTTTGGTCATTCGTCAGTGAACCGTCCGCGCTTGACGGTCTGATCGCGGGCCTCTCGCTAACAACTCGCAGCGTAGCGTCTTCTTCTTCGCCGAAGAACGAACGTTTTACAAGCAACAACAAAAAAAAAAAAAAGAAAAGAGAAGAAAAGAAAAAGAAATATATAGAAAATAAAAAAGCGTCGCTCATTGCATTTTTTGTTCATCTACGCGTGTGCGTGTGTCTCTGTGCCTGTGTGCGTGCTACAATTTGCATTTTCGGGCTTTTCGTCTGTGCGCCACTGCGCGTGCAGTTCCATTCCGTTCCGTTCCGTTCAGCTCAGTTCGGTTCGGTTCGCCTTTAAAATTAATTACCAATTGTTGTTGTTGTTCTCGAACGGCGCGCGTGCTACGAAAGGAAAAAAAGTGCAGCGAAATTTCACTTGAAAAGTGCTCGAAAAAAGTGTTCGAAAATAAATTAAAATAAAAAAGAAAATTAAATGAAAAAAAAAAACGGCACAGGTTCTGTTTGCCATGTTATTAACACTGTGTTCATAATTCCACTGTATGCACAAAATACAAATAAAAATATATACAAAATACAAGCTCAAATAGAAAGCAACAAATTTCCACAGCTAACACAACAACAACAACAACAATAGCAACAACAACAACAATAGCAACAGCAATCAGCATAAACTAGCGGAATAATACATATGAAACTTACAAAAAAAGAGGTATGTAAATGCCAAACGAGAGATACATTTATGCTCATGAATGTGAGCGCATAGCAACCAGAACTGCAACTGCAGTGAAAACTAGAATAATGCAAACAGAAATATTTATTTTTTATACACAATTAATGCAAGATAAAATTCTATTATAAAATTTTGAAAGAAAATGAAAAACTTATTTAAAAAAAAAAAAAAAACATTTTTGTTAAGTTTATATTTTTGATAAAAGTTTTTATGTAGGAAAATTAACACCTTTGATAATGAATTTATTGCTCTTATAACAATGAATTTATAAAAAGATATATCTATATAAATGCATGAATAGTTTAGCTTTTCTGATATAGATATATTAGTTTTTTTTCATTTTTAAATGATATTACACTAATATTTTTATAAACTTTTTTATTTTTCAACTAATTTTTTTTTTAAATTTAAAACTAATTGATTATTAATTAAATATATTTTTTATAAATTTTATTTTTGTTTTTTTTTTTTTTTATTTAAATATATTTGTATTTAATTTTAAATTTTAATTTAAAAATATAGTTTTTTTTAAATATATTTTATTTTTTTCTTGTCATTTTTTTAGTTGAAATTTGCTTTATATATATATTTATTTAAAATATTTATTTTTTATCTTATATTCTTAAATTATATTTTAAAATTTAATTTATAGTCAATTTAAATTTTTTAAATTTGAATTTTATTTCTTTATTAAATTTGCATAATTTTAAAGAAAAATTCATCAAAAACTTCTTTTACATATCAAACAAGACTCTGCTGCTCCACTTAGTGGAGCGTTAACTGTAGCTGAAGTGGACATAACTGTTTGATTATTTAATTGACAAGCGGCGCTACAGGAAGAACCTGTAGAAGAACCAGCCGTAGCTGTAACTGCAGTTACAGTCTTTTCAAATTGTCAATTCTGAAGTCGAGATCTTTATTCTCTCTCATTTGCTGTCATTTTCTCCGCTTAATATATTCCATTTTGGGCGACGATTTGATTTGCATATCGCGCATTCAGTCAGTCAGAGTATCATAATTTTCCCGAAATGAAAACCCAGTTGGGGTCTCGTTTGATTGTCAGTTTGGTTTGTTTGAATCGATTTTCATATTGTGGTTTCTTGCAACCGACAAAAAAAAAATCACAGCAACAACAAAAACAACAACACTTGCTGCACGATTGAACTTTAAGCCGCATTCTTTGCTGTCTGCGGGCCGCCGCGATTGGACGTCGCTGGTTCAAGCTAAAGCTGGCCAATTTTTGTTTTTTTTTTTTTTTCGTAAGCAGAGGCTGCGACTCATTCTTCGTGGGAACTCTTTGCACTAGTCTGTCTGGCATTTGCCTGTGCGGCACACATTTTGTTTTGCCTTTTTTGCTTTGGGTTGGTTAGTTAGTTTAGCCTAGACGAAACTGGCTTTTAGAACAGGAATTTCCACTCCTACAACAGTACCGAGAGCGCTACCTAATGACAGTTGGCGAATGCTCTAGCAGAGGGTATTGCAAGTCAGGCAAGAGAGGAGAAATCGGAATCAACAAATGAAAGTTCTAGAAAGTGCTTAATGTGCAGGAAACTAACGATCAAAGGGTATTTAAAGTCGGTCAACAAATGTGAAATATTTTCCCCTTAAGAGCATTCATTTTATATTATATAATCAGCAAAACCCTAACAACATTTCAGCAAGGGTATTCAAAGGTCGGCTTGCTCTCTCCCATCCCATTGTGCAATAGTAGAGAGAATTTAATTTTATATTCAATTTGTAATTCAAAATTCTTTGATTTTTAATCGTCAACAATTAAGTACAAACTACAAAAAAAAACTAGAACTTACTAACTTGAACTAACTTAAAAATAAAAATTAAAAATTAAAATAAAAACTAAAACTAAGTAAATTTGTTAGACAAAGATTTCGGGTCCAAAGATCACGACCTTTGTGGCGTGAGAGACGCGCGGCTTGGGCGGCGTGCTGGGTGCCTTGACAGGGGGCGTAGCAGAGGCGGAACTGCTGCGTAAACTGGTAGTGGAACTGGAACTGGTACCGGAACTAGAGCTGCTGTTCTTTCTGCGCCGCATGCTGCGCAGCTCGTCGCGCAGCTGCTCCTTGTAGACGAGCTCCCGCTTGCAGGCCTGCAGCTCCTCGACGCTGCAGTGCTTCAGCTGGCGTATCGTACGTGAGACGAGGCCATCGATAATGTGTATCTTGCAGCGGGAGAGCCGCGTGGGTTCCGCATGCCGGCGCGTCAGTTCGCTCTGATACTGGAACAGCAAATAGCCAACGCTGGGACGAGCGCCTCGGCGATTATTGTGGCTGTGATTCTTTTGGCTCTCCATAATTGCGAGTGGCTCGTCGACGGTCGGTCTGTCGCTGCTAGGCAGGTTGAACTGTGAATGATGTCCTTTTGTACTTTACCAGGATTATTTATATGTGCAGAGGTGCTTTTGCTACCTGTTGACCTGTTCGCGTAATTACCTGTTGTTCAACAAAAATGAAAAAAAAAAAAAAACAAAAATCTTTGGCTTGGTTTGTTGTTAGCCTGGGCAAAACCCAATTTTGCGTCTGTTACAAATCTTGTTAAATGTTTCGACAGCAATCACAAAGCTACGAGTGTGTGTAGATCTGTGTGTGAGTGTGTGTATGTGTGTGTGTGTGGGTTGCGTTTGATTTGTTTATTGCACAGCAGCAACAAATTTATGGCTTGACCTTTGTATAAATACATGTCTCTCTCTCTCTCTCTCTCTGTGTTAGAAATTCACGGCTTAAAAAACACACACACACAGCAGCGAGGCATTAAAGTGAAAGTATTTGAGTTGAGCAACGAGCAGATACCCTGCAACAATGTTTAGTGGTAGTGTGGCCTATAACTATAACTATGTTCTATCAAAATCCTATCAAAGGAACCTTCTAGAATGTGATTCTAGGCTTCATTTGTAGTGCTGAAGAGTTTAGCTACTAACATATACCCTGTAGATTGTTTCAGTTTTAGATGAGGAAGTTGCATGTTGTCTGTACTTAGATTGAAATTTGTCAAGAATTTGTTAGGCCCTTTGAAACTAAATATATTTAATTTGGTATATGCTTCTTCTTCCACAATTATCCATAATTTTTTAATATGTCTTTTTGAAACTTCCAAATGACTATCAAATCATATTGGTAGGCATTATCCACCACATTGAAGTCTAGCCTATGCCTCTTTTTGACAGTTTAGAAAACTTATTTAAGCAAATATACCAAAGCTTTAATTGTTTAATATAATAATATATATAATAATAGAATAATTTAAATATATTCAGTATCATACCCATAAAAAATATTCTTTAAAAAAGACATGCCAAAGCTTATATAAATATTTCATAAATTATTTATCTTGGCAATACAACTTTTATAGAAAATTTGTATACCCATTTAAAAGCGTGCTTTATAAATCATGTTAAGCGTTATATATTTTAAGGTTAACTTATCTTAACTATCTAAATTTCATAAATATTTCTCCTAGCCCTTTTAACATAGTCTAATCTCTCACTAACTCTTTGCCCCTGGCCTAATAAATGTGCTTAAATTTTTCGCAGTAATACAATTTATGCAATTTACACAATTTATTCGTAACGCGCTTGACCCTCGCACTAGCAAGCGCTTATTAAATATTTATTTATGAACGAGAATTTCTCAAAATGTAGTCCAAGCATTGGCCGTCTGATCCACTTCACTTCACTCCGCTGCCCCTACCCCGACCCACCGCCCTCCTCGACCCAACGAAATGAAAATTTACTTCTGCGCACGATTATAATTTTCACTTAATTTAATTGAGCTGTGGATTGCCGACAGTGGACTGCTCTAAATGCGCATTTTAACTAAATTTCAACTTAATTATGTTAAAATGTTTGCCGAAATATATATGTATATATATATATATATATATCTATATGGAAAAAGAAAAGTGAAAATTCCAGCTGCTTCATTGTTTGTCTTTCACTTCAAGCGCTAAGCGCTGAGACTTGTCAAAATTCTTTTCAAATATGCTCAGCTGCATTAAGTCTGCTAACTGTAACAATTATAATAATGTAATATATTTACATATTATAAATGTATATATAGACCACATTAAGCACTTTGCAGTGAAAGTTCGAGTAGGGCGCTTAAGCATTTAAATATATATTTTATATTTCGAATGCCCTTCAGGGCGGGCTATTTAGCTTTTGCAGTTGAGTTGGCTGCATTATAAACATAAATTAGCTAGATGAAATTATAGAAATTTAATTTGTAGAAGTATATTTTGCTTTAGAGAGAAGGACAATTGAAAAGGAAAATTTATTTATTCATTGTTTTTATCTAATGCTTTTCAAATATTAAATATAAATTTATAATTTTAAAATAATATTATTATAATAATAATATTATGTTATAATTGGAAGTATGGAAAAGATTTCCGTTGACATCTCTAAAAGAAAATTAATCTATGCAATTGATTTTGTTCTTTCTCTCTACTGTCCTCGCCTTTAATCATTATACAACTCTGTTAATGTTGCTTTATTTTGTTATTTCACACTGTCAGCTTATTTAATCAATATTTCTGCATGATTTTTGGTGATAAAAAATATAGAAAATATAATTTCTCTATTTAAAACTTAATCTAAATTAAAACAATAAAAAAATATAGCTTTATATACAATATTTTAAATTTAAATTTAAATTTTAATATATTGGAAATGAATATATTACGATATTATTTTATTACTTTTCTTAAAGCTGTTAACATTTGTATACATTTAGCTTTATTTTCTTAAATAACGTTTAAGAGTTCTTGTTCCATGCCAAACTCTACTTCAATTAAACAAAACTTACACAAAAAATCATACACATACTAATATGTTTGTTAGAGTATTTGAGTTTCTTCAATTAACAGTTAAATATTGTCTCATATATTTAAGCTATGCTAATGGGCCTCATCGAGTGCCGACTGCTGCGCTGTCCCTTGTTAAAGCCCATACGTATGTATGTATGTATGTATGTATGTAACAAATACAAATACAAATATTATAAGACGCTGCTCTGCTTAGGTTTATTTTTTTGTGGCGGTGCTAAATGCAGGGCGCCCGAGGCGATGAAGACGATGATTGACCCACAAAACGCAGACAAATCCCCAATAATGTAAATGAAAATCCATGAAAATCTATGAAAAGAGCAGTGGCAACATCAGCTGCAGGCGAGACGTTGCTTAATCAACAATCATTTTTTTTTTATTTTGCTGTTGACTTGATTATAATTGTGATTGTCTGAGCGATAACTTTTGAATGCACAAATCGACTTGTTTCCATTGAGTTTGGAGTTTGGAGCGCGTTGAATTGGAAGCTGTCTGCGAGCTGTCAAGAGCAATGTTTGCTTACTGCTGTCCGCAGCGGCGGCAGGCAGCTAGACTTTGGCTTCGACCTTTGACTACCTGCGCAACGAAACGTGTGCGCATCGCCTTGCCTTGCCTTGCCTCCGGGCCGAGCAACGCCGGTCAACCGCTCATAAAACGCTGATGCGACGCATTTGCCTAAGCCGGCGCGTGGTCTTTCCCAAGTTCTTAATCCTGGCTACGAAATCCTTTTGTTTTTCTACATTCTCGCTACTGGACGCAATTATAAAAGGATTATGCCATTTGTGACCTGACAAACCAAATGTCTCATAGCATGTTCTCTTCTTTTCTCGCTCTTTCTGCCCGATGCCCTTTGCCCTCTGCCCAGTGCCCTCTGCCCACTGACCTCTGGTCGGTCAGTTGCACATTTCATTATGAAGCAAACCTTAATGAATTACCTGGAAGTTGTTAAGTGCAACAGGGGCAAGAGGAATTTTTCAACCAATATTCTGTGCAAGTTCTCGAACATTTTGTTGACTGCATGCTATGCTAATGACTCGCCAGAAAATGCAGCACATGGAAATATATGTGAAAATGTCACCACAAAAAGGAACAACGAAAACTTAACAAATTTACAAAGAAGTTGAGCCAGAAAGACTGAGATAGATAGAGAGAGAGAGGGAGAGTAAACAATGCATGGTGAGAAGTTATATATATGTAAAGGCAGTACAGTGAGCACTCGTTAAATGACTATGTAAGTCAAAGATACTTCTATCCCATAGAGTTCCAAGTTACAAAACTAATACAAATGACAAATACAACTTAGCCAAACGTATTTTTTATTGCTTAGGAGCAGCTATGAACTTTTTGTTGATAGGTATTATATTATAATGATATATCAGAGGATGTTCTCAATTGAAACTTTATGATATGCTTGATCCATTCCGATCAAACGCTCTCCAAGTCTTCTTAACTCACAATTCCCTGCTTCCTCAGATATTAACTAAGCCGTCGAACGTCCTCTTTGGCCAACTTAGCTGACTCGACAGGTTCGTTCATGCTTGGCAGCATTCACAGCTGCTGTGTTTGCATATGGATATACATAGCGATGATGTTCATATTATGACTGGTAAGCATAAACGGTTGGTTAGCATCCAAAGTGGATTAGGCCGGATTAAGCCACGAAATATTTTGGCACAAATATTTACAGTTGCCTGACCTGCCAGCCAAACAGCCGGCGCTTGGGCGTTCAGGTGCGCCAGGTACCAGGTAGATCCGGCCAGGTAGCTTCGATCAGTTGCATATAAACTATGCTGCATGTTGCTATGTCAACACTTGGTGAACAACAAGCAACACAGCAACAACATAGCGACATGGAGCTGGAAAAGCAATTGAAACCCACAGTATCATATCATTTGTTTCTCTATCGTGAGGAGCTGGCCAGACGCCAGCGACGTCAGCTGCGGCTATCCCGCACCAAGATCGAGATCACGGACGAGCTCATCTCGAAAACGGTGCGCAACCTCAAGAGCTGCAGCATGGAGGATCTCAAGGCGGTCAATCGGGAGCTGCTCTTCAAACGGAAACTGCGACACAATGTCTCCAAGCTACGCAAACAGGCCAAGCAGCAATAGTGCGGGAAAGAGACAGAGAGAGTGATAGAGAGAAAGGCTTAGGCTTAGCGTAAAGAAAATTATTGTACATAAACAAATTTTGTAAATAAATCAACTTCGATAAGATTCTATATTGAAAACGCTTTCGAAAACTTGTCAATTTGATGGTCTATTAACAGCGAGTGAGAGAGAGAGATAGAGAGAGCAGCTTTAAGCCAGACAAAAAAAACCTGGTAGCTGAATCAGCAAATGCCGCACAAAGGCAAAAATGTAAACTTCTCAGACTTTAGAGACTTGGCCAAAACGAAATACGAAAAAAAGTCGTTTGCATTGAACAAAAGTAAATGGCTAAAGAGCTGAGCAAAAATGAATTTTGAGCAGCCGCAGCCACAGCCAAAGCCAAAGCCATAAAGGAGAAGATTGAGGGGGAGGCGCTGCCCCTCCGCCAACCAGTTGCAAATATTTAACATTTATATCTTTGTGTGTGTGTGTGTGTGTTTTTTTTTGGTGGTCAACAACTTAATTAGAAATTGCAAATGCAATTAAAAAACGCAACGCAACAAAAATTTAATCAAATTGAAATATATATAATACATATATTTATATATATATATATATAAATCGGCTTATATATATATATTTAACAGCGGGTGCTTGTAGCAGCAGCCGAAACAAGTTCGCTGCATAAATTAAGCCAAAGCCAAAGCGAGTAGCAGCTGAAGAGAGCGCAAAGATCAGAGTTGATTTAAGCCCACTGCAAAACAAGAAAGCGAACTTTATAGAGACTAGACGAATGTGTAATGCACTGACAGCCAATGAAATGTAGTTGAAATTGTTTAAGGTACAAGAAGAAGTCTGAGCTATATTAATTGTCTCAATAAGAACTGTGAAGGGAAGTAGTTTGAGTCTGAAGATCTGTTACTCATGTCTGGTGAAGAAAAAGTTCACTAAAATTTAGAAAATAGATAGTCAACAGACTTTGCTTAGATAACATAATAGGAAAATCCATTAGAACACAAAAAGCTTCTAGATAATAGACTAAGTGAATTGCTTATGTAAAAAAAGAACTTTTCAATAAAATCTACAAAAACCTGTGCCCATAAAAACTTCTGCAAACTCCGAGCTCTTCATGTAGTCAACCGTTTTAGCTTCAGCTGACATTTTCTTTAAGAAAATTGGCATGACCCTTGGCTTAGAGTATACAAATAAAAGTTAGCAACTAAAAACAAAGTCACGATATAAATAAAGAGCAGTCAGCGTTAACAGCGAGCTGTGCAAAATTTATAACGTGACATTGTTAAATTTATTGTGGCCAAAAAAAATAAAATAAAATAAAAATAAATGTTGTAATAAAACTTGAGTTTGCAGCGCAAACGGCATTTGGGCCAAAGCGAAGTCTGGCGCCAGCGCTTAAAAAAAATAATTGCAAATATCATGCTTGCTACAGTAATTGACTCGATTATACATGAGAATACATATATGTATATATAAATATATAAATTCCGATACTTGAGATGGTTGAGATTCTTGTTGAACTCGTTGCGACCCCGGGGCAAAAGTAAAAACAAATAAGTATAAAATTTAGCTGGATCTTTAATTAAGCTTTATGAGTTTATTCAACAGCGGCAACAACAACAGCAACAGCAACAGCAACAATAACGACAAGAATTTTATTTGTATTTGATTGATTCCACAATTGGACAGCTCTCAACGCCTAAATCTGGCCGTAAGCCGTGTATTTATGTATCATTAAATGCTTTGTTTTCATTTCATGGTATTATAAAAGTCAGACAGCGACGTCCCGCCTGCGATATCATATTGAAGGACAGTTTGGCTTAGAGCTGTTCTGCTTGACAAATGGGCTAAAAAACAAAAAGCAACAACAGCAACAAAATCATCAAATCACGACTTGAGCGCCTTTGATTGACATGCAGCTAGCCACAATAACAAGAATAAGAACAACAACAATCAAAGCAATAACAATCGATAACAAATACAAGAGCTATAGAGCTCTGGCAACAACTGATTGTTCATAATTAAAGCTAAAAAGGCCCGAGGCAACAAATTTTCGCAATGATTCTGTGGGCCGACAACGCAGCAACGCGGCAAAATGGCAAATGGCAAAGAGCTAACCGGCCAGCAAATTATCTCCAACCACTAACAGTACATACAGCTATATATAAATATATATATATATTTATCTGTATATATACTAGAATACACTTGCAGAAAAACTTGATTGCAATTGGCCTAGAAATGACTGCATTTTGCTTTGCAATATTCAAATACATTTTCGCCTAACATGCCAAACAGGCTAATAAATTGAGTGCTTAATAGTAAACAGTTGATAAATACTAAAATAAGTATTTTATTTGTTTATAAATCATTTTTAAAAAATTTTAAAATATAAATTAAATACTTAAATAATATATTATTATATCTAATGTATTTATATGATTTATGGTTCAGAAGTAGCTCTGGTGTCAGATCAAAAAGGAATTTTGAAAGTCAGAAAGAGTTAACTCAATAAGATTCTATTTTTTTTTTTTGGCAATTTTTGTAAATGAAATATAAAATTGCAGCTATTTTTCGCTAAGTGTATTAAATACTTTTAATATTAAAAAAGTAGCCTAAAATTTGGAAATACACAAAATAAATTGTAAAGTTTTCAGAATTCTGTAAGCCAAATGCTTTCGAATTAAAATCTCTGTATTCCACACAGTCATTCTCTATTCTCTAAGTGTATTCTACCATACATAGTCAGCAAATACGTGCAACAGTTACACAGGCAACCCGCATGTCACGCCCCGTAAAGCAGCAATAGCAGCGACAGCCGCAGCGGCAGCAGCAACAGCAGTTGCCACCGAGGCAGAGCAACGACTGCTTATTAACGCATAATTAGCATATTTAGTCTGGCTCGAAGATTGCGATCCCAAGCTGTCGCACAGGTCTACAACTGCCCCTACAACTGCCCCACACTCGGCCTGTCTGTAACGAACCTGTGCCGCCTCGTTGACATTGCCTGCAATTTGTCGATTTGTCACACAATTTCAGTTGATATGAATTCTGTTGCCCCGTCCTCTTGCCCCTTATTACTACCGCCCTCTCTCTCCCTCTCGCTCTACCTTTGTCAGCGTCTTCTGCTCGGCTTCCATCTGCGAGCGAGCGACAACGTCCGTTCGTGGTCATTGTAAGTTAAGCCTCATTTAGCTACGGCAGTCTATTACTTGAACCAATTGCCAAACGAAATGGCTGTAATGGTAGACGGGGGAATACTCTGTAGGCAGCTAAAATTGGTTAAGGCATTTGCTTTCAATGTGAAAAGGGGTAAGATTAAATAATTTGTTTAATTATTCTGCCTTTTGATAATAGATTGGGAATTGTTTTAAAAATACTTCAAGCCTACATGAAGAAAGAAATATTTTGTAAGACTTTATTGAAGGCTAGATTTAGATTTAGATTTAGATTTAAAATTTTATGTGTCTAGTGCTAAGCATCTTCAACTAAAGCCTAAAGCATATATCCGTAAGTCAAACATCAAACAGTTGTCATTGAACATCGATATTTATCGATTATGGGCAATTGTGAAAAATACCAATCAAATATCTTACTATATGTTGGTTGTTGACTTCTAGTTACTAAGCTTCTTTTTCTATTACCAATTTCTTTGAGCTTCACATAGTTTTATAGTTTTTGTATAATTGTTAATGCTGTTTACTTGATGAGCATGGTATCCATCACTGCCTGTTACATACAATTGTCGCATGGTGTGCATACCCGCTTGTTACATTTGTAATGAGTATTTGGTATATAACAAGCGACCAAGCGACCTGACGCCCACCTTTCAGTTGTTGTTGTTGCTGTTGCTGTGGTGTCTGTTACTGTTGTATTGCTTGTGCCATTCACTTTATGAACATTTCAGTTGCCAACGACAGCTGCAGCAGCAACAAGAACACCAACACCACCAACAACAGCAACAGCAGCAACAATTGTCGCTTTGACATTTAACTACAATTACTTTTTAGTGGTCTTTCATTGGTTCGCGTGGCAGCGACATTTTGGTCTGTCTGTCCCCCTCTCAGGCCACGCCCAGCCCCCTCCTTGGCCGTTGTCCATATTGAAACTTGTTATAATTAAAATATGCACTACGCTATTTTCTTGAAGGTGTTTGCTGACAATCAAATGGAAAATGACTATAAGAAAGACTATAGGAAAGTATGCTGGCTAATAAATCAAGTCGAACGACAAACAGAATCTGTGTCTAGCATTTCGCCTGGTCATTGCCATGAATATGTGCGTACTTCAAGTTCCATCTACAATTTGGCCCTATAATTGCACTCTGAGGTCTGAGCTGAGCGAGAGATATAGAGAGAGAGAGAGAGGCCAGGCACAGGCTGCCAGAAGGGCGCATACCATGTGGTATTTTAGTTGTGGTTTCAACCTGAACTTCGTGCGGTTGGCGAACTGCAACGAAAAGAGTGCCCAGCCATAGGCTAAACGACAAAAGGCTTTAAGGTGTGGCAAACCACTTTGAATACACTACCAGGCGGTATGGTGAATAAGGGAGAGAGCAGGACTTAAGGAATGGATAGAATATGTAAGGTCGGACAGGAAGTTAATGAAAGACGAATTTCAATCTTAAACCTGATAAACAGTGATAGGTTAAGTACTTTATATATTTTTTTATTAAGAAAAAGCTTTACTTGCACAAATTGTATCATTCTTAAGGTGGAACATAAAGGAAAAACTATATTTTCTTATGGCATATAGAATAACTAAACTTATATATATCATATGGTTCACATACTTTAAGAGCTCCTCTCTTCTATACCCTTCAAACCACCATATCACTTACTGTACAGTAATATACCACATCTAGCTGCAAGAGTATTCCACCTCCAACAATCTTTGGTTGAAATTTCCATCATCTTGCCCACATTTTGGGAGGCTGTTGTGGGCGTGGGCTTTTGTCGTTGGCCACAAATGCCGATTGCCCCGTCTCTCGAGCTGTGAATGTGGTGCTGGCTAACTGGCTTACTTCGCTGATGTTGTAGTGCTTGTTGCCTTGTTGGTTGTTGTTGTTGGTGGTGGTTTGTGTGCACTGTGTGCAGCGACTGTTCATAGCTTTGGCATTTACAATATTTAATCATATTTGCACGAGGGCGGGCTAAAATGTCGCCCTATGCCAAGGCGTTTGCAGAAACAGGCGCAACTTATGGATATTTAATGCCAAGCGCTGCTTGCGGCCTGTTTGACTCCGGCAGTCAGGCAGCGTGGCAGCAGCAGGCGGCATGTGGCATGCAACATGCGGCAGGCGGCTGGCGGCTGGCGGCATCTACAGGCTGCAATTTAAAGCGTTTTCATTTTTTATGCATGCATTGCATGGCGTTTGTAGCTCATTTGCATGCGTTGTTGTTGTTGCTGCTATTGTTGTTATTTTTATCTTCTTCTTGTTGTTGGTGCTGCTGCTGTTGCTGTTGCTGCTGCTGCCGGCGTCTGTAATGCAATTTGCTGCAAAATGAAACCGAACAAACCAAGCGCTGAGCATTTGGCAGCATTAAATTTAATTTTATTAAAAAACTTTCTGCAAGCCACATGTGTGTGTGAGTGTGTGTGTGTGTGTGTATTGTGGGTGTGTGTATAGATGTGTGTGTGTGTGTGTGCATGTGTGTTGCCTGGGAATTGTACAATTGACAATATGAGCGAGTTGCTGCTGCTGCTGTTGGTTTGCTGTTGTCGCTGTCGTTGTCGCCGCATGTTGTTGACGTGTCTGTTGCTGCTGCTGCTACTTCTGCTGTCGTCGTTGCTGCTGCTGCTGCTTGCTTTTTGTTTTATTGTCGCCCTGTGCGGGCGTGTCGAGCTTCGCTGCTTGCTTTGATGACAAAATGACGCTCGATAAAGTTTTCAGTTTTTTTTTTGTCCGTTTCGTTTTCCAACTTGAGTTTTGGCAACGAGACTGAAATTCGAAACAATTACGAATACTTCTACTTTTACAGTCGCTTGCACTTTTCCATTTTCTATTTTGTAGTGCATATGTAGGGCATATGCAGGTGATTAGCAAAGTGCTTCTGTCTAGCTGTTCTCATGAATGATTCTAATGATGATATTTGTACTGGAATGATATCGAAAATGTCAATATATATTTCATAGTTATGGGCAAGACTCTGTGGCTATATGCGTTGAGGGTAAAAAAGATTGAGCTTGAAATATAGCAATAATTGAAATACTATAGAGACCAATTTTTTAGGCTTTGTAGAACTGTACCAATGTATTGATGTACGAATGTAGCGATGAACGAATGTACCAATTAATTGATGTATCACTCTTTAAATGTAAAAATGTGTCAATGTACCTTTGTATCAATGTACCTTTGTATCGATGTACCAATATATAGATGTGCCTACGTCTTTCTGTCCCCTTGTACTGAAGTACCTACATATATACCTCTGTACCTATATACCACTGTAACCATGTTTCATTCATCGTCGATATTTCGGGTCCAGCTCAACAGCATTAACCCATTCTCCACTTAGTCACAGTCATTATCTATAACCACCACTACCACTATCTATAATCACCAATTATCAATAAACTATACTTAAACCAGACGCTTACATTTATGAAGCAGACTGTTAAAAACAGAGTATTGCTATGTCAGCTTAAGTCGACTTCCTTGTGACCTTTTTGTGTTTGCTCTGCACGTGCTGTGCTATCGTTATCGCTATCGCCTGTCATCGACTGAGCTGCTACCGCCCGCCAACAGCCGCTGTCAATTTTGCATATTCATTTGAGGCAAGCCAAGGACTGCATCGAATGTCGTCAGCGAACAGCAAACGATATCGCAGCGGTTCTTCTCATCATCATTTGCATATGTTACAGTTTATTTATTGTGGTTGTTGTTGTTGTTGTTTGTTGCTTTTTGTGTTGCTGTCGCATTTTTCGCGCCGCATTACAACACCGAATATAACTCATACGCAGCGTTAACCTGCTCGGCATTGTTGTCGTATTTATAGCCGTTACGTGAGACTCACTTTTTATGTGACAATTGCTTTTTGTCTTGGTATACATATTTTGCTGTATCTTATTATCTCTGGCTTTGGTTATAACTTTGATTGTTCGCCTGTAATTTATGCCTATAAATTGTGCAAGCAATTTCGGGTGCAAAACATTTATTAACAAGCTCGCTGTAAATGAGTCAACCTGCCTGTAAATAAAAAGTCACTTTTTTTTTGCCTTTGGGGGAAGCCTCGCAAGTGCATCTGAGTGTAGAGCGTTGACTGAGCTTGTTGGAAACTTGAAGAGCTTAGGAATGTCGTTCGTAGAGCAATCTGTATACAAGTTGATAGTTAAACAATGAAATGTTACTTATCGATAACACATGTCGATTAATATAGATGAGCAGGTGTATAATTAGACAGCTTAAACATAAAAAATAGATGGGATAGCGTTAGCTATTTTAAAGTATTACTTCTGGCTTCTACATTTATCGATAAAGTATATAAAGATTCGATATATAAAGATTCGATATTAAATTTATCGATCATATTGTAATGCACTTCAGTCAGAAATACTCATCTGTATCTATGTTTCCAATTGTTATGCCGAGCCACATCTGCCACATAGTTTTCTAACAACCCTTGGTCACTTTTGCTGGCGTTTTGTCTTATTGCAATATGCAAAGAATAATTGAATAGGTTTTGCCGTCTGGTTTGTCTGTTCGCTACAGCTCTTGTCGTTGTTGGTCAACAATAGCCGAGGCAGTAAGAATATCATTTTCGCATTTTGATGTTCGATTACAAAGACCGAACAACAGCAGCAGCAGCAGCAAGTGCGATAACTAGAGCAGCAAAGCATGGCAGCAACAATGCAAAAAAGGTACAAAAGGCAGCAGCTATTATGACAGCAAATAGCTAACACAAGAGCAATTTGTTGCAAACACACACACACAGAGAGAGAGAGAGAGAGAGAGATACACAGATACCGAGATACATAGATACGCAGATACACAGATACAAATGTTGGTTGAAGACAGCTCAATGCGCGCTGCTGGCTAGCGCAAGTTGTCGGCTATGAAAAATGGATCTGCTCCAGAAGATTTCTGTAATCTCGTTCGTCACACTTGGCCGCTCAAGTACGAATTTATGAAGCCCCATCAGAGCTGTCCCACTGGAGCAATGGACCCGGCTACGAGCAGGGCTAACTAGTTGCAACAACAACAACAACAACGACAACAAGAACAATCCAATGTCTAAGCTTAAAAGTTTTATTAGCTTGTAATGCTTGCTGCTCGATCTCGATGCACTTTGCCAAGAAATGCACTCAAGAATGTAACGCGCGACTGGTCAAAGTGTGAGCTTAACTAACATATATATCAACCTACACTCAGCGAATAGGATGCAATTGAGGACAAGGTCGCAAATTTCTTAAAGATGAAATTAAATTTGTGCGAAAAGTATATTTTGTGTTGATTGAAACATTTTCTAAACGATAATATGTTTTACTTGAAGTATACAAGCTTTCTTTAAAAATGTGGTATAAATTTAGATGCTTAACTTAAGTATATTCAGGAATGAACTTGTTGTGGAGTGTAAAGAACAGCAGACTATAAATTGAGCGTGACTCATTCTCTACAGAAATAAAACATATATCTTTATGTGGATCTGCGGATTGTTAATCTTGTTGTAGATTGAATATTCATTAACATTTGATTAGAAGAAGTTATATATGCATATGCGTTTACATTAGAATATACTGAAGTGCTTTAAGTCCATGTGTAGCTGCGTCTTACGGGTAGCAAATTGTTGTGGCTTTATCTGTCTGTTACCCTAATTCATAGGCGCACTATATCTCAGTCTCCCTTTGACTTACCTTCGATCTTTCCTTATTTTGACATTGTTTCCTCTCGAAGTTTGGTAGATCTATCAATGGATCTACTCCTTCAGTTGCATTCTCTCCATCTCTATCTATATTTTCATGTCTTGCTTGTTTTTCTCCCTCCCTCCCCCTCTCTCTCTCTCTCTCTTTCCTCAAGTCCCCCTCTTCATGTCTCTCCATGAATCACTGTACCTCACGTAAAGACTGCTTCTCTTTCAATCTCATTGTTTTACTAAGTTTACCAAGGCTAAGTGAATTCTAGTCTATTCATATTAGACCTGAGTAAATTAGTGTTTCTTCGAGTGTATCTGGCATGTAACAGATACCACAGCATATGTAGCTGCTGTTGCATATGTTGCAAGCCTGAAAGATTGTTGCAGCCATTGTTTCTCCTCCGTCTCTCTCTCTCTCTCTCTCTCTCTCTCTCTCTCTCTCTCCGCGCGCGCGCCCTCTCCGTCTAAGGCATTGTTTTAGCAGGTTGAATTAGATGAATTGGTGAATTACAGATTGTGCCGCAACTCATTTGCATGGCTGGGCGTCGCGATTTTGCGGCTTGCGAAATCGAAATCTCCAGCCAAATGACTCTGGCAAAATCGGCAAAATGGGCGTTGACTCGACCGAACAAATGTCGAAAGATATTCATACAATTATTATGACGATGTCGTCGCATTTCGTTTGGGCGTAATGAACTTTTGCGAAAAATATGCCATTCGCCTTTGTCTTGAGCACAGTATTTTTTTTTGTACGTATTTCATTTTTTGTGTGTATTGGGGGAAAGGGTTGAAATCTTATCGCTCTGCTTATATCTGGCCAAAGACCTGCCATGGTTACCTTTTGTATTTATTTTTATATTTTTGGCTGCCTTTTTTTGCGCCCTACCAATGCAATTTTTGGCATTTCCACACACACACACACACACACACACACACATTTTTCAATTAATTAAATGAAAAATGGTTTTCTTGTTGCGCCCGTTTTACAATTGACGTAAAATATAATTAAAATTGCGCATACGCAAAGGGGAATGGACGGACGTCAAAGGGGCAGACAACAATACAAATGAAAGGACAGGCCAGACACAGTGCAGCCTCCCTATTGAAATATGTGTGTCAGGGAGACTACACTGCCTCTACCTCTCTCTCTCTCTCTCTCTCTCTCTCTCTCTCTCTCTCTCTCTCTTTGTCTCTCTCAGTCTCAGTCTCTGCCTCCGCCTGCGTCTGTCTCTATCTATCTCTGTGTAAAGCGATGCGACGCATTCAATCAATGGATTTCAGTATAAAAATGCAAAATGCACTTTTATTGCATTTAACAACAAATTGAAAAGCCAACAACAACAACAAACAACAGCATATAAAATCAATGCAAGTGTAATCTAACGAAAAAATTGTCACAGCTCAATGATATGACATTGAATGCTCTTTCTCGAAACTAGTTTATGATTATATATGTATTGTATGGATATATGTCTATATATATCCATAGATATCTACATGTATATTATTTTCCATCATTTCTTTCAAACTATTTGCGTATTTTTAAAAAATTTTTAAATTTGTCAGATATTCCTATGAATATTGCTAATTTTTGTTGAAGCATTGGTAATTTTTTATCTTCTACTATCTTCCAGATATTCAGTTTTTGTTTGGTTAAATGAAAAAACAACTGAAAATGCAATATAATTAATTAGATTAAGAAAGATTTGCTTATCAGAATTGATTTTTATTTCATTATCTAAAACTAATTTAAATTTTTTTTTAATTCTTCTCTAATGTACTTTATATATATATATATATATATACATATATATATATATATATATATATATATATATATATATATATATATATATATATATATATATATATATATATATATATATATATATAAAAGTACATTAGAGAAGAATTAAAAAAAAATTTAAATTAGTTTTAGATAATGAAATAAAAATCAATTCTGATATATATATATATATATATATATATATATATATATATATATATATATATATATATATATATATATATATATATATATATATATATATATATATATATATATATATATATATATATATATATATATATATATATCGTCAGCATCTTTATTTGCATTGCTTTAGATGAGCTAATCAAAGCGCATAGTCAACTATAAATATCAGCATTTGCTTTATTAACTAATGAGCCCAGAACAGGTTCTTTGCTTTGTATCTAATTTTGCTAGATCGAGAGAGGTTCGTTGAATCCCTGATTGTCAGCAGTCTAAACGATCATTTAGCTGTTGCTTCTACTGCTTCTTCTGCTGCTTCTTCTGCTACATTCACTTGATTATGGTTGGGTTTTATGGCCGATTGCTGCCATTAACTGACATTAAGAGACATTTACATTTCTGCGCAAACCGTTGATGGGCCCTTATATATGCCTAGATGGTGGCCATCTGATTTGCATAGCATCCCATAGCTGAACAATTCAGAGATCAACCAAAAAACTGCATGGGGTCCGTCCACACTATATGCATGTATATGAATATATCAAGCGATCGTATGTTAAACTCATGTTAGGGCATTTGAATGCCGAAACACAAGAGAAATGCGCATTGCCATGTAAACATGTAAATGTAATAATAAATATTTGTTGGCTTTTGTAGTGCAGTGTTTTTTGTTTTATTTTCATTTTTTTTTTTTGGTTTTGGTTTTTCTTTTTGTATATAGCTATGCCCTGTAACTGTTGGAAATGTTTGAAGTAATGGGTAGATTGAACTCTTGGCAAGTGTTTGAGGGGGGCAGAAGGTCATAGATGATCATATAGTAGAGGTAAAGAATATCTGAAGGAATGAGCTGAAGAGCTAAGCTTAGGCATGAAGGCTCTGTATGTTCTAATAGCAGACTTAAATCGCTTCACTAAGTGATTACACAGTCATTCAGTGTTCAATAAGTCAGGCATGTATACTCTGCTAAGACATATGTAGTGAAGGCATAGGAAATGCTCCTAGTTGTCTTGAAGAAAAACTTAAGCCTTAAGTTTCTTTATAGAATTGATGCCTCTTTAGCTTTCCTAACATTCTTCAACTGCCTTTTTATAGAACTAAATTTGATATATATTTATCTAAGCATATGCATACAGTCTCTTGCCTATTTGAAGACTCGAATCGAAGAATTTGAGGAAAAACTCCTCATCAATAACTTATCATTACAACAGGGTAACTATAAGTCATGCACTGTTCAGCTATTCCTTTTTTCCTGCAGCTTTTATATTGCTGCAAATTTGCTTGTTGCATTCTGCGGCTGTCAACATTTGCTGTCTGTTGCTCTGCTGTCTGTCTGTCTGCCCGTCTCTTTCACTTTTTGTCTGGTTGTCCCTTTCGCTGTTTGTTGATTGTTTTTTGCATTTAATTTTGCATTACTTTTGTTGCGATGTTGCAGTTTTGATTTCTGCTGCCAGCGAGTTACAGATACAAAAAAAAAAAAATAGGGCGTGTCTCGCCCTCCATTTCGAATGTATTTTGTCAGTCGCTTTGCTTATTCAGGCAAAGTTTTGCATGTTAGCTTTGTCCACTTTTGACCGCTTTCACTGCATGTTAAAAGAGACAGACAGAGAGGAATAGAGATAGAGAGAGAGAGAGAGAGAGAGAGAGAGAGAGAGAGGGAGAGCGAGTGAAAAAGTGCAACAAATATTTTAATGGCCCTAACTGACCGCCCACCCACAGGGCAATAGCCAAAAATTGTTGAATTTTTGGCCAGCGGGTTGTCTCTCTTTCACCTGTCCAAACGTTGGCGGCCAAATGCAGCGTCAAGCTCATTACGAGCACAATTATAAACATGATGCTGTTTGATTTCTGTAGACGAAAGCGCAAAATTTTCCTAATGAAGCCGGCAAATGCAGCGGCAGCGGCAGCAGCCGCAACAGCAGCAGCATCAACAACATCAGCCAACTGTATTATATGGCCATGGCCAGCTGTAAATGTTGTTGTTGCTGCTTTTTAGCTGTTGACTTTTATGATTTCCATTGCATAGCATTATTATGGACAGCAAATAGAAAACATGGCCAAGCAAAACGAGAAAATCAATAGAAAATCCCCCCTAACAAACTTACAAGCTGAAAATGAAGTGAGCTGCAGGTGAGCCGAGCTCATGCCACTATGATGATCTATGTGCGTATACCATAAATCGTAACAATAACAAACACGGACACTTGGCCAGACAACTGGCAGACAAGCCAAACCCAAAGCACCAGCAGCAGCAGCAGCAGCACAAACAGCAGCAGCTGGTGCCAAAGATGAGGCAAAAGCTGCAGTCTAGCTTCAGCTCGACATGGACGAACGATTTCACTTGACAGCCACGACCACAGAGAGAAAGAGAGGGAGAGAGAGAGAAGCGAGTGGAGCAGCGACATAAGCAAAGTGTTTCGCTTCACTTCTAGTTTGAGCATAACATTTCCCTCGAGCCAGCGCGCTTTCTGTACAGGCGGAGAAAAAGAATGTTCTAAATTCTAATACAAACGGCATAGAGTTTGGCTCGTTGCTTTCTGCTGCAGCTAAGTAGGGATCAATATAAATAGAGATTGGCATTAAAAAAAGAAGTTATAAGATGCTGTTAGCTTAAATTAAGCTAAAGAGTACTTGGCTTTAAGTGCAAATGTTGCTTGGCAGTTTTAATAAAGTTGAAAAGGAATTTTTATTATATTCTTAAGATATAAAAATATTCCTTTAGAACTTTTTACTTTATAAGATATAAGTCATAGAAAACTAAGTCAGGTAAGGTAAGCAACTTTAACCAATTTTGCTCTAGCTTTCAGCACATTACTTTGCTTTATTATAATTGCCATTGTTGTTAGTTTAATTGTTTGCTTATGTTTTTTTTTTCTAAGTGTATACATCAATGGACAGTGTTCACTGTACGTTCTGTCCGCTGTCAATTTGAAATTGTTGTTGCTACATGAGAAATGCGGAGCTGCTCAGTGTTATCTATGGGGATAGCCATTGCTGCTTGGCAAATGCCATTTATTTGATATTACAACGCTCGAGTGCCGCACACTCAGCTTCCTCTTGAAATATTGTCGCACACACAATACACACACACACACACACAAACACATACACAACTCATAAAAAGCCCATTTATAACTGTTAACTTGTACAAAAGTATTTACAGGCGATTTAGCCGCTCACCGAATTACAACCAGCTCACAATTGCAATTGTTTATTTGTGTTTTCTGTGGCAGCAGCTACCGCACCACCCAACCATCCAGCCGTCCAACCATCCAACCAGCCAGCCACCCGCTTGCCGGTGCTTTCCTTTTGGCCAGCAATAAAAAGTATTGTTGTTGTTTTTGGTTGTTTGTACAATGTTGTTTGTTAGCTGTTATTGTTGCTATTATTACAGTTGTTGCTTTTGTTTTTGCTTTGCTTAGCAGCTGCTGCTGACACGCACAAAAATTTCCAATGCAACACTATACAAAAACTCAAGTGCGAAAAATATCCCTATATATATATATATTTAATATATATGTACAAATACATAGAAATATATATATATATATATATATATGTGTGTGTAACAGCGAGTAAAATGGTCTGGCATTGTTCTATGGCTGAATGGGTTTGCGCTAGCTGAGGTCGCGTCGAGTGTTAACTGACACTCGGTCACGGGCACAGTCAGGTGCCAGCCACAGTAAGTACTGCAAACGAAAGCCCAGCGAATGTACATTAGAAAGGTACACCAAAAAAATAAAAGCTCACATTCTCTAATTACTTTCAATTAAATAGTCACAGCAAAAACAAAGATTCTTATATTAAAATGATTGTAACTTTCTGTAGGAAAGGCTTAAACGGCTTAAGAGCTGTTTACCATTTGCTTGAAGGCCTTTTCCAAAATTGCCTAGAAAGGTAGCCGCATTCGTTGTTCGACTTTCACAACTCTAAACTCTGTTTTTCTTTCTTTCAAAATTGCATGCTGCATGTTTGGACTGACATGAGAATCGCATAGAGCGACGGCCATTCACCGCAGCACAAAAAACTGTATTTGTTTTAGACTTGCAATGATTGCAACAAAAACAAAATATGAAAATAAATATTGAAAAACTATAAAATAAAATAACAAAAAACAAAAAACAACAAAACGTCAGCAATAATATTTGCATTATATTTTATCTGCTGTCGCGCAGGTCGTATAGTAATTTGTTGTTGTTGTCGTTGTTGTTTGTTTGGAGTTTTGAAAGCACATTTTGAAAGCATTAAATTTATGTCACCCGGCTGACCATTGTTGACTTTTATGCGTTTGACGCTGTCAGCGCAATATTCCATATTGATTTTTGAATTTTTCATAATAAGCAAATCTTTAATTCTATTGTTTTTTCTTCTCGTTTCTTTGCAGCATTTAAAGTCCAACAATCGATAGGTAAGCTTTAAACTCTGACTTCTCGCTTGGGTATACCCTAGTTTATTTTTTGTTGTTGTTCTGCTGCTTATTAAAGAGTTGGCAGAGGCACTTTAAAAATGGAAAACCGCATGCACACACGCTGTTGCAGCATATTTTTAGTTTCTTGGCATTGGTTTTTCTTTATTTTTTTCTGTCTCCAGAATTGGGACAACAAGACGCATAAATAACCAGCATGCCAACAGATAGAGATAGAGAGTGGCAAGAAAAGCTAAACGAAACTCAGAAAAGTCGGTAGCCACCAGCACTTAGAATAGCAAACACAAAACAGGCGACAAAGTCATGAGACGGGATTAGATGCGGGAGGTGTTGGGGGATATGCAGTGGGTTTAATGGTATTGCAACTAAATACAAATGCGCCTGTGCCAAGATGAGAAGCAAAGCGAAGCCTCCGCCTCAGCATACCCCTTTGCCCGTTGGCATTGGGCAAAAAGAAAGCGCCGCAACGCCTGGCAAAACAGTTACCGGTTCTGAGACAGACGGACAGGTTTACTTTTCCGTTGGGTACGCTACGTGTGCGCGTGTGCGTGTGCGTGTGCGTGTGCTGCTGTATGTGGCTGTGTGTGACAAATCAAGCGAGAAAAAAGCCCGTGCGAGAACCGCTCGAAACGTCAATGGCCAGCGGAGCAGCTGTTGGAATTGCCGACTAACCGACTGAAACCACTAAAAAGTACTTGCTAGAGATGGACGCGTGATTCTGATGTAAGAGTATTAGGATAGTATATTTACATGTAAAAAGTATAAAAGGTCCCAGACACAGTTTATGATATCGATTTGTCTATAATCAGATGTAATAGATCTGCTCTCAGTAAAAATATATCTTAACTATAGATAGAATGTCATAAAATGCAAAAAAATTCTCTAACAGCGTGAGATATATATCTGGCTTTTGTGTCTCTATATAAGATATATAAGGTTTTCCGATATATTTCATAAATATATTATTTACATATACAAGATATAATTGATTTTTTATTTACATATACAAATGATACGTCTGTTATAGAATTAGCCATAGTCAGATCTACAATTCTCAGTCTGTGCAGCTGTTTCATCCTTAATAAGTTCCATGAAACCTGTTGTTCTATTGACTCACACAATACACAGCTACTTAATATGCCTACTCTAAAACAGTTTTGTTGTTGGTATTTTGCTCTTTTTAAATACATTTTATATTAAATTTTTCGCTAAATCTACTTAAGTAACTTATTGCTAATCTTTTTATACTCTTTCCGTGCTAAAATGTGTTTCCAGTTGCATCGTGTCACGCTCTCCGCTCTATTAGTCGCTGTGTAATGGCTACAGGAAATTGAAAAACTTGCCAGTTGCGGCAGTTGTTCTTGTTCCTCTAGCTGTGGCTGTGGCTGTGCAGTTAGTTGGCGTTGCATTTTCTTTGCACTCAGTCCGAAAAAGTCGCCCCCCTGGTGCACGTCCACGGTGTCAGAAGCCAAACACTTTGGCTTGTTTTTCGTTCACACCAATCGAGCAGCCTCAGCCGCAGCAGCAACAGCAGCAGCCGCTTTGATGATTTATGCGACTTTATTGCATATCGCTTTAACTTGGGATCTTAGCGTAAGCAGCGTTGCAACTAATCTATCTTAGACTGGATGCTGTTTGGCCTTCAAGTGTGTTGCGTGCTGCAGTTGTTGCTTTTTCTGTTGCTGTTGCTTCAGTTGATGCCGCTGCATATTGCGCTCGAGTATATCGCGATATTGGCGCTCGCGAATTAGTACACTGTGCTGCTGATAGCTGGGCGCCGCCAGCTGCCATTGGCAACGCTGCTGCCAAATTAATTCATTCGTCAGCTGCAGCTTGGTGCTGGCCACGCGCACCAAGCGACGACAGCGCTTCGGGCGCCTCAGCTCCTGGCAATGCATGTACAGGGCATAGCCCAGGGATTCCATGATTTTATTATTGCTTCTGCTGCCAAACTCGGACATTGCCAGTTGTCTATTTTGTCAATTGAATAGATTTAGTTTGGTTCGAAACACTTTCGTTGCGTGTCGCTTGCGAAATGATGTAAGTTTCGTGCCAGCAGACAGAATTTAAATGGTAACAGGTAGATGATACGCCTCTTCAGTGATTTTTTTTTTGCCAGGTAGTAGTGCGCTCAGTTATTTATATATGTATTTACAGGTCGGTGTTTGTTTGTATATTCCAAATATTAATATATCTTGCAAAAAGGTGCACTCTTTTAAGCTGAACTATGCTGGTAACGGAAAAAGGTGATTATTTAGAGCTGTCAATAAAACTAGGGCTAAATCTTAAATAACTTTAAAGCAGGCTCAGACCTGGCATAAACGGTTAACAGTCAAATTATTTTATTATATGACTTGCTGTCTCAAGTTAGGCTAAGTGCAAACAATACTCCAAACTATTATTTTGCAGCATAATGTGTGGATAGCTGACATAATTAATTTTTTTTTATTTAATGCCAAAGTCTTAGACAAAAAAAAATTATATGCTGCAATGATGCATGAATAGAACAGAGTCTAATCGGAAAAAAATTGTAGGACTTTAGCTCGAATGATATAGAATATATTCAAGATTTACGGAGAACGTAAAGGTGCGCTATCCTGATGACGCGCAGTGTATATACTATAGGTAGCTGAAATTCTCATAAAAGTTTCTTATAAGCCCAAATTATCCAATTGTCTTTAGTGTTAGTGTTAGTTACTTCTATGAATATAGCTATTTTTATAGAACATTTCCGGCTGTGGTTGCCTTCTGCCCTGCATCAACTGCACCGCCCATTAGCTGACCAATCAAGTTTATATAAGCCCCTATTTCATCTGGCCTTAGAGTTCAGTCTTTATAATCTAATCGTAAGCTGCGCTGTTTATACAAATCTATGGCTAGCGGAAAAACTAGCGCTCTTTAGCTGCATTTTTGTTTTTTGTTTTGTTTTGTTAGCTGTTTGCAGCTACCCCGTGGCTGTTGCTGCTGCTGCTTGCTGCTGCTGTTGTTGATGCTGTTGCCATTTGCAAATGCGCTTTGCATGTTGCTGCTAATTGGCAACAGTTGTCGATTGGAAGAGTTTTTCTTGCTGCTTTTGGTTCTAGCCTCGTTTACGTTTAGGTTTTCGTTACGTTTGGACGTGGATTGCATGATTAATGAACGCCGTTATGCTTTTACGAGCAGAGCCAGCTCTTCAGCAGCGGCAGCAGTAGCAGCTGCCATGTAATTTGAGCGCATGCGTCGCTGCCTCTGCCGCATCGCTGGCTGGGTCTGGGCCCAAATCCGAGCTGTTGCATAAGTCGGTTTTTGCTGTTAGTTGTAGCTGTTGTTGTTGTTGTTGTTGTTGCTGCTGCCAGCACCTCCATAAAACTGCGCACAAGAAACAATAAAACACCAGCAAATTAGAAATTACCTTTTATGTGCAATACGAGGCAAGCAAACACACGCAGAGACTGAACAACAACAACAACAACTACAACGAAAAAAATGGTAACAAATTTACACACAATGCTCAGTTGGCCAGAAGGGGTAGTCAAGGGGGCGGGGCAGATGGTCTGCCTGCCCGGCTGCCAGCAGTGCGTGCATTACGTCAGCAACAGACGCCTCATTAAGGCAGACCAGCGCTTCGCTACGTAAATCGGAACTATATAGCTAAAGATATCTATAGACGTATATATACACATGTGTGAGGCGGAAATTAAAGTGGCCCTAATGGGCGCTCGTCGTGCGCAGTTACAGCTGAAAGATGCAAAGCTGCAAAGATACAAATGTAGTTGCAACTGTGCGCTACGCTGAGCAATTTCAATTGATGGCTCAGCTCTTGGCAGATCTGCAGCTAATTAGGCTTGCATATATAGTGCAAAAAAGAGAGAGAGAGAGAGAGAGAGAGAGAGTATTGCTACATACGTTAAACTTGTACTGTACAGAAGTCAGCTGACGCACAAAACTTTTGTCAGCTGCCGTTGCATTACAATTTCATAACCGACAATACGCAAAAATGTAACTGGCAGACCTGCTACACTCTACCACATCTACTACCTCTTCTACCTCCTGTTCCACTACGTTTAAAACTTTTTCGGCTCTGGCATGAAAAATTGTATTTTTCGCAAAACAAAACAGGAACAAAATTGCAACTGAAAAAAAGTACATAAAACAACTACAACTGGCCATCCACATCAAAATGCACATAAATAATAAAAATAACCAGCAACAGGAACCAGCATATAACATAGGAATGGCATGAAATGGAATGAAATGGTGCATCATCATCATCATCATCATCAGCAACAAACAACATTCAAAGGCTTTTGTTTCGACAACTGTTAATAGTAAAAAAAAAAACATAGAGAACTAGAGCTGTCTGCAAAAATTATGAAATTAATTTTCAAAAATTTTAATTATGCAACACTGGCTGCAACATGCAAATTGAATGCAACATCAAAAGTTGTGCCACCAGTCACCAATTGTAACTATGTGTGGTGGTGGCCAGCATATAGGATTAGAGTTTTCTCTAGCATGGGGAGCATATAAGCTCGGCTACAAACTGTGTAATGCATAGATGAGAGAAGGCGGAAGAGAGGAATGCAACAGAAAGAGAAGCAGAGCCAGAGATGGGCGAAGGAGAGTAGAGTAGTTAGAGTTGAGGATACTTTTTCTCTGTTCTTCTTTTGAGTATTACATATAATTAAAAAATTGACATAAAAATAAGATTATTTTTTTAGATATATTAACAAAGCTAAGACCAAACTGAACTATGTCAAATTACTTACATTATGTACAGTAAATTATCGTCTAACTTTAAGAGTATACAAGCTTTGATCTGTCATTCGCTCAAAATGTTCAACGCTGTCCCTTACAGCATGTTGATGCAAACAGTTTTTTGAGGTTTTGTTGTTGTTTCTATTTTAGTTTTAGTTTCAGTTTCTAGTTGAGCGTTGGCCACAGTGGCTGCCATTAAATTGTGCGCACGCATACTGTTATGCGTGCTTAAGATACACACACACACGCACACACACAGACGCACGCACACTCGCACACACACACACACACACACATGCGCATGCCGTGGGAATCATTGTGGACGACAAGCTTTGGCTACCGCTGCTCAACTTTGATTAGAGTTAAGCCCTAAATTAGTTGCCTCAGTTGGACACTGGTTGGCGACCTTTTGGGGTCCCATAGTCAGCGTCTGTTTACCTTTTGCTTTGTGGGGCATAATAATCAAGTCATGAGGTTTGCAACACACGCACACTGGCACACTCACTCATATGAACATAAATCGTAAGTTCTTAATTAGCATGTCGAGATGTCTTGATTTGTTGTCTAGCACGAAACAGTTTTATTTCATTTTTTTTTCTTTTTCATATGTTAATAAGTATTGTGTTTAGCAAGGCTATAAGAATTATATTTCTTGGCTATTTTTGGGCCATAATTTGCATTATATGGCGAGCTGAGCTGATACTAATTGCAGCTATAACCAGATATTAGACTTGATAATGGATCAAAATAAAAACAGTTTAAGAGTCATATTCTGTTGGTTATATAAAGAAAATTAGAATATGAAAGATAATTTAAATAAGTAATTAGCATAAATAAAATTATATCAAATATATCGAATATATTTATAAAATATAAAAAAAATTAAATTTATTCAAAAAATTTATGTAAAAAATAAAAAGAGGTATGAAGTTTTTATATATTTAATTATTCATTAATATAATATATAAATATTAATATATTGAATGTAAAATATATTAGATATATATATATATATATAGATATATATATGATAGGAACAATATGTAAACTTGAGACTTGGCATGGGATACAAACCATCATACAGATAGACGCACATGGCTATAACAACTTGGCTTTCAATGCTGCTGCTTAAGAAAAAATAATATCATACATTATATATACTCAATCTTTTCGTAAAACTGACCTTACTTATATACTATAATATATATACAACAAATTGAATGCTGACAAAGCCTTTAAAGTGCATTTCAGATTCGTTAATTTCCTTTTTCACTTGTCTTTTACATTGTCCAAGCTGGCAGCGGCTAGTGGCCAAAGGGGCGTTATTAATGTGCCACACGCTCTTGGAACAATCCAAGTGTTAATCGTTCTGATTCAGCCAGCTGACAGGCGAACAAGCACGATAGCAACAACAACAACAACAACAACAACAACAACAACAACAACGACTACAAAAGCAACCAACAGTTGTTGGCTTAAAGGAAACGGGAAATGGCAATACGATAAGTTGGCCCTGGAACTTATTAGCGCACAGTTTAATAGGCTCAATTAATGTCAACTGCGTTGCCTTAAGGCCAAGTGAAATTTTCGCTCTATTGTTGTTGTCTTTTATTTGTGATTTTTTTTGTTGCCAAAAGCGAAACGAAAGTTTTTTTGTTGTTACAAACAACAACAAAGAAAAATATATAAAACTTTTCGAATTGAACATTTGTCCAAATGCATAAAAATTAATTAACAAGTCTCAGCTGCGAGCAGATGATGAAGAAGAAGCAATATTTTTTTTTTTTTGAAAATCGGGCAAAGAAAATCAAACAGAAGCTGAAGCCAAGGCAGCAGTAGTGGCAGCAGCAGCAGCAGCAGCAGCAGAATTTTTAATTGGCTTTTCAAGCAGATTTGTTGTTGTTGACGTTAGCGTCGTCTTTTGCACATTTAAGCCTAATTAACTTTCTACTTAACGCTCAGTTTTCTTGTACTGAATGAATCTTTAGCCGCTCAGCCTGTGCATTTAGCATTGTTTGTTTGTTGTTATTGTTGCTGTTGCACTGCGTCAACTTCTAATTTCATTTGAAGTCAGCGCGTCCGCTTTGATGCCACGGCCAGGCGTTCTATGCTGCCTTTGAAAAAGGTGAAAAGTAGGTGAATGTTAAGCAGCAGCCAGTACTCAACATTGTTGTAAAAAAAAAACTAAAAAAAAAAAAAAAAACAGCAACAACAAGAACAACAAAAGAAAAACGACACTAACAACAACAGTAGCTCGCACAATGACGAAAAGTAAACAACATTTAGCGCAAATGCTGAAAACAACGCACACAGCAACGGCAACAACAACAACAACAACAGCAACTGGTAGGGAAAAGAAAACGTGCAAAAGGGCTATACAGCCAGCAACAAGAACAGCAGCAACAACAGCCGCCGAAAACAAAAGACAAACAAAACAAGCATATCAACTTGAAATGTTACACCCAAAGCCCACTCGTAAAGCTACCTCTTGAACCCCCCCAATATAAGACGGCTCTATGCCAGCTATTGTTGCTGCTGTTGTTGCTGCTGTTGTTGCTGCTGTTGTTGCTGCTGTTGCTGTTGCTGATGGCGCTGATAGGTTGACTGTATGTAAAGTCCATTGCTGTAGCCTTTGCTTTCGCTGTTTGGCTTTGTCGCCTTCATTTTTGCTGCTGTTGCTGCTTCGCCCTCACCGGAAGCGCATATTAAGCGTTTTTAATTTCCAGTTTCGCACAACTCAAATTGTTTGCCAAGCAACAACAACAGCAACAGCAGCAATAGCAACTCAAAAGAAACTGTTGCCTTGGTGCTGGAGCACATTTTCCTTCTTCTTTTTTTTTTACTTGCTTTGACTGTACGCAGGGAATGTGTGTATGCATATACATAGATAACTCATGGTACTAGGTTAGCTTATGGAGATGGAAATTTTTTTTTTTATTGAATTAAAAATGCAACAGTAAATGTGTAGGAGATACAAATATAAGCTGCACGTACTGAGAACTATCTTTCTATTTGTATTTAGGTATTTATCTTAATATCTCGAGTACAGTCTTCAGTCTAGGTTAAGGCTTTTGGCTTATCGCAAATGACGCAACAATTTTCGTTGACAACGGCAGCTTTCAATAAGTCTGCTGTGGATTTTTATAATATTTATTGCTTGTGTTTTGACCTTCTTATGAGGACAGATAAATCTTAAGCAGTTGCAAGTGTGTAAGCTGGAATTATACACACTAAAGGACGAAGCAACAGAGACTGAATAGACACTAGAGCATATACTAATAGAAAGGGTATTCAAGCTGATATCTAACTTCACAATAAGGACTTTCTCTCGAATTTGCAATTCAAGTGAGCATGAAACAATAAAGAAGGTTGTCGTGACTGCACAATATTCGTCCAAAAATAGTAAAATTCATTTAAAAATTATTTTATATAAACAAACGTAAGAAATTAACAACAAAATATTTCGTAAATATTATATGAAATTTATATCGTATTAAGTATTAAACAAACTTTACTCATCATTACCATAGAATTTTCATATCTCAGCTCTAGCCAAGCATCAACATCTGCTTCTCACGTTTCCATCGCTAGTTGTTTGACAAAGGCTGGCAATGAACACAATTCAAGTTGTTGCAGCCACCAAAAACAAAAAAAAAGCAGCCACAAATAAAGGGACAACAACAACAGCAACTAACCACATGCATGACAATTCATGTGGTTTTGGAACCTATTTCGGCTGTGATCTTTTCGCAATCTTCGCTTTGTGGCTTTGTTGTGCGTTTTGTTTCCTGTGTTGTTATTGTTGTTGCTTCGGTTGAGTGTGAGAAATTTAATTAAAGATGTTTATTTTTTTCAATTTGATTGTAGTTTTTTCGTCGAGAGAGAATGCAGCTCTTAATTTGCTTTTACGTAATGAGTCGCGCTATCAAAATTTAATTACAATATTTCGTGTCGCCGTTGGCCAGTTGTGACCCTGCCTCTGGGTGGCTAGCTGGCTGGCTGGCTGCCTGTTGCAATTTTTTTTTCGCCGACTTTGACATTAATCATTCGATATTTTGTGCTGGCCGTGAGGTGTTAATGATGAACCAGCCAGGTGACAGTTGAGCTGCGCAGCTTTACCTGACCGAAGCGGCGCTGTGCATAAAATATGCAGCGCTGGTGCACGCATTTGACGCACGGCCGATAAATTTTCCAATTTTAACGATTCGCTGAAAATGTCACACAGATTACGTGACTGCGATGCGATTGACATAGTTGCGAGATTTATGCGTGAGCTGCAGTGAAAACCAGGCACACAGGCTCAGGCATAGGCCCTACGTCTAGGCCCAGGCCCAGGCCCAGGCCCAGACCCTCAACCCTAGACCGAACAGCCCAACATTGCCTGACTGCCTCTCTTTCTCTCTCTCGCATGAACGTGCGTAGCGAGCAATTAGAAAAGCGACAGCAGCAGCAGCAACAACAACTACTATGGCAGCAACAACAACAACAGCAGGTAGACAGCGGCGCCCACAACGACAGCTAATTTAAATGCCGCGTGTTTGCCCAGACCCCAGACCAGACAGTTGGTCGCACTGGCTCGCAGTTCGAGTGAAAGATCACGACCAAAAAGTTGGCTGTGTTACCAGCAGCAACAACAACAGCAACAACAACAGCAACAGCAACAACAACAGCAACAGCAACAACAACGTGCAACTTAACGACAATGTTGGAGGCGGCACATGAAAGTTTACAGCGTCGGCAAAAATTGTTTGGCGCATTATTACGAATACCCTGTAGTTAAATAGAAATGTGTTGGAAGTGTATGCACGAGTTTTAGAGAATTACAGCGTGTTACATGAATATGAAATTGTATAGCTTTAAATGGTATCAAAAGTGAATATTATAAAGGTTTCTTGAGCAGTTTCTTATTTCTCACAATATTTACTCAATCTAAAAACTGTTTTTTTTTTGCAAATTAAAATAAAATACTTTGAGAATGTTAATTCACTAAAATGAAATATAGAAATGAACTTACTACTCTGCACACTGAGCAATCAACTTTGCTGTCTTAAGCCTGATATCATTTTCACATTCTAAATAGTTTTCATATACCAAACTATCCCAGGTCTCTGCCCTTCAAAGGGTATCGTCAAGCACATCAAAACTCTTCAAATTCGAGCACACCCAACTTGTTTATTATCTTTGAGTGCAGTGAAAAAGGAAAGCGAAAACGAAAACGACGCCGAAAACCAAAAAGCGAAAATTGGGGCTGGGCGCTTAGCGGGAATTCTCGAAGTAGAAGAAGTTGGAAAGAAAAAAAAGGGCTTGTACATATCTGAGCTGGTTGACAGAATTGAAGAATTTTTATTTGACAATGGCTGAGAATTTAATATTGCAGACAAGTTGGCAAGGGGCGAGCGAGCGAGTGCCCAGATTGCGGCAATGATTGAAAACTGAATTAAAGATTCAATTTTTCACTTCAATTGCATGAAATATGTGTATGTAATATGTACGCAGTGCTTCACTTTAGATTAACTTCTTCCCTTCTCTCTTTATTTGTATTCCATTTCGCTGGCAATTTGTCGTTTGGGCACTTTTCTAATTTCCCTTTTGCAGCAATGCAAAGAATTGCAAATGTTAAGTATACGCCCGTTTCTACCGTCGGCTACAATGTTGTTTGCCAGTGCGATTATTTTGTCAACTTCAGCTGCAGCTGCAGCTGCTGCATTTGCATTGCATTAGCTAGCTGGCTGGCTGTAGCCGTCACGCCCCCTCAAAATGTTTTAATGTGCGGCGGCGACATTCTTAATGCCTTTGCGTCCCTACATTGGCTGAGGGACGAATGGCATTTGCCTCACTCATTCATTCATTCACTCATTCACTTGCTTATTCAGACCCACATGCAACTTTCATTCATACAAACGGCTTTGCGTCGCAGCCCATGAATGCATTGCGCCGTGGAAAATAACTGTGAAGGGGAAAAAATATGTGCAGAATGAAAATGAAAATGAAAAAATCGTAAATAAGAGCGCAAAAGGCTGCAAATAAAACACGAACGACGCACACACGCCTTTGGCTGCCAGACATGGACAAACACCCAGAGTCTGAGTCTGAGTCAGAGGCGGAGACGGAGACGGCGACGGCGACGGAGACAGAGAGACTGACTGAGACTGAGCCAGACACAAGGCAACCCGACCCAGACCAGACCTATCCTTCTCTGCATTTTTCTGCACAATTTATGTCTTTTAATGAAAATGAAAAAGAGAGTAAAATCAAAATAAAAATAATAAAAAACGGAGCCGTTCAACACGCTAATAACTTTGCAAAGCAAATGTGCAACTGCCAGCCAGCCCTCTGCCACATAACGAGCGACACACACACGTATATATATACTATTATATGGCGGCCCATAAGTTACACTCGGCATTAAGTATGGCGCTTACGAAATTAGTTGTCCGGGGCGTGCAGCATAATGTGGCATTGCCTTCATGCTTCATGTTAGGGCTCATTTGTAAAGCGGGCAGCAGTTAAAAATATTTGAGCAGACACGATTCGAGCCAATTTGCCTTTTTGCCTGCCTAATTATATATCATTGGCTATGGCCCAAAACAACTTGAAACAACAACAACAGCAATGCTTATATATGGCATAGTAAAAGTGCTCCCATTTGCCATGGCTGACGAGTAGATACTCTGTAGTTAGTTGGGTATACGAAGAGGTATGTTGAGATGGAAACAGTTTCAATTGGTATAATTTGTTTGATATGAAATATGGTTAACTGGTTTAGGCAGCTGATTCTTAAACAATAATACTTTAAGTTGTTGCAGATCAAACACTTGTTATATATCTATAGATATATCTTTCTATATCTATATTTCGCTTACTTATTCACAATCACAATATACTCTTACTGTCATTCACTTAAGCTGAGTATAAAGCAATATGAAAGCCGTCATCAATTAGCTAAGAGAAATGTTGCAATTGCCAGCGCTTTCAATGTGATTATAGCCTAATATATCAATATCTATATATAAATATATCTTTATACATACTTATCTATATAATTGCAAGCTCAAACCTGTCGTATAAACGGCCGCAACGGTAAACCGAATTGCACATTAACCTCGAAATGCCAGCAGAACATTTCACTTAACATTTTTATACAAATAGACGCGTCCCATTAAGTGGACAAACATTATGATTTTTATGTGTATTTCGGTTTTTTTTTACGACTGGGCTTTTAATGCATTTAATTGCAAATGGGCACAAGTACAAAGCCAAAGCCAGCAACAGAGCGATTCCATTAACGAAATTAAAACCCAAGAACTAAACAAAAGACGGCCGCAACGCAAAGCTGCAAAGAAAGAATGCGGCCACAGCCCAGCAGCTGGCAAAGCGAGCTGATATATTGGACTATTATTTAAGTCAAAGCTAGATGATGCCCATATGAAATGCCAACAAATTGTGATAAAATTCAGCTGGAATGGAATCGAAATGAATTGAGTTGCTTGCAACAGGCAGGACTCGGCCGTAAAGCATTAATTTAGCTTAAGCTGACCAGTTGTCAAAAGTTTTTAATGTGAGCAAATTGAAATCAATTTGAGGAATGATGACCAAATTTTGTATCGCCTAAGATTATTTAGTCTTTTTTTTATTATTTTTATTTATTTCTAAGATTTTTTAGTCTGCAATTCGTGCAATTCTTATTTTAAGGCATTTTTTCTACATTTTTTACTTTATGAAAGATTGCTGCTTGATTTAAAGTCATCTTGAACATTTTTGAGGTCTTGCAAAAGGGCTTTTAGAACTTCGTTTAAATCAATTATTGTTTTGTTATGGGATTAAACTAAAGTTGAGTTAATTTTAAACTCTTCAAAAACTTCTAATAAATGATTAGCTATTTGATTTCAACTATAAATGCTTGGGAGTCAGATCAGCTATAATGTGTGTCCAATTGAAGAATGAGAAAATTTAATAGAAATATTTGTAAAACCTCTTTTATTTAATGCCCAGTTAAATGGTTGTTAGATAACAAACGTTTTCAATATCATGCTGAAAAAATACTCTAAGTACTTCACACATTTTCTCCAAGTGTAGCTAGCCACTATAATGACCATAAAGGCGTATCAATTACCGACCAGTTGACCAACTGACCGCTGAACCATTTGCCGCTATTGTCAGCCAAAAGCGGAAGCCAATTGCAGGGCGGTCAAAAGAGCCAGCAAATGGATCACTTTACAGCCTTTGGCTATTGTCTTGGCCAAAGTGCAGTTCGGCAGTTCGGCAATCGTTCAATACAATCCAGTTATATATCAATAATATACTTTTGACATATGACTTGACACAAATAATTGTACAGCACAGAAAAAAAAGCTGACATTGATATTAATTTTTTGATGTGATTTTTTATGCATTTTTTGTGCGCTTGGCCATAATTGCGTATATGTTGCGGCTTATGCACAGTTATTATTAATTATTTATTTTTAGTCTTAGTTGTTTTTGTTATGTTTGTTTTATTGCTTATAAAAATCCATACTATAACTCAAATCAAGTCAGCTTTAGGTAGCCTTGACTCTTGGCTGGCTTAGAGAGCGGCCGTCTCATTGTTTAGCTTGACTTGGCTTGGCCAACATTGTGGTGGTGTTATTGTTGTTGTTCTTGTTGTTGTTGCTGTTATTGATTTTGAAAATGCGCCACAATGAACCATAATTGATCACGTTCATGGTCCAATTTGAGCAACAGCGGCATTTCAGGGGCATGGTAAACAATTTTTGCTAAGGCTGCGCCTTGTCAGAACTTTGTTTCTTTTTGCAACAGCAGCAGCAGCAGCAGCAGCAACAGCAGCCGTCGTTTTCGTTTTGGTCAGTGCAATTAAACGAGCAGAGCCAACTTGAAGGAGCAGCTAAAAAAAAAAAGAAAAAGAAGCCTCATCAACGTCAGCACCATCAACTTCATCATGGCCATTGGCCATTGGGGGTGCATTGGCTTCGTCTTTGGTTTCTGTTTCTGTTTCTTCCAGTTTTAGCTCCAGTTTCCGCATGCCACATGGCCTATAAACTAAAAAGTAACACAGGCAGACACACACACACGCACGCACACGCATTGCAGACCGGACCAGGCCCAGCTCGACTTTGACGTTGACGATGTCAGAGAAGTAAAGAAAAAAAAGAAGCTGTATATACTAAATATATATAGATATACATATATATATATAGTTGACCTACATCAAGTTTTCAAGCAGCTTGTGTTTGTGTTTCTTTCTTTTTAACCAAAGCTGTTGACTGTGGCTTCTTCGCCAAGCTCATCATCGCGTTCAGCTCAAGCATTATCATTAACATTATTGTCAGCAACGGCCTCTGCCTTTGCTATGGGCCCGGTTTCAGCTTCATTTTTATCTCTTCTCTCTCTTTCTCTCTCTCTCTCTCTCTCTCTCAGCCTCCATTGAAGTCCAACCACAACATTTGCGCATATTTGGTCAACTGCATTTATTTTTTGTCTTGAGCATCCCTCTCTCTCCCTCTCTCTCTCTCACTATTTCTATCTATCTCTGTCCGTTATTGTTTTCAATTTGGTACAGCATTTTCATTAATTTTTCAGCAGCTTGTGTATGTCAGTGTGTCGACGTTGTCGTCGTCGTCGTCTTCAACGTCTCTTTGTTGTCGTTTTGGTATTTTCTTTTTTTTTTTTTTTGTATTTTGCTGCCGCCCACGCATAAATTATTAAAAGCCGTTTGCAGTCTTTGACGTCGTTGGCCAAAAAAGAAAAAAAAAAAAACAAAAAACAACGTGGGCAAACGTGGTCAAGCTGACAAGAGGTGTGTCGTAGCTTAAGGCGGGGGAATCTAACTAGACAACGGCTACGTCATCTCTGAGCGTATCTTGGTCAGTCACGCTTTTGGCTTACCCCGCCTCACAGCTCTTTCAAAGCTGATTCATAAAAATTTGATTTTATTTGTGGTGCCAGTGTAAAGGTTATTGCAATGCTGGCATAGCAGAAGTTAGGGTATATAGCTATAATATGTGATTGAACAGAAACTAACCGAGTTTGCTTGTCTGTATAATCAAATTTGATATAGAGTTACTACAGATCTACATCAGAGTTTTCAGAAGCAGACAGATCGATAGGTAGACTGATAGGTAGATTGATAGGTAGATCGATAGATATATCAATACATACAGCGATGGGTAGATCAATAGATTGATTGCTAAGTATATTTCAAGATAAATTGATTAGGTAGATTGATAAGTGGATCAATAGGTAGATGTATAGATATATCGATAGGTACATCGGTAGGATGATTGACAGCTAGTCGACAGATAGATTAATAGATATATAGATACATACATCGATAGATAGACCGAAATGTAGATAGAAGACTGTCATAGCAATTGTTAAAGCCAGAGTCTTCACACAGAAGTCTTCTGGATTCCATTATAACTGAATCCACAGGCAAGCTTCATTATATGTGTTTAAAATTCATCATTACAATATAACATTATGTATAAATTTGCTATGCATCTTACCCTATATACCAATAAGTCAACAACAATGCCTTTCTGCAGTCGACTCAGCGACATTCTACATGCTAAATAAACCCAAAAGTCATTTTAATATTAAAAGACTATAAATATCATACCATACAGTTGCTATCGTTGCATGTGCTACCTGAGTCTGTTAGGGCATTAAGTCTTCACTAAGCCATAGTCAAAAAATATACATAATCGCTTCTTATATGTTTTTTTCTTTTACATATCTCGTGTAACATTTGCATATTCAGCAGATGTGAAGTGCTTAAAGCCATAGATAATACCATAAAAATGAAATAAATACCATATAAATTTGTGAATTTTGTAAAAATGCAATCTTGAGCTATATTTAGACGAGCTTAAAACGAAGCACAGCTTAAAAAGTATCTTTGCAGATAACAGACAAGACAAAGCCACGCAACAGTTAACGTTTCGTGCAGCTAAGCTTGTGGCTGCAGCTGGTGAGCAGAGCTTAGTGCGGTCGTGGGTGTGCGTGGGCGTGGCTGTATCGTGGCTAACAAACGAACGCGTATCACATGTTGATGCAAATCAGCAGCGAGAGGCGGCTGCCCCATGCAAATGGGTGCAACATTAAATAATTAAAGCAGCACCAAAGCACACTCACACACAGGCAAACAGGCAGACAAGCAGAAGGCAGACAGACATGCGGTCAGACTGTGGGTACAAAACGAGTAGTGCGCTGGTCGGCGCTGCAATTGCTGCTGTTAAACTGGCACAGCAACTTTTTCTTTGAGCCAAAGTCTGAGCTGGATTTGATTTGAACACGTTTGGCGTCTCTTTTCGTATGTGGAGCGTTAATGAATTGCTTTAAGCTGGCGGCAACGGGGTGGCGCGCGAACCGGATGAGAATGCTATTTTTTTTCTCTCTTCGTCTTCTTCTTCTGCTTCTCCGTCTTCTCCTTCTCTCTCGCTTCTTTCGAAATGCTTGGCAATTAAAAGCAGCCACAATTGTCGCCCGGATTGGCCAATGTGGAGCAGGCGAGCAGGCGAAAAGTGTTGCAGGCCATTTAAAAATCATTAATAAATTAGCATTTAATGTAAACAGTCGCGGGCTAAGTGCTGCTGCTGCTGCTGCTGCTGTTGCTCCACTTGCATGTTATTGAACCCACAACATCGATTGCTCACACGCCTGCTGAGCCGTTACATATTTACCGATCATGTCGCCTGACTCACCGTCAATTCGCATCTGTATGCTAAAAAAAATAAGCACCTGTCTGTGATATAAGTTGCAGCAATTTCTCTGCCAGCTAGCTTTTCAGGTCACTGGCGCTAGCCAAAAAAAAAAAAAAAAAAAAAATAAGATAATAATAAAGAGGAAAAATGGCTGAACTTCACTCGACTCCAACATTTGCCCCACTAACTTTAACTTGACAAGTTCAAAGCGAGTAATTGTTTCTAATTGGAATTATACAGCGATTTGCTGTGAAACTTAGTGCAGCACTCAGGCAAATTACCAGAACCAGCTGCACAGCGAGAAATAAGTGAGAGTGTTCTAGTGGGAAAAGTTGCCGCAGACTTTCGTTTGGCATTGCTAGCGAATGTCAAGCTTTACTTGATTTGAGAAGTTTCAAATATACGCAAGTTTTCCAATTTTGAGCAGACTTTCGACTAATTTGGAACTGCAATATTTTTCCTATAATTTTGTTCTACAATTAGATATTTTTCTTTTATTTAAATTCAATTTTTTAAAATTTTTTTTTCTATTATAATTCCATGAACTAATAGAGTTTTAAGTGCGAGCAACTTCATCCTCTTTTTTTTCGCTCTGTGTACGTCGCAAAACAGCAACACGCGTCAACTGTGCTCCAGTTTTCTTTAGTATATACTACAGTGGAACAGTGGAGGAAAAGTGCCGGAAATAATTGTCTTAAGTAGTTTGAACTTTGCATAGACCATAGAAAATAAAACAAGTCTCATTAGATGCGAAAAGCACGCGTCGCAGACATGTGAGAAAACGAAAGACCTTCCAAGTATTTATGGCTAAGACAAACACACAGACACGCAAACACACACACATATCTAGCCGAAAGTTCGCCCCCAGGCCTGAGTTGGCCCTGCTTTGGAGTTAAAGATCACTTAACGAATATCACAATAATTAGAAATGAAAGTAAAAAAAAGAAATATGTGCGTAGGACTTTGGCTATGACTAGACACAAAAACTGTTTCGGCCATGATTGAGCAAATTGTGCCATAAATAAACAAATCAAATTGTTTGAGTGCTATTTATATTTTGATTCAATTCAAGTACTAAGTGCGTTCTTGAAATTCAATTCAATTTCAACTCCGTTTTCAATTTCATTTTCGCATACAGTAGCCGCAATCGTGGCTCATAAAAAGAGATATATATAAATCTTCATATATATATATATATATATATATTTATTACAGCCCCAATCGATGAGCTTCCAGTTTCAGTTTTAGCTTCAATTCCTCCAGCTCACTTTCTAAAATGAGTTCATGCAACAACAATTGAAATGTTTTTTATTTATTTTTTTTTTTAATATTTTTTTTATTCACTTTTGACACACCAAAATAATTTTTTGATAAATGATTCGGGGCATTCGGGCGTGAAACAAAAAATAATTGTAACTATTTTTGATATATTTTACACCATGGACGCGCAGCGCAGCGCAGCGCACTCAAAATTGATTGCCAACAATTAAAAGTTAAATATTTAAAATTAAAAAGGCGACTGTTTTTATACACTTGCTGAGCGTGAGTATATCAATCTCTCTGTCGCTTAATCCACTGAAGTGCATAAATGATATAAATTCTGTACTGACTCCGTTTCTATGCAGATTAATTAACTAATTGAAAAGAGATACTTTTATGAAGATTGGTCGTTCGTATTGCAGCTGTTGCAGTCAGCTCTTTTGTTGAGATTGAAGCTAGCTATATTGAAGTTCTAAAACGGATGTTAGCTGTAAGGCCGAAAGCTGCTTTAGGGTTTGTTCAACAATGAAGCTTGGCTTCAAATATTTTGTATGATATTAAAATTTCACTGAAGTCTCTTTAATACAAACTAACTATTTTAAAAAAAAACTCTTGTGGGTATTAAAAATTTCAGTTTTTAAGTATGAAAAGTTTTTCTGATTTTACAATATTTTGTGCAAGTCTCTCAATAAAAAAGACTACAATTGCAAGTACGAATGCTTGCCATAAAAACATTCAGGCCTTAACAAATATTTTTATAAAAGGGCATTTAAAATTCGACCTTTTTCATGCAGTATTTTCTTTATGATTTTTTTTATGAAATTTATTAAAAAATTGTCAATGTATTTTTTTCGTTGTAATAACTTGTTAATTTATTTGCAGCAATTATTAATGTAAACAAAATATATTTTATTATAAATGGCAGCAATGTATGTATGTTTATGTATATGTATATTTATATGTATATATATATATACATATATATATATATATATATATAGAGTGCGACATTTGGTTTATTGTAGCCATATCTTTGTGCTCATTTCATGCATAAATCATTTCCGTTTGCTGCTGCTGCTGCTGCTGCACTTTTATAATTACATTTTAATTTATGCAAATACAAATTAGCAGTAGGCACATTTACAATATTTTATTTTTTTTCTCCATATATTTGCTTAAACTAATGACAAAGTGTGGAACGTTAAAAAAATCAAATAACAAAAAAAAAAAAAAAAGAAAAAAGAAACCAGTTGCCTGGCAAAAGGTCTTACAAAAAATTCATAACAAAGGTCAAAGTGTGTAATAAACGGTTTTTTTATAGGCGCATAACAATTATTTTGTTTTTTTTTTTTATGCGACAAAGGCATTAATTAATCATACGACATGTAAGCCCTGTTATATAAAATGTAATTGAAATTTTCAAAGGTTAGCCTTAAATGCTATTTAGCAACTATTTTGCTGGCCATTCTCGTTGCATAAATCAAAAATTGAAAGTAATTTGCATTACATCACTCAATTAGAGGCGTCAAACAGCCTTGCCACACACACACTCACGCACACACACACACAGACTTAATCTACATGTAGCCTAGACAAAATTTCAAAGCGAAAACGAAACTCAGCTCAGCTTAGCTCAACTTGGCTCAGCTCATTGATCAAATTTTGATTGACATTTCGAGTGATTTTGCTTGCTCTTATTTGCCATTTATTTTTCCTTCTCTTTTGCTCTATTGGGCCAATATATTTTTTTTTTCATCTATTTTTGTTGCTGTCTGGCCTTTTGCTTTGTTGTTGCTGTTGTTGTTGTCCAATAATTTGTTCATTAACGACAATTAGTGCAAAAGGAAAAAAAAAATCTGAAATTCATTTTGACAGCTCAACGAATATGCACATTGTGGTTGTGCTATTGAAAATTGAACTTAATTGCGCGCATAATTTTTGATCTATTTGGCAAATAACACAGCGACAGCTACATAGATATAGATACTGCCATGGCTATAGATACATAATAGCCGAGCGAATGAAATATGATACCGAAATGCGTAATGGTAGCCAGCAGGGCAGGTGTTCAGCTTGTCATTTGATAGCACACACACACACTTGCTTTACACATTTGAGGCCATGTCTTGGGGCCTGAACTTTGACAGTTAACAAAGACGTATATATATTCTGCCTGGCTACAAAGCAACGGAAGTGCGATGGCACTCGATAACACGCACGCACACACACACACACACTGAAACACATACAAACACACATGCTCACATGCATAAAAGTAACTGTCGCACAAGGTCAGCGGACACTGACCAAAATAATCTATATGCAAAGTTAGAGAGACTTAATATTTGACATGGTAGCAGGAAAGCAGCGTCAAATGGAAATTTAACAATTGGTCGCACAAGCAGAAAAGCGCCAAGGAAAATGCATGACTTACGGAAAGAGACAGAGACAGAGACAGGCAATAGAGAAAGAGTATGATACTTGGCATATGGTTAACATAACCATTGCCATTACAGTTAAAGTTAAAGCCAAAGTTCGATACCGGTTCAGCGTAAAACTGAGTCAGCTCTAAACTGGTTTCTAGTTATTTTTATACATATATTTATTTCTTTTTTTTTTATTTCTTACCTTTTTTATTTTATTTTATGACCCGGCTGCACGCGTCGCCAATTTAATTGCCGTTGACTAAAAATTGCAAAAAATTTAAATGTAGTTTTCGACCAGCATCAGGAGAAGCAACAAAAAAAGCATCCGCCAGAGTCGTGTCGTGTCGTGCGTGAGTCGAAATAGCTTTTAATAAGCTATAAAAACAATAAAATAAAAATAAAAATTAAAGCTAAAATTGTGCAAAAAGCGCGACATTTTAAGAAAGTAACTGTGTTTGTTAAGATATATTACAAGTCTGTAATTAAAGTGTTGGATAAATTTAGCAAAAAGTACTAAAATCCATTTACTTAAGCCATTTCTTGTTGAAAACTTGGAAAAAGTCACTTAACAAGCTGTAGCTAAAAGCATATTTCAAATGCTTTTTAAAGTGTATTAAATAAATTGGAAATAAATATATGCTATATAAAATTTAAACTGTTTTCTTAAATAAGCTATATTAGAATCTTGCTAATGTTGAGAAATTTGGGCAAAAGAAAGCACTGAAGAATAGTGTGAGAAAACACTTGACAAAGTTATCATAGACTTCGCTATAGGTGCTTAAGCAGCACAAATATTCTTTATTACCTGAAATAATTTAAAAGAAACTCTTACAGTGTTCCAAAATACTTTAAAAATATGAGGTTGACAAGTGGACAAAAATTATTCAAAAAAAAACTTTCAAAAAGCTAGAAACAACTTAAATCGCACACTTAAGAAAAACAGCTAGTTTTAACGAAAAATCACTCCAACTGCGCAACACTGATCTTTACGCATGCTTTTGTGCGTGAATGTGTGTGTGTGTGTGTGTGTGTGTGTGTGTGTGTGTGTGTGTCTGTGTCTGTGTCTGTGTATCTGTTTGTGTTGTTTTCGCTTTCAGATTCGGCTTAATGCATATTTTTTTCATACGAGATTTATTTAAATGCATTAAACTTTAGAGGTCAACTTCCTTTCACTGGCGACGCGTCGGCGTCGGCGTCAACATGATAACGGCTCAGACTCAGACTGAGACTCAAATATATATGTATAAAATGAAACAAAATTTCTGACCCCAATGCCTGCTCCCTGCGCCAGTCCCAGCTCCAGGGCCAGTTCATCCGCTTTACGTAAAATTCTCAAAAAAACAAAAAAAAAAAATCAACCGCAAATTGTGACTTGTGACAAGTTGCGCGCTGTATTTCAATGTCATATTCTTACTGTTGTTGTTGCTGTTGCTTTTTCGTTTCATTTCAATCTTTTATTTGCATATCTTATGCATTTGCTGTTGCCGCTGTAATTTTCCATATGAGCTGGCAAAACATACACAAACAATAAGCTGGCAAAATTATTGAATACGCAAGAAAATAAAACGCTCGTCGGCAAGTTCATTTAAATTGAAAATCCTGCATACAGGACATAAAGTCCTTTGCCTTACTCTCTCTCTCTCTCTCTCTCTCTCTCTCTCTCTGTGTGTTTGTGTGGTATATTTACATAGTCGTTGTCAATTTTATGGCTCAGCCGAGGCATGAATGAAAGGCAAACGCAAAGAAAGCATGTCAAAAAGTAACTGCATAAAAGTTCCTTGTAAATTTAATAAACTTTTATAGATGCGTGTGTCGGTCGGGTCGCCAGCAACAGCAACAACAGCAACAACAGCAGCAACAGCAACAAGGATGACAAAGAAGCTGAGTCCTGAGCAACAGCAGCTGCCATTAATGCGTGGCCTGCCTTTTTGGCAACATTTTCGTGCACTTCTCTGCGCAACCTTCCAACTCCATTCAATATTCTTGATGGCTTCTGCTTCTTCCATTCACCGCTGTACGTTGTTGTTGCTGGATCGAGTGATTGCTCCACAGGGTGCACTTAGAAAGTACGCGATATATAGAAAAAGAATACGAGTAAAATTGCCAGAGCTCAAAGTGATCCACTGGAGGATATCCTGCAGACATTTTGAAGTTGGCGCAATGTTTCTGTCTCATTTCTATGTTAAACTGAGAAAGAACTATCGATACTTTATACCAGCTATCGATAATTTTAAGTATAATAGTAATAATTGAATAATCAGCTAACAATTTGAGAGATATCCATACTTATCGATATTGGCAACTAAGGTTACTTATCGGCAATACGATAATCAAGCCGAATCACAGATGAAAAACAATTAAATCGATCATCTAAATCAATTATATACTTGCCAAATCAGACATTCTTATACCCCTTTTCAATGCTCAGCTTACAGGGTATAATAAACTTTTATTGTATCCGCATTTCAGTGTCAGACGCCGCGGCATTCGCTTTGCCTGCTTTCTTTTTGCCCAGTCAAAGACGTTGATGCTGATGAACCAAGCATTCAGAACCAGAAAGGAAATGCCTAGTGTGTGTGTGTGTGTGTGTGTGTGTAAAGTCTGAGATTGATACTTGTGGGGAAAGTGATTTATTTACTGGTGAACACTGGCACGTGGCAGCGCTGCCAGTTGACCCAAATTGAGGCAAATGGCCAGCGCAGGACAATTTGATAATAAAGAAAATAACCGCAAGTAGAAGAGGCGAAAGTTGGTGGGATGGAGAGCGGGGAGAGTGCTCTCATCTTGGCAGCAAGGAAAAGCAGTTGCAAAACTTCGCATTTATTTGCATTGAAATGCATTTACTGCAGTTTGTTGGCCTTTTGTTGACAGCTAAATGTAAAGCTATGCCCGGTTCGCATATGAGACCAAAAAAAAAATTAAAAAAAAGCAGAGGGGACAAACAAAATGGCAGCCATTCAAACTTGGACAGTGTCACCCACACACAAACATATATACATGTATATAAACTTATATATATATATATATATATATGTATTGATTTTGTCTTTTTGGTAAATAATAAATAAAAATAGCAAACGCTGCAGCAACTGTTGCAATTGTTGCAACAAGGAGCGAGCGAACAAACCAGTTTTTTTTCTCTCCCCATTGTCTGCAGAACTGTGTCTTTCCCACACACACACACACACACACACAGACACATTTATATATCTGTGTATAGTTGCAAATATACTAATGTAATGCGAAGTTATCGTTGCCTTTGTGCAGCAAACGAATGCAGTGCATCAACAAAAATGACCCAAGCCAAAAAAAGAGAAGCGAAATAAAACAAGAGAAGTGCAACAACAGCTTTGGCCAGTTTGGTTAGCTGGCTGCTTGGTTGAATGGCTCTGTCGCTGGCCTGGCTCGAACTGAGTGCGACGCTTCCATGGCCAATTGAAAGCTAAAATTGCATTTTGTGACTGCGCTACCCGGTCGCCAGTAGCCGCACTCTCCCATTCGCGTCTCAGCCCATGTCCAGTCCCATTCCCATTCCCATTCGCATTCCCATTCCCATACCCATTCACCTTACCTGCTGTGCCCTTGCGTAAGCTGGCATTATGACTTAGGCATGCAATTTGTATAGAGCCGTAGACTAACTTGACTACCGAACTAAACCAAAGCCCAGCCATTGGAGCCATTGCGGTTAGTCATCAATTATGTAGCTAAAGATACAGTCCAACCATAACTTGACATGCACTCACATTGTCTTCAGCTTGGAAAATTGTTGCTAAGACAATTTGCATTCATTTTGTTAGCTGCAATTTTATGGATGCAAATTTACCAAAGCCATGTGCTGGCTGACACTCAAAAATGCATTTTCTTGTCTATATAAAATGTTAAAAATCTATGTGGTTTTCTTTGAATAGCTCAGCGTGAGCTAACGATAAATGAGAAAAATATAAAATATATATTTAAGTGTACTCTTTGTATGTATTAGTAGGTAAACCATAGTGAGAAATTTGTATCGGTTGAGAGTTCGAAAAATAATTCAATACAGAACAATATTAAAATCGCAGCAGGTATCCCTAGCAGGACGGTCGCCTTAGTTCTAAGCTAAACTCAATTTCAAGATTTTGCAACTAACAAAAAAAGGGACTCAAAGGTAGACATAGAAAGGAAACAAGGGTATACGATATATAAAGACAGAGAGACGGAGATAGAATAAGAAAGTGTGTTTGAGATAAGGTGAGGCAGAGAGAAAGAGAGCGGCAGAGTGAAAGAAATAGGATGAAAAAGAGTGGGAGACAGGTAGAGAGAATGAGAGAGGGAAGTATAAAGAAAGAGAGAGAGAGAGCGACAGAGAAAGAGGTGGAGGCAAAGAAACAGAGATAGAAATAGATAAAAAGCTCTAAGCTCAAATACAGGGTATTCATATGCATTCCATATGCAGGGTATTCAGCATTCAGCTTTCACAGCAGCTGCACCATTTACATTGTGTTTTAGCACTGTGTGTATATATATATATATATATATATATATATATATATATATATATATATATATATATATATATATATATATATATATATATATATATACATATATTGTATGCATATATATCTGACATTTTTTGAATAAAATTTTTTCATTTTGTCGCACTGTCCAGCCGAACATCCGTCATGACTGCTATGAGTCTATGCGAAATGTCCCTCTACGCAACAGCAGCAGTCGGACTCTGCGTCTATCCATAAAATCCGATGCAGCTGGTCGCGAGCTTTTGTCGCCTTTTGCTGCCTACAATTGCTGCCAATTTGTTTGTGGCTAGCTGCGCGTTATTCTTCTTGCCGTTGTTGTTTTTTCTTCTTTCAATTTCCATCTAGGGAATATATATGGATATATATGTATGTACACTTTTTTTTTATTATATTTTATATATATATATATATATGTATATATATGTATGCAGGGCTGTCGCTGTCGTTGTCATTTGAGGTCAGTTTAAATGGTTTCCTGTCAGCTGCGGTTCTCTCGGTTAACCCACAGCCCGCCTCCCCAACGGAGTGGACCAGTCTAGGGCCAATGCCAGCTGGGAGCGTTGCTGACCATGCCGCATACGCCACTACAAAATATTCAATAAACTATTCATTCATATATTTGCTACCAATGGTAGCAACAATTTTACATGCAACACTTTTTATGCTGCACTGTGGAGATAGGTGCAGACGTGTAGCTGCAACATGTAGCCAGATTGCTTAAAAATAATTTTCAATTATTTTTAAATTTCATTTGCTGTGAATCTTTAGTGAAAAAAACTATAAAATTTTAAGCAAATGGGTTCTCTCTTAGAAGAGCTTCGTTTAATTTCAGTTTTTATGTTTCCAATGTATGAATGTATTTTAAAATTATACATATAAGGGGTAACATCAGCAGGCATACATAGTGTTAGATAAGAATGTAGTTTTACAGGGTATTATCTAAAAGGCGCAGTCTGTAATGCAAATTTTCACAAGCATCAGCGCCTAAAGCGAATCAAAGTAATTTTCTGTAGATGTCATGATGTTTCGAGTAATGCTTGTGGATTATCCTCACTCCAAATGCGAGAAATGCTGCTTGTTTACGGCTTCATCGGAGAACAAAATCATAAATAGACATTCAATTTGTTCTTCATGTTAACAACCAAAAAGCTGTATTGTTAGCTTAATGCTGTGAATCTCTATAAAAAACATAAAGCAGTTATAAATCTTTCACCTCAATAGAGAGTATCTCTTAGTCACTCACCATCCATAAGACTAAAAGCACTCTAAGTTGTTGCTGCTGTTTTTTCTGTTGATCAGCGAAAATGCCGCCTATCGTTGGCATTGGCGATATTTGCTTTGTTTTCGTTTGTGCGGCTGATGCAGTTGGCGCTTTGTTATTAATGCAACAATAAGTGCAACATTTGAGACATTTTGCCGCGGCCTCGTTGCGGCACGCTCCAGTTACAGCTGCTTTGTAAATGGCCTCGAAAAAATCACAAAAAGAACCAAGCAAAAGACAAACTTATAAAAGAGCGCAGCGCATGCGAAACGACGACATTTGCAACACTGTGGCAGCCGCATAATTACGCGCGTTTTCCTTTTGGCATGAAAATGAACACCTCAAGGTGCATAGAATTCAATACGAGACCCAAAGCTAGCATAAGAATAAGAATGGGAATGCTGCTGTGTGGCGTTGCTGGTGTTTGTCGTGCAGCTCATTTCGTTTTATTTGCAAATTTTATGCCACAAATACCACAAGAATTGCAACAGCCAGCGGTGCGAAGCGGACTGCTGACTGCCGACTGCCGACTGCTGACTACTGACTGCCAACTGAGGCTGCTGCTGACTCCGACTGTTGACTGTGAGTGACGGTGACGACGAATGTGACACCAACGGTTAGCTGAAGTGGAAATGGCATAGCGCAAGCAGTTGCATAGCTGCAAGTTGCAAGTTACAAGTTGAAGCCCTACACACACACACACAGACATTGCTGTTTTGCTTTTTGGGGCCAGGCACTTGAACATGATAGCCAGCTTAGGTGCTGGCGAGCCAGCCAAGCGAACTTCTTGCAAAATAAGTGGCACATGCGCGCCGCTAAATTGCAAATGCCGAGAGCAGCACCGTCAGCACCAGCAGCACCAGCAGCAGCAGCAATCTCCAACTGCAACTGCTGTTGCGTTAATGATACGCCTGTCTAGCCGACAGCTACCTAGCCTGACATACGCAAATGTGCTTGACTTCCAGCCTCTGGCGTAACATATGCGGCTTATGTGGCGTATGCGTAATGCGTGTGCATAAAATAACTTTTTTTCTTGCTGCCAAAACTTCCTCTGTTGATGCTCAGCAGCAAATTCTTAACTTCATGGTCAGCTGTGCTCGAACAGCAAAGATCTCGCCATTGGCATCTATGGCATAGTTCCTTTCCAAGCCCAGCTATGTCTTGTCTGTCGCTGCCTAACTTCTCTGACAGCTTTTATCTTAAATGAGTCTTCGATTATGTTGCCTTGATTTGCGACACATTTTGTTTACTCTATAATTTAATTCACTCTCACAGCATTTAGTGAGTCATCAGGGCCATTAAGTGCGACTCGTTTCATTCAGTTTTTTTCTTTCTTTTTTTTAAAACATTGTGCTGTACGCTAACGATGACATTGCCTGGGCCTGGGCGTGGGCATGGTCATGGTCTATTTCTAATTTTCCAACTCAATTGTCTGGCGTTGACAGCGAGAGTGCGCTGCATAAACAAAATGACATGGCAGCCAATTAATGTCGACCATGTCGACTCAACCAACTCGTGCTCTTCCTCTCGTTGCTGCTGCTGCTGCTTTTAACTGTCTCATCATCTTCTATGCCAAATGGGCAATTTGTTGTCGTTATAAGGCGCATTCTGTGCATTTTCATTGTTATTATTGTGGCCGCTCGTACGGCATGCCACGCCCCCCCCCCTCCCCCTCCTCGCCCCATCCCATCCCATCCCACAGTTTGTATGCATATTAATTTTGATGCCCAGCGCCGAGGGCCGAGAGCAGCGAGCACAAACTGCACATTTGCATGCAATGCACAGGCAGCGGCGGACGCGTCTCTAATTTGTGGACTCTTAGCAAAAGTATCTTTGGCCGTCTGACTGTCTTGGCCTAATGTGTTGGCCATGGCCACGCCCAGCCCCTCAGCCTGCCCATTCAGCATTGGACATGGGGTAATTGAGTTCATGTCATGTCTGCATCTTGGCTTCATTATCAACAAAGATTGCGCCTGCCGATGGCCTTTAACTGTATATACATATATATATATATGTATATATATATATATAAATGTTTGCAAAATGTGCATAGCCAAGCACTTAAAATATTGTTGCTGCTACAATCCGCCTTCTCTCTACTCTGCTGCTCTCTGGAGTAAGAGCTTAGTGCAGCGCTGCGCAAAAGCTAAAAATTTCTATAAATCCGCACTTATTCCCAAAACAATAAAACGCGCAACAATTGCGCCAACTTGCGCTTAAATATGCAACAGCAACAGGAGTGTGGACAGAGAAGAAGAGAGTGGGCTGAGGAGAGAGAGAGAGTGGGTCGAGGGTAGCTAACCGTCTCCACATTAGAATCGCCATAATTTAGGCGACGTCAGCCCAAAAAGCGCTCGAAGAGCAGATCCCAGCTCTCTGCAAGCAAACTGCAAAGCCCACTTTGTAGTCATTTGCCTGGCAGCAGCAACAGTAACTGCAACAACAGCAACGGTAACGGCAATAGCAGCAGCAGCAGCAGCAGCAGCAGCAACAACACTTGGCACAGTGGGCAGCACAGAGCAAATGTATGCCAGCAATTTAGAGGACGTCGTTGGCGCGCTTGCTAAATTACCAAAACAAAGGAAACGATAACTTGCAACACTGGAGCGTGAGTGGGTGAACCAAGACAAGGATGTGGACAGGGCATACAGAGAGAGAGAGAGAGAGAGAGAGAGAGAGGGAGAGGGGGAGAGGGAGAGGGAGAAGGTATAAAGAAACATAGCGATGGCAGAGCGAGAGCGAGTGAGCGCAAGAGCGAAGTCGCGTGGGCGTTTGCAGAAAACACAATAAAACTTATTTACGAGTCACGGCGGGGCGGCCGAGCTCCTACGTAGTTCATTGTAATGCACTTAACTGGCTGGCGAACAGAAAGAGGGAGCAACAACAGCAGCTGGAGAAGGAGCAGGCGGTGAAGCGGCTTGGCAAGATGCGCGCAAATGATATGCAAAAGTGACTGGCAATGGGCAAACGGAAAGCGAACAGCGGCAAATTGTGTGAAGGGCCGAGCTGAACGTTTGGTTAAAGGGTAAATGAGTGCACAGCGTGAGGCGCATGAATGAAAGTGGTACAGCTGAAGGGTAAGAGGCGGCTCGAGACTCGGGCAAATATAAATTAAAGCAACAGGAGCAATGCGAACAACAACAGCAGCAACAATAGACGTGGCAAGGACATGACACTCACATACACATACACACACACACACACACACACAGACACACAACGAGCAGAAAGTAAAGATGTGCGAAAGGACATTAAGGCTATTATATGAAAGCTATTAAGTTATGGAAAGATATATATACAAGTAAGAACGATCAGCTGAGTAAACTGATTTATGTTGGGGTAGATAGGAGACAAGAAACGCAGCCTGAAAACTTCTCTTATTTACTTTACATAAATAGCTTTAGGATATTACGAGCACTGCTAATTGAGTGTTTAAGTTTCACATTTTTATGGTCGAATCAGCCCTAAAATTGGTTATTTTTTGTCCCACTTTGTTAAAGTGAGATACCCTGTAATTCTGCACACTTTAATCAACTATTTCATCGAACTAATACAAATATGTATCTTCTCTTTACAGGTAAGCACTTCAAGCACGTCAACTGTTTACTCTTTGGTAAGCGTCAGTCCTTATCTTAAGTGCAGTATAATTCGCTTCGACTGCTCAAGTTTTAATGGGCATGGAAGTTGCGTATACGCCTACGCGCCATTTGCGCAACGCACAGCATGCGTTACTTTTCAATTTAACTTACAGTTTCAGCTACAGTTTAAGAAGTTGTTATTGTATACCCTTATTGAGGATAATATGTGTTTCTCAATGAACATATAACGCACTGAGTTTTACGAACTTTCTTTTCTTCAGGTAAATATTTTCGTTATGCATATTAAGCTATCCATAGAGAGGCAGAACTCTAGCTGGCTGCTAAGGCTGTCAACATCAATCAAAGTTCTTTTTGTCTGTTTGGAGAGCATCTGTAAATATGTGGCTATATGCATTCATATACTATGTATATGAATGTGTATATGTGTAGCTAGCGATCTAAAGGTAAAGAACATAAAAATGAATATGGAAAATTCAACTTTAAAATAATATTTTGTAGTTTTTTTACTTGTAGTTTGAGTGCGCTTTTCTCATAAACAAACTATTTTGTAAGACTTTTTTTTTAATATAGATAAAAAAAATTAAATGAAAGCTAAAATTAGAAAAAAAAACCTTTCTGTTTATATATGGAGTATCATATATAGGGTATCTGCTAGTCCACACTTTAAAAACTTCTCTTGTTCGCTATGTTTTCATTTTCATTTTGGCATTTTCTGCAGTGGAGCGCAGCGCAGCGTCGCACAGTTGAAGTTTTGCCCAGAGCTGTGCCGCGTCACAGTACGTAAAGTTCTCAGTAGTCAGTGAAATTGCGCTGCTTGTTTATTGTTGTTGCTGTTGCTGTGGCTGTTGCAGCAACATTGCTGCTGTTGCCTATATTATTGCGCTTTATTGTTGCCTGCATGAAATTTGTGTGAACTGTGCGCGGCGTATGCTGTGCATCGCATCGCATCGCATCTTGGCGCCTTGCGTCGCCTTGAAAGGCAGCAGCAGCAGCAGCAACAGCAACAGCAACAGAGACAACAGACGAGGAGGCAATACCCAAACCGGGCTTAAATATTTATGGCTTGCCATACTTTGTTCGATTATTTATGCGTTCGTTTGTTTTGGGAGCGACGATGTCGACGGCAATATGACTGTGTGTAAATATGTTTGCACATGCAAATGACGCCACAGGACGAAGCAAAGTGAAAAATAGTCGCTGCCTCATTAAAAAGCGCCCGAACAGGGCAGCCGCAGCCAACTGAAGTTCCTCCACCTGCCAGCTCGACTGTGTAATGAGCTGTAAGCCATATTCAGCAAACAGCTGAGCTGACCAGCTCGTCGACTTGTCAATTCAATAATTGTCGCACGTTTCAACTTTTTAATTATTGAGGAAGATTTTTATATTGTGTGGATAGAATGTGTTTAAGCAACTATGCTTGGATACGAAAGCAAATTGCGGCTTTCTTCCACTGCTATAGGAATTAGAGTTTCAATTTAACAATTAAGGAAGCCAACGAGCAAAAGTTTGGTAAGTTTCTACCTGTTAAATTTATATAGACATATATATATCGCTTAGGTTCTGGCATCTTCTAGTCCAGCAGATTCCAAATATATTTCGATATCAAGTTATTCCTCTAATTGAACTGCATTGCAAATCGTTCGATGACTGCGTAACGGTCTATTGCGGGCACGCCAAACTGTAGTTAGGCGAGTGCCAAATATTTGGAGCAGAGACTTTTGGCATTAACTGTAAAGCCGCTAAGCGGATTGGCTAAAGAACTTTTTTGCCAGCCGCTAATTAGCAGCCGCAAAATTGACGCATCATGCTCATCATGGCCATATATATATATATGTATATATATATGTATAGATATATATATATGTGTGTGTGTATTGGTACATCATTATAGCGCCTAACAGTTGCCTCCTTGTTGGCTCTTTTTGGGCAAACTTGGCTGTGGTTAATTAGCTAGCAATATTGAGCGTTAATGCGAAATAAATCGCAGCAGCCAAATCAGCGGTACAAAAAGATGCTAGAAAAAGTACCCGAAGAAGCAGCAGCAGCAGCAGCAGCAGCAGCAGCAGCAGCGGCAGCGGCAGCGGCATCAGCATCACCAGACGCTCACTTAATTATGTTGACGTTTATGCCAAAGACGAAACTAGAAGAAGCTCGCGGCACCCACACAATCGGCAAGAGAAAGAAACAGAGAGAGAGAGAGAGAGAAAGGGGAGAACAGAAGCGAGCTGGCGTTTTGAGAACCCAACGGTAATCATTATTAATGATGACTTTTAGTTTACAAGCTAATTATTTGTTACTGTTACTTGGCGGGCAATGTTCGCTAGAGCTAAATCATCAAGAAAGAGAGGGAGACAGATAGAGAGAGAGAGAGAGACAGTCATAGGGAAAGGGGTGTCAGTTCTTGCCTCAGGCATTCGGCATTTGGCATTTGGCATTGGCGACTTTCGCTTTGATATCATTTTAATTAATTTATGATATCGATGGCGAAGCCTTTGATGTCTCACTAATAACATTTTCTTGTGTACACAAAACTATCTTATTTTACATATTAATATTTTGAGTTTATGCAATCAGTGAAACGACCGAAGTCAGCCAACATTTTGTGATTGATCTTTTGCCGTGCCAATTTACTGTAATATTGTTTTAAATGGCAGCCATAATTGCTAGCCATTATAGCCACATTTAAATTCCATAAGCCGCTTAGGCCACAGACCAAAAACAAAGGCTAAGAAGCTAAGCAAACAACTAAAACCGAAATAAATGAGTCTATTGAACCATGCATATGTGTGTCTCTACATAAGTATACACACATATTCACATGAATATGCAGCAACAACAAGCGCCCACAACATTCAAAGGCATTCATAAATTACAAACACGACCCTAAAAGTCAACTGAGATGTGGAAATCTATATGAAATCGGGTCAACAGAATTGCGCAGAAGCAACAGACAGCGGAAATTAAGTGCGAAAATCAGACGAAATTTGAAGAAGAAAAAAAATGAAAAAATAAATAAAAAATGCAGTTGAACGAATTCCAAATACTCTGCAAATGTTTCTTTAACTATTTCATTGAAAGCTTATAAGTAAGGCAAAAATGGAAAACTTGTTTTAAGTTCAAAATATTTGAAGCTAGTTAAGCTCACTGATTGAATGTTTGTTAGGCCAAAAGCTACGTGAACTGTAAAGGCCAGAAAGTTGACTAATTGAGCGTAGTTCCAAATGGTATAAAGTTAAGTAATAGATTATAATGTAGAGTACCACTTGCTTCCATTGCTGTTGAGCGTATTTCCAACTAACTCTATAACTCTCTAGCTCGCCAGCTATCGAGCCCTTTTGCTCTTTTGCTCTTAGCTCCCCAGCTTGATTCAGTGTATTACAGTCCATTAAAGAAACCATATAAGGCCTTATACGTATTCAGTGTCGAATACAAATCAGATCGTGCTAATCAATTCGCAAACAAAAAGCGACGATCGCAATGACGAAATTAACATTATTTTTATTATTTTACATTTTTGTCTTTGCTTTGCTTTTGCTTTTGGTTTCTTTTTTTTTTAACAATTACGCAAACAAATGCAGCAGCAACAGCCACAATAAAAATAATAGAAACAGACACACGCCACAAGGTGCGTGGGAAGAAATTGTAAAAGAAGTAAAATCAAGAGTAGCTCAAGTCAAAGGGAAAATGAAAACAAACAAGAAAACAATCAAAGTAAACAGCAAAAGAAATATTACAAAATTACAACAAAAACAGCAACTCGATGACAACAAATTAGATGCAGCACACACAGAAATTAAATGAATAAAACAACAAAAAAAAGCAGAAAAAAAAGAAATGCAATTAAAATGCACAGCAACCTGTGCAGAGGACGTACCAGGCAAAGGTATAGCAAAGGGGCCGGCCAGGTGTGCGGAGAGGTGGGCCTCGGCGCACTGCGTTGGGAATAATTAAAACCAATTTTTATTTTTTTGCTGTGTGACACAAAACAAAAGCGAAAGTGTTGAAATATTTATGCAGAAAATGCACAAATAAAGAAACAGCAGCAACAACAACAACAACAATGCGAACAACGCGAGCAACAGCAAACGGCAAGTGTCACCAACAACAAAAACAAAGACATCGGCAACGATATCCAACTGCAGCAACAACAACAACAAAAACACGAATTTTAATTCGCATTTTTATTAGCAGCAACGCGCATAGTGTGAAGTTTTCTTTAAGCGAGGGCTGACACAACAGTTTGTATGTTTTATTTTGTTGTTGTTATTATGGAGCTAAAGTTAAAATAATTGATTTAGTTCAGTGTTAAAGTGAAACCAGGCAGTTCCTATGGCTGCAATGAAAATAAAGCTTCGGCTATTTTGAAAGACTTCATGAATATCGCTAGCTGAGCTTTCGAACTGAAGCTCTAATATTTGGTGCTTTGAGATGTCTGTAGAAACAAGGCCTTGACAATGTAGATTTTAGTATGAAATTAGCTTAGAGTATGAAATGACCCATAACCAATTGAAACCTCTTTATATATTTCAATGCCTCAACAAGCTCTCTTTCAATATTTAAAATTCTTGTTAAATATTTAGGTAGACAAACTTTGTGTGTCAACCGCCCGTGTGTGCTTGCATTTTTAACAAGTCTTGAATTGTGTGACTAATTTTTGCCTCTATTTCAATTTTTGTTGTTGTTGTTGTTGTGGCTGTTGTTGTTGCTGTTACGGCGCATGCGCCACCGTCAGCAATTATTGCTGCTGTTTGTCTGCCACATGTCTGCCCAACGGCTCAGACTCTCAGCAGGCAATGCTTGCTGCAGTTGTTGTTGTTGCTGTTGTCATTTGGAAGTAATTAAAATGGAAATTGCAATCGCTGTTGGCCAGACGAACAATGCGATGTGCTATGTGCAAGTGTTCGCATAACGAACGAACGAACGCTGAGGATGCTGCCAGAGTAGAGAAGGCGGGTGGCAGGAGGAGCAATTCACAGCCGTTGGCTCAGTTAAATGCGCTAATAACTTTATTCAGTTGTTGTCGGTGTTGTTGCTGCTGTTACTGTTGCTGTTGCTGTTGCTGTTGCTGCTGATAGATATCAGAGGCAAAATGTTGCAATGCCAACAGCAACAGACAGCTACAGCAGCAGACAGCAGATTCACACAAACACACGCACACAACTTGAAGACAATCGCACGGAAATTGCAAATGAAGTTGTTGCTGTTGCTGTTGCTGTTGCTGATGTTGTTGCTGTTAATGTTGCTGCTGTTGTCGCTTATTATCAAACATTACTTTTATTGCCGGCAACAATGGAATAAGTCAACTTTTATGCGGCAACTAAATAAATTTATACGTCACTCGCCACGCGAAAGTTCAGGCGTGTGAAGGGCACACGAAGTGCTTATCTAATGCACACAAACACTTTCAATTGTACAAAAACAACAACGACAACAGCAGCAACAATGGCAATGACACTGAACAGCAACAGCGAAAATTATCGCATTTTCATGACGCTTTAATTTAGTTTCCAGTGTAAACAAATGTCATAAAAGAAAGAGACAGAGAGACAGACTCACCGCAAAAAAAAAAAAACAAAAGTTTGTTGTTTCTGGCATATAAAGTTTTTGTAGCGAAAAGTGGCAATCGAATTGGTTTTTACTTGCCGTAAAATTCATTCGAGCTTCATTTACTTTTATGCAACTGTCAATTGAGATGCGAGAGCAATTCGGGTCAACACTGCGTAATAAAAACAACGATTTGACAGCTGCAAAAAAGGATAGCCCTATTGTAGATGGATGGTTGGATGTTGTTGATGTGTTGCCAGCTGGGAAATGTCTAAACTAAATATTAGTGAAAATACATTTCTTCAAAATGCTTATGAGCAATCAGAATTTGTAATCTGATAATAATCAAAATAAACTAAGCTGAATGAAACGAATTTGAAATTCTTTGGAATTCATTTGAATAGCTGTTCTTTAATCGCCCTCCCCCCCCCCCCCCTAAACAGCCATGCTCCATTATATTGATCGAAGCTCTTCTGTTTGTTTGCTTTTTATTTTGAATAAGTTTAATTAAATGCTTCTTTTGGCTCTGGCTGTCGCTGTCGCTGGCTTCGGCAATCAACAGGCCATTTATTGTTAACGGTTTCTGGCCATTTTTGGGGTAGCGAGCACAACAACATGTGTATCACAGCCATAAAGCGCTCTATGGCCTGCCCGCTGGCTCTGTTCAAGAATTATTTATTAATAAACATAAAGCAACAACAATAATATATACAATATAGCCCCTGACGGCATGCCAATTAAAATTCAAGACGCATCGCCGCTTAATGTCATAATTATGAGCCAACTAAAGAGATTTACGCATTTTGTTTCATAACTTGGACAAAAATGTTTTCGCCCGAAACACAATTCAGCCAAAAAGAAAAAGATGAAAAAAGTTCTTGTCTGCCATCGATTATATTATAGATATATATTTTTTTTTCTGCAGAGAGCAGCTGGTAGCTTGGGCACGTCAGCTGCGAGGCGTGAAAACAATAACAAAGAAATGTATATAAATATATATGTACATATTGTATATTTGAATAAATATAAATAATTAAAGCACCAGGTTGGCCGCGTCACGTAGCAGAAATAGTTAAATTTAATTAACCAAATTAACTGCGAAATTCATAAAGCAGCTATTATATGGGAAGAAATTCAGTAAATGTTTAGCACGACAAGTAGCAGTGATCTAGTTGATTTGCATTTTATTTGTCACTCAACATCAACTTGGTAAAGAATTTATATAAGCTGTGTTTTTACGTTAGTAATAATTGTAAAGTTCCAGTTGACCTCGCCAGAATATGAAATCACAACCTTATAGAAGCCATCGGCTAGTATTTCAGGGAGATTTCCTTTGTCAAAATTACACTTGTCGAATTTATAAAGATTTCTCGGCCATGGCCATATTAAACTGCCCTCGATGCGGGGTACACTAGTACAATCTTCTACAACAGGATATACTATATTAACATAGATGTCTCTTATATCAATTAAAAGTTTCTTTGGTATGGCCATGGGCTGGGGCTTGAAATCGTTCTCGCTGCCGCTGAAACTACGGAAGACTTTTACCTCGATCTGAGAAGTAATTAATATTATTAAAGCTCTCTAATGTAGTGGTACTCTTCATTGATATTGTACCATAGTTGTATTGCCCACATCGTACTGCAAGTCCATGATACCCGATATGCCAACCAGGTTACGACCCACACGCTCAGAACGCCATTGTGTAAGCTTAACTTTGGTCTCATCCTCGCTAAGTCCGTATGCGTCCAATATTTCATAAGTCCAGCGACGCTAAAGGAGTATCCTGATTACCCAACAGTTTAAATTTATTTCCTTTATGGATATACCTTGCATTCAAAGCTATTAAGGACAGCCAAGGGCAGCAGCAGCCACAGTAGTTTAGACAAATTCATTTTACAATTGCAAATTGTGATTTCATGCACAGCCTTTTTATTGTACCTGAGCGGATCTGCTTATCTCAGCCTAAGATTAGTTCTCACACATCCAAAACATGTTTCAATAATCAGCTACACGCATCAAAATTTTACAATTGTTTATTTTATCTTCATGTTTGGTCATATTTTTTATACCCTAAACCCATTGAAAATGGGAAATCAGGGTATATCAGGGTATGGCTTTGTGTAAATGTATGTGACAGGCAGAAAGAGGAGTGGCAGACCACAAAAAGTATATACATATATTCTTGATCAGTGCCCAGAGCGTCTGTATGTGTGTAAATGTTTTTGCTTTGTAATATCAGTTCTTCGCAGGGATCAGGGTATCGCCTAGTCGAGCAGTCTCGACTGGATCACTCTTACTTGTTTTTTTTTTTATAGCAATGAACAAGTATGTGTTATGCCTGTGTGAAGCTCATAGATATGCATCTAAACGATTTTTTTTTTCAATTTTAGTTTTCTTTGCAAGGGGTTTCACAATTAGAATATCTACTTGAGTGTAAAATGATTTTAAATATAGTTGAATAATATTTGTCATGGAACTACTTTTATTAAATAAGCGTCGTTTTTATATTACAAATTATGGTCACATTCCAATTGACTTCGCCAGAATATAAAGCGACGACTTTATAGATGCCAGCGGCTGCTATTTCAGGGAGATTTGCTTTGTCGAAATTACACATATTGAATTGATAAAAATTCCTTGGAAATAACAATAAGTTTCCTTCAATGCGTGGAAAATTAGAACAATCTTCCATAACAGGATATATAATATCATCATAGATGTTCTTTGAATCAATGTAACGTTGTTTTGGTATGCCCATGGGCAATGGTTCGAAGTCGCTTTCGCTACCACTATAACCGCGGAAGATTTTCATCTCAAACTAATTTAATATTATTAAAGTGCTGCAATATAGTACGCTTTCACTGATATTTTACCATAGTCGTATTGTCCACGTCGTATTGAAAATTTAAGAATCCCGATAAGCCCAGGTTGCGTCCCACTCGCTCAATACGCCAATGTGTTTTAACTTTGGTCTCATCATCGCTGAATGAGTTTGCGTCTAGCATTTCGTAAGTCCAGCGACGCTAAAGCAGTATCCAGATTAGATGTGCAGCTCAACTTTTATTTCCTTATGGACATACCTTGGACTCACAGCTCTTAAGGACAGCCAAGGGCAGCAGCAGCAACAGTAGTTTAAACAAATTCATTTTACAATTGCAAATTGTGTTTTCATGCACTGCTTTTTATAGCTCCTTTGCTGATCTGCTTATCTCAGCCTAACATAATAAGTTTTCACACGCCAAAAACATGTTTTCATAATGAGGTGCACACGTCAAATTATTAACAATTATTTAATTTATCTTCATTTACTGTTGTACTTTTATACTCATTCACAGAATGTATTGAGTGTATTGGCTTTGTGCAACGGCCATCTTTCTGTCTGTCCATCCGTCTATCTGTTCATATGAACGCAAGCCATTTCGCTGCTATTGAAGCTAGAGACTAAACTTTGAATATATAGTCGTGTATACACTTGAACTATAAAGTGCCAAGACTTTCCCTATACGCTTATATATTTTTCGGTGTCGCAGAAGCCATGTGATTTGAAGTTCTACAGAGCTGAAATTTAGAATGTATACTCAGGTTGACAGCCCAAGATCGAAAAGAAAATAAATAAACAACTAAGAAATTAATCAAGTAAGAGATTGTTGCAATAACTTTACTTTTAAATATATATGTATATTACAAACAATACATACACACACATGCACACGTACGCACAACAAGCGCTTTGTGACCTACAAAATATACGCTGCGGCTGCGCTTGTTCTTCAGCTTGGGCTATATTATGGAAACTTAATTATTGAATAAGCCATCTTCTAGATAAACTTTCGTAGTCAAACACGTGTTAACAACATTCATATGTATGTATTTACCAAAGCACAACTCTCTAGTATTTAAAATAATATGGGGAAAGGAGCGTGGTGTACAAAATCCAAAAGTCACAAAATCTTTGTATTTGTGTAATGGCATATACACAGTAAATCTGAATTTTCAAGCACTAACGGTATTCAAGCAACGTTAAAGAAACGTAGCCAAATTATTGATTTTTATCGAGAATTTGGAAGTGGGATGAGACATTGAGTAAGCATTTCACAAGTAAGCATTTCAAATTTCAGATCTCAAGCTTTTGTGGTTTACGAGATAGTTTATACGGACAGACGGACGGACAGATGAACATGGCTGCATATATCAATTCAGCTCGTCGAGCTCTTCAAGAATATATGTACTTTGTGACATACATTTCACTACATACATTTTCACAAAACCACTATACCCTGACTACCTATTTTAAATGGATTCAGGGTATAAAAACGCAGTCATGCACCCCCCGATTAGAGCTTTCGTTATTAAATATATAGTTTCTATACTTAACTAATTAATTCTTAATTATGACATTATTACTATATATCTATCTATATGTTTTGGTTTCGAATGCAGAGAATTTTCTTGTTTATTTTAATTATAAATCAGTTTTTGTATTTGCAATCAAAATTGATAAACAAGGTATGTTTGACGTATATAATATAAGCTTGGGACTTAATTACAATTAAATTAATTATATATCAAACACGGGTTCCGTCACCTACAAAGACACTAATATATCTTTACATCCAGGATTTAAATCAGGATTCTAGTTGTACAATTGAGAACTAATTTTAAGAGAACTATAAGTATATATGATAGACTCTACGACTTGAATCCACTTCAACTTTTCGTCTTAATATGACATGTTGTTTATTTTCATTTTGTATATATATCATATTGTACAAAGTACTAAACTAACTCAAATAATTGTGTCAATTCACAAAAGTTGTAGTCGTATATCTTAAATTCCTGGATTTGTTTCCTTAGATAACCTGTGTTTTAATGTTAACAAGGCAAGACAGGCTCTGTTCAGTTTTAGTTTACTGTCATCTTCGCTGTACCCACCAAACAACACCCAGCAGTTCGTAAGTCCAAGCCCGCTGTAAATGGTAATCAAATTAGCTGTAGAACCTTAATTTATTGTGTGTACAGGCATACCTTGTACTCACAACTTCCAAATAAAGCTAAGAGGAGCAGCAGATTATTGGATATCATTTTGCAGTAGAACGGAAATAAGTTACTGTTCGTGCACAGTCTATTTATAACAACTGTGCTACTTAGATTATCTGAACAATAATGATACCCTTGCAATAGCAGCATTTACACGTCAACGACATGTTTCACTATTAGAGACACGGATCTTAATAATACCAACTTCATTTTATTAGTTACAAGAACATTAAACTCATATTTCGTAAAATAGATATAAAACTTTTTTTTATACACTGAGTTCAATGAAATTGTGAAATCAGAGGGGGTATAATGATTTTGTTCAAATGAATGTAATATTCAGAAGGGATGACAAATTATATATATTCCTGATCAAGTCAAGTCCTGATTGGATGGGGTTTACGATACTTTTAAAGAGATAGAGATTGGTTACTTGTTTGTCGATTCCAGCCACCATTCGATATGGTTAGTAAATCTCAATTCCCAAATCCACATCAGACTCAGTGCTAAATGTTGTCAACTTCTCTATGATTATTTAAACATACACAGATCTACATCAGTTTGTCAAAAACTTCATTGGTTTTGCGTAAATTAACAATAAAACTTTCTGAATTATTATTTTACTTAAACCTTGTTTAATTGGTTTAGTGAATAGAATGTCAGCAAGATCTCCTTTTCACTCTTTTAATTATATTTATTTATTTTAAACATTTCATGAGAACAGTGACGCAGAACGAGTATCCTAAAAAGCTAATAGTCTGAATTTTTTCAATTTTAATAATGTCTAATTGGCATTCTAAACGAAGGATTTCACTCTATTTAGTTATTCAATTTGTGTAAAGTAAAATTAAATGATATTGTTAATGAATTATTTTTATTAGATAAGAGTTGTTCTTATAATACAAATTAAGGACACATTCCAGTTGACCTCGCCAGAAAATAAAGCGACAACCTTATAGATGCCAGCGGCTAGTATGTCAGGGAGATTTCCTTTGTCGAAACTACACATATTGAATTGATAAAGATTCCTTGGAAATAACATTAAGTTTCCTTCAATGCGGGGAAAATTAGAACAATCCTCCATAATAGGATATATAATATCATCATAGATGTCCTTCACATCAATTAAACGTTTTTTTGGTATTTCCATGGGCAATGGTTTGAAATCGCTTTCACTACCACTGAAACCGCGGAAGACTTTCACCTCACTCTAACAAGAATTTAAAATTTTTTAAGTTATTTAATTTAATACGCTATCACTGATATTTTACCATAGTCGTATTGTCCACGTCGTATTGAAAGTTTAAGAATCCCGATAAGCCCAGGTTGCGTCCCACTCGCTCAATACGCCAATGTGTTTTAACTTTGGTCTCATCATCGCTGAATGCGTTTGCGTCTAGCATTTCGTAAGTCCAGTGACGCTAAAGCAGTATCCTGATTAGAAGCGTAGTTTAAATTGTATTTCCTTTGTGGACCTACCTTGCACTCACAGCTCTTAAGGACAACCAAGGGCAGCATCAGCAACAGAACTTTAGAAAATTTCATTTTGAAATTGCAAATAAAAAAATACTGTTCAGACTTCTGTTTAAGCACAGCCTTTTTATAGCAATTGATCTGTTCTTATCTTATCTCAATTCAGGTAATAATTTTTCATAATATGTTTTTACATGCCAAAAATATGTTTTTAGTTTGACACGTGGCTTAAAACATGAACAACAATTTATCAATTTAAATTCCATTTTAATCATTTTCTGTATTCCAAGGGCCCAAATATTATTTAGCTCTCTTTGTTCCCTGAACCCATTGAAAATAGGAAATCAGGGTATAATAGTTTTTGAAAATGTATGTAACAGGCTGTAAGAGGCGTGCCAAATGCCATAAAGTATATACATATATTCTTGATCAGGTTGACGAGCTGAGACAATATACCCATGTCCGTCTGGCCGTCCCTCCGTGCGTCCATCCGTAGGAACATAGCGATCTCATAAACCGCAAGAGGTAGAGATCTGCAATTTGAAATGTAGACTAGTGTATACCTTTTCATCATTTATTTCGAAGCCCCATTTCATTTCCTCACTATTTATTAAAATTAATAGCTTGACTTCATTCGAAAAAAACGTATCTCAAATACTAGAGACATGTGCTTTGGCAAATACATTTTTAAACACACACGCTTAAACTGCGCTGTGCGCAGAGCTTGTGTATGTGTGCGTGTGGATGTGTAAATGTCTTTGTATGTATAATAGAAGCCTAGAATGATTGTAATACCAGCTCTTCATAGGGTTCAGGGTATCTCCTAGTCGAGCAGTCTCGACTGGATCACTCTTACTTGATTTTTTTTAAAGCAATGAACAAGTATGTGTTATGCCTATGTGTGAAGCTCATAGATATGCATCCAAACGATTTTTTTTTTTTCATTTTTATTTTTCTTTGCAAGGGGTTTCACAATTATATTATCTACTTGAGTGTAAAGTGAATTTTCTAAACTAAATATTTCGCTCTACTTCATTAATCAATTTGTGAGAAATGAAATTAAAAAATATATGTCATGGAATTATTTTTGTTAAATAAGCGTCGTTCTTACATTAACAATCATGGTCACATTCCAATTGACCTCGCCAGAAAATAAAGCGACAACCTTATAGATGCCAGCGGCTGCTATTTCAGGAAGATTTCCTTTGTCGAAATTACACATATTGAATTGATAAAAATTCCTTGGAAATAACAATAAGTTTCCTTCAATGCGGGGAAAATTGGAACAATCTTCCGCCACAGGGTATATTATATCATCATAGATGTTCTTTGCATCAATAAAACGTTTTTTTGGTATTTCCATGGGCAATGGTTTGAAATCGCTTTCACTACCACTGAAACCGCGGAAGACTTTCACCTCACTCTAACAAGAATTTAAAATTTTTTAAGTTATTTAATTCAATAGGCTATCACTGATATTTTACCATAGTCGTATTGTCCACGTCGTATTGAAAGTTTAAGAATCCCGATAAGCCCAGGTTGCGTCCCACTCGCTCAATACGCCAATGTGTTTTAACTTTGGTCTCATCATCGCTGAATGCGTTTGCGTCTAGCATTTCGTAAGTCCAGCGACGCTAAAGCAGTATCCAGATTAGATGTGCAGCTCAACTTTTATTTCCTTATGGACATACCTTCGACTCACAGCTCTTAAGGACAGCCAAGGGCAGCAGCAGCAACAGTAATTTAAACAAATTCATTTTACAATTGCAAATTGTGTTTTCATGTACTGCTTTTTATAGCACCTGAGCTGATTTTATCGCAGCATAATATAATGATAATTCATACGCCTAAAACATGTTTTAGTAATCAGGTGCATGCAACAGAAAATTAACAATTGTTTCATTTATCTTTATATATTTATATATCTACATTTTTTTTTTGGTTTAATTTATATATTGCTTATGTAAGCTCGTTTGCTCTTGATGATTGGGCGAGTTGGTGTTATTCATAGTTGTGATGATCTTTCGACTTTGGTGTTAGCCTTATGGTCATTATAGCTTTTCTCTCTTTTTTGAATTCACTGTCCTTTAAAAAATATTGATCAGCATTTGCAGACGAACAAATATAATTATAGTTTTGTGTGTCGTTGTCTATAGGCTTGACTTCAAATAAATACAGTTCAATCATGCTGTCAGGAAAATCATTCTTTATTTGGGAATAACGTTAAAAAAGCTTTGTTTTTACATTAATCAGAAAGGTTACACTCCAGTTGACCTCGCCGGAAAAAGACATCTCCGTCTTATAGAGGCCTTCAGATAGTATTTCCGGTAGATTTCCTTTATCGAACTTACAATTATTAAATTTGTACAAATTTCTGGGCCATGGTACCCAGGTATCGTTTTCGAAATCGGGCAAATTAGAACAATCTTTCATATTGATATAAACTAAATCCTGATATAAACGCTTGACATCCTTAAAGGGTTGTTTTGGAACGGAAAAAGGCAGTAGATGGAAATCGTTGCCATTGGAACTGCGATAGAATGCCAGATCAAACTAACAAAAGGCAATATATAATTTTAAATTGAGTTATTTTTATTGATATCCTACCATAGTGTCGCTATCCATATCGTATTTCCAATCTATGGTCCCCGAAAAGCCAGCAAGGTTTCGACCTACCCGACTTACATACAAGTTCACCTTAATTTTGTTCTCGTCTGAGCTGTATCCAAAGGCGTCCAAGACTTCGTTGTCCCATAAACGCTGTCAGAGTGTCCTTATTAGATGCACAGTTTAAGTTTTATTTCTCTTATATACATACCTTGCCCTTACAGATCTTAAAGGCAGCCAAGTACATGAGCAGAAACAATATTTTATATAAATTCATTTTACAATTGCTAATTTTGGATTGATGCATAGCCTTTTATAGCACCCGAGCTGATCTGATTATCTCAGCCTAACATAACAAGTTTTCACACGCCTAAATCATGTTTTAAGAATCAGGTACAATCATCGAAATGTTAGCAAATGCTTAATTTATTTTCATTTTTATTCCCTGAACCCATTGTAAATGTTAAAATGTATGTAACAGCCAGGAAAAAAAACTGTTTAGTGCACAGTCTTTAGTTTATGTAATACCCTCACACGCAAGCAACATGTCGAATAATTAGACACAAAGATCAAAGAGTCGATTACAATTATTAAGTTTATCGCAGCAATAACTAATAGCTATAAATTAAGCATTAGCTCAAATAATATTTACTAATTAGGAGGCTCTTTAAGTGTTTTTATTGCATACTTTTGCGCGCGGAGCAGCGTACAATGGGCCGTATTTAATTGAAATGTACGATGGTCAACATCGGCAGCTGGCTTAAAAAAGGTGGAAAGCCAATTGACCTGCCGATTATGTCGCTCGGAAATTTAATCAAATGAAAGCTAGAGGCAATTATGCTTTAAATACAATTAATTAATCATGAAAACACAAACAAACACATGAACACACACACACACGTACTCTCACTGTTATTTATCCACATCAACTATGCTGTTATTTCATGCATACAGTGAAGTTTTTTTTTGCTGTTGCTGCTGTTGTTGTTGTTGTTGTTGTCCTTGCTGATGCGGCCAGTGGGCTACTGCCGCAATATTAACATATCCTGCGTGTTTAAGTAACGCATAAAATTATATCCTGATTGAATTGACCAGCATCGAGTCGCCTGCGCACGTAAAATATGTGGATTCCAATAAAGTTGGCAACGATTTTTATACCCTATACCCATTATGAATGGACGAAAGTGGGGTCTATGGGCTCTTCTATGGGTGGTTTATATGTGAGATTGTAGATCTAGGCAAATAGAGTTGAGATTTCATATTTATTCAATTTGAACTCAAATAATCCCAGACTTTCTCTCATAAGCTAAAAAGAAGTTGAACACTTAGTCATGACTCTCTGATAAATTATTTCTGTTGATTCAATAATACTTGCCATAGTCTCAGAATTATTGATCTTGGATTGTGGATTGTGTCAGCTAAGTATAGGGCATCTCTTGGCCATGCATGCGCGCTCATTCTCATTGTTGTCGGCAACACAGTTCGCCAGCTTTTAGCTTTGTGCAGCGGACATTTGCTGGGCCGCCCAGTGCACCCAAAACTCTGCTCTTGCACCTCGTCTGTCGCCGCGTTAAAATGCGCGCCCACGCACATAAATCACGTGCGTGAATCTCTGCAGCTGTGTATGGCAACTGCATGTGTGTGTGTGAGTGTGAGTGTGAGTGTGTGTGCTTTTTATATGGGCATTCCGGCAACTGTTGGTAAACGGAAAATCAGCAGACGCAGCTTCTGTCTTTGTGTGTGTGTATTTGTGTGTGTGTGTGTGTGTGTGTGTGTGTGTGTGTGCTGTGTATTAACGGCCTATCGGCTGCTGCATATCCGGCTGGACACCGGCTTCAGTTTTATTATTATTATTGTTGTTGTTGGCGTTGCTGTCGCTGTCGCTGCTCCTGCTGCTGCTGCTGCTGTGCACACGTGTCAATGACAGCAGAGGACACATTTTCAGTGTCGTGTTTAATTAGACTGCCCCCAAGGTGCACAGCGAGCACCATTTGCACAGCTCCCGTTATTCATGGCACTTGGCCGGGCTCGGGCATATTGTGCGCGCATAAACACTTGAATACCCTAACGTCAGGTATTTGAAATTCATCATAATGTTTGTCAAATATAGCAGAAGCAAGAAATTGGCTTACTTGAAAAGATCTTAAAATATTCTTTAGAAGTAAGTGTAGAATTATATATTAACACCCTTCTAATTTAGTTGAAATGGGTATATTAAAGAGTAGGGTTTTAGCCGTTTATGAATTTTTGTCAATATAAATATCGAAAGTAATGTATATAAACTTAGTTTTAATTGAAAACTTTTCAAACTACTTACATTTTTCATTCATAGGCGAATCTATTGGATAGTTTCTCGAGATTTTAATGTTTAAAAAAACATATGGAAAATATCAAATTTTTATATTTTTATATTTTTATTGAAGCTTTTATTTTTATTGAAATTAAATATCAAATTGATGTGACAAGTATTAAATTATGTAGCTATAAATTTCTAAAAGAGTATTTTGGCTTCTACTTTTCGGCCACAGTCGAGCTCGACTGTGTTGAAGAGCAGCTGATAGGCAGTAGGTCTGCAGCTACATGAATATTTGATATGCGATATATGTGGCATACCAGTATCATAGTGTACATATATCTATATATATATACATATATATATATATTTAGTATAATAGTATTGGTTAACGCGTGATTTCACAGCAATTAAGTGCTCTTTGTACCTGTCAGGCACTGCACTGCAGTGCACTTTTCACAGTAGTTTTCCCACCTGTTTGACTTTGATTTACCGTTGCGTGTGCTACCTATTATTATTAAACTAACAAAATGTGCTAGCTTCCATGGGCGTGGGCCTTATGCCTTAATTATGAATTACATGGATGTAAGTGGCGTGATTTGTTTGGCTAACGCCTTTAAACTGCACAATTTTGTGTTTGAATTAACGTTGTTTTTGTTTTTGTTTTTTTTTTTGTTACTGTTTTTCTGTGTGTTTCTCTCTATATATTGCTTTTGCTATGTGGCACTCAGCGGAGCTGCAATTTCTTATCATTTAAAACGCATAAGTGTCTGACAGGCCTAGCCGGCGCTTATGACCGCTTAAAGCCTCGTCGAGTGGGCATAAAAATGTTTGCCTGACTGGGAAACAGACGCACAACGTAATCCCAGAGTCAAGAGAGAGAGAAAGAGAGAGAGAGAGAAAGAGAGATGGTCGCCGCAATGCACAGCGACATCGTTGACACACGCACACGCACACAGAGAGTTTCAATCTGCAGTTCCCAAGACTCTACCCAATACCCTATTCATATATGCCATATGCCATTCGAGAATGACTTGCCTCTGCCTCTGGCTCGGTCGGTGCTCTGTCATATGCGCAAATTAGTCGTTAGTCGACGTTTGGAACTGACGATGCGATGCGCGAGTTTAATGACTTTGGCGTTAGACGATGTTGTTGTTGTTGTTGTTGATGTTGCTGTTGATGTTGCTGTTGTTGTTGTCGTTGAGGTTGCTGATGAGGCGCACGATAATGGGCTATGATGGTCGCGTTCTTGTCAAAGTCAACGCAAAATGGCAACATCAACCGGCACGACAGTCAACCGAGAGAAAGAGAGAGAGGGAGAGAGAAGAAGGGGCAAAGTAGGCGCATGTGGAGTGTGGGAAGGTCTGTTGGGCAAAGGTTTAAGCATCGCCTGCAGCTGGGCAACCGGCAATATCATGCACTTCAATGCACCAGCACAGTTCCGGTTCAGTTGATACCCTTTACTTTTATTAACTCGTATTGAAGTTGCTTAGCTATAAAATAAGTTGAGTATTAAGTAAGCTAAGAGTCGAGTCTATTTGAAATCTTGTTAGGTGCTGAAGGTCCGAGCTCATATTACAACAACCTAGTTGAATATAAACGTTAGTCTGTCTTCATGGTTCTAACTGCAAGAGTAAGGGGTTAGAAACCTGAAATCTTATTTATGGTGTGGAAAAGTTTTAGAGTTTTTTTTATTTTACCTAATAGCTACCACAACCACTTGTAATAAATATTAACTTTACACAGTATCTTTAAGTCTAAGCCTTTTTCGAGTGCTCTGCTCTGCTATGCTGTTTGCCTGTTTCGCTTATTTGCCTATTTGCCTGTCTGTGTGCGTCTAGAAGCATAAATGTAGCATAATTAGCATGTCGCTGGGTTTTGCTCTTTCTCTCTCGCGCTCTTACCTTCACCCTCTCTCCCTCCCTTTCTATCTCTCTGCCTCTACGACATTCGCACGCACATGGCAACTCTTGAAGCTAGCTTTCGACATATTGTCAACGCTTATGCTTATGGGTTCCTTGACTCGGCTCGACTCGACTCGACTCAACTCAACATCATATAATGTCTTTGGCTTTACAATTGCAGGCTAGGTAACAGTTGCAGTTTTAGTTGCAGTTGCAGTTACTGCCGCAGTCGCAGTTGCTTGCAGCAGCTTTAGTTCATTTAATTTCACTTTGCCAGCCGATTGCCAAGCAGGCGACGCTTCATATTGCTCTCTCTCTCTTTCTCTCTCTGTCTATCTCTCTATCTTTCCCCTTCACAATATGCAATCAGCTTTGCCGGCCTTACCATACTCACTCCCTCTCCCTCCCTCTCTCTCTCTCTCTTTCGCTAAATTATGGCAAGTTTTTCGTCTTCTAATGAGCTTCTAATGTTTGTCTAAGTCTTGACAGCAACAGCAGCAGCTGCAGCAGTAGCTGATGCAACTGCGTTGCAGTTGCTATTTATAGCAAGCATTATAATCTAATCTTTGACATCGTTTTGCTGCTGCAGCCAACTCTATTAACTTGGCTAATTGACACTTGTGAGACGCCCATTAAATGCACGCCTCGCTACATCGCTATCAAAAATGCTTTGACTTCACTTTCTTTGGTCAAAAACTAAACCAAATCTTTGCTCATGTAATTGTTGCTGTTGTTGTTGTTTCTGTTGTCGTTGTTGTTGTTGTTGTTGCATTTGCTGTAACTGGAACAACTTTGGAATTGCAGTTTCACTTTCTATGCAGCGACCAAGTTGCCGGGGCGACACTTGCTATGAAAGTGAATTTTTTCGTTTGGTTGTTGTTATATACCCTGTATGCATGGCTATTGGGCAGCGTGGGTGGAATGAAGCCAAGGCAATTGTGTGTGGCAGGCATATATAAGCTTCATCTATAAGCATTTTCTAGAAGAAATATAATTGGAAACAGGTTGCGACTGGATGAAGGACTGACGGAAGAAGCTTGCTCTTTATCATCATAAATCTATATTTGATCAGTTCACAGCAGCCTAAGCGTAACATCCTTCAGTTGTGCATACCCCACAGCAGCAGTCTCATTTATATATTTGTGTTTTTTGTTTTTCTTTTCTTTTTTTGCAAGTTGAAGTGTCGTTAACCCAATTTGAAAGCATTTGGCCAAGCGCCATGCAAATGCAAGTTTGGTGTCTCGCTTTTTGGCATTGTGGCACGGAGACAGGTGGCAACTTTTGCTTTCGCTGGCCAAAGCCAAAGCAGCAACAGCAACAGCAATGCGTGCCTTGGCGCAAAACGAAACCAGTTCAAAAGTTTGTTAACAGTTAATCCGTGTCGAGCCAGCAACTGCTGCTGTTGTTGTTGTAGATGTTGCTGCTGTTGATTTCATTTATTTTCGATCGATTGCAGCATAGCTGACTCAACCACAGATTGCAGTTGTTGCTGTTTGTTGTTCATAGTTGTCGTTGTCGCTGCTGCTGCTGCTGCGGCTGCGGTTGCTGCTGCTGCTATCTAATGACGTTGTTCATATTGCCGCAATTAGCCAAGTGCCTGCTGCCTTAAGGCTTTGACTTATGACCCTCGTCTCGGCAATTAAGTTGGTAATTTTATCATGAACTTTGCATCTATCTTATGGTCAAGTGCAGCAGCAGCGGCAGCAGCGGCAGCAGCAGAGACAACACACACACTGGCTCAGCCAACATTTAGTTTAGCCTCAAAAATGTTGAACTTATGAACAATAATTGCTGCTCTGTGCCTGCCTGCAAGGGAGTGGCCCACACACACACACTGACTTCAACTTGACTATTTGGCACTGGCACTGGCACTGGCACTGGCACAGGCTATGGGCTATGGCTATGGCTATGGCTATGGCTTTGGCTTTGGCTGGTGTTTTCATTTCTTGGTTGCAAATTGTTTGCTGCAATTTGTCTTGGCTAAATATTTACGCACCAAATATTATTATTGTTGGCATATTTTCGCCTACAAATAAAATGCCAAAAATTCGCATCATCAACAAATTGTTGAGCGGTTGTTGCCCTCTCCCGCTCTTTCTCTCTCTCTCTCTCTCTCTCTCTTTATATTTTGGGCAATTAAAATGCATCATACATGTCACATTTGTCTAGACTTGGCCATAAATAATACAGGCCAACAACTGGCTGAATAGCCTCAGCCTCAACCTCATCGTCGGCTTCAATATTGTATCCAGCATTTCCAGCTTTGGCTCTGTTAGACATTGTTTATTTTATTTTTTTTTCTTTTGCAGCCATTTTGGAGAAAAGCTCTCTCCGGCCACTTGAATGTTGAATCAGTTGCAAATTGCATGCGGTGGTCAAGCGCACGGCCTGAAAAGGCGGCTTCTGCTTGGCCCATTGGCAATGTTGCGATTCTATCAAGCGCACTCCATGCTGCACTTGGCCCAGTTCGACAACGGAACGATTCAAATGCGCTAAGAGTGCGTTTTGCTCATATACAAATATTGGTTATATTGAACGCAATGAATACCCTATAAAGTATGATTAAGGGTAGATAACTGAAGAGATATATAAGATATGAGGATATAAGAGATATAAGGAAATAGAGAAAGGATTAGGCGAGAAGAGAGTGTTTCGTGATCTTATAGAGAAAAGTGAAGCTATTATTAGCAAAGAAAACCTATTTCTCTCTCCCGCTCTCTCTCTCTCTCTCTCTCTCTCTCTCTCTATCACTATCACCAGTGTTCTCTCCATTTCTTCTCAGTCCAATCTATATTCTTCTTGATTCTAGAGTAACCTCAATTCTATTTGATGTGCGCTCGTTTTTTTTTTTGTATATTAAAATTTGTGCAGCAGGTGCATTATGTGGGCATGGGGCGTTGGGCGTGGCACTTAAAGCGCTCGGCAATTTCAGCAAAAGTGTAAAATAAATTGGCAAATATTATGTGAGTATGAAAGCAAAATGAAATTGATATGCAGCTATTGCAGGCAGGGGCAGAGTGTGTTGGGTGTTTGCTGGTTGGTCTGCCTGCTGGCGCCTTTTGTATGAAAGTTGATTTTTGAGTTGATTTTTGCCAATTTGTGCAAGCTGAGAATGTTGCAACATAATATTTAAATATGCTAAAAGTGCGCACAGCTAACGAGATGGCACACAAACACACACACACACACACACACACGGATACATTTATACATTTGCTGTGGCAGCTTTAAGCGGCTGCCATTTCATATTCAGAATCAAGAGCCATTTTTAGTGGCTGGCAAATGTCAAAAAGTCACAACGATGTTTGCTTAAAACGTTAAGCACTCCCAATAAATTCTGTCTCAATCAATAAGGCAATAGCAGCATCAACATCAGCAACAGCAGCATCAGCATTAGCGACAGGGCGACCAGGAGTCACAGCACGCATCCGACAGATATAAAGATGCACACACTCACACACATCTGCCCAGCTCCGACTTTGACTTCATCTGCCCCAGCTGCTTTTCTATGCCGTCTGTCGTCTGCCGTCTACCGTTGGCTGCTCTCACTCTGACGTTGGCGTTAGATAAATTCTTTCCAATGCACACGGGCAATGCGTATAGCAAATGGTGTGCCAAACTGACAGCCAATTCAATTGGTATAACAAGAGTGCGTTACGTGATGCTGATTGACTAGCAGTTACTCTGTAATTAGTTGAGTGCGGTCTTCAAAGCATTCTAATTAGTTGAATTTGTAGAGCTGAGAGTGGTTAGACTTTACCTTTTCTATTCGGCACACCTTTCAACATTATTTGAGATTTTCCTGTTCCATTTATTAATAGCAAGTGCAACATGCCCACCTTTGCACCCATTCACCATGCCCACAGGGTATACAAATACGAAATTTACACAAATATGCGCAGCGTCTCCAGCTCTACGTCCAACACTACCTACTTTACTCCCTCACCGTTTCTCTCTCTCTCTCTCTCTCTCACTCTGCCTCTCTCCACGCCGTAGACAGACGCCGCCAGCTATTGGCCATGGCTATGTCGGGCTGTCAAACGCGTATCTTATCTTCATTTGCCAAGCGAGCGAGCGAACAGACGCATTGAACTCGAACTCGAACTATTCGTAAATATGTTTGCTGTTAGTCGCAGAGCGAGACTCGCATTCGCATTCGCATTCGCACTCGCATCCGCATCTGTATCGTTAGTTGAGTGTAGCTGTATCTGTTGACGAGCATTCTTTCTATTAGCTTGTTGGCCAGTCGGCCTTTGTAACTTGTCCGAAATCATTTGGGCTATTTAACTTTTAAGACTAATTAATTACGAAACGACGAAATGAGCACTGACTGAGCCGAAAGGCAGCTGCAGCAGTGCGAGAGCAAAAAAAATTTCAACGCCATTCTGTAATTTTCCATTTTCTTTGCGCTTTCCGTTGTTCTTGTTGCTGCTGCTGCGGCGTCTGCTGTTGCCGCTGCTGCTGCTGCTGGTTTTTAATTACTTGGCCAAAGTCAAGTCAAGTGGCCGAAACCCTGACGTCTATGTCGATGTCGGCGATGTCTTGCTGTGCGGTTAAAAGTTAAGCCTGTCGCTTTCGCCCGGTTGTAAGTAGCCAGCGCCACCAACCCACCGGTCCCACCCGCCCCACCAATCCACCAGTTCCAATTCCGCCTGCTACCTCTATTATCATGACCATCGGCTCGCATGTAATTGACGCTGTCGCCTTCTGTGTGAGAAATTCTACTCGACTTGGCTTCTTCTTCTTCTTCGTCATCGTCTTCGTCTTCATTTTTATTTGGTTTTCTGGGCGGGTTCATGACCTTTGGCTCAGAAATTGTGCGGCAGCTCATTAAAGTTTTAGGATGCGCTGCTTTGTGAGTGAGTTTTAAGTAGCCGGCCAGTGGAAATCGGTAGCGAAAAATAACATTTATGTCTACTTGAGTGGCCCATAAACATTTTGTATCTGTTTCACCGAGTGTGTGTGGTTTATAGCCATTTTCCACTCGAAGATAAAGAAAGAGAGAGTGAGAGAGGATGAGCGAGACAGAGATAGCTGACAATCAGAGCAGCCTTCACACTGATTCGGTTTTCCATTGTCTTCTGCCAATCTTCATCAAGCGTTGAATTCCACATTTTCGGCGTTGATTAACGAACGGATGCGGCATAGAATTGTAGAACGAGGCAACGCTGCTAACTTATGCAACATGTGTTGTCAGCGTAATATGTGTAATGCATTGAAGATGCAAATTGTTTAAAGTTGAAATGTATTTTTGATCAGTTTTAAGAGTTGATTCAGGTTGCCTGTCTTGCTAGCCTTCATTCTTTTTGTGGCAGACAACAGCAGAAGTTGGCGTTGATCGGCCCTCCATATCAATAAAATCTTCTATTTATCTTCTCTAAAGTAAACATGTTTTTTTTCGAAATATCTTGATTGAATTTGTTTTTTATTATTTTTGGAACAACTTTAGATTGTTTTACTATCAATTCTACTTTGTCAACATATCATATTACTATGTTTTTCGATAATTCTACTGCTCTCCTTAAACATTTATACAGAACTACTTAAGACTTTAAGTTTTCTACTACTAATCTCCTACTACTCTACTACTACACTGCTACCATTCATCTACTGTTCTGCTAGGGTTCTACTACTTTTCTGCTACCTTTCTACTACTCTTCTTCTACTGTCCTTTTACTGTTCTACTACTCTTCTCCTACTATACTACTTCTAATTAGCTATCTATTACTATTCTATTAGTGTTCTACTATTGCTATACTACTATACTATACTACTGATATAACTGTATACTACTCTATGACTATTTTGCTACCATTATTACCATTTGATCACTCTTTCTCTAGCATATCATTGGTATACTAACACTATGCTACTATCTCGTTCTGTATTGTTCTACCATTTACGAATCCGGCTTAAAATTCCAAACTACTATAGCACTTTTGCTTACTGTGGACATTAATGTTTGGCATCCCCCGCCTAACTGCACTTTCCTGTTTGCCTTTTTATATTATTTTAATATACATTCCGTATATATATATGTGTATATATATATATATATATACATACATGTAGTCGAAAGCATTTTGCGATGATTGTTTGTGATTAATTTATTTGGCAGTTTGTTAATTAACAACGTCGACGCAAGCGCAAACAACACGTCAATTGCCAGATTGAGAGATTGAGCCATTCAACTTGAACTCGGCTATTAGGCAAACGAGATTTTTGAGTTGTTGCTGCTATCGTTGTTTTTGTTGTATTTCTGTTTCTGTTATCGCTGCTTGGTCAGCTGGACCAGCTTACGCTGCTGCATGCGCTTGGCCACCGCTCAATTAACAGTTGCACACCGCAGACGACGGACGACGGACGACGGACGACAGACGACCGATGGCGAGGCAATGCACGACGCCAACGCCAACGTAATTGCTCAGGCGACAGTAGCAACAGCCGCAGCAATATCCACGAAAACTTGCCCAAAAGCTTAGCCAGCTGACCAGCTTGGCTGCCTTCGCCCCCGTCATTATTTCCCTTACTCTCACATAATTGCACAAAATGGCGGCGATTAGCGTTTAATCAATTTGGCAGTTGCTTTTGTTGTTTTATATTCTTGCGCGCAATCGTAAAACTGGCACAAGGTCTGGTTTCGTTGCGGTTGCGTGCGCGCCCGCATCTGCCAGATACAAATACAGCCACAGCCACATCCACAATAAGATGTATGGCTGGCTCGCAAAGCGGATCAGCGGCTTTTCGCTGATATAGATATACATATATATTTATATATATACTGCGTTGGCAGAGTCCGACTTGGAGTTCATCAACTGCGAAACCTTGTCGCTAGCAGTAGCAGCAGCAGCAGCCGCAGCAAACGTGTTCCTCACGAAAGTTGTTAATGCTGTTGGCAGTGACTCCCGGGCCAAGACATAGGACTAGAGCAGCAGCACAGTAGCTATGGCAGCTATAGTAGCTATATTAGCTGCTGCTCTATCGGTCAGTAGCTGTGGCCCAGCCTGAATCTTAAGCTGGATCTATATCTGGGCCTCTTTGCTGTCTGTCTTGATCGTGTGTAATTGAGCGACTGCCACAGTTGCTGACAATTTTTGTTACCTCTGTGTGCGTATGTGTGTGTATGTGTATGACGTATTTTTATGACATTCATTGCTTGACCGTTTTCAGTTTGTTTTCTCTTTCGCTTTATGTTTGCTTTTAATTATCAAATCATCACATGATCATTACCAAACTGACAAAATTGAAACGATGAAGCTGATGCTGTTGTTGTTGTTGTTGTTGTTATTGTTGTTGTTGTGGCTGCTGTTGCTGTCACGCATTTCCCTTTTTATTGGCCATTTGTTGTTGTTTAAAGCAATTAATTTTTACATTTCAATTTTGTTTTCATTTTTTTTTTTTGTAGTTGTATCTTTACTCACACTTTGCTTATTTGCCCAGCACTTTTTGACTTTGCATTAAAGCCGAATGCATTTGCAATTAAATGAAAATTAAATTTATATTTTTAAAGCCATCAAATTGGCCAAATGAATTCATTAAAATATGAAATTCTTTTGTGTTATTGACCATGGCAGGCGTTAAAAATGTGAATAATGAAAAAGCTATTGAGCAATTTGGATAATGCGGGTGCGAAAGGCAGAGTATGGACAATAGATATGAATTTTATTATATATATATATAAATATATATATTATTTTTGACTTGCCCTATCTATTAGCTGCTAAAAAAATAATATTTATAAATATTACAGTATGTCTATATCTATCTATATCTAATAATATATGACTCTGCTCTCAAGCTTAAACTTTCGACTCATTGTCTTGCTAATTGATATGTATGTGTAGACATATATATTGGTATATCGTATGGCCATGCAGATCATGCTTTCTATTGCTTTTGCATTTCTGCTGTCAACATTAATAGCTTTTGCTTGCAATTTGTCTAGGCTAAGATTACATTTCTCCTTTAGCCAATTCCAGCTCTGGCTAATAGACACAATCTCTGTTATGCACTAATCGAAATGCAGCCCTTTTACCCGACTATCGATGGAGCAAAGCGCTATAAATCAGAAAATAAAATGCTTCATTGTTATCGCAGCGAAATTTACTTTTTCAGCCAGAGCCAGTTCCAGAGTCAGAGCCGGAGCCGGAGCCGGAGCCAGAGCGCCAGCCTGGCACCAGGCCTCGGAGCCTTTCACCTTTCAAATTCAATTAACTGCAAGCAAATGGCAAAGCCAATCACCCAAATTTGTAAAACGAATTGCAAAGCGTGGGATGCTCTTCCCGTTGTTGTTTTAGTTGATGTTGTTTTTATTATTACTGTTGTTGTTGTTGCTGCTGTTGTTGTTGTGGATGCTGCTACACAAATATTTGCCATCAACATTTTTGTACGCTAATTTTCTTGGTAAATTTCGAGCTGACATCACGCACGCAGCGCATAAAGAGTGAGCAGATGAGCGGGGGTGGCGACTTACCGGGGTTCGATAGACATTTCAAAATAAAAAACCAAATTGTTGCAGTTGAGCACACACACACACACACAGAGAGCGAGAGAGAAGAAGCTAAAGCTGAAATTTCGTCACATATTTTTGCGTAAATTGCCGGAAAATCGCAAATCATGGGAGATAAACATCGAAGAAGTCAAGAAATGAACAGAAGAAGCCAACAGGCAGAGGGTCGAGCTGAGCGGAGATGGATGCCGAACCAAATATCGAACAATGTTAAGCAAACACTTAAACATACACACACACACACACACCCTCACACACACTCACACCGACATGCCGAGTTGTGCTTCCGCTTGCGCAAGAAATGAAGGCAAACCAAAAACAGAAGAAAAAAATGGGGAAAAAATGCAGGGCGCAAAAAAAAATTGGCAGATCAAACAGACAAAGCGTCTGGCGGTTGGCGGCTCAGTTCTGCGGTGTTGCCGCCTGTTGTCGAAGTCAATGATGCCAATAAGCGGTGCGGCACGGCCGGAGTGTGCGAGGTAGCAGGCACTGGATCTGGGTCTGGCAAAGAGGTTGCCCCGAACTGCATGAATCGAATGCAGTGTAAAACGTTTTCGCTACGCTTGAATTGAATTGCCAAGGGGCTGCAACCAGCAGCCAGATCCACAGCAGACAGCAGCAGCAGCAGCAGCAGCAGCAGTAGCAACCGTCGCCGTCGTCGTCATCATCTTCATTTCCGCAACTTTGGCTGGCAAATCTCGGCGTCACAATTCGCTGGCTTTCCAGCCCGCTCACTTTCCAGCTCTGTCGCCTTGGACTAATCTTTTTCGTGGCGCCTTTGATTCTTGTCGGAGCTGTCAGCACGTGGTAGCGGCCACTACTTAGAGCAGCTAAGTTGCCCGTTAAATCAAAGTTGTAAGACGTAAACCTATATATATACTTTAGTTTGAGAAGGCCTTTAATAATACCCTATAATTAGCTGTCAAAAATATGGATTAAACGGAAGAATGGATAGGCAGGCTGAACGACTGATAACTGCTTCTACTAGAACGTGATCATACCCATGAAGAAAAATGGTAAGACTAATAGAAATACAGACAAAGAGAGAATGAATCTATATATATAATGAATATAAAGATATATAAACAGATATGAATAGATAGGCAGGTAGGTGACTAAACCCATAGAGAGATATATAGACTGGTCGCAAGATAGATAAAGATGAATGGATAGGCAAGGAAGGCAGGCTAAACAGTTAATTTTGCCTCACACTTGCCTTAAGCTGTACACACAGTCTAATAGACTCCTTTTGTAGCTATTTTCAAATCAAAATCGTATTAAAAAGGTTCAATTGGCATCACTATGCCGCCCGTTGCCATTTGTGTTGTGAGTTTTCTTAACGCCTCTCAGACGTTCACACGAACCACGCTGGTTTTTTAGGGTTCAGATTTTCGAATTTTGATTTTCTTGATTTTTTCCTGGTGTCGTCTCAGCGCAACTCTGATTTTATACAAACATATGTATATAAATATATGTGTATATATCTAATCGAATTTGCAAATAATTTGGTAAGCAGCTGTTTTTTTTTTGCTCCTTTTTGGCTTTTCGTTTCGCTTCATGGGCCACAGTTGGATTTTAATTCGTCTTTAGACGCAGCTGCTAAGCAAAATCTTTGCTGTATCTAGTTGGTGTTGTTGTTGTTGTTCGTTGCTTGTTGCTGTTTTCCAGCTCACTTCACTTGAGTTGATCTCCTAAGCAGTCGATTCGCGCGGCCTCTCTTTGGTTTTGCTGGCCATAAAATTGAATTTAGTTTGATTGCATTTGATTGTAGCTTATCAGATCAGCAACAACAACAACTACGATTTATGCTTCGTTAACTTTTTAGTGCAATTGCACACACACACACACACACACACACACACACACACACTCACGCAGACTGACAGTTGAAATGCTAAGCATTTGCATAATGTGCTCGCTGCGTCTGCGAAAAGGGACTCGCTTTGAATTTAATTTTATTTTAATTAAGTTTTTGCCTAGACGCCATGCAACATTGTGGCTGCCACGTCTTGCGTTGCAGCGCTGATGAACTGCCGACATAAGCCGCAGCCCATGTGAGAAATGTATTTCAAGACTTGACGCTAAGGCCTTGGGCGCTGCTGACTGCTGACTGCCATACTGCTGACTGCCTGACTGTTGGCTGCCATTAGAAAAAGTCTCACTTTGGTCTATTAATGATAATTCACACGGCAGCCTCAAGTGCTTTGTGGTGAAAATTATGCCGCGTTAATTGCACCTGTTTCAAGGCAACGCAATTTGGCCTGCCTTTGCCCGCTGAGCCATTAAACTGGCTGCTGTGCCCAGCCCATTCCCTGCTATATCAACTGCAACTGCATCTTAAATCTCAATCTCAATCTGAATCTCAATTTAAATCCAAGTCTGGCCGTGACGTGCTGCGTCGTTTTCTAATTGTTGAGTGTTTTACACAAGATTTGCACAGCTCGCTGCACAATTAAAAGCTGTCAAAATTTTCCAACTGCCACGCCTCTTTGTCTCTCTGCCGTTCGCGCCGCTCGCCCCATTGTGTGTGTTTCTGGCCCATCAGCTTTCGAGATTTGAAATCTCAAAATGCCTTTTGATTGTCGCTGACTGCTCTCGGCACCAATTTTAAAATCATTTTCACACACGAATGCATTTCGCATTTCACAATCCGAATTTCGCATATTTCAGCCCCCCGGAAATGTTTTTGGAGCGCGGCCAGCCACCCACGCGATAATGAACCCGCCAATAGGCGTGAAATCAAGCAAACTTTGTTTATCTTTATCTTTCCCCCAAAAAAGCCAAACAGAAATAATCGTTTGCGTGTGCAAAGATTAAAATGTGCTGCACAAAACGTGCGCAAAACTGCGAAACACTTACAAAAAAAAATTAAATAAAATAAAAATAAAATAAATATATTTATAAATTGATATTGTTGGCTCAACTATATCGACTGCCTACACCGCAATAATATAATGATATATTATTTTATTTTATTTTATTATTTCGTTACAGCTAAATGCACCCAGTTTATAGCAACGAGCCAAAAAATCTCTGAGGTAAGCAACAAATTGCAATATTCTCACGTAATACCCATGCTTTCCACTGGCACAGCTGCATTATAGCGCTTTAGCGGCTAATTATATATGATTATCGAAATTGTTTTATTTGATTACAATAACTAAATACAGTTGGGGGCGTTGCAAATTTCAACTCAATACACTTAAAAGAGTTGGAAACTTCAATTTAGCTATTTATTTTCTGAATCCGAACTAACAAAAAAACTGAATTTTAGGACGAAATGAAACTTGATTTAATTAGTAATCAATTTTATTTTATTTTTTTTTTTGTGTTATATCTTGGTAAACACAACTTTAACTTTAACTTTAAAAAGAGAAAAATATTTTTAGAGTGAGTTGAATTTGAAAAAGGTTGGAGAAATTGCCGTAGAGGCCCAAAGATATTTGTAGTGCATATAGAGTTGTTAAAGTAAACATTAGAAATTCACACAAAAATACTAAAAACAAAATTTATAAGCAGCTAATGAGTTTTTGGTGGACGCTCAGAGATCTTTGTAGAGTATATGAGGCTTTGGCATTTTTACCTTTATGCAACATCGTTGCATCAATAGTATGTATAAACTAATCTAATGAATCCAGACTCAAGAGCTTCTTGATAGGCAAATACCAGGCCGATGAACTGAGTGAATCTCAAGGTAAAAATGTTTTGTAAGCCGTCAAGAATATTTAGTTGGGTTTGCAATCGAAGTGCTATGGCCTAGTCTAACTCATAAAAAAACTATTACAAATCAAGAACTTTTAGGCTAAACAAATTATTAATTAATTTAAAACATATTTTGTTCAGTCTAAGATTTGTTGCTTTGTAAAACTTACTTTTAATTTTTTAAAGTGTGCATCGTTTACTTGTTCATTTTTTCGCTGAGTGTACACTTGAACACTTCATTAAGAGCTGCACACATTATATATAGTAATTGTCTTTCAGTTGCTATGATGTCGAAGGCATAAAGACTTATACTAATAGTATAATAATAAAAATACACAAGTCATTATGGCTTAATAGTTGGGCCCAAGTACTTTGGGGCACTCGAGTAGCGCGCATATTGATTCGGTCAGCTTTCACAGCTTCCTATTTTCGAGTGTTATCAAAGTTGACGTTGTGGTTAGCCATGAGCTACATAATAATTAACGCTGAGCATGAAGTTCATTGCGTTTGAGGTGCCAAAAAGGTGGCGGTGAGGGTCAGGCGGCTGTGGGAGGAGAGTGTTGAGCGTCCGGCATAGACCGCAAGGCCAATCAAAGCGTCATTGAAACGGAAACGGAAACTGCAAGTCAAATGACATTCGGCCGCAGGAAATGAAGCGCAGAAGTGGCCAAGAGAGTGGCAAAGAGGCCACAAATTAGCGTGCAGCGTCACACTCAAAGAATTCAGCTGCCGCTATCGCTGCTGCTGCTGCTGCTGCTTCTTCACTTTTTGCCACGAATCTCTGATGAATTATTAAAAATGATCAAAGCCGAAAAAATAACAACCATGGCCCGGGACGAGGAACTGGGGCAAGTTTGTCAATGTCGTCGCCGTTGCTGTTGTTGCAGTTTCTGCAGTTGCAGCTTGTGGCTTGAATGAGCGCTCAAATGAACACCGCAATGAATGTGCGCCGCATGACAAATACGTAAAGTTTCTTTTGAAATTAAGCAGCATTTGCTGCCAATTCTTAACTACATCAGCGGCAAACTTTGTCCTCATCCACGACGCTGTGTCTCGCACTCAACGAGTTTTTCAACGCTATACCCATTGTGTATAGGTTAAGAGAGGGTATATATCAAATCTGTATAGGTGTAGGTATAAGTATAAATATTTGTAGAAATAGAAGTGGAAGTATCAGTATAGTATATAAGTATAAGCAGAAGACGAAGTATGTAGAAGTCTCTGGCCCATACCATTTGATATTCCAAATCTGATTAAAGAAAAATGTATTCACAATAGTCACCTAGGTATAGGGTATCTCATAATCGTTCACACTCTCAACCTGAAGTACTTTTGTATTTCTTTTGGCTTTCCATTGCTGGCACTTTTTGCCAGCTCTCAGCTCAGGTCCAGGGCCAAGCCGAAGCGCTTGCTCATTTCAAACTTTTGACACAGAAACTAATTTTGGCAAGCGGGTGCTGCCAAGCGAGCAGCCGAGCAGCTCCTGGAACCTAACTGCTGGCTCCTGCTGTCTGGTAGCTCCTGGTTGCTGGCTGCTTTGCTGGTTCGCTGTTGCTTTCCGGGTTTTTGCCATCGTCTTCTGCTGTGCATTTAGTGGCTTTTCATTCTTTTGCTGATTGCAATATTTCATTGCCTTTGCGGTTCGTGTGTTGCATACTTTCCAGCGACGCTGAGGTTTGCCTTAATTAATTGCCCAGCCCGCTCTGCCTCTCAAACAGTACCAAATTCGCTGCGATTGGTGCAGTTTTTTCTTAGTTTTGCTCCACTTTTGCCTTCACTACATCAGCCTCCTGCTCCGATAGCCATTGTCGCCTGACAGCTGCATTTTTCGCATGCCGCCTGCATTTTAAAGTGCTTCGGCATCGAATGGCACTTTAATTGCCATTTGATTTGATTTACGTCGCCTTGATGATGCCGCGCCCTCCATCCTTCCTCCCCTCTCGCCTGCATTGTGCAATTAACGCTTAGCTAGATGGGAGGCGTGGCGTACCCACTGGGCACAGCCTTGACCCAACAAGCCGAACCAAGCGTGCGGCTCTCAAATCAGCATGTCAAAACTTTGCATATCAAATTCTCTGATTTACAACATTTTGATGATGCGTTAAGTGAGTGAGTGTATGTGTGAGTAAGTGTGTGTGTGTGTGTGTGTGCCTCGTTGTGTATTGAGTGTGTCTCTTGATGCATTCCACTGCATTGGCTAATTGAAACTGGCAGTTGAGCAACGAGTTCAAGGCAATGAAAAAGTTATCAGTATTTCTGAAAGTATGCGAAGAAAGTACATTTATTTATAGCATGCTACTCACACTCACTCAGGGCAATAACAAATATTTAAAACTCAAAAATAAAAAATAATAAAAGCTTATTTTCCTGATTCTTTCAAGCAAAAGTTAAGCGCCGCACTTAAAAGTAAATGTTGAATTCTGAAAGCTACAAGCACACAAATTGGTAAACATTTAAAATCCATATAAGCTACTTGTGTTTCATATTATTTTCTCCGAAATGGCAACATTTAGATCAACTTTTTAATACCCCAGATGCATTAGAGATGTGATAGAAAGCGGGTATATTGAGGTATTGGCATCTCAGAGAAAGGCAGAGACTACGGGAGCTCATAGTTATTTGTAAAAATATATCAATCGCTGAGGCGATTTCTCTTTTATAAGTGGATAACTTTAAATACCTTTTTTATCCCAAAATATCATTAAAAACAGTTTTAGTTAAATAAAAATTTTATTTAACTATAAATTTATTTATATAACGAATCTTAATAAAGGTCTTAGACAACTTCGACTTAGTCATAATACATAAAAACAGAATTAATTCCTTCGGCAGTCGTACAAAACAAATTACCGGGTATATTTTAGTCTATACCACTCTATTGACAGTTTGCTTTCTTGTTTTAAACTGCACTTTTCACCTTTACAAATTCATTCAGAAATGTTTTAATTTCATTCAGCTCTCAACAAACTTTCAATCTGCTCACACACATACACACTTCCACACCTACGCACACACACCATGCACACACGTAGCATACGTAAGGCAAATGCAAACAATTTTCTTTGAAATTAAACCATTAAATGAGGCCAAAAGGCAAAGCCAAGGATATGAATATTCTGTTGATTCTGTTTTGCAATCATATTTTGCCTCCGTGTGTGTGTGTGTGCCCGAAAACTCCAATGCCCAAAATGGGGGCCGGGTGTGGGGGCGGCATGGCATGGGCTAACAGCTTATGCATAAAACTGCCACAATCAAAGCGCCAGGCAGGCCCCTCGTGCTCCCGCACACATATGCTGGCGTGCAAGCGAACGTGTCTTAAATGCAATTAATGAAAATTTTATTGTACATTCGAAGAGTTTTATGCGAATATGACCGTGGGGGTGGAGAGGAGGCTCAGCAGCCGCATCGAACGATGACCAAATGAGTGCAAAAAATGTTTTGCACAAATTGCAACAATAAAAATTAGCAATTGAGATGCGCTTCTTTCAAAGTCAATTAACAATTTGCAAATGCGCGATAGTAAAAACTAGGAAAAGGCAAATTAAATACCGCCTCGCATGGCAACAAATTTCACCCAAGCCAAGTTAATAATGCAAATGGAAATGGCCATGGAAATGCCAAATGTGAATGCGAATTTTGCATGGCAACGGTAGCTGCATCCACACCCACACACACGCGCACAGCGAGATGAAGCAATGGGCTAAAGAGCTGATTTCATTTCATTCGCAATTTAACTCTTGCGCTTATTTGTCTGTCGAAAGCAAACGCTTTTTGGAGTTTGCTCTACTCAGAGGTATTTTGATAATGATATGAAAGATGCGAAGTAGAAATGCAGGCTAGTTGGCAAGTGAGGACAGTTGCTGTAGCTCTGTTTAACTAAGATTTATAAGTATTAAGATCAGCTGACTTGAGACTATATATTAGGAAATTGTCAATAGAGCTTTATACTATTGCATGACAGTTACTTTTTAAGTATATGAAGCATATTTATATATTTTTTTATTATTATTTTTAACAAACAAACTGTGTCTTGATTATTTCATAGCACATTCTAGTTATTGGAAATTTAAAAAATAATTTTTTAACAATCTTTAATACTTTAGGCAAAAAAACAAAAGAAATAAAAAAAATTTAAATGACAAAGGAAAATATTAATAAAAGCGACAAGAGCAGTGTGAGAAGTGAAGCGAGAAAATAAAGAAAAGAAATGATTAGAAAATCACAATGAGGTAGTGTTGTCCGACCAGCAATAAAACGACTTTGATCAATAACAACTTAAATATTACATTTATGAGAAGACAGTTCGCGTAGCTATGGAAGGAGCTGACTTAGTAACCTGATCTCTTACTATTGACAAGTTTTGCTGTTTATGATGGAGTCAAGCAGTTAAAATCACTATATTGCCATTCTGGTATAATATCTAAAAAAGCTAAAGAAATTTTCAGCTTTTCTATTATTTCTTTGTATATATATTTTCCTTACATGCCAAGCACATCTGACTATAAAGTACCTCTCTTACGCTCACTTCTGCATCTAATTTTAGCTCTTATCATTTAAATGACATAGATATACTTATCTTGTAGTCAGCAAACATATCTTTTAGGGTATTAAGTTCTCGTCACTTTTGTAGTTGCATTTTCCGTCTTGTTTTTTATCTTTGCTCTACCCGCTCAAATTTCTGCAATTACCGTTGCATGCAGGGCGCATACAGGGCGCATAGCAAGGGGTGGGCGGGCAAACAGCTGAGCAGAGCAGCAATTGCATTTTCAATATTTTCAGCAGCAGCAGCAGCAGCAACAGCAATAGAGGCAGCGGCAACATCATCATTTTTTTGTACGTTTTGTCCAGATTCTTGTGTACTACGTCTATAAATTTTTAACTACAAGCTCTTGAATGCAATTACTTTTCAATCTTTTTGCCCTTCACAGAGTTTCAGACGCAGACGTAGACGCTGCGTGTGTGTGTCTATATATATTATATATATATATATATATATGTCTGTATATAGAGTTGAACGCGAAAATTGCTTATTTCAACATTGAAGTTGCCCAAGTTTCGCCAGATTTAAAAAGGAAAAGTTTGCCATAATTTTGCCAGAGGTATATCACTTGCTGCTGTTGCTTCTCTTCTTTCGCCGCTTGACTATTTATTTTCTGCGAAAAAGTAGGTTGAACTTTGTTTTATTTGATCTAGAAATTGACATGATTGTTTATGCAGAAAGCAGAGTAAAAAAAAGGAAAATTGCAAGAAAAAAAAAACAAAAGTAAATATGAAAAAGATGAAAAACTTATGCGACACTTGCCATTCATCCATATTTCCTTTTGCCCACTCACGCAGACAGTTATAAAAGTTTCGCTTCTGATTTAAAACTCTGCGAGCTGAAAACTAGCCGTGTCATTCTATGCTAAGAGCGAAGGAAAGCACATTAATCTAAAGGCTTACAGAGCTTAGCGCAAGCCAAGCTCAGGGCGCTAAAAAAAAAACAAACTGAATCGAAATCTGAGGCCGAGGACAAGCATTTGGCAATAGTCGAGCAGCTTTTGCGATCATTAATGAAAAATGCGTTGGCAGCTGCTTATAGCCAGTCATCCAGCCAAAACGGACTAGAAGCTAATCCTGGTTACCCTTTCGCCAGGACATGCAACTGCTTGTCAAGGCTTGGGCTACAGCTGCTTGGAAAATCACGAGCAGGATGCTCGCTGTCTGTCTAATCTTTTTATAGGGCAAGCGATTTTTTTCTTCTTTTTTGACAATTGCTAGCTGGCCGGGTGGATTAGCGATCGGATTAAGAATGAACATGTTTGCAAAATACGACAACTTTATGGCGCGCAAGCAGATTAAGAATGAATTGTTTTTTATTGCGGCGCAAGTCAAAAGAGCAATTGAGGGACAGGTAAAGCGTGCCCAGGTAAGGGCTGCCGTGGGCTGACCTAAAAAAGGACCAGCGCACAGGTAGTTCACACGACTGTGAACTGTATAAAAAGTCGAGCAGTCGCTGTGGCTGGCATCAAACGCAAAGCAAACTGTGTTAAAGCAACAACTGCTGGAGCAACAGAAGCAGCAAACAATTCTATTGACAATATCTAAATCGAGAGCAATCAGCAGCAACATGTCTCGCTATCAGCAACTTGTCAACGAGAGCAGCGGCAGCAGCAGTCGCCAACAGGAGCAACAGATGTACTGCCCGCAGCCACCCAGTGTTGGCTATCACCTCTACTTGTACCGTGAGCAGTTGGCCAGGAAGAATGTGGAGTATATACGTCTATCGAAAGCCAAGTACTTCATTACCGAAACGCTGCTGGCCAAGACTGTGCGCAACTTGAAAGGCTGCACCATCGACGAGCTGAAGACCGTAAACAATCAGATTGTGTTCAAGCACAAGCTCAGGCATCAAATACATCGCTTGCGAAAGCTGCAAAATCTGGGCATTAGGAATGCCAATCCACAGATGGAGAGCACAGAGCTTTAAGGCGTCCTAACCAATATGTATTCTAAATTAGTTTTTAGTGGCGGGCACTGCATGAAATGTAAAACTCTCGTTTAAGTCCTTAGCTTGTAAATGATGTAAACTGTTAAATGAGCTTTTATTGAAGCTAAAAGTCATGCTTAATAGTTGTAAACAATTAAAGAAACGATTCAATTCAAATGCACATCAATGTCTCCTATATATTCTAGGCTTAAATAAACCTGACAAAGTTGACCGCCATGCAAAACCACTCGCACCATTTGTCAATGTAAAAACCTCAAACCGAGGCTGAGGCCATTTGCGGTGGCAGCTAATTGAGTTGCCCAACGTTTTGACATGTGTCAAATGAAAGTCGCACAACTGCCAAGAAATTTCAACTGAACTTGTGCAGCGTGCCAGCCAGCCAGCCAACCACCCAGCCAGCCAACCAACCACCCAACCACCCAACCACCTAACAACCTGACAGCCTATTTGCTACTTTATTTATGCATAAACTTGTGCGCTTTACACATTTGCAGCTGAACAGCAAACAGATTTGTGACTTGCCCTGCATATATGTTATGCATGCATATTTTAAGTAGGCATGGCACACAGCACAAAAATGTGCGCTAAAATTTTATTATTTTCTTAATTAAAATTCCGCTTACAATTGCAGATTTATGGCTAAAGAATATTATCAAAATTGTATGTAAATTAAATTCTTAAATTCCATTTCTCATTTTCGCTTTTTCTCTCTCTCTCTCTCTTTGATGTCTCTCTTTCAATTAACATATTAGCTAGAATGGCTTAGGGGCAAGGCATATTCAGGCTTCGGTTCACAATCAACTTATTCAGCAGAAAATTCTTCATTTATTTTTTATTGTAATTTTAATGCAGATAATAAATCGTTAAGGCGAATACCTGATAAACGAGGTATTCTGTGCTCGATTTGTATTCAATTTCTTTTTTTTATAACCTGAACCCATTGAAAATGGGCATCAAGGGTATGATGGTTTTGTGAAAACGTATGTGACAGGCGGAAGGAAACGTGTCAGAGCTCATAGAGTAAATGTATTCTTGAGCATGACGATGAGCTGATTCGATATAGTCATGTTCGTCTGTATGTCTGTCGTCCGTCCTTTTGAACGCAACGATCTCGTAAGCCACAAAGGCTAAGGACAAGAAATTATAAGTATATATTTTTCTATATCATGATTTTTCTCAAAAATTCATTCTATTATCGATTCAAACTTTCTTTTTTAAGCGTAGCTTGAATAACATTCAATTTACTGTGAGCGGTTCCTTTATTGATTATGCAGACTTAGCTTAAGTCGACTTATTCATGACTCCTTTCCTTCCCCTTCTCTTGCTCTCATTCTGTTTTAGTTATTCTATAACTAACAAAAGCTCATTAGCAAAAGTAGTAGCTCAGCAAGGTAAGGAATAACTGATAAGAGTTTGTCAGCACTCAGCAACCGTTCGACTCATACAGACACAATTATTTTTTACAGAATAGTTTTGTAGCTGTCCATCTCTGTTTCTTCTCTCTCTCTCTCTCTCTCTCTCTCTCATGCATCCTTTAAACGAGTAAGCCAGAGACGTGTTTTCAATCCCCCAATAATCACAATCAAACAGCCATATTTTTTTCGATCGTAAATCAATATTAATAAAAATATGAAAAGCTGAAATTGATGTGTTAAATCAATTTGGTAATTCGTTACACAGCATCATCTCGTTTTTTTTTTTTGGAACGCTGCAATTAAATTTTTTGGCAAAGTGCTTTACACTTAACTTAACACCAACATAATTATTTACACTTGAATAATATTAATAAAATACCTGCACCACCCACATCTGTGCATATGTGCATATTTGTGGGCATGTAAACATGCGGCATAATAAATAAATGTGGTGCGCATTATGTGGGGGCAGTAAGTCGATTTTATTATTGAAAATTGCCAGCACGGTTCAAACAGCAAGGGCATGTATATATAATGGATGTGCATACATATTTAAATATATATATATATATATATATATATATATATATATATATATATATATATATATATATATATATATATATATATATATATATATATATATATATATATATATATATATATATTATTTATATTTATATATGTGCTGACTGCTTAATTGTCAATACACACACAGCTGCCAGCAATTACTGCAATTTGCAAAACACTCAAAAGTATGCTATGAAAAATGTTGCACACATTAAATTTTCCACACAATCAATTTCTTGACGCACACGCACACACACACAGAACGTCTATCGTAGGCGCTGAAGGACATATGTTAATTTCTACAAAATATATTTATTTATGCACCTACAGACACACACACATGCACACACACACACACACACACACTGGGCTTAATCGCTTAAACTTCCTGCTGTCAATTATGATGCATATGAAGTGCTGTTTGTGTCCCAAGTTTTTTCAAGTGTAAGCAATCGCATTTGCAATATAAAGCAGATGCTTCTCACATAGTGCAGGCTATAACTATTATGTGGCTTTGCTCGGTCAAAGTTGTTTTGCATAACACTTCAAATCGACTTGAGTTGGTTTTGAAACGGTTTTTCTTTTTTGACATCGATTGTATAACAATTGAAAGTAACGTAAGCTTTACCTTTTTTACCACAGATATATGCAAGTTAGCTCACCTGGCTTAAAGCTTGTAATTGTTTAACTTCCTTGGGCTTCGCCAACTTGTTGTTGCAGCCCTGCTTTGATCATCAATCAGTCCGTCTTTCACATGCTAAGCACAGTTTTTCTAGCCTGGCATAGTTTTCAATTTGCTGAGTCGTAAACTGGAAGCGACAGCTGCGCCTTGGTCGTCGAGTCGATTAGTGCGCTTCATTATGAACATCATTTTCATTATGTTTATTATGAGCAGCTACGCCCAAACACCCAACAACCAACACCCAACGCCCACTGTTTCTGGCTTCTACTAACACTTTGGCTGTTGGTCGGCGTCCTTGCCGAGCGGTTTCAAGTTAATGCAATAAATAAAATTTCAACTGCACCGCCGGGCCTGTTTAGCCGCATGAAAAGCGACAGTAAGCCCTGCCTGCATAAGAAGTTGCCTGTTTATCTTAGACCCGGCCTGCCTTTTGTTTGCCTGCCCCGTCCTGGACTCCACTGCCGCTCCCCCCCGCCCTCTAGTCTCTGACCCGTTTCTATGGCTACCGACCTGGCTGTTTTCTTTTAACAAAAATAAAAAAAGGAAAAAAAAAGATGGTAAACTTGTGGGTAGCGCCCAGCCAGAAGGCCTGGTTGGTTAGCGCAGTTGCTTGGCTTGGCTTGGCATGGCTTGGCTGGGCTTGGCTTGGCTTGGCTGGGCTTGCTTGGCCGGCTGCTCTAATGAGTTTACAAAAAGTTTTGCTTTAACAAATGCGAGGGTGGCCAGCCAGCCAGCTGCTGGCTGCCCAGCATGTTATACAAATTGCAGGACCCCGGCAAAACTGTCATCAACGTGTCCGCAACGTGTGCTGAAGCTGAGACGAAGTCTGAGCAAGAGGCGATGCTGTCATCTATTTGTTTAACCCATGCCCATTTGTGGGTAAAGTCGCATTGTACCTGTTTACCATGCAACTAGACGACTGACTCCAGTGACTATATGGTAAAACTTTTTCGACATTTATGTGCAGCCAGAATATGCATTTTAATTAGTTTAGCAAAGTTGTTGCCTTTCTCTGCCCAGACTTGGCCCCGTTTCTCGCCTTCGTGTCGGCGTCTGGTTAATTACACAAATTTAATGGCTGCTGTTGCAAATGTTGTTGTTATAGTTGCTGTTGCTGTTGCGTCTATTGCTGCTGCATTTGTCACTGCACTTTAATGTGTGTTGTTTGCTGCAAAGTTTTGCATGCCTACGAGCTGCAGCCGCAAAACTTGTTAACATTTCACAAAGCAGCAAATTCAATTAGTTGTACTTGTATGTAGACAACTAAGAACAACGGCAAATGCCTGCCACTGACTGCCCAATACACTGCAGCAACTAGTTGCTGGGGGAATTGGGTTTATGTAGAGCTGAATTGAATTAAAGGCATTGACTATTGAAATGTGAGTCTGACATTTATATTTATATTTATGTGTATGTAGAGTATTTTAAAGTATGCTGTCTTAGAGTGGATCAGCTTGGTAATCTGTCTGCCAAATTCATTTATTTACTCTGAAGTCTAAGAGTCTATCACATTTGGGGTTTCGCTCAATGTGAAGAAGTTAGTTTCAGGCAGTGAGCGCTGAGTTGTTGTGACTGTCTGGCTGTGAGGCTAAGACAGATTCATGTATCTTATATTATGTGTATCAAATATTATATTTCGGTGCACTTCTTTATAGGAGATATATGTGAACTCAAAGAACTGACAACATCGTCGCCTTAAGCTACTGAAAGTGTAGGACTCTATTATGAAAAGTGAATAATTTTTAGTTTAGTGTGTGTTTAATAAGCTTTAACTAATATAAGTACATATAAGTACATGGCTCCAGCATTATCTTAGCCTTAGTATAAGCCTAAGTTAGAGCAATTATTCCATTTCCAACATAAACAATAACAAGTTCACACTTAATATACCTTTTTACACATTGAAAACAGAGCATAACAGTCAATCTCTCCCTCTCACTTTCTCTTTCCCTTTTTCTCTCATACAACTATTAAGTCGCGTTCGGTTGCGCTGCCTTCGCTTCTCTCTCTCGCTCTCTCTCTCTCTCTCTCTCTCTCTATCTCTGCAGTCTTCGGCTTGCATTCATTTAACTAAATTACTTAAAGTTGCTGCTGGAGCTGCAGCAACTGCTCAGCACTAACTGCTTCTAGCTGCTGCTAGCTGTGATAAATCTTTGTCGCCCCGGCGTTCGCAATTTACTTAACAATTTTCGTCTAAGCGTATAAATTAATATGTCCAAGCATAAATCTGTTGACTGTTTGTGGGCGCTGCTGCAGACACTTGATGCAACATCAGCCGGGGCGACACAAAAAGTAACAACAACAAAAGCTTATTAGAATTTTCAATAAATTAATTTCAATATAAATAAAGTGCAGTTGCTACATCCCCTCTTCCTCTCCCTCACACACTCTCTCTTGTGTCAGTCTGTCAATCTGCCAGCACGGGCAGCAGTTCATCTTCATCTTCATTTTCAGTTTCAGATGTGCTCCAGTTTGGTGTCCTTTCATGCTGCACACGTCAGCGTGCGCCACTCTTAAAGCAGCTGCTGCACATTTCACCCAGCGCTTTGCACACGGAATTATAGCAGCTCCTCCATCCAGTTAGTCTCGCCCCTCGACTCCTCATCCCAGCCAGCGCCATCTCGACTTACTTAGCCTGAGCCGTGTTTAGCTGCTTGCGAATTGGGCGCCCCAAAGCGGCGATTATGTCGTCTACTTGCTACATGCTACACGCAACCAGCCATCCCGCCCCAGCCATACCCGCTCAGCTCTCAGCTATCTGTTACCTGCTACACATTCGACGCTCCATGCTGCTGCTGCTGCTGCGCTCATTGCTCAGCCAATTTTTCTTGCTGAATAAATTAAGATCCTCTGCAAAGCAGCTAAATTAAATTGTTAATTTTTATACCCTGTGCGAGTGTGAAAGGGGAATTGGGGGTGTTGTTGAGCCATAGGTAATTTGGGCTGCAGAAGTTATATTTGTAGAACACTGTTATATTAAACCTAAATTCTATATATTTATATATTTAAATGTCTGCTTGAAACCCTTTCGCCATTCATACAGAGCATTTGCCTGACTATCAGCTTTGTCTCTTTAATTTATTTCTTGCTGTACAGCTGCTGTTGCTTATGCACAGTGCGTATACTTGATGTGTCTTTAGTTACCTAAGCGATGCTGCTGCTGTTGCCATTGGTTCGCCTTGATCTGTGAGTCGCCAGCAACTCGAGTCAGCTTTGTTCTGTTCTGTTTGCCACTCCCTCCTCACTGTAGCCACTGCTGTACTTAGTTGTTAACTCATTAGGTTTCCGCTGATTTTTAAGCCGCTTATTGTATGAGCTCTGCAGCGCCAACCGCAACAGCTTAGCCTAGCCAGCTGCATCTTTTACACTCTGGAGTGTCTGTATTTGTGTGTATGGTTGTTGGTGTCTGTGTGTGCTCTAATTACATTTTAAATGTTTCAAGCATGCTTCTGGCTGGTCTTGAGCTCTGTTAATTGACAAATGATTCGTTCAACTTTAACCTGAAGCTCACTCAATTAGCTGTGACTACGACAACTGCAATGCTTCGGTTGGCATTTGTTTTTAGCCACTGTGGCATTGCGTTAACTACTTTTTTATATGACCATCAATCTGTGGCCAAGTTTTGTGGGTGGCACCAACACCAACACCAGCAACAGCAACAGCAGCAGCAACAACAACAATAACAACAATCGAGAACTTTTGTGCGCGAAGTCAAGTTGAAAATATATTGGAAAATGCAGTAGTAGTTTTTCCGAGCTTGCCCAAAAGTTTGTTTTTTTTTTCTTGTTTTCTTATACCCCAATGCGCGACTGGCTTTGCGTTTGCCTTTGCCTAAACTGACGTAAATTTATAATGACAAATTGCATTTGGCACAGAGGAAAAAAGTGAACTCTATGGCCAAAAGGAAATGGAAAATGGCGAAGATGGAGAACTGCAGCCAATTGAGCGTGAAAAATTATGATGCACCACGGCAGACAAAGAGAGAAAGACAGAGAAAGAGAGAGAGAGAGAGAAACTGAGTTGCCGGAGCAGCAAGAAAAAAAATGGCTCTCAACTTGGTCGAAAGACAATCACGGCGCTTAATTATGGGCTGAGTGTCAAGTGAGAATTGCGGTAAATCCGCTTAAATTCAAATTAAACCCTGATGCAAATGTATTGTATGACGACTAATTGAGCCAGCGAAAGAGAAGGAGAGAATGGGTTTACAGCCATGCTATGCATATGGGATATATGTTTGCATGGGAGTGATTTAACAAGCTTAAACACAATTAGTGGGCAACTAAAACTAAATACTTGCTACAGCAATATCAACAGCTGCAATTAGTGTAATTACATGCATCATCATCATCAGAGCATTAGAAGCAAATCTGAGAGATTCGCAATTGAGAGCTAAGCGCCTGGCATATATTTAACCACTGAACCACATTATTGCAATGTTGTTTGCTTACACGGCCGACCCATCGACAATTCTGGCCACAAGCCAGCTGAGCGGAGCCACAGCCAAACAATATACCGCCTGGCAAGCACCTCAAAATAACCTGGCTTCAAATTTCACTCAAAGCATTCTGCGTTTTGTAGATGTTGCTGCTGATGTTGCTTGTAATGGTATTGCATAGGGTATTATAAGTGGTTAAGGCAGTTTGTAACAGCTGAGAGGATACTGAAGTATGTGCATGAGGTAAAGAGAGCTGAGTAAATACAGCTTAATCCATATTAATTTTCAGTCAGCCAGATCAGCTGTCTATAACTTATAGCTGCCATCAAGTATTCACCTAACTACTATGAATACTTCACAAGTTGATGGCTTTATAAATTATATATAGCTTCTATAGTCAGCATTATCCTACAAGCTGTTTGACTTCAAAATATTTCTTCGCGCTTGAGTTAACCATAAGCAAAAGCTTTCAAGTATCAGCTTAGCATATATCAAATGACATTCACTGGAATAACCATTCCGTAGGGTAATCTTATGCAGCTGCAAGAGCATTTGCTGTTCGTCTTTTGAAACTTAAGTATTCTATTTTTATTGTTATTGCGTTTGGGCCGCCAACGGCGCTGGGTCATGGCAACATTTTGCCCAAATGGGCGTCACGCGATAAAGCAAAAAATGACACGTTTTTAATTTTACTTCACACCTACACAACGGCGACGGCAACAGCAGCAGCAATAGTAACAACAACTTGACAATAGCAACAACTGAGCAACAACAAGGAGAGGCAGCCATGTAATCAAAACTGCAACAGAGCAACAGTCACAACAACAACTGGCAACAGCAACTGGCAACTGGCAACAACAACTGGCAACAACAACTGGCAACAACGACTAGCAACAATGCCGTGGGTGCCAACTATAAGAACGCAATGTGGAAGGCGAGCAAGAGAAAAATTAGATTTATCACGAGTGGTTGCCGGAAAAATTGTCAACATTTATCAACATTTTTCAACGCGCGGCGACGTGTTTGGCCAGCAATGCTGCAACAGCAGCAGCACCTCAAGAAAAAGAACAACAACAACAGCAACAGCAACAATTGTAACGGTAACTAAGCTAAAGTATGCCAGTGTCTGGTCTAAGGGAACACATAGCGCCAGTGTCCGGTCCAAGAGGCAGCCGGAGATGAAGACCAAGACGGAGATGGTGACGGTTGCGTTTGATTAATATCCAAAACCATGAAGCGGGCCAGCAGCAGGAAGCTGAGAGCTGGTGACCAGGAGCAACAGCAAACTTGAACTGTAAGCCGCTTGCAAAGATTTTGTGGGCAGGCGGCTGATTGTGAAAAGTGGTCACGATGACGACCAAAAATTCACTCGCGAAAAATGAAAACAAAGTTCAACGGAACAGTAGCAACAGCTAACAACAACAACAGTAGCAGCAGCAGCAGCACCAGCAGCAGCAACAACAGCCGCAGCAACAGCCGCAGCAATGCGTACAGCGGAGATGTCCAAAAATGGTCGCCATTGCCCTATACCCCCACTCCATCCAGCTCTCCCGCGCCCACTTCGTGGTTGCGCTTCTGTCGTCCAGTGAAAGCAGCTTCAAAAGGAACTTTCACAACTTGACAGGATGCGGTGGTGGGGGCTCGGCGAGGTGAGATGAGTGTGGTTTATATGCTTTTGACTGCTTTATTTGATTTCCACAGAATACTCTGACAAAGGGGCGTGACTGTTTGAAGGGAGCCGGCGGGGTCGGGGATTGGATTGCTCTGTGAAAATTGTAAAAAATTACTTGGGATTTTTTGGGGCACTTCTTGTCTATTTAGGGGTCGAAATTGAGTTCTCAGCTTGATTGGATACAACAATACGCGCAATAGCTGCCAAAGCAACAACAGCAACAACAAAAAGGATGCAATTAATATTAGTCGAGAGTCTGTTTCAAAGAGCAACAAGTAGAGATGCCTAGTTGATTAGTGATGAGCTAAGAGATACGCTGCAAATTGAGTATAGTAAAGTTGGAGTTGTTAAAGTTCTGAGAAGCTTGATGGACTAATATTGTCGAACTCAAACCATCAAACCATGATCAACTGTTGGTAATGTCTGTTGCTGATTGTTGAATCCAGAACTTGAGGCTTCTGCTCTATGGAGCGAAAGTCAAACACGACGGATCGCCTCTGGTTTCAATTTTAAAAGGCTAAGACTCAGTTTCTCAGCTTGTGACATAAATGGCGAGCATGAAGAGAGTGGAGAGTAAAATTGAAAATTCAAATTTCTCAGGAATACAAATGCCGTGCTTTTTGATCTTATTGGATATTTACTCAAATGCCTTCACACATATGCACACCTTACATATGTGTGAATGAACTGACTAATGTACCCCCTTAAATTATAGACTTCAATTTTCCTCAAATATATTGTAACTGCTATAGCACACTCTAAGTAGCCATCCAAAATGATCTAGAGTATTCAGACTTATCTTTAAAGATCCTTTTACCAATAGTTCCAGTACACTTTGGTGAATATCCGTCGAAATCCTTCTGGAAAACTTCCCAGTTAAATGCTATATAGGTAAATACATATATATGCATTAAGGTCTATCTGTATTTATGGCCGCTGGGCCCTGTTAATCTCAGCTATTTGTCAACAGTGTAAGCAGCCGGGTCGTCTCATTAAATTACTCAAAATATTAATACAGCTGCTTCCAGGCTGACAAACACCAGACCTCTTACACACGCCCCCTTTCTACGAGGCAGCTCCACATATAATCGCATTTTAAACTTTTTCAATAATAAACTTTTCTAAACGGATTTCCCGCTGGACGTTGCGCTTTAATAATTTTCTGTCATATCCTTTGCAGGCGGCCAGCAGCAACAGTTGATAGCCACGAACCCAAACCCGAGAGATAGCGAGAGAGCGAGCGAGAGCGAGAGTGAGCAAAAAGTGAGACAAACTACATCAAAGCCATTAATTCAAATTGAGGATTATGAGCGCAACGGCAACAGCAACAGCAGCAACAACTAGTAAAAGGTGAGCCTGCACAAACTCTGCTAAAACTCTGCTTAAAACTGAAAGTTAGCCAACTAACTCTTTGATATATCTTCCCATTCTCTTTGCAGCCCACGCCAATGTATGATAAATCAAAGAAAACTTGGAGTCAGCGGCTCAAAATCAGCAGCGACAATAAAAACGCGTCTCTAGCCACAGCCGGCGGAATGCAGACCCTACAGCTGCTGCACATGCAGCAGCAGCAACAGCAACAACAGCAGCAGCAGTTGCAGCATCAGCAGCAGCAGCTTCAGTACCATCATCAACAGCAGCAGCAGCATCATCCCCATCATCATTTGGCATATCAGCTGCCACCGCCGCCTGCTGCCCCGCCGCCCGGCTATGAGTTCTTGCCCAGCGCGCTCTCGCGCTCCATGAAGTACGCAGAGCCCTGGATCTATGGTACGGTGCGTGGCATACCCGCTCGCCCCTCCTACAACTATGGGCATCCGCATGCAGCGGCTATCTTCGCGACGGATGGTGAGCCGGGCGGAGCGACGGCGCTGGCCGTTGTGATCTGTTCGTGCGCTGAGTATTTGAATGGTACGAAACGTGATGTGAAGAAGGCGAGCGTGTGCAAGAAGTGCAAAGGTTCACGCTTGCCCCTGGCCACCATCAGTGGCGGCGGCACTGTGCGACTGCCAGCGTCAGCTGCTACCGTTCGGCGTCCAATGGCGGCGACAATGCGCGTGGTTAGCGCCACAAAAAAGTCACGTCCTACGATTCTGGATCCACAGAAGGATCCCTATGACCTGATGCGACGCACACGACTGCTATCGCCGGAGCCCAGCGTCGCCGAGTCAAGCGCCAAGGAAGGCAAGTCACGTAGCCGCGAAACAACTGCCACTGCCACAGCCACAGCCACAGCCGCTGCCTCGTCAAATGGCAAGGCAACGGCAACTGCCACAAGCATGCAGCGCGGACGCACCAGAACGCGAGCACAGCTGCCCATAGCTCGCACATCGAAAAGCACGCCCACGGCTCCACCAGATCCAGCTGATTGCTGGCTGGAGGAGGACAGCGAGGCACTACTGCAGAGCAGCGGGCTGCTCAGCAAACGGCAGGCAGCCAGCAATTCGCGTCGCTCCATCTTGCGCTGCAATGTGAATCCCTACGAACTGATCTCAGTCGAAAGCCAAGCCAAGACCAAAAACAATGATGACTTTGATGTGGCCGATGCGCAGTTGCACGAGGATGAGCACGAGCAACACCGCCAGCAACAACAGCAGCAGCAGCAGCCACAGCAGCAGCAACAGCAACAACATCAGCAGCAACAGCGCAGCAAGTTCTACAACAACAATGTGGCAGCAATTGCTGGTCAGCGCATTAGCCTGGGCGAGAAGCCAAATGAAGCAGCAGACTCCAGCGATAGCTATGAACGAATTATAATTGCCACAGAACCGACGTCAGCTGCAGCTGCAACAGTTGCCAGCAATCCAAGGCGTCCACCGCGCAACAAGAAGCCTGAGGAGTCGCTTAACCTGGCTCTCGTCGATGCACAGCCAGCAGCTGTTGTTCCAGTTGCCGTTGCTGCCGTTGCTGTTGCAGCTGCCGATGAGGCTAGCAGCTCGGAGGCTTATACCGTGCTCACTGTGACGCCTACCTCGCCCGGCATCAAGTCCATACTGAAGCGACCGACCACACTGGAGCTGAATGGTCCTTTGCTGTCGTCTGACACCAGCTTGACGCCTGCAACGACGCCTGTGTTGACGCCCGCGGGCAAGTCACAGTTCTATATACCAACGCCAACGACACCGGCGACAGCAACAGCAACATCAACTGCCACGCCCACGCCCACGTCTGCGCCGAGTACACGCAAAAAAGTGCAATTTATGGTTGAGGATAAAATCATAGCCACGACTACGGATGCTGCAGCAGCTACGGCGACAACTGATGACAGCGAAAATTCCGTTGTTGTTGCTTCTGATGATGAGACAACAGCAACACCAACTGCAGTAGCAACAGCGACAGCAGCAAACTATGAGTACTACAATCGCAAGCGCAACGCAGCCACACAGCAGGCGACAGCACAGCAGCAAGAGCAACAACAACTGCAGCAACAGCAGCAGCAGCAACAACAACAGCAAGAGCTAAAGCAGCAACTGACATTGTCAGCGCTTGAATCTGACATTGATGATGAGTATAACTTTACAACTTCCGCTGAACCAACAGCAACAACTCCAACGCTGGCCACGCATATTACGCCAGATAGTTTGCATTATGAAGATGTGCTGCCGCCTGTGCATCAAATATTTGACAATAGTCGCAGCAGCATCAACAACAACAAAAACAACCAGCCGACTGACGTTTGCCAAGTAGCTGAAATTTTGCCAAACTCAACAACTACTGCTCCAGCTCCTGCTGGCTCCAAATTATTATTGTCGGCGCCAAGTCCGAGCCATGCTGGGTCAACAGCAACAGCAACAGCAACAGCAGCAGCAGCAATAACAACAGCAACAGGAACAGCAACAACATCACCGCATGTCACTGCAAATGTTGTTAGCGCTTTAGCAGCGGGTAAGTACAGAGACAACAGCAGCGAAATTCACTGCTGTTGCAGCTACTCTCATACACCATACCACGCCCTCTTTTCAGCCCTCGTAATCGCCCCACCGCCCACATTGGCCTTGTCGGGCAACGCGGCAACTTTTGCCTTTTGTTAGCTTTTAATTATGAGCAAAAATTTTGCGCGCTGCATCTAAAAGAATGCAATGTGAGCAGTTTTTTTGCATACACTGTCGAAGTGGACATATCAGCTGTGTAGAGCGTGAGAGCGCTGCAGAATAAGTTCATATGAATAACTCATTAAAATGATCTACAAAAATTTATTAGTTGTTATATTGCTCATGAACATTGTCGCTTTCTCAGTTCATAAACGATGCATTTAGTTCAGTTATTTGCGAACGAGTTGTTGCTTTGTTCATGAACAACTCGTTCTCTTGAGCAGTTCAGCTTAGTTCGTGAACCAAACGTCCCATTGAAGTTATTCATATATGGCATAGCTGATCAATCGAGTCATGTTGTTCAAGAATTACTGAACTAATTAAACAAGTGAGTTAAACTAAAACATATGATTCATGATATGAGTATTTCTCTTATATCTCCAACTGAACTTGAGTGTTTTAATCATAGTAAAAAAGAAAACTTGCTTAATCAAGAGTCGTTCTTTCACTTACATATGTGTATTTGTGTCTTATTTTCTCTGCTCAATTTCTTAGCTAAGCGACTTCGTGTTACTCTCGCCGAGTGCCTTTCGCTGGTCTCTTTTGCCGCGCGTGTCATTCTTTCGCCTTCGCTCGCATTCGTCTATCATGTGTCCACACTTGCCGCAGTGTTTGCTTTTGACTAAAAACGTTGCAATTGTTTGTTAATTGCTCATCAGCATGCGCTAGTGCTCTCTCATTTTACTTTTGCCTTCCACTCTCTCTCTTTCGCTCTCTGTCGATCTCTTTCTTTCTTTCGTTAGCAGCGTTAGCCGGAAATTACGTATACACCAAGAAGTCCCCACTGAAAGCATTAAACAAATTTGTAATAACTATGAAATAGTTAAGCAAACAATTGCAACACCTAAACTGTCGCGCACACATACGCCCACACATACTATCACACACGCACACACTCACCCGAGTCATGGCAATTGAATTGGCGACGTTTGAATGGAAGCCCTTGTTACCGTTGACATTGGCGCACCTGCTGCAAGTTCAGCGGGTTAACACTATAATCAAGCGCAGGGCCAGGCTAAATCCACAGCTGGAGACTGTAAAGGACTCCCCTACACACACACACACACACACACAGTCATACACACATGCTGCGCTGCCAGCAGCTGGCAAAGTCAACTTGACATTTGCACCCACAAATGGCTAACCGACTACGCGATAACTCCCCTAACTATATGGATATATATATATATATATATGTATATATACTTACACATACAGACTATTTGAGAGTGGGCGTGGCTAGCGCCTGCACATGTTCAACTTCAACTTCATTCAAAGCAAATTAACAGAAGACACAAAAAGTTTTTATTCAATTAAATTTTGACTGCGGCAAATGTCGAGCATTGAAAAAAATAGACTTGAGAAGCTTATTAAGTGGGTTACACTGGGATGCAAGTTAATATATAATAGTAAAATTAACTACTATAAGTATGAAGAATGGAATCTTATACTTTTGCCTACATATCATAAAGGGGAAATATGTAAAGTATACGGTTAGAAGACAAAACTGTGCGAGTTGGAGCATATAATACATGTATATTTACTCTAAAGACCCAAACAGATACATTACCTCTCCTCTCCAACACAAATCCAATATAATCTGCATCATCTCAGAGATTGTTCCTTAAGGTCAGTTCTAAGGACTATGTATATAAAGTTTATCGCTTAGTCACATGTATCCTAAGCCACTTTAATATAGCAGCTGCTCGCCTCTTAAACATACTCCAATCGCTTAAAGTCTTCGGTTCACTCTCCCTTTCCACTGCAAACAGAGTATTGAGCAGTCGACTGCAATTGAAGGCACTTTAATGTAGCTGCTGCTCTAACTTTGGCATGCGCCTGTATTGTGTCGCACAGTGTTATATGACGCTGGCTGGCTGGCTGGCATGCCTAATGCCCTGCTATTTCAGCAATGCGGGCTACAAAGACAATGTCAACGCACAAACTGAGGCAAACTGAGGCAAACTGAGGCAACTGAGGCGCTGCCTGTGAGCAGCCACAAATGCGATGGTCGCGACAACGGCGATGATGATGATGTTGATGTTGATGACGATGATAATGATTATGGTTGCCTATTACCTGCAACATGGCAAGCACTTTATTCTATGGGTTATACCTTCGCCTTCACTCTGTCTTCTGCATATATGTGAAAGCCGTGGCGCCCACGTGTCTCTGCTAGACAATTACAAAGTTACTCCTTTGGCTGGCTGTTGGCTGCAATTTGTTGCATTGTTTGTCGCCTCCATTTGGGCTAGAGGCAAGGGGGGGAGGCAGCTGGGGCTAGTGTCGCGTTCTGCGCCTCGGCCAAGAGTTAAGCACTTGGAACTTTTCAAACTATTTTTGATTTGATTTTTGAAATGAGTGCGCTTACAGCCAGCTAGGCAGGCACGCTGTGCAGCTCCTTCTCCCCGCTCTCTTCCAGCTGAGTTGATTTATAGCGCACGTGTTGCATTTTGCCTGGCTGCGAATCAAAGTGAAAGGCATTAAAGTGATACGAGTCGAGGTCTGTCCCGTTCGCCCGGTGAAATTTGCATTTTTCTGTGTCACACGAATTCGCCAACGCGATTGCTCCCATCATATTTAATGTGCTCGCAGCCCCATACCCCCACAGCCCCACAGCGTGTCCCGAGCATTATTAATATTTCATATTTGTCTTTGATAAGCAGCAAATGTGGCGGCGACAAGGGGCATCCAGCACTCTCATTTGAATAAGCCTGCAAATTGAAATCATAGAAACGACCAACAAAAAGCCAAGTAAGTGTAGGAGGAGTGACTGACTAACAGATAGCCTGTGGGCACTCACTAGCTGGGCCTGAGCCTCTATATGCATTTCATTTCAAGCCAACTTTCACTGTATCTTTTATATAGAGAGTAGCATGGAGAGAAGAATGAATATGACTAGGAACTGGACGAAATGTGACTATTCAAGCTAAGCAAGAATACAGCAGGCTTTTTTCACAAGTATCAGATATTTAGAGATGCAATTTTCTTTAAAACCTCTTATATCATTTGCCATGTTAAGTAATTGGAACGTACGGCACAAATGTTTTACCTATGTCCCTAAAATTGATAGGTCAATTCTCTTCTGCAGTCCACTTGACGGCGTCAGGAGCTGGCTTAAACAGCTTTCTTCTGGCTCTTACGTACACTTCTCCAATTGTACAGGGTATTCAAAATTGTGTCACTCATCTGTACCACAATAGTTTTTCTTTTGTCTTACATGAAACCAACTTTATTATATAACTTTATATATTCAGCATTATTTATCAAACGTTTAATTCGCAGCATAAAGTATAAGCTAACATTTTGCTGGCTTTCACCATAATGAAATACATGAATAACTTATAGGAACACATATTTCTAAAATATTTCCATGCTTTTTGTAACATCTAAAACATTTTTATATTATTAGTTGACTAATTTTATACCAAAGAAAATAAACAATAATATTAAAAACCATTTAATCATTTTAAAGACTTACTAAGGCAGAGCATCAACACTTTAAACAGACATATATATATATATATATATATATATATATATATATATATATATATATATATATATATATATATATATATATATATATATATATATATATATATATATATATATATATATATATATATATATATATATATATATATATATATATATATATATATATATATATATATATATATATATATTTCGATATTCCAATGGGTCAATTTTTAATTTAAATTCTCGCTTGCCATAATAAATGATTGAAAAATTGCGCATTTCGCTGCTTTTTGGCCCGCCCCCAACGACTTTTCCACGTTGCAAATTGCGTTGCTAATATTTCTTGTTTGCTCTCAAATGCTATTTTTTTCTCTTTCTCTCTCTCTCTCTCTCTCTCTCTCTCTCTCTCTCTCTGCTTTACTTTCATGCTCGATTCTCATTCTTATTTTCATTTTCATTTGCGTTTAATGGGATTCGCTTTAAATTTCAACGCTCGTCAAATGAAGTGTGAATGAAAAATATGAGGCGTGGCATACACCACCTCCACACAAAAAAAAAGCCCCAACTAAAGAGATTTTTAATATGCGCGCCACAAATGTAATTTAAAATGCCAAAAACAGCTAAAAACTCGACTTGGTTCAGTGTCATTTCCCCTTGCCTTGACTAATACAGCCCCACTCCCCCCAGCTCATGCTCTGGCTCTTCCGTTTATCCAAAGGGCGCAACAAAGTTACACTTTGCATTTTACATTCAGCATTCAACATTTTTATGGTTATTTCTCGCTTACGCTCATAACGGAAGTGGAGCCTCATGTCTTCATGTACTTTGCATATTTACACTAATAGAAAATGTGGTTGCCAATTGAAAAAAAGGCAAAACAACAGGAAATGCGGGCAATGACGAGGCAATGCTCTGTTTGAGATTGGAAAGGAGACGAGTAGAGACGGGTAGCAAAAGAAAGAAGTGAAAAGCTAATGTGGATATATATATATATCTGATTGATGCAAGTTTGATCTGAAGAAAAGCTTTTTCCTTTCTCTAAAAGATAATCTAGATGTAAGATATGGGATATAGATATAATATATGACGTCTTTATATATGATTATGGAAATTTGAGCTTAAGATATATTGAAATGATATGAACCTTACTTTAGTAAGATTATAGCTACATCCATACCTGATGATGAGTCGTGTCGAACCCTGCAGAGTTGTTGACTTCTAGACTAGTTGAGACTAGTTGAGTGCTAGACTAGTTAAGTCTTAGACTAGTAGGAGTCATAACTAAGCTTTACCAGATAAGCGTGCAATCAAGCTAAGCAGTTGTGGCACAGCTATATCTGAGTATACTTCTATATATTTCTCTAGCTTCAACAGCATAAGCTGCAACTGCCATATATCCCCCTTTGGTTTTTATGAACAGTGTATAACAAGGCACATACAAAACTTTGTCATGTCCTTGTTGCTGCTATTGTTGTTGCTGTTGTTGCTGTTGCTGCTGTTGCTCCTGTTTTATGTGCTGCAATAAAAACTGTCGCAGGCGACAGGCCAAGGGCCAGTTTTTACGACTGCGCTGTCGGCGTAGCTGCTGCTGCTGCTGCTGCTGGCTTTGGGGCTAGTTGTCCAATTGCTGCGACAACATTTGCATATGTATGTGTTTGTATGCCCAGCGCCCATTCCTCAAACTTAATATATCCTGTTTCCTGATTTTCATGACGTACTTTGGATTGCCCAGCAGCAAGCTCCTGCTGCTGCCGCTCCTGTTGACGTGGCTTCAAGCTGCCACAGTTTCTAGGTTTTTCGTCTGTCTGCCCGCTCGCTGTATCTACTTATCCTGGCTGTATAGCACCCGTGCTGCACTTTTATGTTTGTGTGCCATTTTCTGTATTTAAGTGCAATTCTATGCAAGAATTTCTGCCTCTGCCGACATGCATATTTGTGTTAAAGCCATTGCCATACCCCTCCCCCAAACGCCCACTAGATGCTGCTGCTGGTGCTGCTGCTGCAATTTAATGCCATAAAATGTTCGTTTTACTCGACTAATGCATACAAATGCCTGATGCTCATTTTGTATTACAAAAAAAAATCAACATTGAACGAGTCGTGTCTTCCTTTCTTATAAAACATTCATCGCCATTCAACTTGGCATTCAAAAATCCTAAACCATCGAAATATCTCTGCTCAAAATACATAGAAATAAAGCCAAAAGAAAAAGCGAATTAAATCTTGGCATAAGATATGCCCAGGCCCAATGAGAAAAACCCAGCAAAACACACAGAAACAAATAACCAAATCTCTTTTTAGACATTTAACTCAAGTGAAGGCTGCTTCCTCTTCCGCTTCTGCAGCTGCTTCAGTTGCCTTTGGAGAGTTGAAGCGACTCGAGTTGTTGCGATTTATGCAAAACATATGCAACAACGTGCACAATTAGCAGCACTGGGTGCAGTGTGGCGAGGGGGGGGGGGGGGGCGTGGCAGCGGCCATTTTGTGCAGCACTTGAGACATGCTAAAGCCAAACTAATTTTCCAGGTGTTCAGCCTCGACTACTCCTTTCACTGGCTTCCATTTCATAATGTTTCAATGTACGAGTGCGGCTTGAAAGGATTTTATGCTTAAATAGCTGAGCGATGCTGCCAAAATGGAGCGTTGCCTATTTCGAAACTCAAAGTTTTTTCAAGCAGCTGCACTTTTCGACTTCCAAAGTGTGCTGAATATGCAGCATGTTAATCAGCAGTGGATGAATGAGTGTAGATGAATTCAGAGTACTTCAGACATATACGCACACTCATACTGTAACGAAGTGTAATCAAGTTTCCTATTCATATGAACGGCATTGTATCGAGACAGCATTAGACAGCACATTTGGCCATTGATGGCAACTGTTCTCGATTGCTATTTATATTTCCTTGTTGCTGTACTCAGTCTGCTATCGATTTAGTTAGAAAATAAATTAAGTTTGCTCACGTGAAGAGTAAGAGAAACCACAAAGTTCTCAAACGAAGCAAAGAGATGAAAATGCAAGCGGACAGCAGAAGACAAATGCACTGGCATTAAGGATGCGCCGCCTGCTGCCAGCTGCCAGCGTTGAGTGCGGCGCTAAAATATTCGAATGTCACTCTCAATTTCTCGCAGTGCATGTCAATGATGGCACAAACTTGGCTACACCAACTTGGCTGCACAACTAAAAAAATCTATCAATAAAGCAGTCGATGTCGATGTCGATGGCCGCAGCTTGCTCTCCCTCTCGCACTCTCGCTTGGCCAAAAGGTAGCAAAATATTTGGCATAATAATAAAAGTGCTCGATGCCAGCGACACGAAAGATGCTTCTACCCTCTCCCCCTGTCTCTCTCTCTCTCTCTCTTTCTCCCAGCAAAAAAAAAAAGAGCGGTCAATGGGCCAGTTACAATTTTGTGATTGCTATAACAATTTTTTATGCGCTTTGTTGCTGTTGTCGCATGCAAAAGTTGGCTTTTGTTTTGGAACATTTGTGATGGGCAGGGAAACCAAATGAAATTTGCTGCATCTCTTGAGAATTTTTGCGACAAAGCCAGTAAATCGAAAACCACAACGTTCGTTGTCTTCGTCATTGATGCTGCTGCTGAAACAGCTGCTGCTCCTGCTGCTGCTGCTGCTGCTTCCTTTTGCTAGCTTTATGTATGGACTAACAACAGCAGCAGCAGCAAAAACAACTGCAACATTCCTAATGCCACTTGTAATGAAAGCAACCTAAAAGTATAACAAGTAGCAGATGCTAAACTAAGAGTTACCCTGTAGACAGACACAGCTGCGAGTTGTCCTGTTTCTATAGAAAATCATTATACAATCGATTAGAGAATTATACGATATTTATTCGCTTTTCAGAAAGTAAAATAACTGAAAAAAAATGTCAAAAGCTATGCTTCATTCACCTACAATTCTATATTAAGAAATTTCTACCACTATTTTCACATCCATAGCATGCACTCACAGGGTATATTAGGCAAAGCACTGCTTGAGCTCAGGGCCAGAGAATCGACAGCACGATTGTTGTAATGAAACGTAACGAAACAAATCAAAGCATGCGCCACGTGAGTGCCCGAACATGTTCATCTTGATGTGGTCAGAGCAAAGGGCGCACAGCATTGGAGCAGTGGACAGTGTGTAGTAGCCCAGGGCTGTGGGGCCAGTGGCTGGCCTGAACAGCAGAAATTATAAAACACATGGCCCCAACATTGACTACGACTACAATATTTGTTGAAGTGTATAAAATGCTTGCATATTACTTCTTCTCTTCGACTGTCGTTTCTTTATTGCGGTTTTTTTGCTGCCTCTGATTGGGTAACTGTGTCTTGGTGCAGCTGCCGACGTGTTGGGGTTTTGCCACTGCCTGAGGTCACAGGAAGTGACCCACCCCCCACCCCAACCCCCCAGCAGACAGCAGAGACACAGCAAATGCTGTGTGAACAACTTTGATGGCAGCAGAAGTTATAATTGAACAGGGCTTAGAGTTTTTGTCATACATCAGAGATAGTAAGTGCTAAGAATCAATCGATCAATAGTGATTGATAAACAAGGGTCATCACTTAAATAAGACAATATTTTAAAGCCTAACTAGTAAAAGTTTCTTCTATTGCAGTTAATCCTTCAATCAGTTTAATTTAAACATCAGCATCTGCTTAGACAACTTAGTAGACAACTTAGCATCTTAGCAGCTGAAAAATTGCTCCACTGTCAATCAATCCATCAATCGCCTGTAACAACTAACTTGGCAGCGCAATGACAAATCCTTTTCTTTTTTTTTATCATATTTGTCCAACAAAATAAAGTATTTTCAGTTCCATTCGCAGTTGCGTATGGCCTTTGCTGGCTGTCTGCTTCTGTCAGTCACTCAGCCAGTCAGTACGTCAATCAGTGCAGCGCGCGCTGACAACTGTATGGCTGTGCGTAACGCCAGTCAGTCAGCCACATGAGCTCGCCTCAGCCGTAGCGTTGCACACATTAATATCTGTTGTTGCTCCTGTTGCAGTTACCCAAGCACTGCACACTGCATAGTCAAATATTTATTTGGGCACAAACATTTATTTCGACTCTGTGGCCTTTTCACTTTGGCTCTTTCAGTGGCTTTGGTGTAGTCGTGACATTTCGCGCAATTGAGTGAGAAAACAAGTAAAGTAGCTGAAATTGAATGTTCTTAAGCAGAATTTACTCTGGCTTTTGTTTTTAAATATAATATATAGGTATGACTAGACACTCTCCAAGTTGCAGCTATTCAAAACTCATAGAAAAACACATTAGATTAAGACATTATTTTAAAGAATAGGATCGACTAGATAATCTTTAAGTATAATTAGTATATATTACATATTTTTTTAATTTCTCAATTAAACAAATTTCCTAATTAAATAAGTTTCTCTATCATTCACATTGATGGACCCTGCAAGCGCTGCTCTCTGGTTTGCAGGGCATTATTAAAACTGACAACAGCAACAAACGGCAAAACGATTTATGGCATTTACGTACTATGCAGTAATACCTATACATGCATATATAGATGACATATACATACAAATATGTCCTCTATATACATGTATTTATATATATGTATATGTATATGTACACATTTTTTCGTGTTGCATACAAAGCGGCGTCTGTTGCTGTCAATTTTTCACAGCTGCACGTCAAATTTTCGGCGCTGCGAAATTTTGTGCTGTGGACGTCAATTGATGGCGTATTGTGCTGAAAAATCAATTAGCTGCACTTTGAATTGTTACGTGAGCAGCAGCTACTGCTCACACACCCACACACACACACACGCAGAGAGCTGGCCCTGCGGAACCATTATAAACTGTTGCTTGCCCGCATTCGAAAATATCTTCGGCAACTAATATTGAAATTCCGCAGGAGCCGCAGCAAATAAATGAAAATCAGCGACGCGATTGCGTGAATATATATATATAAAAATATATGTATATATATATAGTAAATCGGCTCAGTCAACGCTTGAACGCCCTGCAAAGAGAGAGAATGGAAGAGAGAGTGGGGGAGGTGGAGAGAGACTTTGGCATGCCAAACAAAAAATCAGTTTTGACATGATTTCGTTTTTTGGTTTTTGTGCCGCGCAAAATAGCCGTGACGTCGACAAGTGCGCTTGACAGCACTCCGCCGGGAGTGTACGGAGTGGGCGTGGCAAAGCCGTCAGTAAATATTACAGCGCCAGCAACACGCAGCACGACGTAAGGGGCGTGGCCGGTGGGCGGTCGAGAGCGGGCGTTGTGTAAAAAATAAAATTGCGGAAAAAAACTTGACGCTGCGTTTATAAAAATGCAACTAGTTCCCCGGCATAAAAGTGCGCCAGTCAGAGTCCAGGTGGGATCTCTCTGGGCGGATGAGGATGCCTGGCTGACTTTAACAACGACAACAACAACAACAACAACTTGAAGCTCCCATTACACACACGCATGTGAGCACACACCTTTCTGGCGGTTGGCCCAGCTTTAGGTATTTGCACATATGAAACCATATAATAAAAATAAGTGAACAAGTCTGTCAGGGTTGCCATCACATTGCGAAGAAAAAAAGATGGAGAAATCATTATAATATTCATAACAAAATATACAACTGACATAAGAGCAGGTAAAAAGTGAACAGGCTAAGGCAACGGACAGGCAAACAGAATGTGAATGGCTATTTATGAGAATATGAGATATATCCTAAAGAATATTTTCCCTTTCTATTAAATAGTTTTTGGCTCCATTCTGAGCTTGTTTTAGTTTAGTTTAGGTTAGAGTTTTGTAACTTAAGGTACTCTTTCCCACGTTGAAGTGAGCGCTTTCTTAGCTTTTTTGTGTCGCAACATTCAATGCAATAATGAAACATATATTTTAGGAATAAAATAAACGCTCAACATAATCATGATTTTATTATGGTCAAGAGCTTTGCTGTGCCATAAACATATCTAAGATCTTACATTCTTGCCGGCAATGCCCGCGTATGCATATAATATAATTATTTGGGGCTCTGCTGTATCTAGCGTTGTATCTATACAGCTTCACTTAGATCGTTATATTGTTTCATACCTAATACACTTTTATGTCAATTGTAAAAAAACATTTGATTCTCTAATGAAAGTCTGGTCATTACTTGATTATGGGAAATAGCTTTGGCATAGCATAAGCATGTCTTAACTACAATTACTTCTCTTCAATGCCAACATATGCTTATACAGTTTTGTTCATAGAAATAGTAGTGCTGCACTAATCATTAAAATAGTAGTGCTGCACTACATCTATATAGATAAACTTAAATCCTTCGAAAACTCTATACCCAGTGCACTCTAATGCCAATTGTAAAAGAGTATTTACGTTTCGTTATCTGGCTTCATATAAATCGTTTTTTCTTTTTATTAGTGCCACGAGTTGTTGAGTATTTGGTGTTTTTTTTTTTTTTTTTTTTTTTTGTGTAACTCTTGTCTCATGTTTGCCTGTTTAGATGTTGTGCTAGTGTGTGTGTGTGTGTGTGCACAACAAACAACAACTGGAAACAACAGCAGCAGCAACGATGAGAGCAGCTAGCAACAACAACAACAAAAACAGCTAGAAGAAAAGCTAAAAAAATGTCAACGTAACAGGGGAAAACAAAAATTATTTGCATTTCACCTGCATGTTGGCACGTGATTGCGGCCATGTTCCATGCCCCGTGCACCCGCTGCTCGGCGCTACCCCTTTCTCCACTTGAGCTGTTGCCGGCTCTGCCCTGCCCTGCCCTGCTCTGCCCTGGCCTGCTCCGCTCGCTATGCAATTCTCATGCGCTGGCATTTCATTTAGTTGCCCTGGCGCTTTCCTTGTTTTCCACACACACAGGGCTCAAAAATATTTGTCAAGCTGCAGTCGAGCTGTGTGGGGCAGGCAGGTGAGAGAGGTGGCCATTTGTGTAGGTGTTTAACAAACACACTGCGAGCGAGCGACGACTACATTGCTGTTTAGAGGCGAGTGCACTTCAGCCAACAGCAGCAGCAGCAGCAGCAGCACCAGTAGCAGCAGCAGCAGCAGCAGCAGCGGTTGTAGTACTAGTAGTAGTAGTACCAGGGGCGTCAGCACGTGCATGTCCTGCGAACAATTGTGGAACGCAACGTGGCTAGCCACGCCTACTGGGCGGCATGCCCACTGAGCTGGAGTAGTGTCATGCAGCGGAGGCTGAAATGTCAACAGTTTACATTGCGCCCATTTAGCGTGGGATTAAATGGGTTTTTGTAACTGCTTTTGACCCGCCGCTGCCTGCACCACTTGCACCACATGCACCACATATGCATATGATGATGAAAATTGGAAAGCAACCTGTCGGCGACTTCAAGCAGCGAACGGTTTTTTTTTATGATTTAACACGACAAAAAATATATATGTTTCCATACATAATCGTGCGCCTCTTATCTGATTTGTGGGCGCGGCATTTGAGTTTGAAGAAGTGCCTGAAAGCTTCCGCTGGGAGGACGCTTGACACCAACTTCCACTTTTAATTCAAGCGACTTTTGTATTACGTATACGTACCGTGAGCGCAGCACAAAAAGCAACTCGAGTGGAAGTCGCCTCAGCTGAGAGCATAAATAAAGCAACAAATACGTAGCCCACACTCACACACACACACACACAGACACACATACACACATAAATTATTTGTGGCATACAAAACGTGGCGGAAATGGAAACAAACTAGAAATACGCCCAAAAAACAAAATGCTGTCCACTTGAGGCAGACGCAAAGGTAAAGACGAACGAGTCAAAGGAAGCTTCTGACAGGCTGGCTGAACATTGAATACGCTAGCCAAGCAACACAACAGTTATAAGTATAAGAGAATATAAAAGGAAATGTGTTTGATGTAAGAGAGTTTAAGATTTGCTTCAGCTTTAGCTAGAACAGCTTGGCTAAGTCACCTATAGCTGATTAAGGCTTGGTTTGTGGTCCATGTTGATGTGGAATATGACATTAACTTTCTATTGGCTTATGTCATTGCTCAGTTTGGCTATACATATACATTTATATATAAACCTATATATGGCAGCTTACATTAATAAAGTTTCTCTTCCTATATATCTAAGTAGTGGATTCATATATTTTACATATATTTTAAAAATTTGTTTTTATTATTATTTCCTGATATGTAGCTGGAATGATATAGCAAATATTCCGAAGTAACGGAGAACGCAGTGTATATCAAATTGATCTGAAATAGATAACTGTATATATACATATATATTTAAGATCTAATAAACATTTCACATATATATAGAAAAAAATTATCTATTTTCAATATCTCATCATTAATGCTTTAGTTTCATATAGTAAAGTAATCAAAACTGTTTTATCTAGCTTGAAGAATTTATAGCAACTTTTCAAGCCATACAAAAATATTAACACTACATGCAAAATCTAGATGCCATCTCTAAAAATTTTACGACATAATTAAAATACCCTTTTGATAGAGTATAAAATGGGGATAAAGTTTAGGCAATTGCCAAGGCAAAGGCGAAGGGAAGGGCAAAGGGAAATGCAAAGGCAAGTCGCAGGCTAAAAAGGAGCTGTTTACCATTACGCACGTGATTCATATGCAGAGTCGTTTATAAAGGCAGCTTCATAGCTGTGCTTGTGGGTGTGTGTGTATGTGTATGTGTTAGGATAGGTGTGGAACGCTTGTCACAATAAATTTAGTAAAAGTGACAAATATTTTATGCTTAAGAATAATTGATGAAGTGGCTACAATGGTAACGGATCGTTGTGGCACACAACTGTTTTGGCCCTTTGCACACAACACAGAACGAGGCTCGGCAAAAGCGGTCACGTTCGTATGGCAGCAGCAGAGGCATTTGGCCAAGCAGCTTGCCACCTGGCCACGCCTTCACCTGGCTGGGCAAATAATAAAACGCTAAATCATAGCCACGTTTAGTACTTTTCACTGGGTCTTTGTGTTTTTGGCCCAAGTGCGTTTGCTCAACGAGTCCTGTCAGACTGCTCATATGTCCTGCTGCCTGTACGCGTGTGCGTGGGTTTATGTGTGTGTGTGTGTGTGTGTGTGTGTGTGTGTGTGTGTGTGTGTGTAGGCCATACAAATGTATGCGGCGCAAATAAAAACAAGCAGCGGATATTACGACATATTGCTCCACAACGTTTGTGCACATACAAAAATTGCGCCAAGGATTATGGCACTACATTACAGGACCTCTGCCCAGCTGCAGCTCCCGTTCTCTCTCTCTCTCTCTCTCTCTTTCTCTCTGTCTGCTTTCACTGTTGCTGGCATATGAATGATGAGCGTCATTTAATCTTTGTCTATGGCTCCAACACCTCCGACACATAAACGTTTGTTGAGTTCTGCTCTCACAGTGTGTGTGGTGTGTGTGTGTGTGTGCTTGTGGCTTTCCTGTTTTTGTTTGTATACGCATGCTGCGCTTGACATGTCCTTAGGTTTGTTTGAACTGAAATTTAACGCGTCAAGCTGAGCAGCTGCCCCAATTGCTATAGTTATGCGAGCTCACGATAGCTTACCCTGGCTCCTGTCCTTGAGCTCCTCTAGAGCTCCAGAGCACTTGCATCATTACTTGGCTTGGATTTAAGTTATGTACTGGCTAATGGAAATCAACTGCCATCCAAATGACCCCGAACTAGCACTATGATAAGCATGCCTACAGCTGGCACAGACTCCCACACCACTTACACTTCGAGAAATGAAAGAAGACTCTTTGCACGCATTTAATTTGAATTAATTAACATGAAAATCGCTCGTTTTCTCTGACAACTCAGAAAGCGATAGACAGATTTCAATTCTCGAAATTCTTTAAAGTTTGTTTGCCTCCCACCCATTTCTCACTGTGCATGCTGCAGGCATTGGGTATTAATTGAGATATTTAATACGCCTGGCAACTTGGCCACACCAAGCACCATTTCTATCTGTCAAGGGTATCAGGAAATTTGACAGCACTCGTCTTCAAGCTGCCTTCAAGCTAACAGCAAGCAAGGCAGGCGGCAGGCGGCAGGCGGCTGGCGGCAGTCCTTGCTGTCTTGTCCTTAACAAAACAATTATGCGTCATGAATAAATTAGCAGCAGGCGTTCCTCTGATGTTAGCACTAATCAATTTGCAACCAAGTAATAACATTTAAAATTCAAATGCCAAAGAAAAAAACGGAGAAAAAAGCCAAAAACAATTTACGCCTATAATGCAAAAGGCGCGAGCGACGCCCGGCACATATGGCAAAGCCACGCAGCTTAGGCCCTGGCCATGGCGGCACTTAGAAGCGAGCCAGACAGCTGCTTAGATGCTGCCTTGCCGCATGGACACGGGCAGCAGCGACTTTGGCGCGTCCTCTGCAATATGCGAAATTAATTGTCTGTTTGTTGCTAACAAATTTGAATTTAAACCGCATGTACGCTGGCAAAATGTGTGAAAATGTTCGGCGGCAACTAACGAAGCGAAGACGTTGCCACCCGCCGTGGTGCCACAGCCGTGCTCGCTGTACTTGCTGTTTAAAAAAATACCCTGTAAATATAAGAGTCTAAGTGTGGGCATGTAAGACGCAAGGCGAGCCAAGCTGATTAAGGTGCAGCTGTCTGCATGAATGTCTTTGAATTATTCTCTAGGACCCCTGTAAAGTGCATAACAAATAAAGAAATCAATCAAATACGAACATTTGCTGAGCAAAGCTTAGTTTTTAACTTTTTACAGGGCATCTAGCAGTCGTTCATGCTCACTCTAGCTATAGCACTTCTACTTGTTGTCTTTGCCGTGTGGGTGCGTTTGTTGGCCTAGGAAACAACTTGAAGTTGTTGAGCTTAGGTTGCTTGTAGCTGTTGTGGCTGTCGCGTTGCTGTTGTTGTCGATGTTGTTGTTGTTGTTGTTGCTGTTGTTGTTGCTGCTGGTACTTTACAGTTAGCCGTGCAGTTTGCTAACTGCTCGTTTCTCGCAGCGTTGGCTAAAAGTTGCTGCGGTATCTTGGCCAGCATTCAACTTGCCACGTACCAAATGCCAAGCAATTGTCTCCACTAAAAGTCTCGACCAATTGTTGTTGTTGTTGTTGTTGTTGTTCTGGTTGTTGTTGCTGTGCTCAAAGTTCTGCAAGCAAATACACCCACACACAGACACACACTCGCACACCCACTCACACACGCGACTCAAATTAATTACTGCTGTTTTCGGCGCTTATTTGTCTTTGAAATTTGTTTCTTGAGCGAAATGTTTGGGCGAGGCGAAAGCAAAGCCAGGCAAGGACGAATCCTTGGTCTTGGACCATGGACCATGGGCATTTAATTTGCTGTAACTGCTGCTGCTGCTGATGCTGATGCTGCTGTTGTTGTTTTGTGTGTTCTTGCTGTTGTTGTTGTTGTTGTTGTTGTTGTTTGCCTCTTTGCCTATTTGCTATTTAAATTTAATTTGCATTACTTAAAGAATTTAAAAAGCAAGAATTTCTCATGCGCAAAGCGACGACCAGAAACCCGCAAGGGTCCATTGCGTACTCAGTTGGGCACGCCCCTCTCTCGAACACCCCAGAACTACATTCGCCTGCGTCCCGTGCTGCCGCCGTTGAGCAGCTTTTCTGCTTGAACATTTTTATTTACTTGCGGCCTGGTAATTTCTGTTTATTCTTAGCAAGTTTTTACGGCCTCAGCCTCAGCCTCAGTCTTTGCCTCAACCTCGGCCGAAAATGTCTTTTGTAGTTGAGTGTTGTTTTTTTTCCTCCTTTTCCTTCTCGACTCGGCCAGCCTCAAGTTGTTTAAAAATTTGCTGCCCAATGTCCTGGCCGCCATTTACATTGCCCCAACCTCAGTCCCAGCCCCAGCTTCAACCCCACCCAGTGCCCAGCACATTTACGGCCCGCTCTTAACTTAAAGTTTGCGCAATAAAATGCTGACCCAACATTACGCATACGCACCATTGGCCGCATAGTTGTAGCCTTGCTGTTTGCTGGCTCCTGGCTCCTGGCTCCTGGCTCCTGGCTCCTGGTTCATAGCGAACGCCCTGCTCTGGTGGCGTCCACAAATTGCATATTACCACAAAATCAATTTACATTCCTAAACTGATTTTCCGTCCTGCATATGTAATAGCCATCTAGTACGCCACCCGGCGCGAGTGCACACGGGAAATTATTAAATTTAAATTATGTTGCTGCATGCAACGCTTCCTTCACGCTCTCCAATTAAAATCCAGCGCGACACTCGACCTGGCTATGGCTCTAGAGCCGTAGCTGGTCAGCCGGTCAGTCCTGGACTACGCACCAGACACTGTTCACACCGTTTAACCCACGATGTTTGCTGGGCGAAAAAAAAACACATTTTTCAGAAATGAATTTATTTTTATACAAATCGTTTGTTTTCAGTTAAATCTCTTTTAGAGCAGCTGAAAATGTGTGTAGAAAATTTTCTGTTTATATTTAATCGGACTTAAAAGTTGCAAAAATTCTGTAGGTTTTTACAGTTCACTTATTCCTGATAATTTAATAATATTGCTTACTTGCCAAAAATTTTTAATATCAAACAAAAAATATAAATAAATGTTGGCCTATATTTGTTGATAGAACTGAGAAATATTTGCAATCCACAAAATGCCTAAAATTCCAAGCTCAAAAACTACTATTTTTATGACCAGAAAATTCATAGAAACTAAAATATGCAAAATATAATAAAGATAAAATGTTTTATAACTTACATATATACATATATGATTCTAAAGATATATTTTAGTATTATATATAAGATGTATATGATATGATATAGTATGATTTAGCGACGCTATTTACCTGTCAGTGGGTTAAGCTGGGCTCTGGGCAGCACAAGGAGATACAGTTTGTGTTTCAGTCACAGTTATAGCCAGGACCATGTCTAGCACGTACATCAAGACAGGTGCTTGGTCTCGGCGACCGCTGCTGTTGCTGCTGCTGCTGCCTGCTCTCTGCTGCTGTAGTTGGCTCCGTTTCTCTATTGCCCCATGCGGGAGCCATATGGCTAAAAATCGCGCAACAGACTGGGATGGCAGCTATATTGCTGTGGCTGTGGCTGTGGCTGTGACTGTGACTCCGGCTTTCACTTTTAGTGCGCGTCGTGGTTGGCGCTCACGTCGTCGGCCATTTAAGCCTTAAGCAGCCCACTTAGTGGCACAGACATAAATCTGTGCTCCAAATCCGAGCAATTAAATGCATCGTAATTTAGCCTGGCGAACGGTTCGCAGCGCGCGCTCTTTAGTGCACAATTAGGGAGAAGTACGCACAGCCGCAGCCACATCCATATCCACATCCTTGAAAAGGACACGCACACACTCTCTCATACACACACACACAGATACACACGTGTGCGCCATTTTGTTTCGCTTTGCCACGCTCCACAATTTCTTATTAATTGACGTGAATTTATGTATTTTCGACGCGTTATTGTTGGCGCCAGAAATTAAAAAATATAAACAGACAACGCGACTTCTACATCACCCCACCACCACACACACTCACACACACACACACACTCAAAGACACATAAAGCACAAAGACAGCGAGGAAGAGAGAGAGAGAGTGGAAAGGAATGTTGCCAAAAAGAAGAACGCATTTTTATGGCACTTGGCAATTAGAGAAGGGCGAGCAGCGGCAAGAGCTGCAGGGCGGCCATTGCCCATGGGCGGTTTGTAATAATTTGTTTGCTTTTTATTTGTGCTTGGATATCAAATGGGCCACACCCACCGCCCCACGGGCTCAACTGTGTCCAGTTGCTTTGTTATTGCCAGGTTAATGGGGACTTGTTGTTATGGCCCGCTCGGCCCACTCGGATGTTAGCTATTAGACGGCTATTAAATAATTGCTGGCAATTCAAGAAGAACACACAAAACACACACACACACACACAGAAGGCAACAACCGCAGCAGTAGCTGTAGCTATGAGCTGCTTTTTTATTGAAGCATCTAATTGCCGACAATTTGTGGCAAACTCCGCTCAAGTGGTCGAGTCTTTTGGTCACTTTAAAAGCAGCAGCAACAGCAGCAGCAAATGTGTAATTTAATAAACATTCAGCATTCAGCTAACGTTCTAGGGTCAAAGCGGCAGAGCAATAATCGTATTACCCAATGCAGTGCAACAATAATCAAGCCAAAAACTACACACACAGAGATAGAGAGAGAGAGAGAGAGATAGAGTGAGCGAGTTAGAAGGTAAGCGCACCTTGATGGGAAATCTAAAACCAGAAAAGCCGAAAACCGAAAAAGACCCAAAGGCGCCTGGTCTGGGCTGACCGACCACAGAGGAGCTGCAGCCGCAAACTGAAAACTTCGAACTGAAAGCCAGAGCTGCCAGAGAGTTGAGCACATCGAACTGCTCGCAGATTAATTAAATAATATTTATTTGTAGCTAGAACTTATTAAACAGCTGCAGCACAAAAACAACACCTGCTTGCAAAAGCCATCAACAATTAAAACTCACAGCTGTTAGCTTAATTGTTAACTGCAGTGCCTGATAAATATATATATAAATATATATACTTGTGTGTATGTGCAGTATGTGGGCAGCAACAACAACAACGACAACAACGGCATTTAGGACACTTTAATTGTTTTGCCCTGCACAAATTGCAAATGAACACGACACTCGAAAAGTTGCCCTCGTTCTGCTGCCGCTGCTACTGCTGCTGCTGCCGGCAACGATTCGTATACGTAACAATTTCTCGTATGGACTAAACAACATTTTACAGTTGCCTGCATAAATTGTGCTTAAAATGTAATCATGTAAATCGCAAATAATTGAGCGAAAGCAGAGCAGACAACAACACCCCCTAAAACTAAACGTTGCTTTAGCTTTCAATTTGCTATGAATGTGTGTGTGTGGTGTGTTGGTGTATGGTATATGAAAAGTCGAGTGGACTCGCAATTCAATTATGCAGGGCAAATATCTTCTAATCCTCTTCAACCCCTACCATTTCACTTTAACACAGCTCGAGTGTTGTTGCCTGTCGGATCGTTATGCTTCTATGAGGACTTAAGTGTGGTCTTTAATTATGTCTCTAGCTGTGGCTATGTGTAAATGAATAAAGCAAAATATGAAATGGTCCTTAGATGCCATCCTGCAGATTCAGAAGCTCCAGAAGCCCAGCAAATTACAAAAACATCCAGTCAAACTAAGCCGTTTTAGTATTTCACTTAAGTATTTTCAATGCAAAATATTTATTGCTTGGCCCCGCACCTCGTGCACCCCTTGCCAACCAACCTGCAGCTGGAAAAACCCACAAAAATTACATCAATTTCCTTGAATTGCTCTTTTTTCACAAAAAAAAGGTGTATAAAATATGTTATGTAGACTATTTGATAATATTTTTTCTATTTTTAAGCTAAACATGAAGCAAGCTGAAGGCAACAACAAAAATTAGAATTTTATCGCCACTCGTCAGCCTGCAGTTCGATCGCAAACTTTCCAAATTGCATTTGTTTTGCTGCCCACAAGCATATGCACTGGAAAATTGCATTTGTGCAATTTCTGCTGCATACCCTGCCCTTTTCGGCAACTAAAAGTATGCCACACTTTTTTTCGTACTGCAAATTTATTTTTTTTCCGGCTACCTGCTGGGCACTTCTGTTCGCCTGGTAGCTCAGCCGAATTTTCGTTCAAATTTTGTGCCTTAACGATTCGAGCAGCCCCCACCCCTTGGCCTTATGCAACGCAATTTTTAACACGCTATAGGCTTGGCTACTTTCTGGCCATTGCTGTTCGCCTGTTACTTCAGCCGGATTTTGGCTAAGTAATCGAACTGTACCGCCGCCAACTGGCATGCCATAAAATTATTTTTTACTTTTTTAAGCTACTTTCTGGCTACTTTCTGAGTATTTCTCTTCACCTGCCGCTTCGGCTGGATTTCTGACTCAGTATTTGAACTTTACAGCTAAATCAGACTACTTACTACTACTGCAACTATTTGCTGGCCAATTTGTTTGCCGAGTATTTTGTCTGCCCGCCATAGCCCATTTTTGTTTTTAAATGAGAAGTCAAGTTTTTTTTTTGGTTTTATAAGCTTTTGCTTTTAATATTTTCAATATTTCAATGTTTTAAAATATTTTACAATATTTTTACATTTATTGTTTGAAGCTTAAATTAAAGCAATTTAATGCAATTTGTTTTTTAAATATAATATGCTTTATAATTTTCATATCTTAAAGGGAACAGAATAAAGATATTAAGAAAAATTTAATACAATTTTATTTTAATAATCATAACATAATTATTATTATTATTGCTACTTAAAAACTATTTATTTTGATTCTATATGTGCAGCCTTCATCCAGTTTCAGCCTTTCACAACTGCTGGCTCCACATTTTATATCCATGTCCAAACAGATGATTGGCTGTGAAATAGAAGAGAGAAAAAACATATTTAGTAAATTTAAAAATAAATATTGCTCTTAATTAGTTTTGGGCTGGGATATCAAACAAATTCTGGGACATGGTGTATGCAATATTTTCGACTATGAAACTATGTGCTTTTGCGATTAGTATAAATCAGCTGAAACATGGCAGATTGTCTGCTAACTTTGCTTGTACGAAAAACATTCTTTATATAGATTTTTTGGATTTGTAAAGATCTCTAATTTTGACAGAGATTATGTACTTAATTATATCTTATCAACTGCCATGGATTTTAAAGTTATTTCATCTCATGTTGCCAGTAAATAATACTCGTTTATACTTACATAGAGGAGATGTCATCTTTTCCATTGTCGTCAAAGCCAATATACCCTTTCCTCAAGCAACTTCTAATAGATATGCGTTTATAGTGCTTCTATCTGCTGACTGTAGCCAGCGGCTTTTAAACTCGAGCAGGCTTCTTTAGAGAACTGCAAAAAGTTAACGCTCATTTGGCTGTTTGAAATGTTTGATGTGCTTCTAGCTCCTCGTCGTCTTCTTCGTCTTCTTCTTCTGCTAGGCGTTGTTGTTGCTTTTCGCAAAAAATTATCGTAAAAGAATTTTACCTGAGCTACGTGACTGCTGAACTTAATATCCGTTTGTCATAAGCGTTTCTAATGCACACACACACACTCACACACAACAGTTCTAGCTGCACTTAGCACACACACACACACATACACACACATACATACGACTTGCACGTACAGCAGCTGAAAGAGCAGGCAGCAATGGCGCTCGTCGAAGGGGTAAACGTGGCTAGCTGGGACTGTTGAGGTAGCTGTAAGGAAGGCTGCGACGCGTTGTGAAAAACAAAAGCCAGCGACATTTTCTAGCTAAATTAAGTATTTTTAGTATTTTTTTAGAAGTTGTCTGAAACTTGTGCAGAGCGCGTGCTGTAGCTATTGTTGTTGTAGAGATTGTTCTTGTAGATGTTATTGTTGCTGTTGCTGTTGCTGTTGCTCGGCGTCCTATCTATGTCTCTGTTGTCTGCCAATGCATGCGCAAATTTTACGAGTATATTTCTGAAAGGTTCCGCCGTTGCGCGCGACGCTTTAATTGCATTTTGCTGCTCGGTGTTCGCTGCTGACTGCTCGCTGCTCTTGGGCACCAGCTACTGCCGCTTCTTCTTTAAATAATGCAGCGCATTGTCTGAAGCAGTCAGGTGAGCAGCCACGCCTTCACAACCAGCAGAAGAAGAGGAAAAAAGAATCAAGCCAACGACTGCTGGCCAGCTATAAAAGCAGCAGCTAGCCAAAGTAACTCAGCTTTTTTACGGCTGCTTTTTGCAGCCACAAAGACACGCAGGCTGCCAGCAGGAGTCCATACGCTTTCCCATGCAATTTGTAGGGTATAAATTATGGACAGAGAACATAGATAGAGTATGCTGCTTGACAATCATTCTCTACAACATTCTACTGCACTTCTCTGCAGCTAAGTTCAGTTTTTGTTTGCAGTAAGGGTATTCCCACGCCGTTCTTTTCTTTCGGCCGAGAAAGTTGCCTTTTGTTGCTTTTCTCTCAATTTTGTTGACATAAAAGCGACGCGACTGCCATTAAAGAAAAGTGTAGCATACTTTTGAGGGCCTGGCGCAGATTTCCTCAGCCTCTGCCTCGGCTTCGGGTTGGGCGGCAACACCAGCGAAGGAAAAACGCTTTTCGCAACGTTGTTATAACCGTGCAGTAAGAAATTTTCCAACACATTTGGCCTGCAACTTGGGGCCAGACTTGTTTTGGCCAGTTGCTTTTGTCTTCCTTTCCTTCCTTTGGCAGTTAACCGTACGGCTGCCTACATCTTCTGCTGCACTTGTTTCTACTTCTACTTCTCCTTCTTCGTGCAGTCATTTTCCTGGGTATTATTTCTTTTTGCCATTTCGGGCGCATTCATTCTGCTGCACGTTGCACGCTGCCCGTTGAGCGTTGCGCGTTGCGCGGTGCCGTTGTCCCTGGGCAAATAATTTCACTGATAAAAGATTTTCAACGCATCTTCTGCTCGCTGTTTTGCGCTTTGGCAATATGTTTTTCAGCTGCTTGCCCACTTCTTTCTGTTCCTTTTTTATTTATTTTTTTTTTCATTTTACTCCCAAAATGGGAAAATATAATATAGGCGGCGGCGTTGGCGTCGTCGGATGCGCCCTGTAAGTAGTTTACGCGCATTTAAAAGAAGAAGCCGAAACAGAGGAAGACCCACTCAAGACAAAACGCGACCCAGTGGCCAAGTCAGCAGCATCTGGCGTCCTGCAGCAACAAGAAGCAGGAAATGAATGTTGTGCAGGCCAACAAAACGTGCCACGACAACAGCAGCCAAAAACCAGTCGAGCCAGCAGTTGTTGTTCTTGTCGTCAGTTAATACCCTTTAAGGAAAGCCCATAAACTACTTATGTATATATACTGGATCAGAAGCGAGAGTCGATATAGCTTCGTTTAGCTGAGCGTTCATTTCTCTGTTGCTTTTTTTAAATTTATACTATATATTTTCCATGCTCTAGTCAGCATATATTTTGGACTGAGACTTCATATAGCTGTCATGAAATATTAGTGCTAGCCTTAGCCAAATATAGGGTATTCCATCTGGCGAATTCAGCTGGGCATTCAAAATTTCTTTAGTCTCTAACTGAACTGCTCATTTCTTTGTTGATGCCACCTTCTGCTGCACTTTGTTGCTGTTTTGTTGTCTCAGTTGCTGCTGCCACTTGCAATGGGCATTGTTTGCTGATTTCACTGACAAAATGAAACTCAAATCAACTCGTGCATTTCTAATGCGAGTTTATATGCTTTATCCCTTGAAATTCGTATCAACGGGAAACAACTATCATTTGCCACGCCTCCGCATGCCTCCACGAGTACCACCGACATGTTCTGACTTTTATGGCTAGTAAATTTTTTCCTCGCCTTGCGATTTTCTTATTGAAATGAGCCAAAATGTGCACAATGTTTGCAGCCCGAACTCTTGAGCAATATTATCTCTGCTAGCAGGTCTCCCCACAGCTCCAGCTCTAGCTCCAAGTTGCCATCTTCAAGTCGCCATCGCAATCGCAATCCCAAAAACCCAATCGCTGCTCGGCAGTTTGCCAGACGCTCAGAGTCGAGCCAGTTTGTCAGCTTGTCAGCAAGTTGAGTGTGGAGCTAAGCATTAGGATGCCATGAGGTAGAATGGGGCGTGGCAGTAGGTGGTCGCAGCTGCTCACTTAGTTCAGCCCGTCTTGCCGTTGCTTTTGTTACTCATTTATTTTGATTTGTTTACCATTGCGATTTATATTTGTTCGTTTTCGTTTTTCGTTTTCCGCTCTGGAAAATAGTGAAAAGAGCGCGCAGAGCAATAAAATTAAGCTCGGATTTATTGACCCATTTCAGTTTGACTCGCTATAGCTCCTCAATCATCCCTCTCTCTCTCTCTCCCACACACACACACACACACACACATACTTCTTCCACTCACAGACATGGCTAGCTGTCCGTTTTGCTTTTGTGCAACAACTAAATTAAAATGTTTTACTAATCCCGACAAGTAACGCTTTTAATTACTTTTTCTTCTCAAATGCACACAGCCACATTTGTAATGGACCAACGCCCATAAACACGCCCACGCCCGTGGCCAGGGCCATGCCTATTCGATACGCTGCTTATCCTTTCACACACACACATATACATATTTTATGATAACAATAATAATAGACTGTACAACAATATTTATATATCTGATAACGAGCGACAGCCAGAGAAAGAGAGAGAAATAGTTTGATTTTTAGCCTTGGCAAAATTGCTGTAAAATTGTACAAAATCTTTTTTTGGCATTTAATTTAATTAAAATGAAAAACAAACTGAAAATTATTTTGTGCATAAATCGCATCGAGAGCAGCAAACAATGTTTCCATTTCCATTTAATTTCAACAACATTTTTCGTGTCATACTCGTACAACTTCCAATGCATTCTCTTTGGCTCAGCTGCAAATAAGCTTGTTATCGGAAAGCTTTTCATTTCGTTGACAAATCAATTTTCTTTACAAAAATATTTTTGTTATCCAATCAATCGGGTCAACAAAGCTAACTATGCATCTAAGTGTGCATGTGTGTGTGTGTGTGTGTGTTCCTTGCAGACTTTTGACAAATTTTTATAATTGGCCCTAGAACTTGAACATATCGAGAGCGATACTCTGATATCCATGAGCTTAGCTAAGATAATTTGAAAAATTAATTGGGTTAGATTTTGTGCTTAAAGAAGTTTTAGAGATTAGATGCAAAGACATCCCTTCACTATAAATTTACTAAACTGTTCAGATTGATCAAGATTTTTCATATATGTATGGGATATAGTGTATCCATGGAATATGATTTTATTTTACCTTGCTCTTTACACTAATAAAACTTGCTTCACTTAAAATGCTATCCATCCCACAAACTAGTCGTCCGATAGCTGTAAAATTTGAGGTAAGTGTTAGCCAAGCTGCATATGAATTTGTGGCTGTATACAGCGACATCTAGCGGCCAGAACATTACAACAAAGCAAAGTGACGATCGCCAGGAAATAGCAAGTTTCGATATCTAGAGAAGCAGCACCCCTTTGGCTTCCAGCTTTCGAGTGCAGTGCAGACGTGATCTCAACATTGACTTCATAAAATGAATGTCATCTACGTAACCTAAATTAATCCCATAATCAATACGATTAGCCAAAAACTAAAAATTTGATACTAGCGCCATCTATGTTAGAATTGATCGCTCTTATAAATATATATAAATACATAGATTATTAGCATAGATAGCTTGACTAACAGATTCATATTGCCTACTCTTAGTTAATCTATCACACATTCACTTTAGTTGAGCTCCGCGCTCTTTTCTTCTCCAATTACCTAACGCAATTTTAATTTATTGCCAACTTTTTGCGTGGCTTTGTCAACTCATCAAATATCACGTATACGTCGCACTCATTTGGCTCACTTATTTTATTAGCTAACACGAATGCTTTACAATTGGGCACTTCGAATACGTATGCATCCCAGCTGGCAGCACAATAGGTGTTAATTAAAAATTTTAACTCACAGACAAGCGATTACAACAACAACAACAACAACAACAATAAGAGGAGCAGCAGCAGCAATAACAAGATAAGCAAACGTAATTTTCAACAAAATCTCATTAAGTGGCTCTTTCTCAGCAACGAGCTGCCAAGCAGCTGGCATTTAGTGTACGCTTAAAAAAAGTCAATAAGAAAACGAAATGAATGAAAAGCAACAAAACGAAAGCACGGCAAATGGAGAAAGAGTTGATTTCATTCCGCTTTGCATTGTCTGCATTGTTTTGTCTAACCTCCTCTTTTTGTTGTTCCTAATTGTAGTTGTCTCTCGCTTTCGCTTTCGCTCTGTCTCTGTATCTGTCGCTAATATCCTTGTTGTTGTTGTTGTAATTTGTCGCTATTTTGCATAGAAAACTAACTTTGGAAATGTGATTAGCGCACAAACGTTCGATTGAAATTCAAGTGCTTGCCACAAATAATTAATTCGATTCAAGTCAAAGCCAAAGCCAAAGCCAATGCCGAAGCAGACGACGACGCCGACGCCATAGGCAAAAGCCACTCAGAGTGTTAGAGTGCTGGCTAGCAGGCACCATATCTGACAGATGTACATCATTAATGCTCAAATCTCCACGCTGATGATACTCATTAACATAAAATGTCCACCTTTGGACATGGCCAAAGCTCAAGCACCTCACCGCACCGCACGGCCATAAAACCAGCTCACTTTTCACACTCATTAAAATGGACGAGAGCGAGCATGATAAGGACCACGCTTGCTACAGCTACAGCTACAGCTACTGCTACAGCTACTTCTACAGCTACTGCTATTGCTCAAGGACATCAGCAAGTGTGTGTGTGTGTGTGTGTGTGTGTGAGTGCTGATGGCATGTCCTGCAAGTGCCTGCTTATCGTCGCACAGACTTGACGTCAATCTGACGTCAGCTGCGCCGTTCAAATTTCAAAGATACGCGCTTGCGAACCCTTTTCGCAGCCGCCTTTCAGTTGAGACCTCGGAAAAACCAACAAATAAAAATACCAAAATAAAGAGAGCAAAACACATTTAAATGTAATCTATTATCTTAATTCCGACACAAATTGTTTGCTACGTCTCGCGCTCTGCCCTCGGCGCGCTGCCTGCGGTGACAGCCGCGTTCTTCTTCATCCTATTTCGTTCTGCTGCTCGCGCTCTCTTAACCCGACCAACCCGCCCAAGAGCTGCCCCAGCCCCTCACCAAATAATGCCAAACGCCATTTAGCAGCGTTGACTTGTGCACCCAGCACCCCAGCACCCCAGCTCTCTAGCACCCAGGCTCAAGGACTGGCAATTCAAATGCCAGCGTAGGACAGCCAAAGCATGCCAGCAACAAGGAGGCGAACGGCAGCCGCTGAAAAGCAAACGCTTATCGGCCGCAACGTAAATCACCCAATTTACCATAAATAAAGATATGTACATATTGTCAGCGAGCATGGGAAATAGCTTAGCCCACTGGGTGGCCGTCGTAGTAGCTGCCGCCAAAACCAAAACCAAAACCAAAACAAAACACCTTATCGCTGGCAAGCACATCTTTAAGTGGCTGTCAACGTGGCACACAAGGGTGGTTGGGCTGATGGTTGGTTTGGTGGCTCGGCTTACCCGCTGGCGTCTGTTGGCCGCCAAAGGCATATAAATCTGCATGCATGAAGTGCAGCCAAGTGGTCAGTGTGCTTAGCCGAAATACAGCTGAAATTACACTGTGAGAAAAGACGTTTGATAAAGAGGAGAGAAACAAAAAATGTACTAAGATGAGCAAGAAATTTGAATGAAATGAATTGAATTTATGGAAAAATGTAGTCGAAATATTAAGGTAACTAGTTGCCGAAGTTTTTGTAGCCAAAATACACTGTGAGAAAACACATTCAATATAAAAAATGGAACTAAAACTCTTCTCCCACATGCTTAATCAGAACAAAAAAAATCCTATAACTTTCAAGTTTTTCATGTGAAAAAATTAAATTTTATTTTAATTAGGGTAATCAGAATTTGTCAATGTCCTCTTTACTACCACTAAAGAGTATCTCTAGCTGAACTAAGCCTTGCTCCACGCACACAAAACTGTTTGCTGAGCCCTTTCATTTTCTTTAACCGCCAAGAAAAAAAAAACGCTTGCCTTTGCCTTAGCCTCTGCTGTCTTCGGTTTATTTTGCAAAAGGCAACATTTTGCTAGCTGCGACACGCGATTCACCACTTGCCACTTGCCACTCACCGCCACTAACCAGCTCTTCTCTACTCTTTTCTTTAGCAGGCAATGGCACAACAACAACAACAACAATAACAACAGCAACGACAACGACAACGACAGCCCAAAAGACGACAGCAGCAAATCGCGATTATGACGATGATGACGAGCACAACGACAGCAACAATAACAACGACAAGGACCAAGATGAGGACCATGGCCAGCAGGCTAAGGCTGAGGCTGAGGCTGAGACTGAGCCTGCGACTGAGTCGAAGCAGGGTAAGCTGCAGCAGCAGCCGCAGCAGCAGCACCAGGAGAGCAAGGACGAGGCCAGCAGCAGGCCGCGGGCAAGTCAAAAGCGTGCAGCACAAACGACACAATCGCGAAATCCCATCAGACGCGCTCACAGCGAAAGGCATTTGTCTGCCCCGCCCAGCTCGATGTCGAGGCCACAGCCTGGCCAGGACCACGACCAAGACCAGCAGCAGGAGCAGGAACAGGAGCAGGCAGAAAACTCGGCTCAGACCCCATCGCAGTCGGGTGTCATTTTAAATTTTAAGGACACAATGGCGCTGCGCATAAAAAGCAACCGCAACGACTCGAGAGATTTATTTCAAAGGCGACCAACGGAGCCGCCACCGCCACCGCCTTTGCCCAAGACACCGACCGCAAACGGATTAGAGAAGCAGCAGCCACAGCCGCAGCAAATCAATAAGTCAACTCCTGCTCCTGCTCCTGCTTCCGCACCGCCGCCATCACCGTTTCGACAGCAACAGCCACAGTCACAGCAGAGAACTGTGGTCCGGGTGGCGCCCTTTAACAAGAGCAGCGAGGTGCATCGCCTGAAAATCTCGCACAGCGAACAGGACGCACATCCCGTGCAGCTAGAGCACAATGTCACGATGCGCTGCCACTCGCCGCATCCCGATGCGGATGTGGCGCCCAAGAAGACATCGATACTGATTAACGGCGACGATTGCTACTCCACCATGAATCTCAGCGCCGATGCCGCCCAGCCGCTCTACCAGTCCTCCGTGGTGGTCAATAGCCAGACAGCGAACAGTGTTTGCATCAATGTGAGCAGCGCCGAGGAGCAGCTCATACAGCAGCACAATCTGCTCAACACGCTACGCAGCCAGCATCCGAATCTGGCTGCCATTATACCGATTAGGAGCAGCACTGCCAGCGAAGTGAATCTACAGCGTTCCGCCTCATGCATCTCGTCCACGTCGAGCAGCTCGACGTCGAGCAGCAGTAGCTCGAGTGGTCGCGGTCGCACCCTGATCCGGCTCGACTATGACAAGGAACTGACGACAGCTGGCAACAGGCATTCGGCTACCACAACCACGCCCATTAATACGCCTTCGCCGCCAGCTATTTGCTCAACGCCGGCTACTCCACCGCCGCCATCGCCTACATCTAGCGCTGCGCTGGTGCCGCACGAAACGGAGTTGCTTAAGATTTTACGTAATCCCGTGGAGGCTGTCAAACGGAATCTCGTGCCGCATGTCTGCGGCTTGCGGCTGCCCGCAACGGACGCCGAGCGCAGCAAGAAAATGCAGGCGACACCAACGGACGCCACGCCCACCAAGGAGGCAGCGCCGAGCAGCGGTTTCATAGCCAAGTTGTTGCAGGATCCGATGCTGGGCCAGGTGGCCGATGGCTTGGAAACGGACACAGTGGCAGAGCTGATCGAGCACTCGCTGGCGCGTTTGCAGCGAACGCGCGAGGCCATCGACATGAGCGGCACCAAAGATCACGACGACATGAACCGGCTGATCAACGTCTCGTTGCAGCGTGTGCGCCAGGAGCGACAGCCGACTGTGGCGGTGACGACGACGACGACGACCAAAGAGGAGGATCGTCTGTCCAATCGGGGCAGCATCAGTTCCGCCAACAGCTTCGCCTCCGCCCACAACTACGAACTGTTCGATTTTGAGGCGGCGGCGGGCAATGAGTCCGACTGCTATCAGAGCTGCTCGAGTGAGATGACAGCCGCAGGCGTTCTGGAAGAGGTGGCGGCAGAGTTGGAGCCTGACACAGAATCCGATGTGGATGCATCCACACGCGCCAAGTTCTATCAGCTTCTAGTGGATGCCACTCTGGCGGAGATCGAGCACAGCACACATGCAGAGGCCGAACATCATTATGAATCTATCAGGCATCACGGCGATCCCATTTATGAGGAGATCAACGAAGTGCCGCCGCCTTTGCCTCTAACCGCGCCACCTTTAAGCGATGCAGATCTGGACAAGAAGGCGGCACGCTCCATATTCGAGGGCGCCTCCAAATACGATATACTCTCGTACCTGGTAGACGCCAAGGAGCGCGGCTTGGTGCGTGAGGAGAGCTTCGACTACAGCAACAATCCGAAAATCATCGAAGAGGAGGCCACCGATACGCTCAGCGAGCTGGAGAAGCGCGTCAGCTGCGACGATAGCCACAGCAACATGAGCTCCTTATCGCCACCGCCTCACAACTTCATCTGCGGCAAGAGTGGCAGCGATGTCGAGCGCCAGGACTCGGGCGTTGGCTCCGAGACAAGCAAATCCTCGCGTAGCAAGTACCAGCCAGCTGTGAGTCCTTTGCATCTGTGTGAGGACTGTGACAGCGCTGTGGAGACGCAGCTGAGCGAAACGGGTGTCCTCTATGCGCCACTCGTGTGCCGCAAGTGTGGCAAAAAGCGTGTGGAGCGAAAGGAGATTATCACTGAGATTGTGGAGACAGAGGAGAAATATGGCCGCGACTTACAAATCATACTGGAGGAGTTCTGTCAGCCGATGCTGGTGGCCGGTCTGCTCACCCAGGAGCAGCTCTCTGCAATCTTCCTCAACACGGAAGACTTGCTCGAGAACAATCAGACGCTGGCCGAGCGTATGCGCGACGCCCTAGACATTGCCCTGGAGCAGGGCGACGATGATCTGTTGACGGTGAACATTGGACGCATCTTTCTCGACTTTACCCAAATGCTGCACGCCTTCGAGAGCTATTGTGTGCGGCAGGCGGGCGCCAGCCTGCTACTGGCCAATCTCGAGAAGGAGAAGGAGCTGCTGCGCATCTTCCTGAAGGTCTCTCAAATGGAGAATGCCGTGCTGCGTCGCATGAATCTCAACTCGTTTCTGATGGTAAGCGATTGGTCGATGCTCAATTGTATTTTATATTCATGACTGGCCTCTAAACGTCTGTTTCGAAATCCCCTTACCTCTTTTGCTGCTTCCCCTTCTTTTGTATCTCTCTCCAGGTGCCCGTGCAGCGTGTCACCAAGTATCCATTGCTGTTGGCGCGTTTGTACAAGGTGACGCCCGCACACCTGGACGGACGTGAGCTGTTGAAACAGGCGCAAGAGAAAATTGAATTGCATTTGAATCACATCAACCAGGAGGCCAAGGATGTGCCCACCAAGCTCTGGCGTCGCATCAGCTCCTCCAGTCCCAATCGCCGTGCCTCTTGCGAAATTGATATGATAAACATCAAGCTGCGCAAAATGGCCATCGACATACTCGAGTGGAATCACGATGAGGTCCGCTTTGCCATGGAGGGCAAGCTCCTTTACACGCAGCCCACCGACAGCAACTGGAAAAAGGCGCGCACCATCAAGCTGACCCCAGTGAATGCGCTGCTCGTGACCAATGGCAAGGTAAGTGTGGAGGGTAAACGTAAAGCTAAAAGGGAGCAGTTGGGCGGAGCTCGCTCGAACACGACCTGTTACTTCAGTTCCCGGTCACGTTTGACAAGCGACAAACGACGCTCGGGCGTTAGACATGAGGTGTGGGCAATTAGCGAGCGCTGCTTGCACCTAATAGCCCCCGCTGCCTCTCGGCACAGGATAACGCCTGCTAAACTAGATTTCAAGTGGACTGCCGGGCAGAAGATCGAGCCGAGAGCATGTGCGTACCAACTGGATGTCATGGCAACAGTTTTGCCGTACGATAAAAGATTTCAACAAATCAGAGCAGAGCCGACTGGGTCCATCGGTGTGGAGTGGCGAGCGAAGGAGAAACTAGGAGAATGCCCGTTGACGCATCGAGTGGAACGGAAGCGCATCCGGCCTGTCCTAATGAAAAGTGCTTATCCAAGCAACTATCTGCTTTTGATGCCTAAAAACAAAACGAGTTTCCACATTCGTAGGCGAGGCATAAAAAAATAGCAAAATGTGCTCTACTTAAAATAATCCATGACTAGCAGATACCCTGCAAGCGAACGCTATAGAGCTTTGGGCTATGTAAACAACAGAATGTATATCGTAAAGTCTTCTAAGATTGTAAAGTAAAAGTGGCATAAGTCTGTGATATTCTCTTGATATTTTATATTATATGAGAAGATACAATCGAGGCATGGATCAATATAGACACAACATCAACAGCATATATCCTCTTCCACACCTCGTCTACGTTTGCTGGGTATTTAAAAAAACCAATGGCGTCAAGTGGGCCACAAGCCGAGTATCCCAAAAGGCCAACAGGGTGCGCCGTGTAGGGAGATGGGATTGTGGCACATCGATGGCGACGCAGTGCGTATGTCACTTGTTTGGTTTTTCTGCCCTGCTCTAAATTTTTGCAAAAGCCTTACCCGACAATTGCTCAATTCAAGGCAATTTTTTTTTTTGCTTGTTTTTTTTTTTTTGTTTTTTGTTTTTTGGTTTTGTTTTTGCTGCTTGTTTCTGGGCTGTTGTTTTGGGCGCTGATGCTAGTTCGAGTCCTGCTGCTTGTCTTGCTGCTTCCTGCGGCAGTTGTTGCTCTGCCTGCCTGCTGCCTGCCTGACAAGCTTTGTGTGCCCGCGTTATCTGTAGGCAGCTCAACGCTCCACGCTCCACTTTTTCTAGTTGTAATTTTGTTTAGTTTCGTTTTACACAATTTTCTATTTCTACTTCCATTTTTCCTTTTTTTTTTTGCAGCCAAGTACCAATTATAGGGCAGAGAAGGCCACGTCGGATAAACTGAATTTCCCGAAGCACAATGGCATTCGGGAGGCCTCGCTGCTGATGGTGAAGGAGAAGTGCGGACGGTATACGCTGACACGGGAGCCATTGTATCTGGACAGATGTGTTGTGTGCAGCGAAGCGGATTGGGATGATTATTTCGAAGTGCAGGAAATTTCATCGAAGGACACATTCATATTCAAAGTGAGTAGACGCCAGCTACACATCTATACCTATGTAGCTACGATGCCTCCTGTGCATTGTTTTGACCCCTGGCGCCCCCTCCTCGCATTTGTTCGGATTTGGTTTCGCCTGTTGTCAGTTGACTTGGCTTTTAAATGGAACCGTTTGCCTTTTGACTGCACACCAGCAAATGTTTGGGCTTCGTTAGTTTTGCCCCAGTCGTTTGGCGGGTTTTTCCCATTTCCCTTTTTGTGCGGGGCTACAAGTTTCAGTTTTCGCTTCAGGGGCGGACTGGCTGTGGACGTGCCCAAACCAGATGATCTTACCAAGTTAATAGAGCAGCAACAACACAATTAACACAGCTAAAAGAGCAGGCAACAGCTGGTTAGTGAACACAGCTTTTAAAAGCCAAATAACTAGCGGAAAAACAGCTGACAGTAAAAAAATGTGTGAGAGTAGAGATTAGAGAGAGAGAGTGGGGAGTAGAGAGTAGAGAGTAGAGAGTAGAGAGTAGAGAGTAGAGAGTAGAGAGTAGAGAGTAGAGAGTAGAGAGTAGAGAGTAGAGAGTAGAGAGTAGAGAGTAGAGAGTAGATAGTGGACTACATAGTTTCCTTTCTTTACAGGTGGCAGGTGACAGGGCTGCAGCTGCCGAAAAGTAAGCAAAGCAAGTTAACAGCGTGTGTGCAATAGAAGAGTTTTGATGGTCTTTGAAATCTCAAATATCCTCAAATACCTATGGGAGCTGCACAATGCCCGTTTCATATAGTACAGCTTTCGTATTTAATAACAGACAGGCTACGCACACACTCGCAAACGCACTCATAGCACACACACACACACACACACACACACACACACACACACAGAGTACAGCGCATATAGAAATCCATTTGAAATCCTGTCTAATGTAAAGCGAGACGCAGCTTCACTCATGCGAATTTTTTTGTTGCCCCGGGGTTCCCAGTTAAGCCATCGGGTAGATGATTGCGGTGGCTGGCTGCCATGAGTCTCGGTTGCCGGCCCCCGTTCTTGCGTCGCTCTGCCTCTTTTACGCCCTTTTGAAGTGCGTTGAGGCAGCGCACGTAAAGTGCCTGCCAAAATGAATGACATTTATTGAAATTTAACAACAAGAGAATGATGAAAAAAAACGTGGAATAAAAAGAAATTGTCGCTGCGTGAAAGGACGAGTCAGGCTTTGCATAAATTGCGGCGTTTAGTTACGGCTAACTGGACACGCAGACACAGACGCACGCACATATGACACCTGTCCAACTGACGTTTCAATCAAATATGTCTAACACTTTGACAACATATGCTCAACTCACTTTCTCTCTCACTCTCTCTCTCTCTTTCTCTCTTTAGGCTGAGGATGGCCTACGCACTAAGCAGTGGTACACACAGCTGCAACATCACGCCCAAGGCATGGGGGCGTGGCGCAAGCGACGCAACGCATTGGCCAACATAATGATCAACGGAATGCTGACGCGCACTTAGCCAACACCGACGGCAACACTTTGATAATTGGCATTTAATGTGTATTTGATGCATTCTTATTAACCAGCAATTGAATAATTATAGTTTAAGTGATATATATATATACAATTTTATATACAATTTAACCATAGTGTTTACAACAAATACACCTACACAGATACAAAAAAAAAACAGAAAGTAAATGATATACCTATATACATATATATATATATATAACACTCTATAACAACACAATAAACAAATAAATAAATATATAAATTTATTAATGACGTGTTCAATTGCATTTTAATTGAGTAATTCAATGAAAATTCAACGGAATCTTATTGGGCGAGAATAGCTGTTACGATTATGATTGGCATTTGGGTGGGAAAATGTTGATTACATTTTCACAGAATAGCCGCAAAATTGCGCAAAGTTTTGCCAACTTCTAGCCGCAAGCTCAACTACAAAAACACTTTGCACATCATTGCAAATATTTAAACAAACAAACAAACCAGCATATATGTATGCTATGTGATGTTTGTATATGCGTAGTTGATTAAAACATTTTAAATCTCATCCACAAATACGAGCGAACAGCAATAACAGCAACAACAATAACATTTAACAAACGCAGACAGACACCCAAGTGGTTTCGACTTTGGGGTTTTATGGCTCTCTGGACTGGGCTTACGCTTTCCACAGACCTTACACAGACGTATCCACTGGGGAGTTTATTGCTTGTTTAATTACACAAATAACTGAGCAGATTATTATGGTTAAACACGAAACAGTAATTGTCATGGCCAGTCACAGCAATTGCTTCGACAATACTGAATCGAAATCAAAGCAAACACAAGTTGTTCAAGCTTCAAATACCCTCTAGAATGGAATGTGAAGTGGAAAACTCAGTAATAATCAGAATGTATTATGAATGAATGGAAATGTGAAGAATATGTATTGGGCGTGGACCCACATCAGATTATTCTTATATAGAGAAGCTAAATAATCAGAGTAGAGGAAATATTGTAAGATTTTAAAGAGAAATAAAACCATGCAAATTTAGTCTAAGCACAACTGAATATTAGTTTTCAAAATATTATGTTTATCTCACAAATTTTGCTAACCACTACTATTTTTATGAACACACCTTTATACTGATACCTATATGATTGAAGTAGTAGACCTAAGCCAACAGCCTGCTTAGAGTATATCAAAAGCTGCATTAGAAAATGTTAACAAGTGAATGGAAATGGATAAATTAACCATATCAACTTGAACACAAATATAATTATATAATCAATACAAAATAGCTAAATGCTTTAATGACGGCTATACAATGTGATGATAGCACTCTTAGATATACTTCGAAATAAATCAATCAGAATCAAGTGTGCTTCAACTCGAGAAATATGAAAATAAAACACTTACAAACTAATACGATTCATAGCTCAATCATTGTACTGCAGTAGCTTCCACACTCAGCTTCGTTACTTAGTGTAATTAATATCTAATGAAGAGCTAAGATGTAAAATATTTAAGCATAGTTACGACATGTCAAGCCAACACACACATATATGATACATAAAGTATGTGTGCTCATCTATAAAATATGGAATATTTGATATGATGATTTTATTATGATGCGGTTTACACACTTGGCTGGGACAACAAATAATTTGTGGCTGTTTGTTAATACAACAGCAGGTTGGCTGGGCCGAAATGAAAATCGTTTGCAATGGCGCCTGCGGCGCATCGAAGCCTTTGATGGCTTTCGTTATAAATGTTACTAATACGCCACGTAAACAAGTCCCAAATCCTTTAAAGCAGCCCCAAAGAAAGCCGCATGCGGCAAAATTGAAAAGCAAAGCCAAACTCGGAAACGATAAAAGTGGCGAGGCTATGGAGCAGAGGGCTGGCGAGGTAGGCGAATGTTGGCCAAAGAGAAAACTGCATGCTGAGCGCAATTATGCTGGACAAACATTTGCCAGGACAGCCAAACGAGCAGAGAGGGAAAGAGATGGACAGAGACAGAGAGAGAGAGAGAGAGAGAGAGAAGAAAGTTTTTTTTCCTACCTCAACGTTTGGCACTCTACATTAGCTAAGGCGCCCATTGCCGGGATGTGGCACTTAGCATGCACCTTGGCACACGCATCAATACACAGACAAACACGCACACACACATACACGCACAGTGAAGCTCTCTAGCTTTAGTGTACTCCAGTGCCTGGTTGGCCAAACACAGACTTCAGTTCCAGTTGAGCAACAGAACAGACGCCGTCTCGCTGTCTCTCAGTCTCATTCTCCATCTCTAACCCATTCTCAATCGCAGCCTCCCTCTGACTTGGGCTGTGGAACGTGTTATAACAATAGGGTGTCATGGTGGCAATATATGCCACTCCCATTCTCGGCCCACTAACACACAAACACACACACACACACATACACACACACTCTGGCTGCTAGTCGGGCGACTAACACTAACGAGCAGTAAAACAAGTTTAAGATTTGCCGGCACACAAATAAAAACACAACCAGAGCCGGGCCCCTCAGCTCCCTCTCTCTCGCTGTGACGCCGCTGGCGGATGCTGAGCGGAAGTTGGGCTTTAGCGTGCAATAACATAACCAAGGCACGTAGCACAAACACGGTACATTATATTGTATAAGCAGACTTCATTACGGTATTTAAACAGAATATCCACAAATTCTGACATGTCGAATGCGCCGCACCAAATCTGAACAATGGGCCAGAAAAACTACAAAAAAAAAAAAATAGCATTCGTAGTTTACAAAATCAATGAGTCATTGATATATGGAATATATATGACTATATAGATATATATATATATATATGTACTAAAATACTGCATCAGTAAATAGGAATACCATGATAATTCTTATTCTGCTAAATAAAGCACTAAGAAGGTGGACTGACCCTAACTGGTTTATGAGAAACGAAATGTTACGTAAAGATTTAGCGATTCCTATAGTTGTAGAAGTTTTCAAAATGGATGGATAGACAGGCAGCTCGGATCTCAGCTTGCTATCACAAACAAAAGATGAAAGCAGAAAAGATTACATACGCCGGACAGCAAAGGAATTTAATGCGCTTGAATTATTGTAAAGTAGAATAGAATAAGGAATAAAGAAGTCTAGACTAACGATATATATTTATGCTGGCTAAGAGACCCACTCACTAATTAGGTTTGAGAGCTAAATGCAATATGTATCTAAACATATATGTATAAAGAAATTCTGTGGTTACTCAAAATCATAAAACTCATTTTTGCTTTATTAACTGCGCAGGTGACGGGTATCTATGTCAAAAATGTCTAACAAATTGGTTTCTAATTTCAAAGAATATTCCATTCTCTATACCTCTCTCTTTCTCTCTCTGTCTTATATAACTCTCTCTCTATCTCTCTCTTACGCTCTTTATGTATGCAGCTTAAAGCCTTTTTAAAACACAAAGTTTCGCAGCAGCCCATTGTGCCAGCGGGGCGTGCCAAGACACACACTAGCTTACAGACTCACACACTCACTCACACTCACACACACACGGAGATTCTCACACTCGCACATACCCACATCAAAAGTCAAATTGTGAGCAGCGAGGCGATTCGAACTACTGTATGGAGTCAGAGCCCCGTCTCGAGTCTCGACTGACTGGAGCAGTCAGGTCTTGTAAAAATGCATCACGTAACCCGAAGGTTGGCCACGGCGCCTGGCAATATGATTAGACCCGCAGTCTGTGGACGGGCCAAAACTTTTGTCAGCAAACCGAAAGATCCCCACGCAGCAGGCGGGGCAGTTGGTGAGCAGAAATCAGCGCCATATGCAGCCGCAGACCAAAACTAAAACTGGGCAATAAAAATTTGTCGCCCAGCCAATAAATGTGCCCAAAAAAGGCAACAAAAAAAGTGAAGAGACTCAGAGGCAAGGGGAATTCACAGCTGAGAGTTGAGCGAAGCGAAAAACATTTTCATTGCTGCCACAAAAAAAAAAAAAAAAAAAAAAAAAAAAAACAGAAGGCAAAATAAAAACTAAAACTTGCCACAGGAAGGTGGCTCAGGTTGCTGTCCAAACAGATTCCAAGCAATAAAAAATTGAAATTAAAACTTCCACTTGTGCAGCTTCTGCCTGCCGCTTCAGCAGCTCGCTCCTGTCCACTGGCCACTGACTCGACCAGTCGAGCCAAATGCGACACACTTTTCACTCAAAATAGGCCGTTCAAATTATGAAAGCCACAAATGCGGCCGGCTACAAATGGCCCCAACAATGGAGCAGAGCATGCCTAGCTAGGTCAGCCAAATGGCAAGAGCTGCGTTTGGGATTCGATTAAGCTAAACGAGTGGATGCATTTCAGCTTTAATTTTGCGTGATATATATACTCGGATATGCATACACTAAGTAATTGGCAGAGTCACTGAGAGACCGATGATTGACTGATTGACTATTGGGTTGTACTTCAGCACAGCTTACAGCTGTATCTGAGTCAAAAGGAATGAATTACCAATGATTGAAATACAATATTTTGTGACTGATGTGATGAAATCCTTAGCAATACACAGGCTCCAGCTATATATTTTTTGATTGACAGCTCTAGCCATACATTCATTCAATCATAATATGACTGACTGAGTAAATGACTGGCAAAGTAATTAGCTAAGTTACTGGGAAACTAATAGCTGATTGACATACTCATTGACTGCTGCTATATCAGCACAGCCCATAGCTCAATCTGATCTATGCTTCAATCTACATCGGAATGATTCAAATACAACTTTTGTGAATGAATGCCTGTCCTGAGTGATAGCACAATTAATGCAATCAGCTCTCCATCCATTCAAGCATAACAGAGTCGAATACTCATCATTGACGAAGCGGAAAATGCGTAAAAATAAAATTTTAAGCTTAATGAAAGTATTTTTTCCCGAGAAAAGCCATCGCACCGAATGCTATTTCAATATAAAATTTGTCAAGCACTCCAAATTTTTATAATAACAATAAAAAGACTTGACAAGTTCTCTATCTCTCTCTCTCTCTCTCTCTCTATATATATATATATATATATATATATATATATATATATATATATATATATATATATATTTATATATATTTCTTTTTTATTGTTGCTCTTAGCCCACGCTGTTTGTGTCCACTTTTTGCTCGCATTGCCGTCTGAGTGCTCAATAAGGTCAATGGGCAGACTTTACATTTTTTTCATTTTCATTTTCATTTAGATTTCCATTTGCATTTTCATTTTCATTTTCATATTCATCATTTGCATTTTTTCATTTTAGTTGCTCTGAAAAAATCAAACAAATTGCAACCAAAATTTAATTGTTTTTCTGTCAACTGAGCCGCGCTCTGAGTGGGTGAGTGTAAGTGTAAGTGTGAGTGTGTGTGCGACTGTGTGAGTGCGTGTGTGTGTGTGTCTAATCAGTATTGCTGCGCACACACATGCAGCATATTTCACACATCGTAGCAGCAGTCGACAGAGCCGCCTCATAAGAATAATGTGCGACACGTTCGAGCATAAACCGAATTAAGTATACGCCACGTTTGCCAGCTAGTCAGCCAGCGAGCAGCCAACAGACAATCTGAAGCTGGAGCTGGAGCAGAGCACAGGGACAGCAGCGGGAACTGAATGGACGCGTGGCCACAAAAACCAACTGCACACACGCAAACACACACACACACACAGTCGCACAGTCGCTTACAAATATTCACAGGGACAAGCTAACACTCGCATTTTTATGCGTTGTAGCAGCTCCAAAGTGGCAGCCAAACACACACACACACAAGCAAACACACGTACACACACATACATAATATGGTTCCTTTGGCATCATGTGCTAAATATATATGCATACATGCATGTGGGTGTGGGTGTGTGTGTGTGTGTGTAAGTGGGTGCTTATATATATCTATACACTCAGAGAAAATATGATTCAAATATATTCTCTCTATATATATTTAAATATGCTTATAACAGCCGCACTACTATTTTAATGAACACTGCTGTCTATAAATAGATTTATATATTTATTTTATTTGAGTTCATAAAAATAGTAGTGCTGCACTACATACACAAATAAAAATATATAAATCTCAATATTCGTATCAAATTGTTTTTAAAATCTTGTCTTTATTATTAAATTATGTTGTCTGACATTTAGTGCTCAGTTGCACTACTATTTTAATGAACACAGCTGTATATATATTTTTAAATTTCACACATATATAATTATATTTTCATTATACGCTATTCTTTAACTATGATTTATTTGATTTTTTTTATTAATAGATAAATAAAAATAAGTATAGATCAGCAAAAGTTTCTTTGAGCAGCTCACACTTGGAGTTATTTAATTCTGTGATTACTCAAAGAAATAGTTCAAGCTCAGCTCTAGTTGGTTAAAGCAATTCATTTTGTTCGGCTATTCATGAGCTTAGTAGTTCATGAACTAGTAGTTCTATTGAACTATTCAGCAGTAGATGTGACGAGTGACTAGACAAGTGTATAAATGTAATGCATAACTAAATGAATATTACATAACCTGTAATGAATGCTGAACTATGTCAAATGAACTAGTAAATCAAAAAATCAAAATAGTTCACAAATCGAAAAAAAAAAACAAATTAAACTAGAATATTTCCACTTTTACTAGACACTTAGCATATAAATTGAAACTCTTCATCAATGCAAGATCTCGTGATCTTTTCGCACACTTACACGCATTTTCTGAGAGTGTACGACTGAGTGCGGCAGCAAGAACCAAAAAGTTGTGAGCGGCGAACGCCGTGCAAAAGGCCAACAGCGACGGGGCGACGTCTAAGTGAATTTGCCTTAGTCAAATTTTGCGCCTGCCCTGGTCTCGTCTGGTCTGGCCTGGCCTGGCCTGGCTTGGCATTGCCTTAGGTCAGGCATTGGGCATTGGGCAACGTTAAAGGACTTTTGGCAACTGCTCCTTTGGGTGTCTTGTGGCGGCGGCTGCGGCTGCTGCTGCCGCTGCCGTTCCTCCGTGAGAGCTGCATGAAATTTGCATTAATTTGGGCGCTGCTGCTGCTGCACAATAAAAACCAAATTATTTCAAATTTTCAAATAAATCACAAATTTTGACCAAAATTCAACACCAACAACAACAACAACAATAACACCAACAACAACAACAACAACATGAGCAGCTGCTGTCAAAACGCAGCGGCCAGCGACGTCGACGTCAACGCCGACGTCCATCATCGTGACCATTGCCGAGTTCACTGTGTCAACGGCTTCGGCTATTGAGTGCCGACGAGCGCAGCCGACGGCCAACTGCAGAGCAAAGCTGCTGACTAAAGCGCGCGCTTGAGCATTACGAAAAAGCTCAAGAGTAAACTGAGTGACTCAAGCTGAGTGCAACTCAAGCAATGGGTGGCATCGCTGCACTGCAGCGCCATTGAGTCAAGCAGCGGCCGCAGCAAAAGACACTTGGGTTTGTGTCTCGACTAAGGCAAGGTGCAGCTCTCAACACGAAAATTTCCATTTTAGCAGTTTTTTAATAAGTGCCGTTATAAAATGTTTGCCCAACCAAAGGATTTTCAACTTCAAGAAATTTACATACATTAGCCCTTATGGGGACGGCGGCTGTGCTGGGGTGGCGGCGGGTGTTTGTTTTGTTAACCGGCTCAGAGGGCAAAGCAGGCAATTCAAATCCTTTTACTTCCGCTTTAAGCAAAACAACGATAAGGCGTACGCTGAGACAGATGCGTCTGATAGCAAAGATTCACACTCAACCCCAGCACAGTCAACGCCCCCTCCTCCACCGCCTCCTCCACCACACTAGCTCCTTCAATGCGTAAGAGAAAAAAAAATATGATTACATATCGTATATTGTATATGGTATATTATGCACGGAGCTTGCTACCCCGTGCAGGAAAAGGGTTGACAGTTTACGCAGCTCCCCTTCATACAGCTCGCCCCCTCCCTGCCAGCCTCCTGCTCCTTACAAAGCGGAGACACTTTTAAGGCAATCAGCGCCCCAGGCTCAAACAACATAGCGCATAAACAAAAACAACAACAGCAGTGAATTATAGTGTGACCAGTGGCGAGTAGTCGACCTGGAGATACCCTGTAAGAGTCCATTTTTGTGAGAGTTGTAGCTCGGCTTGCCGGTTTTTGCTTAGTTCTATGTGAATGACTTGACTTCTTATAGACATAAGCTACCAGAAAAGGAAGATAGAAGATAGAACTAACCGACTTGCAGATACCCTGTAGCAACTTACCCGAAGTTGTCTTTCAACTAGACTAGCTCTAAAAAGAAATTTAAGTTTTTAGTGAAGAGAAAAGACAAAAGAATGATAAGCAAAGAAATGATATGATAAAATAATGAAATATAAAGAGAAAAGCAGAGTAAAGTAGAGATGAGAGAATTTTCATGTCCTACAAAGCTGACTCTAGATGTTTAAGCAACTCTAAAAGCCAAAGATGACAACATAAATTTGTCTATAAATCATTCGGTTCAGATCATTTATAGCAAACAAGACTCTAAACTCGCAGCAAAGGGAAAGAGAGAAAAGAAGAGAGAGAGAGAGCCTAAAGAGAAGAGACTAAGACTCACAGAATGCAGAGCATGAATATCCAACTTTCATTTATTCATCACAATCCTGCAATCAATATACCCCACTTCGTTCAGCCACGGTGCAAGTATTGCAACAACAACATTAGCAGGAACAACAACAACAATGTCGGCATTCAATTTTTAATATTTGCCTTGCAAATTTCGCATAAAATGCATTTGTTGTCTGCATGCGAGTCAGTCGCCGCCTACTGCCACGCCCACGCAGGGCAGCAAGGAGCCAGAACTCCTACTCGACGGCACACGGTAGGCAACAGGAAACAGCCAGCAGCTGGGCATGCGAGGGAGCGGGCACAAAGCAGGCTCAGGCGACAGCAAGTGGGGAAAGTGAATGGGAAAATGGAAAATAGCAAATGAAGAGCGTGGGCAATGTCAACACATGGAAATTGCAAGGACAACGGCAAAAACTGCCACGACTAGGTGAGCCAAGGAATAGTGCGATATCGAAAAGGGAGACTGAGATAGGGAGCGGGGACTGCAGCGGAAGCAATAAATTGGTTAGGTAAAAAGCTTGTCCCAGACGTAGACACATAGGCAAAAACCGAAACGCGAGACATGGCCGTAATTTGTGAGAGCGAAGGACAGGGAGGGCGAAGAGCAACAGAGAGGGGAAGGGTGTGCGCAGGCTATCACACGGAGTGCAGTTGCTTTGAAGCACAGTCAGCTATCCATAAAGGTATTTGCCCATGTGACTGAGAACTAATAGAAAACGGGCAGCGGCAGCGGCAAAAGCAGAAGCAGAGGCAACCGACAGGGACAACAATTATGGCCATAATATTTAAGAGACGGCAGGAAAATGGCTAAACTGGTTACAGTTATGTCTGAAAGAATTACCCACAGAAATGTATAAATTTATATGGCAAAAAAGTGTGAACTTAAGCGAAGATTAAAGTAGTTAGACTCATATGGGAAGCAAAGCTTGGCTAAATACCCCTTATAGATATAGCCTTATATAATGTATAAAAGATTGATAATATACTTCAATACTTACTCAGCTTTCAGCAAATTGCTTCAAAATGATGTTTTTGATGTGGTTTGATTTGAATGATGATGAAGCTCTTAATTGCTGATTGAACATCTGAAAGGACGCTTATAGGAAGATGATGAGGTTATGCTGAGGTTACGCTAAAGCAAAGAGCGCTTGCTTGGGATGCAGTTGATTCATATAACTTTAATACTTTAGCAATCAATAACTTCTAAAATATATATGCAACTCGGCCGACCTAAACAAGATTACAGATATATCAAATATTACAAGTTTGAACACTATGAACATCTCAACATACAAACAGACAGAGACATACATGAAAACTATAATAGACAGACAGACAAGACAGCTAGAAAAACGCTCTAGGCATATACCAGACACACTCAGTGTCTGACAAGGCCTATCTAAGACTTGCTTCACACTTGCAGTTCACATCGTGGCTCAGTCGACGTGCACCTTCTTGATGGCCACACTGGTTATCTCGGCCTCCTTGAGCTGTTCGTCCGTGGTGGAGTTATAGATATGCTTCAAGTACAAATTGAAATAGTCGGTATAGTTCATCGGTGTGGAAATGCGATGGGTGCGCACCGGTAGACGCGGCGACAGCGACAACATGCTCGCCCACTGCCCATCGCAGAGATCATCGTAGCGCAGCAGGCCCACCTCGTGGCCGCCCAGGTCGCCTGGTCCGCGGCACATAGGCTGCTGGCCGTCCCACAGCTTCACCACGAACTCGCGTATCCAACGGGCCAAGTACAAGGCGCGACAATCGCAGTGCCAGGGGTTCTTGTCCAGCTTAACAGCCACCAGCTTATCCAGTCCGTGCAGTGCCCCATGCGGCAGATACATTAGCTTATTGGAATCGATGCGACTGTGGCGATAGGCAAGCCAAAGGACATCCAATGAGCCAGAGTGCTTAATTGAAGGGCAATAAACTCACAGTTTCTCCAGTTGGGTGAGCGGCTCGAATGCCCGGGCATCGAAGTGCTTCAGTATATTGTTGTTCAGCATCAGTATTTGCAGGCTGGTCAGGCCCTTAAAGTCGTTGGCCTCCAGCGTTGTCAGGTTATTCGAGAAGAGCGTCAGTCGCGTGAGTGCGCTCACCTGCAGAAAGAGGCCGTCGGGTATGCTGCACATGGAGTTCTGGCCGAGAAACAGCTCGTTCAGATTCTTCAGCTCGGCAAAGGTGTGGCCATCAATCTGTATGAGAATGGCATTAGGTAAATGGATATCCAATTGAGCTCAATCAAATGGAATGGAAACTTACATGACTGATGCGATTCATGGTCAGGTCGAGTGTAACCAGATTCACCAGATTATTGAACAATGTGCCCGAGAGGGAAGTGATGCGATTGTTGTGCAGCTTCAAGGTGCGCAGACTCTTTAGACCCTCAAAGAAATCGTCCTCAATCTTGGCTGAAACCGGAAACTGTCAGTCAACCAATTAGCTACTATAAATTCAATTTATTGCCTCACCAATTTGATTCAGACCAAAGTCCAGGGCCTTCAGCTTAGTCTGATAGCGCATGCTGCCCGAGACGAGCTCCTCGATTCTGTTGCGCGACATGTCTAGCTCCTCGAGCATTAGCTGATCACGCAGCAGATTTGGCGGAAAGTTCTTGATCTGATTGTCGCACAGATTGATGACGGTTAGGCGCTGGGCATGATAGAACAACGACTCGGGCAGCAAACTAATCTTGTTCTTGTTCAAATCCAACAGATTCAAGTTGCGCAGCTTCCAAAAAGTTCGTGGATCAATGTCCTCCAGCTGGTTGTTCTGGATGCGACTGCAGCAAGAGCGACAGAGTTAAATACATCAAATTAAATAGAAAGAGGTTTGACTTACATCTGCAATAGGCTATCCAAGTCCTGAAAGAGATCGAAGGGCAGAAAGTCGAGCACATTGTTGGATATGTCCAGCTGCTTGAGCAGAGTCAGGCCCCGGAAGGTGTCCTTGTGCAGTGTGGAGAGTGAGTTGCGCGACAGATCGATGGCCACCATGTTCATGGGTATCACCTGGCTGACGGGCACAGTTTTCAGATTCGTGTTCCAGCAGGTAAAGCTCTTGGTGTCCGGATTGCAGCGACACACACCAGATGTGCAGTGGTTCCACTCCAGCTCGCTGCCACTGGCCAAGTGCCAGATGGGCTGCTCCACGGAGCGCAGTCGACTCTCGATTTGCCTGACACGCTTATCGAATTCCGACAGATTGAAGATGGAGGTGACATCTCCGCTCACTGATGAGTCTCTGCTCTGACCCCCTGGCCTACTTCTGACAGTCTGCGAATTGGGCGCCATCAAAGTGGTCAGCGTGTCATTTGGCAACGCTTTGATAAGCAGCAGCAGCTGCGAAATGATCCTCAGCGTCTCGCAAGCGTTCAGCGTGCAATTTCGCGTGCCAGCTGAGAGCAGTGGCATAAGATATCTCTGCCGGAACTCCTCCAAGGCCTGGGCATCCTTCGTTTGCTGTGAGTGAACCAGGGAACAGTCCAGAACCAGCAGCAGCAGCAGTAGCAGCAAAAGGCAGACGAATATCCGATTGAGTGAACACGACGACGACAACATGGCAGCCACAATGAAGTGGCTCGCGAGCAGTCGAGGCTTATTTATACCCCTTCAACGGCTGCATAATTCACGTAATTTGTGAAAATTTGCACATTTGCATCCAGCAATTACCTTAAGTAGTTCAGAAAACCACATGGGAGCCACGCTGAGCAGACGATCTGTCGTCGCAGAAGCAACTATACACTTGTTACGCCATAAGTCATAGGCTTATACTATTAATCTCTCTATAGTTATTAATATTGTTCATAAGAATATATAAATCATCCTTCATTTTGTAGCTTTAACTATGTCTTTCATCAAAGACATTTTGACAACCTGATCATAAGTAAGAATTTATAGCCTAATCCTGAATTTCTGTATGCATTCATATACTTATCAGCTATATGACTAAGTATATATATTTGCAGCTATGCTCATAAAAATAGTAGTGCGAATATATTTACTCATATAAATACATATGTTAATTTAAATACTAGTTTCAAATTGTTTTCAAAATATTATGATTATCACATAATGTTGCTATCCAACATTTCAGTCGCACTACTATTTTTATGACCACACCTATATACAATTTTAAAATAATTTCTAATACTACCATCATAAAACTGAGTTTTTGCTTTAAAGGGTATATTTAGTTCGTTCATCACAAGTCAATGGCACAATTCAATTAAAAAACGGCTAGAAAGTATAACCAATCGGAAGTTGAAGATGGAAGAACAAATCTTACTTTATAAAAACTTGACTTTATATATAATTTGTTGCTCAGCTAACATACAGTTGTGGTCATGAAAATAGTGGGGACACATAGTTTTGGACGGAAAAATTTTTAGATAAATATATCTTGAAAATAATTTGAAATGAGTTTATATAATCAGCATTTGTAACTGTCACTTAGCAGCGCCCTCTATAAACAACTCACCACAACTACTACATGTGCCTAGTATTTGAGCAACACATCAAATATTCCCACTTTTCATTATCCCTTTATAATCTGTCACACGTATTAACTAGTCCCACTATTATCCTTAAAAGTGGGTAAATTACTCATTAGATGGCGCCTTCAAATCACAGCGAATTCGTTCAGGCGCCACCTAGCAGCATTCCTTTTAGGTGTGCAGCGCTGCCTAACGTCAACTGTGCTAAGCAAACTAAGCGCCATCTGGCGTCAGCATAAATTATCACATTTTTATATACATATAACTGCTGAATATTTAGAATTTCATATTTGCCATCTTGGGCACAAAGGACTTGAAGGCCACCTGCAATGGCGGCACGCACAGCAGATCCGCAAGCCGTTTAAACTTGGCCAACATAGTGTTGGGAAAGGCTAGTGCACCCTGGTCATCCACATGGTGCATGTTCAGCTTTTCCGGCTCGCCAGGCATCCTAACAGGATTCGATGCATCCATCGGACTGCTGCTGTCGATGCACTGCTTGAAATCATCCAGTCGCTCTTCAAAGTCCGGCACAAAGACACACGGATCCAAAGCGAGCATGACAAGGCCCAGATTTGACATTGGACACTTTCCATCTTTCGTGGGCATGGCTTGAACGCGCGTCGCATAGTTGGCGCCGGACATAACGCCACACAATATATCAATTATGGTGGCCAGGCAATAGCCGCTACGCCCGCCCGCCGGATTCAGCCGGTTAGCCCGGAGCGCCAGACAGGGAAAGATTGTGGGTTGGCCGCCCTCGTCCATGGCCCAGTTATTCGGTATACGCTCATCATTTAGGTACGCCCACTCTACAGCGCCCATGCTCTTTGCACTGGCTGCCATGTCTAGCATGAAATGAGAGTCTTTGCCGTCTGCGCCAAAGGCTAAGCAATTGGCCCCAATGCTGGCCTGCTGGCCACCCGGAGCCACCATCATGGCTGGTGTGTTCGAAAGCACTAGCCCGATGCAGCCTCTGGCCATGGCTCGGAAGGCATACCACGAGGCCATGCCAATGTCATGGGATCTCTTAGCCACCACAAAGCCAATGCCAGCTTTGTGTGCCTTCTCGACGGCCAGATCCATGCAATAGTTGCCCACAAAGACGCCCATGGCGCTGTGGCCATCCACATGGGCAGTTACCGACGTCTCGTTGATGATCTCCGGCTCGGCCACAATGTCCACGGCGCCATGTTGCAGATCCTTCAGATACATCTCCAGCCGACTAATGCCCATGCCATGGATGCCTCTGTAGTCCGCAGCGAGCATAATGTCGCTGATGCACCGCAGCTTCTCAAACGGCACGCCCACCCGCCGCAGGCAGTCGTGAATGAATCGACGCGCCTCACTTTCGATGACCAAAGAGGTGGGCATCGTGTCCTTGGCAGAGTCGCGCTGTACGACCGGCTGGCCATAGTATCGTCGGCATTGAGAATGTCTAATGGTCGCCCCTTCTAGCAGTTGCCCGAATTTGCTTAACATATTCACTTTCTTTTTGAATTTCAGGACAGGATTTCTCTATTTGTTGGGGTTGTTAGTTATGTGAGTAAATATATTTAAATTTGTTGATTGGGATCGGGGGATTGGATTTTCAAAACAGTCTACGGATTATTTGATAAACGTATACAATATTGAATATTGAATATGGAATATAGTTATAGATATTAGTTTAAAGCCGTTGAGGTCAACACGGCCACGCCACGCTCATAGAAGCTGTGCGAATCCTGGCCAGCGGCCACAGCCAAGTCCACTGTGAAGAGCAGCTCCGTACGCGTGGAATTCAAGTAAACGGGCAAAGTTAGTTTGCTTACCCGCGGCTCCGACGAGATTCTGCAAAGCAACACGAATTAGTCAAGCTCAAATGAAGGAAAGATATTGTGGGCAATACTCACTTGATCCACTTAAGTATAGTTAGGGGCAAATCCATCATAATAGTGGAGGCGAGTAGCAATTCGTTGTTCTTGCACTGGGCGCCTTGAAGCTTGAGTCCGGTGACACCAAAGCTACTGTCCTTCTGGTCGGTCTTCAGGCCTGCATCGGTAATAGTCACATCCAAAGCGAGCTCCTCCAACGACCAGCTGTTGGCTTGAGCCACACACTGCCTGGTGGCCGTGATGTACGCCTCCGGATTAAGCAGACCGCCCAGCCAGACGGGGAAGCCCTGCAGCTCCTTGGCTCCAGCCTGCGAAACGAGCTGCGACACTTTCTGCAGCTGCTGCACACGCATGCTAAAGTCCGTGATCCATTGGATGACGGTGCAGCCAGCGGGCACGGTGTAGCGCTTCCAGCCCTTGGGTATAATGCCACGCACCAATTCGGACAACATGGAGCGATGGTGATTCGTTTGCTTCTTCTCACCCTGGCAGATCAGCACAACATCCTGCAGATCGGAGATGACCGTCTGGAGAAGGCGAGCACCGCTGGTCACCTCGCGCTCAAAGTAGCGATAGAGCGGATCCTTGATGTTCTCCACGGTGCGCTTGAGCACTTGCAAACTCTTCGGTAGGAGCTCTAGCCAGGCGGTGGCCGAATTGTGCAGCGTCTTCATCCAGGACGGACGGCCATCCTCGCTGCGTCCCACGGCCAGTGCAGATTGCTCCGACTGCTCCTCGACGCTGTAGGCCAGCTCATCGTCATCCTCCAGCTGTTGCATCTTAAGCAGCTTGCTCACCAGATCCGTGCCTCTTGTTGTAAGCAACACCTTTTCGGCATTGTTCGGCAGACCCAGCCAAGAAGGTGTTTGACGATCCGTTAGATTTTCGATCCACTTGAGGAAGTGATCACGTCGAGTGCCATCCGGCATGGTAATGTGTCGCAAACCACCCGATGCGCCATCCACATTGGCAACCAAAGCGAAGTCCGCCTCGAAACTGCGCGCCGTGAAGAGTTTCTTCAAGAAAGAGGTGAGCAGACGCTGATCGAAATCGTTGTCAATCTTGCCGCCATAGATAGACTGGGAGAGCAGAGTGACCAGCGCATCCCAAGGCACCTTCTCTGGCGGCAAATTGGTACGTCCCATGGCCGTGGTGTCGATCCACGTATCCAACGTATCGCAAGCCACTCGCAGATCCGACTCATTGAACTCGTACTTCTTGGCCCAGCCGAGAGGCACATAACGCAATCGCTCCTGCACAATGGCATGGAACCAGGCCAGCAGGAAATAGAGTCGAGCACGCTCACTGGGCGTCTTCATCATGCGTGCCGCGGGCACCGTTGAGAAGGTGCGCAGCAGATTGGCTCGAATGCCTGGCGGTGGCTCGAAGACGAAGATGCGACCGGCACGTAGAAGGTTCACTGGTACCTTGGGATTGATTTCCATGGTGAGGAAGAGACGGAAGCCGGAGTGTGGCTGCAGCGAGTGCATTTTCTTCTCCAACTGTACCAGCCACTGTGGAGCCAAATGTACGTTCTTAAGCAGCACCCAGCGACCTGTCTTGCAGGCCATGTTGATGGCACGCTCAGCCTGGTTAAAGCCCTCGGCAGAACCGATGGCAATGCTCGAGATTTGTTTGTTCTGTTCGGCGGCCAAGTCATCCACACGACCCGAAGCATCAAAACCGGGCACAGAGCATAGCAAAGCAGGCGTATTGCAGTTCAACTGCTTATCCACCACGGCCGTAAAGTCTAGCTCCTGCTCGGCATTTGGCATATAGTCAACGCCCAGCACCGTGTTGACCACATTGTGGGCAGCGGCTATGACGCGATCCGGCCGGAAGGCCTGAATGAGCAACAGCTGATGCACAGAGCTCGCAATGGCGCTCAGGGCCTTTGATTCGTCCCACAGCTGAGGAACACACTGCTCCGGTGAGCTCTGCTGCAACCAGGCGCCAAGCTCCGGCATGGAGCGCACCTTTTCCACCAGCTTGCGGAAGATGGGCAGACGCGATGCCAAGCGATTAACGCCCTCGATTTGCTCACCACTTAATCCCTCAACATGTGTTGGATTAGCCAAGAGTCCCTCACGACTGCGTAGGAAGAAGTTAAACTCAGCATCTAGATTAGATTCTCCGGTGCCCTTCAGATGGATCTTGCACATGAGCAGCGCAAAGGTAAGGCGATCGTTGTGCAACATGCCACGTGCCACACGCTCGTAGCACACCTGGAACAGATCCCTGGTCACGATGCCCAAACGCTCCGAGTGATCGCTGCGACCTTCGAGTCGTGGATTATTGTACAGCACTGTCGAGAATATGTCGAGGAACATCTTAAGCGAGTACTGGTAGAGGAAGTGGACCTGGTTCAAACTGTCCATCGTAAAGTACATGTTGCTGCACGCCACGGAGAGTGGCAGATACTGCTGCGACACCGTCTCAATCTCGGCTATCACCTTGTCCGTCTCATCCACCTTCTGGTTGATATCGTACGCCTCCTTTTTGAGTGTCTCCAATGTTGTAATGACCGAATCGTCATCCAGAATCTTGCCCTTGGCATCGTTCAGCGCCTGCAACAGACTCTTCTCTAGCTGTCGCAGACGCAGACGGAACTCGCCTTGGAGCTTCAACAGATCGGAACGTTTCTCATCAATGTCTGGACGCTCGGCCTTCAGCACTTGGTTCAAGCACTGCGATTGCAACGAGCTGCGCGTCACTGTGAAGTTCACAAAGGTCACCCTCGAGCAAATGTCGGGCGGGAACTCAACAGTTGGATCACGCGTCGACAGGAAGATGACAAACGATGGCGACAAATCAATGTCCTGATCTCCCAGCGTAATGAGAACACGGCCACCAGTGCGACGCAGCTCGCGATTGAGCACCGGATTCAAAATAGGATCGTAGTTCTCAACATCTTGGACAAGCAAAGGATTACCAAAACGCAGCGCCGACTCCAGATTCTTGCGGAACGAATCGTCCAAGAAGGAAGTCTTCGTGATCTTCTTGCCGGCATACTCATTCAACAGGAACGTTGTGGCCTGTCCCGATGGATCAATGATCAACGGGTAGCGGTTGAAGCGCTTCAGCATGATCGCATTCTCCGTGCACAGATCATCCGTGGGCAAGGCATTCGCCTGCCAGCGCAAACGCTCGTCCGGATTGGATAGATATTCTGTGCGTGCAATGTCCGCACGGTATTGAATGCTCGCCGATTGCAAATGCTGCGACCAGGTGGTAAACAGATTAAGACGATAATGCTGATCAAAGTAACCGCCATACGCTATAAAGGCTGCCGACAGCAGCACATCGCCCACAATGGTGGACATTTGGGACTTGAATGTCTCGCTGGTGGACTCCCAGCGTTCGCGTTCAATGTTCAAGCTCTTGAGCAGCGCAATCGAGCGATCCACCTTGGCCTGCACATTCTCCAGATCAGTTTTGATGGCCTGCGCCTGAGAAATGAGCTGAGCGTATTCCTCCTTGTAAGCAGCAATGCTACGCTCCAGCTGCTCCACCAGATCCTTGGTCTCCTGTGCACTAGCCAAATTAACATCGGCCTGCTCTTCCAATGAGCGCAGTTCCTCACGCAAAGGCTCCACACGTTTCAACATGTCTGCGTATTCAATCTGAAAAACATCAGGAGATTAGAAATGATCTGATATACATAGACTCTATAATATTTACCTGTGCTATGGCCCATTTAACCATAGGACCGCATGCCATACTCGCACGATTCACCTTTTCAAAGTTATAGTCGGGATTGCTGAGGTACTTCGACTTCATCTTCTCCCGAACCTCATCACTGTGAAATTCCGAAATTAATCATAGATCACAGATTATTAATTGTTATTAGCTTTTGTCTCACTATTCGGGTTATATTGGTATGAATTGAGCAAGCAAAGCAGTTTGTTATTATTGATCAACGCGAAAATTTAACCAAAACCATTAAAAAATAAATAAAACAATGAATAAGTATTACAAAATTAAAGCCAATTACCGGTTAAGATTAAAGATTAGGAGCAACATAAATAATATTTACAGACAACAACGCAGCTCGCTTAATCATTCACAAAAAAAAAAAAACTACGGGAAAAACAAGTCTCAAAAGAAAAAATTTCTACACTCCATTAAAAAAAATAGACAAAAGTCAAGGAAAAACAAAATCAAATCAATTCGAGAACAAAAAAAGGAAAACAAAATGTAAAATTTGTTTCATGCTTACGTTATGTTCTCGGTACCGAAGTTAGATACAATTGAATTAATGAAATTTTCACGCATTATCACAGCGCGTATCGATTTCCAATCGGTCGCATTTTCGCCCAGCAGCAGGCAAATCGACTCGAGTGCCAATTTAACCACCGACGGTGGATTCGCCATCGTTCGCACCTCAACGAGTTGCTGTTTGCGTATAGACTTCACAGCTGTTTGTGTTGCGATTGGGTTGATTTGGTGGTTTGGGTTAACATGAAGGATCAGAATTATTATAAACGATATGCAGCACAACGAAATGGGCACTTAACTAATTGTCTTAGGCTCGTATAAACTAGCCTAGCAAATGTTACGTATCTTTTAAAAATTATAAACATTTTTCCGATATATGAGCTATTCCAGGATATGACATTATATGTGACTGCTCCTGAAGATATCATGACGATAAGGATTAACAAACTAATTTAGTTAATAGCAGAGTGCATGAATGCTGAGTATTTTAAGATATCATGAGAGACCGAAAAATTTGGTGGGAATTTATAAACGGACAAACAGAAGAACGGATACGCTGACTCGAGGTTGACATTGATCAAGAGACCTGACATATGATATACATTACTTTACTGTAATCCTCCATCATTCTCTTTTTTTCTAGAATTTATATTTGGTTTATCGTTAACTTTATCCTGGAAAAGTCCATGTTAAACAGACAACATGATCTGATTTATTACCCTATTAACCTGCTTTCGGTAGCGTAAATTAATCAACAAATCTTAACAAGTTCTTCTTTAGTTTACAACTTATACACAATATGTTTAAGGTTATATATAAAATATATATCGTAAGTTAAGATATTTGCCAGTGCATTGCGTATGCAGAGTGTTTGTTTGTGTGTATGTGTGGGTGTGTGTGTGTATGTGTAGTAGTAGTAGTAGATATACGATTATATATATATTGCAGTTTTTGTTTAGTTATGTTATAGAATATTTATATATATATGGAGATATATGATGCCAATTAGTGTCACAATACGGCACAACAACCTCAGATGAATTGACGTTAAGTGATATATGTGATAAAATGATGGCTATATATATATATATATATATATATCAGATATCAGGTGGCATATAGAGATATAGAGTTGCGTACGTGATCTTATCTGTCTCCAAGTTAACAATCGACGATATGAAACTGTCTTTAACGAGTATGCCACGTATGGACTTCCAATCTGTGGCACTCTCATTGAGCAGCTCGCAGACCGATTCCAGTGCCAGTTTTACTACAGCGGGCGGATTTGCCATCGAACGCACCTCGGCCAGGTGTTTCTTTTTAATCGAGCTAACGGCTAACGATTGTGCGAATAGTGTTTGTGTTTAGATTGGTGTTGGTGTTTGTTTGTGTGTGGAAGTATCGATTTAAATATTATCATAAAAGTATTATAGCTAGACTTAGAGGCAATACGTAGTTATAGTCTAAATATCTGACCCCGCCCGCCCCTTGGCATCCGAAAAACTTACCTTGCTGTGCTTCGATCACGGCGGGTTCCACCTGAGCCAGATCTGCCATCACATACTTGCGCTTCTCTTCGATTTTGACCGTCTGATCGGCTAGACGTATTTGTATCTCCTGAGATTGTATTTTCTTCTTCTCCGCCTCCTGTTGATCCTGGAACATTTGCTTCAACTTGGCATTAGCTGCCTCGTTCTTTGCTTGCAACTCCTGTTTCTTGACTGCCAGTGATTTCTGCATCTCCTCCACCTGCTCCACAGTCTCGGCAATCTTGTTGAGACCCACATTCAAATGTAGCTGCTGCTCCTCCAGATCGCTGCGCTTTTCATTATAGAGCTTGACAAAGTGATGAATGAAGTCCAGATAATGACGTGGAGTAACTGCCATGGTGCGTCCACCTCTCTTAGCCAAACGAGCGTTGGCCTGGTGGAGTGTCTGATGCACATAGACGCAGCTGTTGATGACAGCATCGCGATGCGTGGGATTCGCGGGCACCAACGGGCACACAGAGGGGAAGAAGTCCGGTGGCGACCAATTGGGCTTCTCGAGATCGACACGCGTGGTGAACTCCTTGCCCACCTGGAACAAAGCTGAGTCTGACCAGTCACCGAACCAATTGAGCACACAACGATTGAACAAAGCCGGTGAAGTGGCTGCGCGATCCTTGAGGCCATCGGTTGAGGGATTCATGGTGAAGACAACGTGCAAATTACGCATCACCTGTTGGGTGAACCACTTATACAGCTCATCACTGGAGTCGAGCATGAGACCTTCACGCTGAGCGCCTTCCTTGCACTGAGTCATCAGAGTAGTGTATTCGTCGCCTTCGAAGAGACCGGGCACCTCGCCGTTAGCCAACAAAGTGTTCATGCGTTCGAGGAAGCCAGAGTCTAGCACATTTGATTCGTCCAATATAAAGGCGATCTTCTCGTCCTTGCAACCAGAGCGGCGCAGCACGCAGCGCAGATCCTCATCGAAGTCCTCGCTCGTATATTTATTGTGCACCTTGATCTGGAATATGGACAGACCATTCATCCAGGCCACAAAACGAGACAGCGTCGTCTTGCCGGCACCGGACACACCAATGAGCAGCAGGTGACCCTGCGGCTGGCGGAAGATACGATCGATGCGAAGTACGTGATCGAGAACCTCGTCGAATAGCACAAGCGGCACGTCTAGCTCCTCCTCGTAGAAGACCTTTAGGCGTGCACGCACATAGTCGCGCAACTCCTCGCGATTCACTGGCATATAATCCTTCGATAGCCAATTGCTGTAGAGGATGGGTCTTTGCAGTGCCTCCTCCTGATTGATACCTGGGAAGTGCTTCTGGCCAACGAGATCAATGTTTTCATTTGTCCAGCGACGCTCCGAATCATCGACCAGACGATCCTGGAACAGACGCAATGCCTCATGAGCCCATAGACGTACCAGGCCCTCCACGGGCAGCGAGTCCAAGGGTCGTATGGCCTCACAGATACCACGCACCCAACGTGTCATTTCACGTGGTGAGTACACATAATGCGGCTGCATGTCCTGCGTAAAGCGATCCTGCGAGGCCAAATAGAATTCCACCATAGCATTTGTGAGCGGCTCTGCATAGCCACGTAGCGCTGGCATTAGACGCAGCATGGCACGCGAGAAGGTGCCGTAGATCTGCTTGAGCGACGTCTCTCCTGGATAGTCGACGTAAATGATGGGCACGTGGCGCAGGAAGCGATGCGAGAGGGGCTTGCGACCCGGATCTGTGGGCGGATTACAAGCGCCTACGAACTGAATGCGCTCCAAAGAGACCCAGGCCTGATCGCTAGCACGATAGAAGCCCTTATGCTCCACTAGCTGGCGCAAGAACGAGATGACACGCTGTGTGCCATACGAATCCATGTCCGGCAAATTGATTTCGTCGCAGAACAGCACTAGCCATTTGCCAATCTGCACAGGTGAGAGCACCACACCATTTGGCGTCTTGCGGTACTCGCAATAGTGATCGAACGTCTTAAGCAGCAGCTCTGGGGTGGTAGCCGATGAGAAATTGAGGCCAACCACTTCCATGTCGGGTAGTGCACGCAACGCAGAGAAGAGCGTCATGGTCTTGCCAGAGCCAGGCGGACCGCAGAGCACTATGTGAAAGAGATATGATTACATATACATACAATTTAATTTCTATCTATGCCTAATGTAATTACCTAAGGGCTTGTGCTCGGCTAGCCAAGTGTAGAGCAGCGATTCGTGACGCACCGTATCCAGCGTGGGCACTACAATATCGGGCGAGGCTACCTTGTGGGTCTCCACCTCAATAACAGGCACCTTGTTGCTCCATGGCACCCATTCACCATTCATGCTCACTTCGTAATCAATGATCGGTGCTCCGGCGGCACCAGGCAGCGGCACAGTTGTAACACTGCGCACAAAGTCGCCCAGATCGATGCGTACCTTGAGCTTAGCATCGCCAGCGAATGACCAAAGCACAGAGTAAACGAGTGCCTTGGGTATGTAGTGCTCCAGCTGATCAGACGAGCATGGGAAGTCCGGATGCTGTGCATTAAAGTTCAGCACATTGCGTGCGGACTGATTAAGCATTGAGAAGAGAGAGCTGAGTGCGCGCAATCGTGTAAAGTCCATGATATGCTCCTGATCCATGGCATACTCCAGTGTACGCACCACAATGCCATCACCCGAAAAGAAGGGCTGCAAGAGTAAGGCAATGTCACGTTGCACCTGTAACGAGGGCGAGACCTCTTCCTCCTTGTCCTTGGTGGGTTTCATCACACCCACAAAGTCCTCGTCGCCATCCTCCAACGGGATGCTACGCAAGCGTGACAAATAATTTTCAAAGATCATCTCCGTGGAGAGTACATCCTCTGAGAACCAGACCATGCCGCAACGGGAGACTGTAGCAAGCGTGGCAAACTTCAGATCCTGCACCTCAAACATGACTCGGACATTAGGTGGAAGCGAAAGGCGTTCGCCATTGGGCAATGTCAGCAACTTGTTGTCATCAAGCACGGAATTCAGATTTTCCACCCACTCGGGATCGACATCGCCATCAAATATAATCCATTGGCGCTTGTTAATCTCGCCACGCACATTGTCAATAATCTTACGCAGAATGTGGGTGAACAAGCCGTCAGTCCATTCGCGTGTATTCGGATCGAGGACACCATAGAGTGCCTCCTTGGAAATAGCCTTGGGATCGATTACGTGAGCAACACCCTCAACGCCCTCGAAGCGCTCCAGAGCCTTGAGCAGTGTACGCCAGGCCGTCGACTTGCCAGAGCCTGAAGGACCAACCATCATGAGGCCATGATTGAGATTGGAGATTTGATAGAGTTGCAGCACCTGAATTGGAACACAATATTTGATTAAAAGAATGCCAATGAACACATATTAAATATGAAATTAGTTACTTTGTCGACCCAAGTGGAGCCGAGTCCCTTTTTAGAAGTGGTTAGTAAGCGTGTGTGAGGCGAATCCAATTTTATGAAATGGTCAAAGAATAACTAGTGGCCAGGCCACACTTACCTTTTCCATCCAGGCGGCGCCCTGTTCATCGCCTTCGCCGCAGACCAGATAGTCCTCCTGGCACACTTTGCGAATCTCCTCCTTGAGACCCTTCATCTCGGCACGTGTGTAACCCACATTGGGGAAGACATCGCTAAGCAGCGAGAAGAGCAGTGGTATATCCTCGGCCACCAGTTTGGGCACCATTGTCTCGCACACTGACTGTATGAGGATCTCCTGTTCGGGCAGATTCTCCGCCACCGAAGCCTCATCAATGTTCTCCTCACCACGTTGACGCATCTGCTCCTTGATTTTCATAATGCGATCACGCTTCACATTGCCTGCAGAGATGAGCACTGACTTCAGTGCACGCAGACCAAAATCGTAATGACTCTGATTGGACAGCTGCTCGTCGCAGAGCTTGAAGAACGGCACAATCTTGCATGCCAGCTTTTCGGCGGAGCGGAAACCTTGCGAGAAGAGCATCACCTCGGCGATAAGCTGACGATCGGGTGTTGTCATAGCCAGTGAGCGGAAGAGCTTCTTCAAATTATCAGGCAGATTGGAACGGCCAGCGTAGCCCGGATTCATGGTTATGAAAATGGCCATATCTGGAGAGACGCGCACCTGTTTGCCCACAAGCTCGACAGTGATGCTCTCCTTGTTGCTGTCCATCTCGTACTTAAGTGCTTCCTGAATTGTTTGGATTTGCTGCGAGCAGGCTGAGAGCATACGTTCCTCCAGTCGATTGAACTCATCGAAACAGCCCCAGGCGCCTACTTGACATAGACCGACAAAGATACGACCCATGGCTTGGAAATCGAATGTTTCGTCGCAGTTGAAGACGAGCACAAATCGTCCCAATTGATTGCCCAGCGCCTTAACGGACTCTGTTTTACCCGTGCCCGCTGGACCGAAAGGCGAACCGCCCAGACGTGATTCCAGCGCTTGTGTCATAGTCAAATAGCAACGATCCGTAAGTGGCGTTTGGACCAAACGATCCTGCACACCCAGATACTCAAAACCATAGAAGAAACGTGCATTTGCCATGTGAATAGTCAGCTGCTGCAGAACTTCTGTCTGCCGGGGATCAAAGTAGAAACGCATCTCACACAGCCATTGGAAGGACTTGGGTGAGGTTACACCATTGGTAATCAGGCGTCGAGTGACCGTGCGCTTGTGCACAAACTCATTGATGAGATGCTCCAGCTTACGACGACGCAGCGCCGGTTGCTCCTGCAGCACAGAATCGGCCAAGACATTCAATGTGTTCTCCACATTGCCAAGAACGCGTTGCATGGGCTTGGCATTGTTGTTCTCTGAGGCCTGCTGCAAGGCAGCCTCCACGTCCTCAGACCAAAGGATCTGGGCAGCTAGCACGACGATCTGAGCTTGGTACTTGTCGCACCATTCCATGTATTTCTGTGGATCAATTTTGCCATCCCGAAACTGCTTGATATCCTGCACAGCTTGAGCCAACAGCGACGCAAGCGTAAAACGCATTTGCTTTTCCACCAGCGACAGCCACTCGTTAATCTTGGGATGCTCCACAGTGGATACTGGATTGATGAAGTGCACTTCCTCGCCCTCACGTGAAGATATACCCAGTATGACATTGTTCTCCTCGTTCAATAGGATGGCAGCGACTCCGGCAAACATCTTTTTGAAATGCTTTTGTAGACGTGCAATGTTCTTGCTGTTGCCAATGATCTCCAACAGATCCTCATCGCCCACAAAGTAAAAACGTGGGAATGACGTACGCTCACGTTCGAGATACTCGCCCAAAGCTTTTTGAATCTTGCCCAGCAAATCGGCTAGACGTTCCAATGAACGCTGAACAGCTGGTATATTGAGCACATCCATGACCTTTGGCGACTTGGTCACCTTCTTCATCAGACCCAAGAATTCAGAGCTAATACTCTGGAAACGAGAAGTCTCCACGGGCAGCAGCGTCTTAATATCTGCACTGCCTGAGAAGATGCCCTCCAGGTAGACCCAACGACGCTGCACATCGATCCATACATCAAAGAGAGCGTTAATGCGATTCAGTTTTTCCTCCCAAGTGAGGGCTTCCTCCTCGAAGACCTTGTAGTAGGGCGACAGTTTCATGGCGGCCACTGAGTTAATGTGTTCCTTGACCTTGTTGAACAGATCATCCCAACCGCGAATGATGCGGCACTTGTTCTGATAGTTGATCAAATCCAATTCATAGTTTTGCCAGGATTCGCGCACTTGCTTCAAGAACTCCTCAAGGGCCATTTCTCCCTGAGCGACCAGAATGATATCCTTGACAATACCCTCGTTCTTCTGCAAGTTGACATCCCATACTTGGCCCAATGTCAGATCGGAGATGACCCAGTTGACACGCAGCTGCTTGGTCAACTGTTTCCAGTGACGCTCCTTTAAAGCATCCGACTTTAGCTCCACAATCAGCATGTTCACCTTAATGTAGCTCTGGATTAGCTTCTTCACGTACTCGTATGATTCGTACATGCGAAGACGAGCGGGCAACTCCTTCAGTTGCGCCATCATAGCCTCCAGTTGCTGGCGCAGCTTGCGGGGCTGCACTGAGAGCCATGGCTTCTCGCGTGTCTCATCGATCTGGGTCCAAACCTTGGACAGCTCGCTCCAGACGCCGCGCAGATCCTGCAGCTCTTCGAGTGCTACATTCATACGCTCGGCACTGTTGTTGGGAACTGCCGATTCTTGCAGCTCAAGCGCCTCCTTGGCCTTTGCCACATTGTCGCGTTCCTCCTTGAGGCGTGAGTATTTGCTCTCAAAGATTTGAAGTTGCTGCAAAGCATCATCAGGGCGTATTTTGCCCCCAGTAGGTTTGGTCTTCTCCCAATCATTGAGGAAGTCGACGGTGCGTGTCTCCACGGCCTTGTCTTCGGCCACAATCTTTGCCTGAAGGCTTGCGACTTGTGTCTGAATGGCCGTATCCTTTCGCTTGATTATTTCATTAAAAGCGGACCACTCGCCCTCGATGTTGTCCACATGCAACCAATTGTTGGGAAACTGGAAACGTTGACGTTCCAAAATACGCTGAGCCTCGCGGAACACTTCCACCTGCTTGTCCCAGGCAATCATATCCTTCTTCAAAGACTGCACATATGTAATAAAGCTGACAGCATCTGAAGTGCTGGCCGCCTCGATGCTCTGCATTTCCAAATCTGTGCGCGATTTGGACACCTTGGTATGGAAAGTGGTCATCTCGGTTCCAAGCAAAGTGCCAAACTTGCCCAGCGCCTCCTTGTGCCATGAATCATACTTCAGCGTCACCTTGGCCTGCACCTTGGCGTAGTCAATAATGATGGCGCCATAAGCGCGACGTGTGTCCGACGTGTCGAAGGTGGTGCGCGACTGCTTAATGTCATTGAGACACTTGATCCACAGATTTACATCCTCGCCCAAGCGGCCGTACAGTGTGTCCGCTTGTAGATCCCAAAGGCTTTGATAACGCAGCCATTCATCAACATAGTTGCGCACCTCGCTGATTTTGTGCTCGATTGCGCCGTACGCATTCTCCAGTATCTTGCCTTCGGGCAGCTTGGTCAGCAGATTGCGATAGGTTTGCGAAACAGGTTTTTCGAGGCCGACCTGATAGCGCGTGCTCTGCAAGCGTACTTGCGAGGTGACAATTGCTTGCCAGGCAAAGAACTGCTGCATGATCTGGAAGCGAGCCTCCTCAATCGAGGGATACAGATACATCTGCTGATTGGTGATGCGTATTTCGTGTACGGCATTCTGCACCTGTGGCTCTCCACCCAGCTTGTGCGTGGGCTGTGCTGGAGCATCTGTGTCCATAGAGGTGTCCACCTCCTTTTTGTTGCCCGTCAAAGCCTCGGTCCAGGCTTGAATACCCGCCTGCAGACGCAAAGCCAACTTCTTCTCCACCTCCTCGTCGAGACGCGTAACCCAAACACTCAGATTGGAATATTGACGCAGCGACAAGTCATCGACAGCATGCTGAATCTTGGAAAGGATTTCCACAAACGTGGCCGCACTATAGGGGCACGTTTCCAGCGAGCGCACGTCCACATCCAGCTGCTCCTCCACCACTAGCAAGTCATCCACCTACAAGATGTTCGCTTAGAAATGTTCTTTTATAAAATTTACAACTCTTACCTTCTCCTGGAACTGTGTTACACACTCGGATAGGCGTAGCACATAGGGATCCAGCTTATACGATTCCCAGATCAAACCAATTCCTTCGGAGACCAGATTCAAGACCTCCTTACGCAGACCCGCAACCAGAGGTACAATGCTGGCACGATCTTCGATCTGTACGGAAATCAATGGCAATTAGTATATATCAATATATAATGCAAGGGCCATAAGTGGAATCTAACTAATGCATGCGGGATTTGAACAATAACAAACAGTGGTAGCAATAACTTTTTGGGAGCGGCACAAACAACACTACCTTGAATACTGAATTTAGTGCTAGACTCCTATTATTAAGCTGCATGAAAGAAAGGTTGTTGGTATTTTTGGTTGATTTAAAAATAGGTTGTACTATGTTGTCTATGTAAGTGGTGAACTGTGTCTGTGTGTGTCTTGTTGAGTGGTGTCGATAACAAAATTCAAGCTGCACGCCAGGCGTAAAGCAATGCAAAAAAAACAAATCTAGTTTCCCGAAGGAAAATTAAATGCATATGTTTAAAGTTTTTAACACAAAATTGTTTAAGTAAGCAGGAGAGTAAATGAAATTAATCTATAAACTGTTCATTTAGAGGCTTGAAGCAAACGCACAGATATTAGCTTAGCTTATGAAAGAAAAAAAAATCAAGAATATCTGTATTATATATGTTGAAGACCTCTCGTTCTATGAATTACATAACTTGTAACCAAGTTAAAGTTTGTTTCATTAGACATATGCATTCAAAAAGAGTAAACAGAGCAATTGCTCCAGCTTTGGTGATGGTGGTTGTGTGTTAATTGATGATGATGGTGGTGTGGTGGTGCAGTGTGTAATCCAAATAAGCATATATTACCTTCTCCAAAGTGCGTTCGTAGGTGCGAACGCTTTCAATCAGGGATATAGCATAGGGATAAATCTGATTGGCCTGATGAGCTTTGTTGACAATTGTAAGTGGAACTCTACAAGTGAAAAATACAATTTGATATTAAATGAAATATACAATTTCACTACCAATCGGCTCACCTGAATCCCAGATTCTTGATGTTGCGCACCTCCTTGGCCAGCGTAATTATCTCTGGCAAAAAGTTGACGCGTAGACGCAAAACATTGCCACGACCAACGCGGGAACGAGTTGATTCAATAGTAAAGATGCGACCGGAGCTGCCGAAATTTCGCTCCTGTACCTTGCGAGCCCACTCGTGGAACACTTCAGAGATAGACAATTTGGCGCGGAAACTATCGCCATCGGCCTTCAGTTTCTGGCCCTCGATGTGGGTCTCCCAGCCTTTGCCCAGCACATCCTCAACACGCTTAAGATACATAGTCAGCTGATTGTCGATTTGACGCGCCCAGATGATAGAACCAGCCACGGGCGGCAGATCACGAACCGAGGATAAACGGCAACTCTTGCTCTGCGGATATTGCACCTTAAACTTTTCATGAAGGGCCTCGATGTCGTCCTTGACACGCTGTATCAGCTGCGTCTGGTACTCGCGAATGGCGCCACGAATGTGCGGACGCACAAACAACGCATTAAAACGCGAGAAAATGCGGAACATTTCGTTTGCATTCTTTGCGGTGCCCAGTTGATCACGTAGATGCGCTGTGATGCGGGTCTCCACACGATCTGCAAGTAAACCATAATAAATTTAGATTAGAATTAAATTTAAATAAATTTACTCACCAATCTTTTCCTCATAGCGCTTGACAGCTGCCTCCCAGGCCTCAGAGCCTTCCTTGGTTATGTCCAAGCAATCCACCTCCTTGACATTCTCGTACGCCAAGTTCACCTCTTCGATGGCATTAGCATCAGCGGCATCCAGACTGTACGGCTGCTTGGTTTCTACCGCGCTGCCATCATCGTTAGCCGCCTGCTTAGTGGGCCTCAGTACACGCAAGATAACAGTACGCAGCTGTTCGTGCTGCCTGCGGAACTTTCGCATATGCTCCATGCGTGTTTGCAGCTTCTTATGAGCCGGTGATACGCGCCACACCATCTTCAGATGCTCGTCGCGCTTCTTCTTCACAATGTCACGCAGCAGACCCTGCAGCTTATCATACTCATCGTCCCAGCAGCTAAAGATCTCGAAGCACTGATTCATCACGCGCTCAAATTCATCAAATGGAATATGCATCAGTCGACGGGTGCCAAGCACCTTGAGCAACTGCTGCGACAAGTCCCGCGAGATGGCCTCAATGAGCTTCAAGCAGCGCTGAATGGGATACTTAGTGTTACGCACTTTACGCAGATGCGAGAAAATCTGCTGCACAGCTGGTCGAATCTTTTCCAGCTCTGTTGCTGACAGTAGATCATTAATTGGGAAATCCTTCATTAGAGGATTATAATCGGCCACAGTGGCCAAAGCCTGCTTTAGCCCAGTGTCCGTGTCAAACGAAACCGTTGCATGGAAACGTTTGCCATGCTTAAGTATGTCCAGGGTAAGGGCAACTTCGGGCGACTCGCGTTTCTCCTGGATGCGGTACAATGCACGCTCTAAATTCAGCCAAAATGAGATTTCCTGCAGAAGAAACACAGGTTAACACCTAATAACGATTTATTAAGCATTTGCCTACCTGCAGCGCGGTGCCGGAACCTGGATCACGATTCAACTTGGTTACTTTCTTGATCTCGGTAATCCAGCGATTCACGCCGTTCTGCAGCTGATTGAGAAACGATGAATCCTCCACCTTGTCACCAAAATCAACCACCTTGGCCTTGTGGTTCTCATCGGCGCACTTGCGTATGACCTGATTGACCACTGGATGGGCAGTCAACGTAATCTCTGGAATATCAATGTTCTGCTGCAAGTGCAGCAGGCCCATCTCTAACTCCGCCAGCTTTTTCTCCACCGATGGTGCCATCTTATCGCCATCGCGATCAGCACGTCCAGACTCCTTCACATACGACTTGAAGTACGGTGCCAATGATTTGCTAATGAACGCATGCAGCGTTTCATAAGGTGAGCCATCCGAAAAGTTAATCAAACGCAGCTGCGAGTGAATTGACTTGTCAGCTTCGACAACCACGCCACGCTTAATGCAGGCCAGAGAAGCCATGCGGCTGTTGGTGAAGTGTACATCATTGCTGATTTGATAAGAGACCTGTTCCTTCTCCTCCTCACCCTCTGTCGGCTGTTCGCTGTCATCCTCTGTGTTATATAGATAGAGAGTGAGAGTGAGTAAGTGGCTGTTCGGCCTGTTATCAAGTTTTCCACCTTCACCCACATTTCACTCAATGCACAAGTATTATCTGACATTGGTGTTCAATGACGCAGCCGCAATGTCACTGACACACATTCATTACCAAGGTGATAACCTTCGAAAATTCAGCGGCCAAGGTAAAACCTTCAAATTTCGTGCACTCAAGGTCTGAACCTTGAGCGTGCGTTGCTCCCACATAGCCTGACCCTGATACAAGGCATCGTTCAAAGTCGTGAGTCAATGAAATGTACATGCGGGAACTGGCTCAAGGTCGCGTCGTTTCCGCAAACAAATCAAAAATAAAAACAGCTGTTGGTTTGTTTACAATGCGGCAACCGGCAAACAGCACAACATCTGGCCACACTAAACGCGCAACAGGCTGGCAGCACTGCGCAGTTGATTGCTGCGCATGGTCAAGGAAGCCAAAGGTTGTAAAACTAGTTTGGCAACTTTCACAGTTGACGTCACATACACAACATGCAACCCTAACAATAATGATGGACTTGTTGCTCGTAAAACCAGTTAAAAAGAGACCAACTACACAAGTTTGATGTGTGAAAAAGTTCGTTCTAACATGTTCCATCTACGTCTTGTATGGTATATGATAATCAACAGATGTGCATATTATTTAGCATTATATGTTAATTAATTGCAACTAAAAATTTTTCTAATTAGTTTACACTATTACACTAAAAAACAGAAATAAGAAACAAATTTTCTTTGCAGCTCAAATGTTTTTGTTTTTTTGCAGTTGCGACGTCACGCTTGCTAGCTACGCACTACAACCCATATTTCGAGTCTATGAAAGCTGCTTCTGAGTCAGCTGCCATGACGTCATGCGCAGAACTAAGACACGAAAAAACATGAAGAACCCAAATTGGCAATTGATTTTTAACAACATTGTTGCGTATGCAACTTGCACTTTGCAAAAAATACTCGTAAATGCTTCAAATATGTCTTTGACAACAGCTAAAAACTTTCCCGTAGTAGCAAATTCCAGTTAGAACTCTTTTCCAATCGGTCGTCGCCATTTTGTTTCTTGGTAATAGAAATTACTAACCTTTAATGCAATTACGCTGCACATACAGCGCCTGCACTTGCGGATCAGACAGAAACTTGCGTATTGTCTCCTGATTCACTGGGTCATTCAAGGCATTATTCAGCGACTCCGGCACAACATCCTCCTCCGGCAGCAAAATGGTCACAGCTTTCCGCAAGTAGTTTGCAAATGCATCATAGTTGGCTATGGACAAATTAACGGCTGGATCCACCGATGTATCGGTGTTGTCCAGCGAATCGCCCATGTTTTGCAACTATTTTTGCACTTATTTCAATTGTTTTTTATATTAGAATTTACTTTTTCACAGCACTAGAAAATTATTACACCTAGTGAAAAAATGACGTCTGCAATTTATGGCAAGTGCACTGCGCAGATTGCCAGACTGTCGTAAAAAGTTGCGAAAAGCTTTGTAATAAATGCAACCCTGTTTTTATCGTTGCCACTCTGTCAATAATGCTTCCCGCCAAAATGTACGCGTACGAAGCAACGTAGCTAAAACGATATGGCAGCTCTACGATACCAATCAGCTGTTTACCTTACACATTGCATTTCAATTTGTTATTTAATACATTCAGCCGAACCAGTTGCTGTTTATGTGGAAATTGATCAATTAAAACAGACGAAATGCAAGCTCTGAGGCACAGTCACATCTTACGTGGCTTTAAATTGAACTGGTGCCGTCGACTGTTGACACAAAGCTACACCGGCAGTGAGGTATGCCGCTCAATGTTATTTAAACCGAATAAACAAATAGTTTTTTTTTAGCAATTGGAGCTGACAAGTGAGCTGAAACATCGCATTGAGAAGCACTGGAATGAGCATATGAACAATGCCCAGTTTAATACTAAAGATGCACACAATAAGTACTACGTGCTGTCCATGTTTCCATATCCCTCAGGCAATTTGCACATGGGGCACGTGCGCGTCTATACGATCAGTGACGCAGTTGCTCGATTTCAGCGGATGTGCGGCAAGAATGTATTCCAGCCCATTGGCTGGGATTCATTTGGATTGCCCGCCGAGAATGCGGCGAATGAACGTGGCGTAGCGCCAGCTGAATGGACCCAGAAGAATATCGCGCAAATGAAGCAACAGTTGGAACGGCTGGGTTGCTCCTTTGACTGGGCACACGAGCTATCGTCGAGCAGCCCTGAGTACTACAAATGGACGCAGAGCTTGTTTCTCATGCTGCACAAACGAGGGCTGGCCTATCAGAACGAGGCACTGGTCAATTGGGATCCAGTGGATAAAACAGTTCTTGCTGATGAGCAGGTGGATGCCAATGGCTGTTCCTGGCGCTCCGGTGCCAAAGTGGAGAAGAAACTGTTGAAACAGTGGTTCATACGCACAACCGCGTATGCCAAGCAGCTGCTCGATGGCCTTGATGATCCCACACTGCGCGATTGGCGCGACATTATAAATCTTCAACGGCATTGGATTGGAGAGTGCAATGGCTATGCCTTCACATTGCCCACTTCTGCCTCAAATCTGCTGCGAGTTTGGACTTCTAATCCGGAGCATCTCAAGGATCCACACGCATTCCTCGTGCTGCGCACCAAACACTATTTAAAGCAACTAAATGCACAGCAGTTGAGCGTGGAGAATCCGTTTGCAGAGACTACGGTTCCGGTGGTGTTCAATGATGAGGCTGCATTTCCAGCGGATTGTGATGTCTACTTAGCTGCACCTACCTTTCGCGCCGAGGATCGTGAATTGTGGGACAGCCTAGGCCTGGCTTTCTGCATCACTAACAAGGATGCGGAACATATTAATCCTGGCAACTGGGAGCAGCTGCGCAAAGACGTGCTACAGGCAGCCAGTCGCCTAAATGTTGGTGGCTATCGTGTTTCCTCCAAGCTGCAGGATTGGCTCATCTCACGCCAGCGCTACTGGGGCACATCCATACCTATTGTGCACTGTCCCAAATGTGGAGCTGTGCCCGTGCCGGAGCAACAGTTGCCAGTTGTTTTGCCTCCGCGAGACGCTGGCCAGGATGCGCTGCGCTGCGACTGTCCCAAATGTGGGCAATCCGGCGCACAGCGCGAAACTGATACCATGGACACGTTTGTAGACAGCTCTTGGTACTATCTGCGCTATTTGGATGCGCACAACTCAAATGAAATCTTTGATGCCTCGCTAGCCAAAAATTTCATGCCCGTGGACTTGTACATAGGAGGCAAAGAGCATGCTGTGCTGCATCTGTACTATGCTCGCTTTATGAATCACTTCTTGCACAGCTGCGGCCTTTCACCCACGTCGGAGCCTTTCTCTCGCCTGCTCGTTCAGGGCATGGTCATGTCGCGCTCCTATAGAGTCAAAGGCAGCGGTCGATATGTACGTGAGTCTGAGGTGGAGATTGTGAATGCCAAAAAGAATCAAGCGCTATTGAGGGAGACCAAGGAGCCTGTGGTCATGAGCTGGGAGAAGATGTCCAAGTCGAAGCTGAACGGTGTCGAGCCGGATGATATCTTCAATGAATACGGCACGGATACAGCCAGACTGATTATTCTTGCCGATGTGGCACCCACATCGCATCGCAATTGGTCGAGCGCCAGTGAGTCGTATTTTATTATAAATTGAATATATTTAATACTCATTTTTTGTACCCCTTTAGCCTTTCCTGGCATACTTAACTGGCAGAAGCGTCTGTGGCTCACTTTGGAGGACTTTAAGGCAGCTCGTGAGGAGCAGCAGCCAACTGAAGTAGTGGACACAGCCAGCGAAGCGTTTCTGGCCGAGGATGCCAAACTCTTTGATGCACGCAATTTCTATGTGAAAGGCGCCACCTTTAACTATCGCCATGCGCATCAGCTGAGCGTGGCCATATCCAAAATGCAGGGCCTAACCAATTCTTTAAGAGTAGGTAAAACTTTCCGCTGTGAACTTGACTAATCGGCTTCTTCTGCATTTGCAGCGCACACCCAAGCACATCCAACGCCTGGGCAAACAGTATGAACGTGCCTTGGCTGCACAGATCATTATGCTGGCTCCCATGGCGCCACACTTTGCCTCCGAGCTATGGTCGAAGTTTGTCTCTATACCGGGTCGCCTGAATTCTGACTGTGAAGAGCTGCAGTGGACAGAGGATGTGCTGGCACAGCGCTGGCCCGATGTCGATGCCGCCTACCAGCTCGATCTCAGCATCAAAGTCAACGGCTTTGAGAATTGCGTAATTAAGGTCGCGCGCAATCAGCTGGACAAGGTTAATCACAGCGATGCCATGGACATTGCCTTCAACACAGATTCGGTGACATCCTATCTAATTGATAAGAAAATACGCACGACCAATTTCGTACTCTATCCGGGCATCGAAGCCATACTCAACATTTATGTGGACAAACTGCCGAAGGCGCAAAAGTCAGCGAAGGGCAGCAACGATGCGAACAAAGCGGAGGCCGAGTAGTCAGCGATATTGGATAAGTCAGTTACTTGGTTAGCAGAGGTTTACTTAGCGTTCCGATTAATGTATATATGGTATGGCATTTGCTTGGATGGGTTATGTGTCTTAGCTTATGGCAGCATCTTTAGCTCATGGAATAAGCTTTAATGTAAAGGTGCAAATGGCAAGCCTCAATATACTTTTGCAGAGGGTATTGTAATTAGCTAAGAAAATATTGAATGGAAGGAGAAAGATCTTTAATATATGTATTCCTAACTATATCCGTTTGTCCGTCAGTTCACTTTTTGTGGAACTTATCTATATATATATATATATATATATATCTGAATGCTAGTAGCTTCTGATCCACAAACTTTTTCTATCATAATTTTCAAATTAAACAAACTACTCTATATTCATACTAGGATATAGAAATTTTGATAAATCAACTTCTATTCCGCCCATAAACACAATCTGCTCTCTGCAAAAGTTTGCCAAACTTTGGTCAGCCAAAGTTGAGTTTTGTTTTTAATTTGCATTTTTTTTTTTATTTTTATTGTTTAAGTTTAATGTTAAATATATATAAAAATTGGACTATATGCAGGCTTGCTGCCTGACATGACTTGGATAAATGCCTAGGATCATAGGAATTACGTTTACTGATTCTCCACTAAAAAAGCGTTAAAGTCTAAAAACAAATCAACTACAACGCGATATTAGAGGACTCCACGGGGCAATTCACTAGTGAGGATTCCTGCCTCCAGTTCTTTAGATTTATTTCTGCTTTGCTTCATAACTCCACAACTGCAGCGGGCGTCTAGAAGACGAAATGGGTATATGCCTAAGGACTTCACAGGCCATCTCTTACTTGGGATTCATCTAGAATTCACTTCATCAGCTCCGCCATCAGATTGCGCACATAGACATCCAGTTGTGCATAGTCGAGCAACGTGTTCCGAACTATATCTAACAACATGCTGGGCCAGAGTGTCTCCAGTTTGTGCAGCTTCTCGACTGCGCTGCAGGTGTTCTCTAGGATAAGCGCAAAGTGCTGTCTGCCTCGATCTCTGGCACTAGGTGCCATGGCAGTCATGCCGCCATCACCAGTGGTCGTTGTCGTGGTTGTTGTCTTCTTCCACTGCAGCGCCTCCTTGCCGACGACAAGGCGTAGCGATTTGTTCTCGGCACGCAGCAGCCACTCCTTGGGCGACAGCTTGCTGGCCGTGCAGCTCTCGTCCAGACGCAGCCGGGCCAGCAGCGGCTGCAGCATGCCATCCGGCATGGACCAAAGCACCAAATTGGAGAGTCCTGCGTACATGGCATTCGCAGCTTCTGTCTCCGCCTCGCTAACCTCCCGACCATTGAGCTGCTTCAGTCCCCAGTGAGAGAGTCTATAAATGGTATAAGCTCGCCAGGCTGGCTTGCTCGTTATGGTATTCCCCTCGTCATCGATGACTAGCGATGTTAAGCCCTGCAGCTCAGCCAAAGCATTCAGCTGACCCAGCGAACTGATGTTCGTCTCCCTAAACACGAAATGTTCGGCATGTGGAAAACGTATCTTAATCCTGCCCAGCATGCAGACGATGCTATTGAAGTTTATGTAGCTAAAGTTGAGCGTGTGCACGTCGTTCGCCTTTGATGGATTCCATTGTTTGTCGATGAAACGCAGCGCTCCTTGGCCATAGATATTCAGATATCTGCCGCAGATCTCGATTAGATAATCGCCGCCTTGTTCGCGCTCCCGTTCCGCGGCGCTCGGCTTCGAAACCGTTATGGCAGTGTTAGGCGTGGGCGTGGACGTGGTCGTGACTGAGGGCGTGGCAGCTGCAGCAGCAGCAGCAGCAGCAGCAACTGTTGTTGTGCCCGCCTTGCTCTGCGGCAGAGAGACAACATTGTTGCCAGACTGATTCGCGTTACTGTTGCCTTGCTTCGCGCGTCCGGCGCTGTTGGAGCTGCTGCTGTTGCTGGCGCTGCTGCTGCTGATGGTCTGCGCGCGCACCAAGCTGCCGGTCATATAACGCCTGCAGCTGCTCGGATTGGCACCTCGATTCAATTGTAAGCCCAGTTGTTGCTGCGAGATGGGCGTCTGTCGCAGACGTTGCTTGCTGCTGCCTGGACGAAGGATGGGCGAGCAGCTGGAGGTGGAGGAGGCAGGCAGTGGCAGTGGCAGTGTTGCTGTCGAAGGCGGCGGCGTTGGCGTAGTCGGGGGCGGAGGCGTGGCAGCATTTACAGACGTGCCGGAGGCATGCGTGGTCAGTGTGACAGCAGGAGGAGTAGGCGAGGCACGACACTCCCCATCAACTGGCGGCGTGGGCGTCGTAGTAGCCGGCTGAGGTGTGGCCGCACGAGCTGTTGGACTAAGTAGCTTATTGGAATTCTCATCGATGGCCGATTTCTGCTGCTCATTATCCGTGCTGTAACAACTCGAAGAGGAGTCCACATTGGGTCCCAGACTAGAAGCCTCCGATGAGGCATCCTCTTCATCCAGCTTCGGTTTTTGAGCAGTTATCAGTGGCAGCTTGAACAGAGCCTGCAGCTCGGCCAGCTCATCGCGAGGCTGCACCTGTGGCTGCTCCGGTTCCGGTTCCGGCTCCTCAGAGACAGCGGCCTCATTCGATTCATTAATCTTGGCCAGCTCGCTGGTGAGCTTGCCTTTGGGCCTGCCCAGCGTTTGCTGCGACCGCAACAGCTCCCAATTGGTGCGCGCATTCGAGATGACCTCCTCCCGGCGACTGCTGTGGTAGGCATCAGAGCTGCCATGCGTTGCTTGTGCCTGCTCCTTGTGCTGGCGCCAGGCGAGCGCAGCGCGACGCACTTGCTCCGTAATGGGCATCTGGCTGAGTGACTGCAGCAGAGGCAAATGCGAAACCAAAAACGAAACACAATCTCCAGCTAGAGAGACTGGATTATTTTCGATGGTCACCTCCAGGAGGCGAGCGGCACGCGCAATGCTCGCCATATCGTCCACCTTGTGCAGCTCGTTGTGGCACAGCCAGAGCCTTTCGAGCGCCACCAAATGCTGAAAGCCATTGATGCGTCGCAGCTTATTGCGCTTCAAGTTCAACTCGCGCAGGCTGCGCAGACCCTGGAAATCCTGCTGATTGATTTGCCTGATCTGATTGCCGGCCAGATTGAGGGACTTCAGCAGCTGGAGACAGTTGATTCGGCTGCCCAGCGTGGTGAGCTTATTGCCATGCAGATCCAAAACACGCAGCGTGCCCTTCAGCGAGGCTAGGCCGCCGATATCCGTGATGCGATTCTTGCCAAGCAACAGCACAGAGAGCGCCGGCAGTCCATCCAGATTGGCAATGCGTTCGATCTGATTGTCGTAGAGATCGAGAAAGACGAGCTGATGGAAGATGATGCCATAGCTGGCACTCAGACTCAACTGTTTATTCTTAATGCTCAGCTCCAGCTGTGAGCTGGAGGCAATGCTCACAGGCTCCTCCTCCTCGCCACCAACCAGTGAGAGAGTGCTATTGTTCAAGGCGCTGCTCTCCTCGCAGCTCTGCAGCTGTTGACTGCCCGCCAGCAAGGCCTGTGCCTTCAGCAGCTGTCGTCGTTGCATCAGCTGATGCTGATGCTTCATGGCCTGCAGGCTGTTCGACACGAAGCTCTTCGACTTCTCCAGGCCATGTCGCAGCCGCAGCGCTGGCGGCGGCGTCAACTGAGCCTGCGGATAGTTAAAGCCACGCTTCGCCAGCTTGGCGCGATGCGAGCCATTGATGGCCAGCGCCTGGGCAGTCAAAGGACTGCCGGAGCAAGGACTGCCAGACTTGGGCGATAGACGCGTTCCATTCTGTGTGTTGCTGACAGTGCTCAGCGCTCTGGTGAGACGCCGCGCATGTGCGGCTCCACCCGGCGGATGAGCGCGCAGTCCGGCTGGAGCTTTGTTGTGGGTATCTACTAAGGAGAAGAAGGTGTTAAGGAAGGATCGTTTACCTAGCTACTCTTGAATTTCGCACTTACGTTGACTGTTCGGCTGTTGGTCGCGTGGTGTTGGCTGCTGCGCCGGCACCACTGGCAGCTCCTTGGGTATGTGAAAAGTGTTGATCAGATTGTGCTGCAGCGAGAGCAGACGCAGGTTGGGCTCCTGCTCGAATATGGGTATGGCAGTTAGACCACGGCGGTCGTAGTTGATGCGATCGGGCAGCTCTTCGCGCTCCTTGGGCAGCCGTTGAATGCGACAGATACCATTCGGCTGTGGTGTCACAATCGCACCACTCACCAGCGTGCCGCCCGTGCTGCCCACCAAAGTGTGCGGCGTAGCAGCGCTGACCACAGCACCCGCAACCGGAGCAGTTGCTGTCGTTGTTGCTGGCCGACAGCTGTTGGAGGCAGCTGACGAGGAGGTGGATTTGGAGCGTTGACGTGTAACGGTGCCGCGCTGCACTCGCTGCTGGCTGCGCAGCTGAGCGGCTGCGGCATAGCTGCGCTTCAGCTGCTGCTGCGACTGGCCGTGACCCACCAGCAGCTCAGCGGGTGGCTGGGTGGCTGCGGCTGCCGCTCGCTTCTGTATGGCATTGTGGCTGAGGGTGCTGTGGGAGCGACCGATGGGACGCCGGCGCAGACGTTGATTGAAGCTAGGAACAAACGGTTCGATTTTCAGCAAAGATGTTTGAGGTAAATAGTTTTGTTGCACTTGTTGTTGCTGCTGCTGCTGCTGCTGCTGTGGTTGCTGCTGCTGTTGTTGCTGCTGCTGTTGTTGCTGCTGTTGTTGTTGCTGCTGTTGTTGCTGTGGCTCGTTTGGCTCATCGTTTAGCATGGATCTACCGTGACATTTGGCCATTGACATCAGTGTACGTCGCCTGGCAATTGTAGCCGCTGCAGCTGCTCCTGCTCCTGCTCCAACTCCAGCTGCAGGACGTGCTGCTCCTGTCGTCCTGCTGCTCTGCACCTTGACATCCACTTTTGTGTTTCATAATCGCGGCTCGTTCACAAACGTTTCCTCAACAGGCAGCGACATGATTTCCAACTCTTAACAAAGCCAGCCAGCCGCGTTGCATAATCCTTCGTCTACTTATCCTGCCAGAGCGAATCCTTTCGATTATTAGTTTGGTCAAACTGAATTTGCTGTCGCAACTTACCCAACCGAAAGTGTGGTTCGTTTGCGTTTGCCTCGACTATTATCTAATTATTTTTTTTTTGTATTTGATTTTAATGCTCTTCTTTGCAATTTTGTTTTCAATTTGAATTCGATTTGCTGCTGCTGCTGCTGCCGCTGCTGTTGCTGCTGCTCCTGTGCAGAGCTGCTAGCTGCTTCAGTCTTTGAGCTATTTTTTTATTTATAAATGTTTTTTTTTGTTTTTGGTCTACCAAAGGGCATGGGCATGTTTTATTAGTTTGTTTATTCGGGTTATACACACACACACACACATGTATAGCAAATTGTTGGCCCCGGTTGCCATAGACCTGCAGAAGACAGTAGCAGACAGGTCGGTCGGTCGGTCTCTCTTTCTCTTTCTCTCTATCTCGCTCAGTTATTACCATGCCTATTGCTTCGTGATTTTCGCTATTAGTTTGTTTATTTAAAGCGCTTTTAGGGCGGCAGTCAAAGCGACAAACGGACAGTGAGACAGACAGTCATTCGTATATTAGGCTCAACTGACATCCGCTTTTACTTCTGTCTTCTAAACATACCAAAACATTGCCTTCATTGCTGCTTGCATTTTCACTGAGCGCTACAACAGGTTCTATGGGGCCTATCGATGCTTAGAGAAGTGTTTATATATTAGCGACAGCAGGTGTATGAAAATTTGAAGATTTGAAGACAAAGATAAAGAAGGTAAAGTTTCAAATTAACTCAGTTTAATATATGTTCATATCATTGTAGGTAACTTATCAACCTACCCTCGTAGCTGTCTCTTATGGTTAATCATAAGTTTTGCCTAAGCAACTTATGCCAAATGAACTAACAGTCGCTATCGTTGATCAGTAAACATTATAATTCATTCGACTCCGAACTAGTAAGTTAAATGAACAATATAGTTCAATAGTGCTTGAACTAACTCATCAAATTGAGCTTAAACTTCCATGACTGAACCTTGCTTAGTTCATGACTCATTCAAAGGAACAACTGAGCTTATGCATTGAACAGAACTAGAGAGCAATGGAGTGGAACAAACGGAATACCTCAATATAGAATTATCTGTTGATACTGTTTACGATAATATATTCTTTGCCTATATATTCTATATATATATATTATATACTGCAATCCTTTGCCTTATAAGCAAAATCTCTGTTGAAAACAAATTAAATTTCTCTCTTATATATTTTCAGTTCGCTAAAGCAGCCATTAAAAGATTATCAACGTTTTCAACTTTAAGTAGTTTTATTAACTTTGCCATTTACCTTTAACTAAGCGCGCTCAACGTTCACCTTGGCCGTGCAACAAAAGCCAAAGTCGTTTGCATTAAAAACATATTTGCAGGCTTTTGCTGTTGTTGTTTCGGAGCTCCTTGTTGTTGTTGTTATGACTGTTGCTGATGAAAACAGTTAGAATTGCGTATGGCAACACCCAGCGACGGCCCACTGCGAAAGAGCTGTGAGTGGAAAGATGGAAAGACACGCACATAATTGGCTGCCAGCATAATGGATTCACGTGCCAGTTTGCCTGTCTGGCAGCACTGGCTGCCGCTGCTATTCTTTACCCTATGCATTGCCCTTCTTCGTCTGCCTTTTGCATATGCAATAGCTAAATGACAAACGTAGCACCCAGGCCAGAGTGAGACAGAGCGAGATAGGCATATGCATTCGTCAAGTTGGAGGCACTCAACAATTAGCACGCACCACAGCGTCGGCAAGTCGACACATAAGAGGAGAGCGGTCGCATAGTCGCATGGGCAAGCCGGTTAAGCTGTGCTATGTAAAGATATGCGTGTGAGGGAGGCGGGGTGAGCGGCGACGAGTCCCCGTTAGCCGATGCGAAATCAAAGACACAGCAACAATTCGAATTTAATTGTTGTCATAAAAAAGAACATAAAGCAAAAAAAAAAAAAGAAAAAACAACTTGAATCGAATGTGCGTGCGTTGGCAAATGTTTTTTCTTACAACTAGTCGAAAAACAGCAACAGGAGCTGCCTCAATGTCTGCGCTGTTAATTGCAGTTGCTCCAAAGGGTTCAATAACTCGACTGTTGATTGGCAACCAAGGCAGTCAGGCGAGGGAATAAGTGTGTGAGTGAGCGAGCGAGTGTGTGTGTGAGTGGGAGATCAAGCAAACAGGCAGTTAGCCAAGTTTAAGGCCCATCACGATAATTGTTATTGTTGCCTGCGTTCAATGAACTAGACGAGGACAGCAACAAGTGCAAAGCAAGTACAAGGATTTCTTAATGATGTAACGGTAATTGAGCAAGCGGAACAATAAGAACAGTGTTATACGAAAGAGAAACGAAAAAAGAGAGAGTGACTGTGTGAGTGAGAGATAGATATGTTGGCATGAAGAGAGAATAAGACAAAGAGATAGATAAGGAGAGATAATGATCGAGTGAGAGTAGGAGAGAGAGAGGGAAAGAGATAGAGCGGGGGAAATATAGGGAAAGAGACGGAGACTGAGAGCGAAAGATATAGGATGAGAGAAATATACAGAAAGAGAGAGTGAGAGCTGAAGAAATAGGAATAGAGAAAGAGAGAGAAGATAGAGAAAGATAAATGGAGGAGAAATAGAAAGAAAAAAAAGGGGTAGAAGATACATAGAGAGACAAAGAGAGATAGTGATAGATGAAGAGAGAGAGAGAGATAGAGGGAGATAGGGACAGAAATTAACTGGAATTGATAAAGACGTTTTCCTTGACCATGATCAGCGAATCTATAAAACATTTCCTTTTACATTCCGGATTAGAAAACTATTCTCGATTGCATAAAATATGAACTAGTTTCAATAGGAACTTCACACAATAGTCGCGTTATTCTCAGCTAATTCCAGTTAAGTTTGCTTTTTCCTTCCTTTCTCCTTCCTCTTGCGCTTCCTTTCGCACTGAGCACCAGTTGCACTTGGACTTTGCTCCTCTGCCGCATTGCTCAAGTGTTGCGCAACAATTTGTTTCAAGTTTTAAAGTTACAAAAGTTGCATAAACTTTTGCAAATTGTTGGCCATTGCATTTCGTCGTTGGTTTATTTAATGCCATTGTCATTGATAGGCCGCGCCCTTTAGACCCGATTGCACGCTGCCGTGCGCCTCGCACGGGGTTAACCGAAGCTCCGCTCCTGTTGTTGTTGACATCCTTTTGGGCCATTAATTTTTCAGACTTTTGCATGTTTCAAAAGCTTGGTTAAATTGTTGTCTCGTTGCTGGCCGGTGCCACAGATAAAGACTGCAGCGTTGCCTCAACCTTTGACCCCCCCCCCCCCCCCCCCCCCCTTCACTCCGTCTATCAACCTTGGCGATATTTTCACTTTCGTTTTTCGCTTTATTCTGCTCGCGCTCATTATCTCAATTGTTGTTGGTGTTGCTGCTGTTGTTGTTTTTTAAATAATTATGCCGCGCTGCTGCAATTGTCCCTGACCAAGCACACACAGAGAGAGAAAGAGAGAGAGAGAGAGAGAGAAGAAACAGAGACACAATCGCATAGTAGCAAGGAGTTGATAAATTGTGCAGAAAAATTGCGTGGTAAACAGTGATAGAGAGAGAGAGAGAGAGAGAGAGAGAGAGAGAGAGAGAGAGAGTGAGCGTGTGACCACTATGCATGTATGTGTGTGTGTATATGTATGCTACACACACACACACACACACACACAAACACACACACGCATATACACGTCTGTGTTTTTGTGTCATCATTAGCTTTTCGCTGCTCTTCCTTGGCCCTCAGCGCTGGCCGAGCAATTTAATCAAGCAGGCAGCGCGCAGAAAAGCTGATAACACCGTTATGAATAATTTACAGCAAACAAAAGCATTTACACACACTCAGACACTCGCACGCACGCACACACGCACACCCATATACAACTATGTAGAAGCGCTTTATTATTGTTTAACTTCTCTCTGGGTTTATGTATAATTAATAACGCGACAACCAAAGTAACCAAGCAAAAACAATAACAAAATTATCAACAAGCAAATGATGAACGATCAGTAAATACCCTATGATTGTGTATGTATGTATATATGCATAGATAAGTTGTAGGAAAGTTGAAAGAGGTGCAGGGAAATCGTTTTCTTTTTAGAGCTCGTGAACTAGTTCATTTTGTGCACTAGTGCAAATGATTATTTAACATGTTTACTAGCGAGAAAGTTGAGTAGTCCAGTTAAATCATTTTCATTTTTGAGTTAGTGAACTAGTTCATTTTGATTACTAGTTAGCATGTATATTTCAGAAGTCTAGTTAAATCGTCATCATTGTTGATCTCATGAACTAGTTCACTTTGTTCACTAGTTCATATGTTTATTACAGAAAGTTGAAGTTTCCAGTTGTTAATTTTCGTGTTGTGAGCTGCTTCATTTTGTGCACTACTTCATCAGTTCAGAAATGAAACATATGGAGTTAGCTATGTATGATTCCTAATAGTTAGCTATTTAGTCGCTATGGATCGACAGCTGAACGGAACTAATCGTTCATAAGCAACTGAGCTAGTCAATAGAACTTGTCGTTCATTAATAATGGAACTAAATTCATCATTCATGACTAACCGAACTGTTTCGTTCACTGCTCGCTGAACGAGTGCTGCAGTTTATTGATAGCTCGGTTGTTCAATAGAACTTGTTCTAAAATGTAAGAGGCTATTCTATATAGATGTGAACCAGTTCCTATGAGAGTAATTTGATATGCTAGACAAATTGAATATGGTTTTGTAAAGGTATTATAGTAAAGTATAGTAAAACCTGCCACTATGTGGTTTTTGATTAAGATAGCCTAATGAAACTAATATACTCTGATTTTCCCTGAAAAATTCTTTTCTTTTCTGCTATTAAGCTTTATGATGTGCTTAAGATATACTTTTTAGTATGAGAAACTCGTAGAAATATTGAACAATTTTTTCTATATAAATATATAATTCTGATTAGATATATTTATAGAAAGAACGACCAACAGTTAGACAAAGATAAAATCAGAGAGAAAATCGATTTACAACTTATGTTTTATGCTGACATTGGCATACCCTTTGCTATGGTATTGCATATATGGTACTCCTTAGACTTAACTTTCGCCCATTCAGAGCTACAGCGTCTTTAACAAAGGAGGTCATTTTAATTAGATGCGGCAACCTGTTGCGGTTCTTCATTGCGTGATGAGGCGACGACGAAGGCGGAGGCAGGAGGCGTATAGACTGCGGCTGTGTTTTCTTTGTGTAAACAGGCTGTATCTCAATCTAAGCCACAGTCTCATGTCAAAAGCAAATGCCTGCTGCTGTCAACGCCGCAAAAATCTTGAATGCGACGCCTGCGGTTATGCACCACGTGGGCAGATGGGTAAAGGGCCCCCGCGTCGATGTCTCGATGGCAAAGCTGATGCCGATTGACCGCAGTCAATTAAACGAACAGCAACAGAAACCGCCAACGCATTAGCTAGACATTTATCGCTTAAACATAAACATATATTTTTGGTATTCCTTGACATAGACTATAAAGAAAGTAAGCTAAATAGACTTATGTGAATATAAGGAAACAAACCTCTCAATCAGCTAAGACTAGTTCCTTTTTCTATGCCCGCAGCTGATCGAGTTCTAGTGGACTGTCATGAATATCGTTTCGAGTTCCGACTGCATTAGTAGTTCCCAATAGTTCATCAGCTTAGACTAGTTCCCTTTGCTTTACGCGCCGCTGATCTAGCTCGTGTGAACCGAAACAGTTTTGAACGCCTGCCTAAGCCAGCCATCTCGCTTGCTTCCAGTTCAGTTTGTTTTATAAGCTCATCCTTGGCACTGGCTGTTGCTGGCGTTGGTTCCGGAACCAGTTCCGTCGTGTTGAGTATTTGTGCGACGTGTGCCTCGTCGATTGTGCCCTTAAAAATAAAAGGATATGGCCACTCATAGCATATGGTGGGTCCATTGTAGTCGCGCAGCGCCTCAATCAGCGCATCCAATCGCTGCACCTCGGCGTAGTCATCGTTCAGGCATCTCACCTCATCCAGCAATGCGGCCACGTTCGATTCGAGCACCTGCAAAAAACACCCGCCAGAGGTGCGCGATTGAAAATTAGATTAAATTGAAATCGCTTAGTTTGCTCGATTTGCGACAAGGTGCGAGACGCAAGGCGCGCGGCACGGTCTCAAATGACACCGTTACGCTCTTTGATAGCCCCGGGCTGGAGGCCTTAAACAGGTAAGTGCTATTTTAGATAAGAATGATCGACGAGCAGATAGCCTCTAAATGGGTTTGTACTTTGCTTTTTGATTTGTGTGAATAGTTTTTTAAGGTCTTTAAGGCTGGGACTTGAGTGTTTTTGTATTGAAATGCTTGGAATAATAGTAATAATAATGATAATGATGATGGTAATAATAATGATAAGGTTTAAAGCTGGCGGGACTTTTTCAAAATTATAAAAAAAAAAAAACAAAAATAATGATACAAATAGTAATAATTATGATATAAAAAATATTGATATTTATACTGAAGAAATAATAATAATGATAATGAGAAGACTGATTTTAATGATAATAATAATAACAATATTAATAATCTTCAACACCTCAAACTTTTCATAGACAGTCATTAGTCGAGCTCAACTTCCCCTTATACTAACTCTGATACACCCCCTAGCCCATTTAAATGAATTACAGGGTATGACTTTGGCATATGCATCCACCGTTGACAGCTCTCGGATTTCAGTTAACTGAAATCTATGCATTTGCCACCTACAACTAGTCGCCTTTTGTCTATTAGCTACCAATTAGCAAATGCTCTGAACCACGCAAACTAAGCTTCATGTCAAAATGCATGTCAGCCAGAAGCCACGCCCCTGCCCCCACCCCCCTCTAGCATGCCCACTTACAGTGGCTTAGATAATGACTATTGCTAGGCAAATTACAAATATGCAAACAATGTTTTTTTTTTTTTTTTTATTATTATTGACATAATGAAGTCTCTTTCTCATAGTTTTGATTAACTAATAGACATTTCAAGATTTACTCGACATTTCAAAATTTATGCGAACTCTCTTAATAAGTGCCCATTGTCTAGACTGGCAGCCGAGCGGGCTGAGAGTGTGTCCCATATTGTGTTTAGTTGCGCCCAATAGCCAGCTATAATTGCATTAACTTGTACGAAATCTGTGTCGCAACTGTTAACAATTCAGCTCAACTCGAATGCAGATGCAGATGCAACGAGGGGAACTTTATTACTATAGAGAGAGGGCAGTAGGAGGTGGAGAGGTGGTTTGTGTTACAATTTGTGACACTTTACAGCTGCTGATAACAGTTAATAACTGATAACTGGAAGCTGAACTGAAAGCCGAGCTACGATAACAGCACACCACTTGTAAATAAAATGAAGTAAGAGTTTTTTTGTGTGGGAGTAAACGACTAGCAAATACCCTAGCTCGAAGTTGTAGCTTGAAACTATGTGCATGCATTAGGGCTAAAGTTTTTTTCGGCTGTGAATTTGGAAATCAAAGTTAGTTAAAAAAGGTCTGTGGACTTGTTTCATTAAAACTATCAACACTTTGGCTGCCAAGGCAGGTAGAGTGTTACTTCAAACTGCCTTAACTGAATCAGAAATGAATTGAATCTTGTATTGCAAATCAATTTCTTTGTGATTTTTCTTTGTTATTCAATTGTATACCATTTGTGTCCCCTGAAACCTCTACTTAAATCAATTGCAAATCGGGCTTTCACCGCCTATTCTTATAGAATGTACTCTTCGATTTCGATATACATATCTAATATTTGTTCTATATAAAGTTCTACCAATTTAATACAAAAACTGAGAGCATCAATCGCTTAGACACAGACTTTCAGTCAGACAGATCAACTCTTATAGATCAAGAGTATATGCTTGATAGTATCTATGATCTTCAATGTGCTAACAAATACAATTGAAGCCATAATACTCATTAGTAGAGTATATTTAGGGAATATAGATAAATACAAGTCCAATTCCTAATACCCCTAGAGTAGAGTTGAGTCTGTTCTACTATAGCATCTATGCACTTCAGTGTGTTACCAAATACACTTGAAATTCATTATACCCCTTAGCAGGGTATACAAATATAAATAAATAGTTGACATGTCTGCCGGTTTGTGTCATATCAATTGTCGAGAGCTTTCAACAACAAATGTTATTTGACATATGTAAACTCGCACACACACCAGTCTCTCACTCTCTCTCTCGCTCTCTATATCTCGCCCACCCATGCTCGCTGTCCCGCTCGCATGACTTATGCACTCGACATGTGACACGAATTACATTTTATGCGCATTTTCAAGCTTTTTTTCTGCTTTGTTCAATTACCAAAAATTCAATGTGCAAATTAATAACACAGTTTAATATTTGAGAAACGCGAGCGCGCAAGCTTTCAACGCTGCGCAGCAGCTGGCGGCGATTGGGCGGCGGCGACGTTGCGGGCATGGTCAGCAAAAATTCCTTGACGATATTTTGCTGCAGCAAGAATTGGCAACCACTGTGCCGGCGCAGTTCTCCAAGTTGATTTGGCTTTCCGTTTTTACATAGCGCTAATTTTATAATTTTTTTTGTAATTTTTTTTTTTATTTTTTGTTTTGCTTTTGTTGTTGAGTGAAACTCGCGGCCGCTCGGGCTCAGCGCTCGGCGTTGACTGGCCAGCGGTTTGCTTAGCGGCAATACGACGCTGCAGATACAGATACATATAGGTATATATACATTCATATATATGTATATAAATGTTTGTAGCTGCCCCGCCATAGGCACTTGGCGCACTTTTTGTTTACGTGCGTCAATCAGCAAGAGAATTGAGCAGAGAAAGCCAGCAAAAGCTGAGTATGCCACAGAAAGAGAGTATGGGAGAGAGAGTAGTAGAGAGAGAGAGAGAGCTAGGGCGTGAGTAATATAATTAGCTAAATAAATTCACTTTCATTTAGCTGCCGCCTCAAAGTATGCTTTAATTGTATTTAAGCTCAATTGCTTAAGCATTACATAAATCGAATTAAATCACAACATGAAAATTTGTATATTATCAGATTATGCCTTATGTGCTTAGTGATTAAGCAAAGATTAACTTTAATTTTAAATAGAGATAGCGTTTTATGTTCGTTTCATAGAAATCATTATGAAATTACTTAAAAATTTGTTTTGTTGTCTTGAAATGAATTACTAATAGATAAAAGGATCATACATTTATATAATATAAAGGAACCTCTATATCTATAATAATCAAATCATCATAGAAATTATAAATCAAATATGGTCTTCGTTTTCCTTATCTGCATTGAGCTGTGCCGTCCAAAGAGTTCTGCCACTGTAGAAATCGCTAGCTCTCTATGTAGCACTACTATTAATATGAACAGCAATATTGAACAATTTCCATAGCAAAGATCGATTGTAAGCAACAATACTATATCATATCGTAAGACTTTCCATTATATTCTAAGCCAATCAATGATCAATTGTTACACAAATCATAATTTCACACATATTACAAGCGTGGAAAGTTCATAATTCTCATTCCATTGAACTTTATAGCTTTTCAGCTGTAGCTGAAAAGTATGCAATACTTTCGTATTCATCCGTATTCATGTGCCGCTTGAAAGTATGCAATGATTTTTGATCAGCATTGAAAGCTGAAGCGGAGCGCAGCTGCTTAGCCATTGTCTGGGCCAAAAGCCAAAGCCAAAGCCAACGCAAAAGCCAGAGCCAAAACAAGCGTCAGCTGCTGCCCATTAAAATTTTAATTTTGTGCACCATTTGCCATCTTAACTGGCCCCCGCACATACACGCGCACACGCACACACGCACACACAGTAGCGCACCCGCACACACCTACACAATGGCATGCAAATCCCTTGGCTTGAGCGATTATGTTGATGTTGATGACTGGCTGGGGAGGCAGGTGGCTGTTGGGCGGCAGCTTACCTGCAGATGGCAACGTCGCTGCCTTCGTCGATAATACGCTCAATTCAATTTGCATATTCAGTTGTCCAATGAAGCGCACAGCAACAACAGCAGCAACATCAGCAGCAGCAGCAGCAGGACGTGGGATCTGCGATCCGTTTCGGCCAAACAAATGCGTTTTTTGCCAGCCTCGTTGGCCACTTGCAAGCAGCAGCAGTAGCAGTAGCAGCAGCTCCAAATGTGCTGCTGACAGCTGAAGGCACGCATGAGCTGAGAGCCAACAGCAACAACAACAACAACAGCAGCTGCAGCAACTGCTGCATCTCTACTTTCTCTCACCCGCTGTTAGTCCATTACGCTAGCAATTTAACTTGCGCCACGTAAACATGATTATCATCTTGAGTGCAACGTGTGGATCCTGAAAAACAACCCATTTCCTTCTCTATCCCACCTTTTATACTGCCTCTATCCACCTGTGCGTGCAATTGAAGTCAATGTTGGCCAAGGATTGGGATCGGGATTGGGATTGAGTTTGAGTTTGGCGTTGGGATTGGGCTTGGGCTTGCTGCTGGCAACTGCTTAAGCTGAAGCTATTAATGCTCGCTTTGTTGCCCGTTGCACTATGCACTCACAGAAAATGTTCAGTGAGACGCAATTGAAGTAAGTTGAAGGTAGTTTAATAATAGTCTAGAAATGGAATACACCAAATGGTGGGTGATGAGAGAAAAGATATTTGCAACTGACCAAAAACTGAACCGGATTTACATACCTTTTTTTATTGTAAATTTATTTAGGATTAACATCTGTTCAGATTATGCTTTAAATCAAAGAAAAAATATAAATTTATATTTTTTTTGTATTTCAAACTTCTTTCAGCCCTTTTTGATTGAACAAAATATGCAAATAAATTTTAATAAAAATTTATACCATTTTATCTTCACGTTAAGCTCTCAAATTTGTTGTGCTTAGCCTTTTAAATATTTATTTTATGCATTAATATTTTTAAATTAAATTAAATAAATAAGTTTGTATAAAAAATAAATATTTTTTTTATATTTTAAATATTTTAAAAACCTTTTAAGTTTTCCTAGCACTCTTTCCATTAAAATTTGAGTTTTTAAACACGAGAAAAATATTACAAAAAAATACTTCAATTAACTATTCAATTTCTTCAAGTGCATTTGCTGTTTTTGCTCAAGAGATTTTGCTGCTCTGGCTGAGCTGTTTAACAGCGCTGCAATCTGCTTAAAAGTGCAATTAATTTAATATCGTTGAATGCGCTGCAAAAACTACCAAGTCCCCAACAAGCCAAGCCCCAATCTCAATCCAATCTCAGCCCCCAAAATCTGAATGCATTTAAGCGCCCGCCTCTAATTGAGCTTGTCAAAATCAGCTGTAGTTTGGGGCTTGGTAAGCGAGCGCAACATAAGACGCACACACATTCGGCAGCATTTGGTAGACGTTTAAGCAGCCAGTGCCAGTGGCCACTGTACAGTGCTGCCTCAAGTCACGCACAGCCACGCCCACCAAGAATTGTGCGTCCTAGCCTAGCAGGTGGCACGAGTCGAGGGCTGCAGCAGCTATCCGAAAAATGACAGTGCAGAATTTCCAACAGCAGCTTGATTAATTTTAGGGCGTGTATATGCTTAAATTTGTGGGCGTGGCTGAAATGAAGCAACACCATTTTAATATGAATGCCACAAAACGAGTTGGGCTGCTGCGACACGACGACGACGACGACGACGACAAAAAAGGTATGCGGCGACAACGAGGGGAGGATTGACACGTAGCAAAGGGATACAAGATGAGAAGAGAATTGCTTTTTATATTTATATGAAATAAGTTTAATACATAAATTACATTATAGAAACTCACTAATTTTATTACATTTGTAATGGAAGTAAACATATGGCGTATTTGTAGCTTACAGGGTATATGCTAGTCGATGTTAAGCTCTCACTTACAGCTTGTAATCAGTGAATGAAGTTGGTTTGGGCAAATTGAAAATATTAGAGAGTAAGTGCAAGTCATAGTTTACAGGGTATATGCTAGCACATACTTTATATGGGTATAAAGAAGATGCTGTATCCACTTCTTATAGAAAGAAAAGAGAGAGCAAGCAGAGCTTTGTGTATGTGGGTGACAAGTGTGTCTATAGTCAGCTATGCAATTGCTACTCTTAGCTGAATACAGGGTATCTGTCAGTTGCGCATTACACATACTTCCCCTTCTGTTGGCCTTGCAGTTTAAATATAAAATACGTACGCGGCTAGGTCAGAGGCAGACAAACAGACATTCAAATAGACATACATACTCACGCACACAGACGGACAGAGTGAGAGAGAGAGAGAGAGAGAAAGAGGGAGATAGACAGAGACAGACACACGCATGGATAGACAGATGAACTGGTATTCAAATAGAGGACCTCACAAAGTAGCGTTGACAAACCCATTATCAGAAAAACAAACCGGAGATTAACTTGGCAAAATGTCTGTAGACGCCATAAAAACTGAGAGGTGCTGAAGAGAAAGAGAAAGAGACAGAGAAGGAGATAGAGCTATGTGGCCAGAACGACAGAGAGAGAGAGAGAGAGAGGGAACGAGCAGGAAATCCACTAGAGCAGGCAAATGTTGAATAAAATATGAACAGTGCAGAAAGACACACACACACATATATACATACATACACATACATACATATATATATATATATATATATATATATATATATATATATATAGAGAGAGAGAGAGAGAGCGTCGCATATGTCCTGGCAGCACTGTAAAAGTGACACATGAGCATAATAACAGCTAAGACCTTGCTAAGCATCAGGCAGTCAACAACCACTTGCCGCAGCAGCAGCAGGCACACAACGAGGCGGCAGCAGACGGGGGGTAAGGATCAGGCAACAGTAGCAGGAGCTGGGCACACGGCCGGACAACCCCCTTTTTTGGGCAATGAGTCGTCGTCGTCGACGTCGCCGCCGCCTTCGTCCTCGATGCACTCAACGTGATTGCAAATTATAACGTCTGAGCAATCACCGGCAGTTGTGTGTGCAAGAGGCGGACCTCGAAATACCGCCCATAGGAAATATAATTCCACGGCACGGTCTCTGCCTATGACTACGGCTGCGGGTGTCCGGCGTACGGCGTACGGCAGACGGCGTAGTCAGAATTTGGTGTACGCATTGCCACGTCTCGTGGTGGTTGGCCAGACGTACTCTGCAACGGATGAGAGCAGTCGAGCTCTACTGGCAACTGGTTGGTTGTCGCTTGGTTGGTTAAACTTCTGGCTGCCGCGCCCTCCGCACGGTCGCCCATGCACGTTTCCTGCCGTCGCTCGAAGTTTAGTTAATGCTGTTAGCATTTACTCTTTTTTTTCGTTTTGTTTTTGTTGTTTTCACAATAACTTAATTATGCATTGGCTGCAAATTGCTGCACAATCTCTTTTACACACTTTCAAAATGGCTGCCATTGAATTTTAATGCGCGCCTAAAAGCATGCAACAGTTTCTCAGAGCACAGATTTCATACACTTAAGTGCATTGTTTTTACATTTACTTTAGTTTAGCTAAGTAAATAATATTTTATTGTTGCCAAGGATTATTTAAGGTATGCAAAAATAGATTGTGGCATACTTAAATTGTTGTTAGTTATAGGAATATTTGCTTGAGCAGCTAATATTCTTAGCTGCTGGGCTCTGCTTGGCCATCGAGTTTTATGGAATTGTGGACAACACGTGGCTACATCATTTGAGTGTTCTTCAAATGAAAAGGTTGCGGAAGATCACTGATGTCTTTAGGTAAATGAAAGCCAGGCACATCCACCAAGAGCTCAAGCTGCCAGCAATTGCAGACATAATCCAAGAATTGGACAAAAAATACATCGAAAGACTCAATAGTCGGCCAAACAGCCTGACTAGGAGTCTAGCTATTGCAGTCAAAAGTTCTGCTTGCCCCGCACTATAGCTAATTGTTTTTACTATTAAAATTAATAATTACTATATAATATTTACAAACGATTTAACAGAAATGTTTGTGTTCTTGTGCTGCCTGACTCTACAACAAACATTTTCTATACATCAGTTCCGTTTCATTGCACTGTGATTCAAATAAGCAGCATTATGAATTCAGTAACCTAAGCTCCCTTAGTCAATACCCAATCTTAACTTACACTTAAGTTCCTCCTATTAAATCACTCTCAACTCTCAACCATCAATAAAACTCCCAGCTCTAACCGATTCACATAAAGCCCAACTCATCACTTTTGCATCTGTTATTAACCCATTTGCTGCAAAATGATTTAATTGAATGCGCCTCGCACACACTTTTTATAGCCCAAATAATGCTAGAACATGAACATCCTTTACTACCACATATTACTAGTTATATGCTGGAAGGGCAATGTATTTTTCGTCTTCTTATTTTTATAGCGTTCGAGAGACGATGTTCTGGGCACGTGGCAGCGCGGAATTTCGTACATTTCAGGCGCAAGGTCAAGGCAGGCCATTGTAACCCATTGCTTACAGACACACACAGACACGCCCACCCACACAGAGGCAGCTACAACTAAATCCTTTTTGATTAAATTCAATGTTTTATATCCAATACGTTGGGCGGGTTGCCTGGGCTGCGACTATAGTCTTTTGGTCATGTTAACATTTTATATCTCTTTGAAACGCATTTTTCTTAACACAATGCCATTTTTTTTTGTTTTTGTTGCTTATTTCACCCACATACACACACACACACACACGCACACACACAAGTTTACAGGGAGGACATAAAACAAAATGGCCAAGCTAACAGAGACACTGGCAGGAAAATAGATTGAAGTGTAATCATGGTTTTGAACTGCTACTCGGCCATACATTTAATCCAAGCAAACGTAGCAAAACACAAAATGGCCAACGAAATGAGAGAGAAAGTGGAGCGTTTACCCTAGCCCTACACACACACACATCTATATATATTTATATATGTTGTGTGTGCGTGTGTGTGTAAAACAAAAGGCATTGTAATTGAGGCTGGGGTCCTAGCATGTAGGTGGAAAAGTTCGCTCAGGCCGTACGATTGCTCGTGCGGCGCTGCTTATTCCGCTTGACTGATTGAAGCGTCTTTGTCTCTGTCTACACACAAGTCTCTCTCTCTGTTTGTGTGTGTGTGTGCGGGTGTGTGTGTGTTATCTAAGTTTGTTTGAATAAACTTAAGCGAATGTTTTGTAAGAAGATTTCCTTTATTGCCAAAGAGTGAGTCTCTACTACATACATATATATCTATATATATATATATGGATGACAGTTGAAGCTGTGTCCTGGCTGAATGCTTGAGTCCTTGTGGCATGCTAACGTTGCCACTGCAGCTTCACTAGCACACGCACACACACACACATACACACCGCGCCGCCCTAGAACAAATATTCAGCTGCCGCTGCGAAGCCCTTTTGAAGTTCACTTTTGCATCGACTCGATTTGCGTTTGCTCTCAGTTGCTTTTGGCTCGGTTTCCTATATAATGCCACATAATGCCAAATCGATTGTAAACCAAGACCGAAACACTTCACTCAGCAGTCAACGGGTAGAAGGCAGCAGGCAGCCAGCAGCCAGCACCCAGCAGCTGGCAGCAGGCAGCAGGCAACAGTCGATAGCTAGTAGCAGTCACTGTATCATAATAAAACGTCTAATTCTACCAATTCGACATTTTGTCGGACATGGGAACTGCGAATTATAGTTCAATTTAATGAACAACTTTAGTTATTCTTTTATGAGCCACATGAACTGAACTGAAAGAAACTTTTAGTTTTTTTTTCAGCTATTCAGCAACTTTTATACAAGTTCAGTTCAGAGACAAAGTAGTTTAGTGCTTCATTTGAGAGAATTGTGAATCGAGAAAGTTTGGATTATGTAGTTCGTTTTGAGGAGGATATCTAGAGTTGTTCAGCTCCAAGTCGTGAGCCAGTTTCGCATAGATAAAGCAACAAGTTCAGCTTAATTTGTTTTTATTTTCGGTAGTTCCTAACTTTGGTGGTTCAGTTCATTAGCTGTGCATGAACTCACATTTAAGTTCCTATTTCAGTTCCGACAAGAAGCTGTATACAGGTCCCATTGCTTGGGGACACTTGAGTCTTCAGCAAAGTTCGCAGTTTTAGTTTAGGATGTTGAACGAGTTGTATACTTACTATATGATTTCTTGTAGTCGTTAAGTGGTTTATGAATCATGCAAAAATAGATCTTGAACCATTCATTTTGATTAGTTATTCAGCGGCTCAAATAGCTCAATAGAATGTATTCGCTCTTCAGGCTTTTCAGATCAATTCAAAGTGAATGAAAGGAGAGGATATTTAGGTAATGATAAAAAACTAACATCTATTATTAATACTACAAAAATATCTAAAATTCCCATACTTTGCTTTATTAAGCCCTGAACACACCTAATCTAAACAATTTTACCTGCATTGCTTCAGCAAAAAGTTTCAATCTTAAATCATTTGACCAAATTTCACTCTCCATTTCTCTAACTAGTTCAATTGAGCAACTCTCAACAGCTCTGCCGAACGGATAAGATGCAGCAATGGGAAAAACAAACACAACCAAGAGATACCAACAGACAAAGGCTTAAGTTCCTCCCCCATCTGTGCGGCTTCGATTTTGAAATAATATTTAATGACCGTAAAATTATATAGAATGCTAAATTTGAATTCTGCTTGCTCTGCTCTCCGCCTCATGTTGACTGCATTTGTTTTTATTGCCAGACTTTGAGCAATAATCATATTGTGGTATGTTGGTTTGACATTGAGGAGGCTAGAAACTGATTAGCAATGGCATAGAATATATGAGACGATGCCATATCGTTTGGCATACGACGAGCTTAAGCAGCTAAGGCAATAAAAGTACAAATTGAAATGGAACCATAAAGACAAATTCTAATTGAGTGCCTAATGCTAATTGTTGTACTAATTAGTTTAATTTACTGGATGGACTATCATGGGATAATATATATATATGTATATATATATATATATATATTTGTTAAATATTTTTATCAGATTTAATAGAGAAAATATGCAATTTTTTAATTTTGATAATTTTATTAATAATTTTTATTATTAAAATTTAAAATTTAATAAATTTTTTTAATAATTTTTATTTTAAGTTCTGTTGGTTTATATATAAATAAGATTATGAAAATATTTAGTGAAACTGAAATTAAGTTAATTGGAAATTTACATTGAAATAATGTATCAAATATATGTTACCTTTTTTCAGATATTATATGAACAGCTTTCTTCATTGATATACAAATTTCATTCAATTACGTAAAGATTTTTGTTATAAAAATATCTTAAAAATTTTATAAGAAATATTGCTTCTATTTTCTATATATATCTTACTTTACCTCCCTTTCAAGACTTGATATATGTAGAAAACATTGTTTTTGTAGGTATATGCTAAACGTAATAGTATTTTTCATTTGAGTGTTAAGCGTGCATCAAAATTGAGCTGCCACTTGAAGTCTTTGATAGTTCTGACCAAGTGTAACTACTTTCAATAAATTCTACTTGTTATTGCTGTTTGCGCTCTCTCTCTCTCTCTCTCTGTCTCTTTCTCACTCTGTCTCATTTTTGATATATATATAATATATTCAACGCACACATCGGACAGACTCTTAAAATGGCCATAAAGCAAATTGTGAAAAATTATTGTGTATATAAAATTTAATGACATGTCAAAAAGGATATCCGGCATACGGCACAAATGGCGAACGAAGTGGAGTAACTGAAGCAAAGAATGGGCGTTGCTCTGACATCGTCAATGTCCTTAGTCGTTGTCCTTGTGGTGCTGTCTGTGTGGAGCAGCGGCAGCAGCAGCAGCAGCAGCAGCAGCAGCTTGTTTGTGGGTGGTATATTTAATGTGCTGTAAGTCCTGCTACATATGACGCTGACAATTTTAGTTTAGTTGTTGTCGTATTTGGTCTTTGGTATTTACTTCTTCACAGTCACAGAGACAGAGAGGAAAAAGGAGGAGAGAGAGAGATAGAGAGAGAGTGAGAGAGAGAGAGAGAGAGAGTGAGAGAGAGAGAGAGCAAGAAATACATAATCAAGCGCAACTTTATTATTTTGTCGAACAACAACTGTTTCGTGTGGGTTACTACGATGCCCTCAAAGCCAGTCTCTCTGCAGCTCGTTATGGCCGTCATCATTACGCCTTGTCTTGCCTTGGCCGGCTCCTGGTCGGTTCTGGGCTGCTCTGGTCTGGCTGCACATTTTATAGTTTTCAAAAGTCACAAAAATGTCAATTGCTTGTCATGTGCGCTCCCCGAACGCCAAAATGCCATTGAATAAATTATATTGTGGCCATAAAATTGTTGCTGCCTGCTGCATGTTTTACCATTCCAAAGTCTCACGTCCTACACCATGTCCGGGCTTACTTAGTAATGCGAGCTACAAACAGCGTCCGCCTTCTCTCTCCTTTTTTTTCCAGCTGGCCAGCTCGAGCAGCTGATCCCCCTGTTTATTTGCATGTGCGGGCTAATCAGGGAGCTCAGCTCCTCAAAATTGATTTCTACCCGCCAACCCTCGCCGCCCTTTTTGCAGGGTATGCAGAGGGCGGCGGAGGGGTGCTTTAGCCGCTGTTTTGCTTATTAGATCACCCTCGGCATTTGTGATAATGACGCCATAAATGCTGAATTATGGCTGCATGCCAACCAAAAAAATACAAGCCGAAATGGTTAAATTGTGAATGCACGACTAGAAATACCCTGTGCATAGGAAATTGGTGTGGGTATCAAAAAAATTATATATTCTTGTATTTAGCTCAAAAATTCTAAGAGATGTTTCGACAAAGCTATGTTGGATCTATATATACTTATACCATTTATGCTAAAGTTCTTTTCACAGCCACATTCTTCAAAACACATCTTATGTCCACAGCTCTTGTTAGACTTGCAACAAGATACATGATTTGATTGAGCGGAAACTCTCTGAACTCTGATCTCTCTCTTATCGCTGATCTTTGATAAATCTCTGTTCGCATATGTTTTCATGCCATATGACAGGTCTTCATATAAAATATCAGATATGTTTATAAAAAATATATTTTGAAACGATATAATTCGTTTTTATAAGAGATTTTGGATGGCATATCTATCTCTGAACTGCGATTTTACGACTATACAAACGCCATGAAACGTCTGATATCTAATTTTTCTATGATTTGTGACCTAGAATAAGGCAAGTCTTCTAGTTACATTTGACTTGCAGCTAAATCGCCTATTTCTGATCATGAAAATATATATAGTTATGTCACTTTTTCATGTCTTTTACAAACATCTATTACCCTACATGCTTCCACATGCCCTACAGGGTACAATATGAAAACAAAACTTGAGTTTTGGCATTCTTGTGAACTTAAGACCTTTTGAATTTTAATCAAGCTAAATATTGAAGCAGTTGCTGTTGCTCGTATTTTCACTTTCATTGCGCTGTTTATGTAGTCGAACGTTGGCCATATATAGATATGCTTGGTCCTCCGCATCTACTCATCCTTGTTAGGATGTGTTAATGTTCCACGCTTGAATGGCGCATAAATTTCTTTATGCGGTTTTTTATGCTCTACCATTTGTCTAACTGGGGTGACTGCCGAACTCTGGACCACTCGACCCTCGACTGGCGCTGAAGTAATTGAAAATATCTCAAATAATTCATAAAATTTTATGTGATTTGCGCTTTGAAGTTCGCATATATATATATACATATACATATATATATATATTGCCAAGGCCATTAAAAAATAGTTTCAGCTCTCACTCTCTTTTGATAATTCAGCATTGATAATTGCTTTAATGATGCCATAACGTCGCCTTAAAAGCGCCCTTTAATTTATGTGCCTCTATCTCAGTGCCAACTGAAACTCCCCCAGGGCTAGCCCCTAGCTAGATACAATTACTTATATGTATGTTTGTGTATATGCATATCGTCACGATTTGTATATGAATAAGTAAGCCGTCGTCTCTTTTGCCATTGCATGATTTATATACGTTATGTGTAATGGGGCCCACCTGTATGCAGCTATACTTGTCCCTGTATAACCACTTGAAAAACGTTAAATAAGTTGTCTAACCACACATTAAACCAATTTCGCTGTCCGGCTGTCGGACTGGCTGGCACCTTACTTTGGCTGAGTTTGTTTTTGGGGCACGCCCACACACATACATACTAGCTGACACCCACATACATACACAGCACTTTTTTGGACGCCATAAATCATAGGGAGGAACACGTATGTGACTACTTTAGCTCGGGGATCGATAAATTATTATTAGTTGGCCGGCCGCTGGGTCCACAGCAAAGGAAGTTGTTAGACCCAACCGAAATCCTAGCCACAGCGGTTCAAATGCCTTTTAACTTAACAACTTTTTCTGCCAACACCAAACATCAGCACACACACACACACACACTCAGACACACACAAATCAATGAAGGACTTTGTCCTTGTTAGCCGTGTTTGCTGCTGCACTGGTCGAAACCCTTAACGTTGTGTGTAAAGTGGACTTGACATGAGATTAACATCTTCAAAAGCATAGCTTAAAGTATTTGTTAGAGTTCGTTGAAGTTCTTTCTTGGACTAAGGCGCGGTCTGTTTCGCCAACCTCCGTCGAGTCCCTTTTGGATAATTGCGTTCTTGTGCGCTGAGCCATGAGCTTAACTGTTGCTGTCATAACTAAGCGAAAAGGTATACAATTTATGAAAACGGCGTCCACTCCCAGCCAGTTGCTGACTCCTACCTACCGGCAGGTGCACACCCGTTCGGCACACTGGTTAGTAACAAAGAATGACCCACGACGTGTGTATATTATAACAATTTTTGTTTGGATTTATTTTGTTGATTTCAATCGTTAAACAATGGCAAAACAGGATTCTTACTTACGACCTATTAGGAGTTGGTGGGGCGTGTAAAAGGTTCTAATCGTATTCAGGCAGGTAGCAGCTAGCGCGCTTACAAGGCACGACGATGACGCAGTTTCAAGCGACGTACAGTCTTGTATTGGTATCCATCAGCAGCGAGAACAGCGGTATCCTGAGCTGGTTCCTCAACTGGCACCTCGGTGGCAACTTCCTCAACGGGAGGTAGGTAATCGTTGGCGATCTCGGAAACATCACGACGCTGACGGTACTTCAGGCGACGAACAGTCTTGTATTGGTATCCATCATCAGCAAGAACAGCGGTATCCTGGGCTGGTTGCTCAACTGGGACCTCGGTGGCAACTTCTTCAGCGGGAGGCAAGTAATCGTTGGCGATCTCGGAAACATCACGACGCTGACGGTACTTCAGGCGACGAACAGTCTTGTATTGGTATCCATCATCAGCAAGAACAGCGGTATCCTGGGCTGGTTCCTCAACTGCGATTTCAGTAGCAGCCTCTTCAGAGGGAGGCAAGTAATCGTTGGCGATCTCGGAAACATCACGACGCTGACGGTACTTCAGGCGACGGACAGTTTTGTATTGGTATCCATCATCAGCAAGAACAGCGGTATCCTGAGCTGGTTCCTCAACTGGGACCTCGGTGGCAACTTCTTCAGCAGGAGGCAAGTAATCGTTGGCGATCTCGGAAACATCACGACGTTGACGGTACTTCAGGCGACGGACAGTCTTGTATTGGTATCCATCATCACCAAGAACAGCGGTATCCTGAGCTGGTTCCTCAACTGGGACCTCGGTGGCAACTTCTTCAGCAGGAGGCAAGTAATCGTTGGCGATCTCGGAAACATCACGACGTTGACGGTACTTCAGGCGACGGACAGTTTTGTATTGGTATCCATCATCAGCAAGAACAGCGGTATCCTGAGCTGGTTCCTCAACTGGGACCTCGGTGGCAACTTCTTCAGCAGGAGGCAAGTAATCGTTGGCGATCTCGGAAACATCACGACGTTGACGGTACTTCAGGCGGCGGATAGTCTTGTATTGGTATCCATCATCAGCAAGAACAGCGGTATCCTGAGCTGGTTCCTCAACTGGGACCTCGGCGGCAACTTCTTCAGCAGGAGGCAAGTAATCGTTGGCGATCTCGGAAACATCACGACGTTGACGGTACTTCAGGCGACGGACAGTTTTGTATTGGTATCCATCATCAGCAAGAACAGCGGTATCCTGAGCTGGTTCCTCAACTGGGACCTCGGTGGCAACTTCTTCAGCAGGAGGCAAGTAATCGTTGGCGATCTCGGAAACATCACGACGTTGACGGTACTTAAGGCGACGGATAGTCTTGTATTGATATCCATCATCAGCAAGAACAGCGGTATCCTGGGCTGGTTGCTCAACTGGGACCTCGGTGGCAACTTCTTCGGCGGGAGGCAAGTAATCGTTGGCGATCTCGGAAACATCACGACGTTGACGGTACTTCAGGCGACGGACAGTCTTGTATTGGTATCCATCATCACCAAGAACAGCGGTATCCTGAGCTGGTTCCTCAACTGGGACCTCGGTGGCAACTTCTTCAGCAGGAGGCAAGTAATCGTTGGCGATCTCGGAAACATCACGACGTTGACGGTACTTCAGGCGACGGACAGTCTTGTATTGGTATCCATCATCACCAAGAACAGCGGTATCCTGAGCTGGTTCCTCAACTGGGACCTCGGTGGCAACTTCTTCAGCAGGAGGCAAGTAATCGTTGGCGATCTCGGAAACATCGCGACGTTGACGGTACTTCAGGCGACGGACAGTCTTGTATTGGTATCCATCATCACCAAGAACAGCGGTATCCTGAGCTGGTTCCTCAACTGGGACCTCGGTGGCAACTTCTTCAGCAGGAGGCAAGTAATCGTTGGCGATCTCGGAAACATCACGACGTTGACGGTACTTCAGGCGACGGACAGTTTTGTATTGGTATCCATCATCAGCAAGAACAGCGGTATCCTGAGCTGGTTCCTTAACTGGGACCTCGGTGGCAACTTCTTCAGCAGGAGGCAAGTAATCGTTGGCGATCTCGGAAACATCACGACGTTGACGGTACTTCAGGCGGCGGATAGTCTTGTATTGGTATCCATCATCAGCAAGAACAGCGGTATCCTGAGCTGGTTCCTCAACTGGGACCTCGGTGGCAACTTCTTCAGCAGGAGGCAAGTAATCGTTGGCGATCTCGGAAACATCACGACGTTGACGGTACTTCAGGCGGCGGATAGTCTTGTATTGGTATCCATCATCAGCAAGAACAGCGGTATCCTGAGCTGGTTCCTCAACTGGGACCTCGGCGGCAACTTCTTCAGCAGGAGGCAAGTAATCGTTGGCGATCTCGGAAACATCACGACGTTGACGGTACTTCAGGCGACGGATAGTCTTGTATTGGTACCCATCATCGCCGAGAATAGCGGAATCCTGTGCGGGCTCCTCAACTGCGATTTCAGTAACAGCCTCTTCAGATGGAGGGAGGTACTCGTTGGCGATCTCGGAAACATCACGACGTTGACGGTACTTGAGGCGACGAACTGTTTTATAACGGTAACCATCTTCTCCTACAGCGGTGGGGTCTTGGGCAACGTCCTCTACGGGAGCATCGGCCGCAACTTCCCCAAGTGGTGGGATATACTCATTCACGATCTCGGAGACATCGCGACGGTGCCTGGCTTGTTCGACAGGAATCACTGCAGCCGTCGCTGCGGCAATAAACATGCACGCAATGAAGAGTTTCTGCAATTATGTTGAACGTTTGTTGCAGTTAAAGAAGAATAACGTTTAATAATCCTTGTGATATCCTCAGCTACCTACCATTTTAGTATAGATATCCAAAGCTAATTGTGTTATCGATGGAATCTATGGGTCGAATGATTAATAGTCGCAATTTGTCGGCATATTTATACGCTCTAATGTTTGCTAAGCGCCGACGTAAACACACATAAACCAAACAATGACCAACACTTTGTTTGCCCCGTCTCTCTCGAAATAGCAACAAAGCACCCGGCAACAGTTAAAACCCGAGCCGCGGTCATTAAGACAACTCAGAGCATTTGCAAGCCAAATGCTCGCACATGGTCCCACTTACGGTCTCAAGTGCCCCATCCCCTGCCCCCGCTTCAACTTCGGCTATAGCCAAACAGTTCATCATTTCTCAGATGTTGCTGCTATTGGACCGAAAGCCGGTTTGCATCTAGACAGAGCGGAACTAAATACATTGTTTCACTTTCGTCAGCGCGTTCGAATGTTTCACGGTCAAGAGCTACCAAAATATAATAAGACAATGCAAAAAAAATAAAATAAAATGAAATAATAATAATAATATTTAAGATATATTAATGACAATCAAGACTCTACAGTGTCATAAGAGTTTCTTATTTTAAACTTTGCCTCTTACGCTTTGTCGTATCGGTAATTTGCGTATTACTATATATATATGTATATATATATATATATATAGGTTCAACGAACTGAGTCGAAGTTTCATAGAAAGGTCGCTTGTGAATGGTTTTGAGTTGAAGACTTTGCTCGTGCCTGATTCTGTTTGTGTTTGATGATATCATGACGTACTGCGTAACTGCGTACATTATCAGCTAATTGAGCGAGCCGGGACTTGTTTATGGCTAGAGCAAGTTGGTAATGGTTTCGCTTGTAAATCCAGTCACTGCTATAAGGATATCAAAAAGATTCCACCAAAAATGTAGTCAAGGAACAAAAACAGCTTACAAATTGTGCGCATGTTTTATGTGTTGGCGAAAACTTTGGCTATGAAATTCATAAACTTGGCCAAAACAAGCAGCCAGGCAAAGACAGCAGTGGCAGCCATAGCAGCCTGTGCCAGCGTCCTCCATCAGCCAGCATGTGGGACAGTTAAAAGTTTTTCACAAATCATGCATATGATGTTGGGGCACTTTTTGCCGTGGCACACAGCTGCTAAAGCCGCCCAAAAGGCAACTAATTAAAGGAGCCAAAGACACAGAAGACGAACTGGAGTTTCGGCCCACCAAAAAAGTTCGCCTCTCTTCAAAGCTCGCCGGGTGTATGTGTGTCAAGTGCCAGCCAACCAGCCAGCTAGCTCAGAATGTGGTAAACAAAACAAATGGAGTGTGCAATCTGTCGTAAACACTCATAAATTTCCACTATAGTCCCAACTCAGGCGTCCAACTATCGCCAACATCTGTACCTAAGCTCAACCCAAAAAGAAAAACTCTGAGCAGTCTTATCAACAGTGCTGCCAAGATTGTTAGCGGAAAAAAAGGCTAGTTTGAAGTGGGAAAAGTTTATACATAGTAATATAATAGGAGAGCATATTTTATGATTTTTTTGTATACATATTTAGTATTGTGATATATTTCGTGTTGAAAATAAATGAAAATAATATATAAAACGTAAAACTTGTATGTTAGTTGATAAGCGATCGAGAACTCTTAAAGATGTTGTATAAATTACATAGATCAATTAAATTTAGTATTGAGATAATTCTTTCCCGAAGAATTTTCATGTGGAAATCAGAATATGCTGAAAGACTATCAAGATAGCTGAACTTGCCGCAAGAGAGCTATATTTTTGAGCTAGAGATGTGGGAAGGCAGACAGCCCTACAGTATCTTCTTTGAATAAGTGAGGTGGAAGGTAGTCTACCCTACATTGTTTTCCCACTTTCTTATTCAAAAGTAGTGTAGAGCAAGGGACTCTCCCACATTTCTTTTTCAAAGCTATGTCTCTCAATGGGCTAGCATGTGTTCACTTTTCATTAAAACAGACTATATAGCGCAGACTATATCAAAGATTTTTAAATATGTTTAAACGCATAGAAAAAGGTGCTTAAAAGGCTGCAGTAGTGCTCTCCTTTCCAGAAAATGTATTGATCTTAATATTAAAGAATGTTAAATTTATTCGAAATGTTGTTTTTGGGGACATTAAGACAATTGTTTTCTTTTCATAAATGAATTCTGCTGAATTCGTGACGTGCTGTCAACTAAAGTTTGATTATTGTTCACAAACTTCGATCAAAGTTTGTTGATTTGTATTAATTTGTTTAACTAGTTGTTTTTCTCAGAAAAAAATCAAGCCAAACTTAGCATTTTTATCGCTCATGACAGCACCAATTTCAGGTTAAACTAGCTAAATGGACAACACTGGCTGACAATGTTTATCGCCATCATTCAAAACGCCACATGCGAAATCTTGTGCAGCAGCTGAAGAGTTTTCGTCGGCGGTTTTGTTAGCTGAACTGAAGCATGAACATCCAATGACACATTCTAATATAATATAAACGATGTTTTATGACAATCAATTTGTTACAATTCAATAGACACACAACAACCAGCAATGCGAGTGTGTGTTGTGTGTGTGTGCTCTCATTTATGTGATTATTTGATTTGTGTGTTTGACGTTGACATTCATACGGAACTCGATGTCGATGTCGATGTCGATGCCGATGCCGTCGACGACGCTGGCCCCCCAACTCCGTAACCAAATCTCTGGTCACATAACGAATTTTATGAACTAGAAAGTATCATTAATTTAATACGCATACGCGTACGCAGAGTCAAGGATATGCCGGCAGCGCAGGGCTGGGCTGGGCGAACGTTAGTTATGGCTATTGTAATGTAAATACGCGACATGCAATCATAAATAAACATTCGACACAAACACAATAAATGTCAGAAACTTTTGCCCATTATCCATTTGGCAGTTAATGCCAACTCCTTTCGCTAGCCATACAGCGCTTTATTATTTTAATGATTTTCCAGCGCCATTCTGTCCAGAGCTCCTGCTTCTCTCTGTCGCTGTCGCGATGCTGCGATCTTTTCAGTTGCTGTTCCATTGTGCTCACATTTATAATTCAATTCGCTAGCAGCTCGACAGCTCGACAGCCGCAGCTCCAGTTCCAGTTCCAGTTCCTCTTTCAGTTGCAGTCAACCGACGGCTTGATTTACTCTTTGCATTTGGGTATTGTCATTTTGTCAACAAATGTGCAGTGAGGTATATTGAAGATAAACATATAATAAAACAAAAATAAATAGTAGTAGTCATCTAAGACTAGTTTGATGACGCTTGAGAAGCTTGAAATGGTCTGAACCCGTTAACTATTTCTTATAACTTTTCTCTACAACTTCTATAGGTTTAGGTTGTGCTAACAAAGCAGCTCATCGCATCTCTTGGCAACTGGCCACATTTGAAGTTTATCAAATATTCTTACACATATGACATATATCATATGGTAAGAGCTGTTCTCTTGTTTCTGTCAGTTTAACTGGGTTACTTAAATATGAGCTTCATTAACTGCACATATATCAAACATAAATCTGATTCTACAAAGTGTAAATCATATATAAATTTGTCTCATTGGCAGCAAAGTCCCTCTATAGCTGAACCTAACTCTGCAAGCTTGTTTTTCATCATATCATTAAATATTACATCCATTACATCTAAAATATGTTCGCAAGGGTATATAGATTTCGACTATTCTAGGAAAATCGCGTTTTCTTATTCCTTTTTGCTCGCTCAGTTATTATTTTACATGTCGTTCGTTGGCTCACTATAATTTATTAGCAATTTGCATAATTTTCTTTTATTAAGCAGTTGCCGTTGGTTTCATTGTGCCAAGTTTTTGATTTAAATGCTGCTGCTACTCCCTCTGTCATCGTCATCCTTGCCATCGTCGTCGTCGTCGTCCTCGTCCTCGTCATCAACTCTTTTTTGGGCAATGTTATGCAAATGTAACTCGTAATATCCATAAGGTCTGGTAGTTTATGGCATTACAGCCCTTGTATTATTATTGTCGACTGTCAAAATCATGAATACATTTTGGGCTCTGTCTGCAGTCAGCTCGACGGGATTCTCGAGTCAAGGTCAAACACTCATCATGTTTTGGCCATATATTAAAGGGCATTAATTGAAATGCAATTATACTAAAAAAAAGAGCTAATATTTTAATACACTCACACAAATGTTTAACTTTCAATTAAAATTAAGTTTAAAAACTTTCGACTTCAAATAGAAAATAAGTTGAATAAACACAGAAGGCAAGCTAGCAGATAGCTCATTAAGAGACCATATGCTTGAGGGGAGAATATAAAGCTAGCTGGCAGAGGGCGTGACCACATCATTAAACAATCTTCAAACTAGTTTAGGGCAATGAGAGACAGAGATGGAGAGAAAGAGATAGCAGAAGTAGCAGCTGCTTTGTAGTCGATGTTTAAGTAAAACTAAATGAAACTATTTAAAATACAATTTACTGCAAATCAATCGGGCGGGTATTTGTAATTAGAAAACCAACACATACACACACAGACACATACATACGCACATGCACACACAAATCTCTTGAGTGTGCATGGGGGGCGGTGTAGGCGTGTCACAATGCCTTGAGCCTGTGAGTCTGTGGCCAAGACTGAGTCGCAGACTCAGTCAGATCTGTTTATTTGTTTGTCTGTTGGCCTCCACAGTTTGACTTAAAGGTATTAGAAACTAATTTGTACAGCAGCGAGAGGGAGAGAAAAAGAGAGAGAGGGGGAGAGAGATAGAGAATGGGATACAAACAGCCAATTGTTTGCCTGTCTATCTATCTCAGAGGCTTTAGTTTGGGTCTCCAGTCATCAGGCTATGGGGCTTTGGCCTTTTGTCAGACCAGCACAAAAATCCAAAGGCAAAACCAAATCCTTGGCTTGAACAAAGCACAGACAAGGACTAAATCATATGCTCTGACTCTGGGCCGTCTCTTCCGGCAGTTGGACAGCCGAAAAAAAAAAAAACAAAAACAGGGCTCATCTCGTTTTTAAGTCGCTTGCGGCTTAAATTTTCTTAAATGTTAGATTGTCTTTACCAGCTGGCATAACAACGGACAGCACATGCCAAGTTTTTATGGATTAACTAAACAAGCTCATGAGTAAATATTTTCAAGCATATTTTGGCAAACTTTACAATGAAGTTGACGACGTTTCGCTTCCCCAGGCATGGTCTTTTGCCTAGAATTTTGAGCTACGCATTGCAAAATTTGCCACACGCATACACACACACACACACACACACACACACACACATACATACGTACACACACGCACTTATAGTCTTCAAGAAATCCGCACAAATATTTGCTTAAATTTTGTTGTCAAAATAAGCAAAAATATGCGCAGTGTACGCAACATTTAAAGTTTTGCTTTAGCCAAAAAATACTCGAACTAACTGAAATTCATTACAACAAATACTTGAGATACTCTAACCGAAGGGGTCTTATAACTTGGTCAGTAAATGTAAGTAATGCTTGAAAGTATATCTATTTAGATTTAAAAAATGTTTATATATATTGAAGTTTGAGTTGGAAAGCTATATACAAACTTCAACAAAATCTTAATCCAACATTTGCGTAGCATGATTTGGCATAGAGCCTCATATGTCATATATCATATGTCATATATAATTTGCTTTTTATCATGTGTCATATATAATTTGCCTTGTATCATTTGTCATATATAATAATCCATATATAATTGTCGTATATAATTTGCCATATATACTCAGTCACATCATAATATGCCATATATCATATCATCATATATCATATCGCTGACATATTGCTATCAAAGTTAATTGATCGCAAAACTACTCTTATAGTTGATCAACTTTAGTATTGTTTTTAGCATATAACCAAAAGATGATAATGTGTGAGCTGTATTGAGAAAACAAGCCTGTTATGCAGCTAGCTATATTGGCCAGCTATATCATATAGCAGGTAATTGATAACTTATATGGCCATATCTAAGAAAAAACTGTTTACATAGAGAAATTTATTTAAATTCTTTAAGAAAGTCATAGAAATGAGAGTTTAACGAGCTTATTTCATAGTAGGCAAATGTTAGTGATGCTTCAACGAATACTGAAACTTTGATGAACTGAAATTGGAAAACAGTTCAAAGAAGTTTCTAAGAACTCAATGTCAATATAGTTACACTGTGGTTCGATCTGTGGACAGTCCTTGTTTGCCTTGATTAATTTGATAAATTTCGTTGAAAATGGCAAAGGGCGGCGGCGGACAGGTGGCTGAATAAATTGCTTTTCGAGTTACTCGAGCTATTTGCAGTGCATTTGCATTGATGATTGTTGACATTAACAGCAAATATAAATACAGTTGGCAGTTGCCGGCTTATAGATGAGATATTTTCATTTCTTTTTTTTCGCATTTTATTTTAATGATATAAATATACTCGTATTCATAATGGGGGGAAAAAAATGCTGCATTGCAGTTGCATGAAAAAATTTGTGTATTATTAATGCCGATGCGAGCGGACGCACTTTTCATTATGGGCATTAAATTTGTTTGCTGGAAAATACCTTTTGTTAATTTTAATTTAATTTTTATGCTCGCTAGCTAAGTTCAAGTAGAGTATATTAGTTTTCGAATTGTAATTGAACTTGAAACTGTTTCTACACCAGTCGTAAGGCAAGAGATATAACTTTTATGGAGATAGAGCGAAATTCATTGTATTCTCAAGACAAATATTAAATTATTTCTCAAACCAGCATTAGATAGTCGCTTATGCCCGTCCACATAGATTCTTACTTGTTTTTTATTCAAATTGAATATTTCCAAAAGCTAATTTATGATTGCTCAATGCGGCATGTAATTGCATACAAAAGCCTATAATGATGACCTCTTCTGTGTGTGCGTGAGTGTGTGTGTGTGTGTGTGTGTGTGTGTGTGTGAATGTTTATCAAATAATTTCATATCATGTTTATGAATATATTTTTTATTAACACTCTGTTCACATTATGAAAAATGAGCATATTGACTAACAACAAAATCTATTTTAGACTCTAGTAAAGCTGAGAGTTTTTATTACATCATCTATTTACACCTGTATAAACGTGAGACGTGCACTGAACGCCAGTTAATTACCTAAATTTCTATGCCTAATACAATTTATAGCTGACTTGACAGTATATAAGCTCGATTCGAATGGTTCATATTAGCGCTGTGGATTATATAGTTCATTTTATTCCTAACTTCATTTCGTACACTAGTTTGGGTCAGTCAAGAATGATTTGCTTTAGAGTTGCCTACAATAGTTCGACAGCTCATTCGAACTGATCGCTCATGAACTATACTATAACTACACAAATTTTAATGCTAATGAACAGCTGAACAAAATTTAATTAGTTAAGAACTGGACATAGAATAACGTTAGTGATTGACTGATCAGTCAAACTAAAAATGAACAAAGGCTTATAGCGCAACAACTTGTGTGTTGCCTGGTAGTTCTTCTGAATAATCACTATTCAATATGTTAATTCCACTAAATGCAGCGTATTACTAAGGCGGCTCAGGTCGCCTGAAGCACTTCTACTCGAATTTGTTATTTGTTGTTGACGGCATTACCCTGTCATTATGATAGTTGTTATTTATGTTAATCATATCAAATTAAAGAGAAATTGTTTGAGTTTATAGATAACACAAGTGCGACCAATATGCTAAACTAAATGCAATCAAGTTTCTCTCGGTCGCCCCGAACAATGGAATATCAATGCTACTTCGCATAATCCGTAGTCGAACAAAAGACAACAGTCCTTATTCCTGATTCGAGCCAATTAGTGGTGGGGTATTAAGTGCTCATTAGGCATTTGCCAACTCGACAGCCATTGAGTGGGCTTGTGGGGCGGAGGGGCGTGGGCATATCTACGCATAATAAAATGCACAGAAATTAGCTTAAAGGCGGCAGCGACGGCGGCGGCATCGTCGACAAAACTTGGCCGTAAACAACATGCTAAACGCGCTCGACATGCACAAATGTCGCAGCATTCAAAGGCTACGCTTTGCCTATATACATAGTGGACCGGCTCCAGGCCGGGGCATCTGCAGCTTTGACATTGGTAGCACGATTAATCGTCGTTGCAAATTGTTGGCACGTTTTCAATTGACAGTAGTGTGCGCGACAATGGAACCGGGTCTTAGCGGCGGCAACCCCTAATTTGCACACAGCCCAAGCCACCCCAAACTCGTTCTACGTTCTTCGTCGTTTGTCCTGCTGCTGTTGCGTGTAAATCACACGGCATTTGCTGCTGACTCCTGTTGCATCTTTTACGTGCGTCTGGCTGCTGATCCAGCTGCCTTCCCTCTCTCTCTCTCTCTCTCCCTCTCTCTCTCTATCTATCTCTGTCTCTCTTTCTCTGCTCACGTGTGACAGCCTGTTTAAAAAAAAAATAAGAGAAGCAAAAGCGGCCGCCCTCGTCGTTTATTTGGGTGTAATTTTTCAAGTCGCGACGTCTTTTACAGTTGGCAATTAATCACGTGAACAAAATGTGCCTCGGCATGCATAACACAAATACAGAAAAAATACAAAACGAAAGAATGCGAAAGTTTCGCCATCAACATTGTCCGACGAGCTCTTTAATTATACTCTAACCCACAATTGGTTATGATGAAAATGTAGTTGAGGTCGTCCTAAGATCGATTGATATATATTATATATCTATATATCAAATCGATATGTTCCAATTTTCTTCTCTATTTCGTACTTAAGGTAGAGTGGCCGTAGTTGGTATAACATTTATACAAAGAGCTAAATTCAGATTCTATTGAAAGACTTGCTCAACGCAGGCATCTCAGAAAGCGATATATTATTATCGAGATCGTATCACTTATCGAATATCAGCGTAAAGACAATATTATTTTTGTACTCACTACAGCAACAGTAAGTGTTTACTTTGTGTTAAGTTTAAAATTTGTTCTTAAGACAAATCGTAAAGTACATCGATAAATTATAGAAATCGATTATCCTAAATAGTCATACGTTCTCAGAAAAACCTAATTGAAAGAGCCTTCAAAAGTCGACTATCTAATCTTTGCAGCCTGCACATTTGTAACTTAATCTTAAAGTCATGCGGGAATGGGTTGTGTCTGACGGCCTGGTGCATGACACAGCGCCATCGCATTATGCCTGCCAATAAGCCGCTGTTCGTTGACTTTGTTAATAATGATGTTGATGTTGATGTTGCTGCTGTAATCGCTACGTTACGCCCGGCTCAACCCAACACCACCCAGCCGCTGTCTATTTTTAGCAATGAGGTCACGTGACTGTCGACTTGCTGCGCCCACTCCAGCTCCACTAACCACCCACTTCGATGTGCAGCCCTTTGTTTAGCCCAATGACAGAACTAAACTAAATGCAATTTGATGCGTGTCATCATTAATTGTGACGTAATCATTATTTGTGACAATTGATGAGCTGAATCAATTTTTTTTCTCTTCTCTTTCTCTCTCTCTCTCTCGCTCTCTCTTTTCTCTGGCAGATGGAATTGCAACAATTTTCTAAAAGGGAGAGCCCAACGGCTTGCCGACACTGACAGTTAATAAATATTTGTCACGCATGGCTTTGGACGCACTGCAGCGGCACGCCGGATTCCGTGTGCCCGTTTGCCGTGCTTCCCCGTTAGCTATTCCGTCCGTCGTCCTGACACCTGCAAAGTCCGCTGTGAGCGGCAAATTGCAGTCCGGGCAGCTCAGGCACGTGACAGCAGGTCGCCAGTGCGGTAGGATAAACCATTCCCACGACTTGTCATTGAACTAAGCACAACACACATGCACACACACACGCACGCACACACCTACACACACACACACACACACACACACACACACACACACACACACACACACACACACACACCTACACACACACTTATATACTCCATATACACTCGCACACCCAGCAACCACACTACTTGCAGCATTGTTCAAAGTTGAATGCCTTGTAAATGGTAAATAGGATACCGCAACATACGGACAGCATTTGACCATTAATCAAATTTCCAATTAATTTGCCACAATTAATTGCAGCGATAATTGCGTCGTGTATGTTATATATAGGTGTAGTTGGGCCTTTGGTTGTGCTCTGAAATTGTAAAGCAAAAAATGTTCCACTTTTATTTAGATCATAGCTTTACATAGGCCACATTGCATGCATTAATCAGAAGTATTAGAAATAATATTATAATTATAGATTGTATGGGTATTAAACGACTAGGATATACACTTACTCTTGCGTAAAGCAGCTGATTCACACATTCCTGTAGCTGTACATATACACGTATGCTTAAACACATTTATGCAATTACATTTTTTGAGTTTTGTACTCCACAATTAAAGGTTCGGGCCTAAGTTTCTGCCATCACCTCATGCATGCCACTCGTAGTTAAGTGATATATTTATGTATTTATAAAGCGATAATTATAGATATAATGCCGAAAATTTGACAACTGTAAGTCGAAAGACGTGCCAGATAAGTTGAAGCTGGTTAACATTTTTAATTGATATCATTGATAACTGAAAAAGTTATCGATCATTTGGAAGAAGAAACTTAACCTGTGGGTGCTACGCCTACGATACGTAACTAGATCTTTACTTCATAATGACTTCATGGTGATATATATATATTGAATATTTAAGTATATCTAACTTCTTCAGCCTTCTATCAGCCTTCTCTGCATTGCATTCCCTTAGGTAGCTGATTCGTTCCATAGCGTAGAAAAACACTTCAAAATGTTTATCTACAGTTAATTGCTGAAGTGCGGCAGTTCAAGCTAATTTCAGCAGTAATACCGCCAAATTGCTCAACACAGTTGTGTAATTGCAAACGCTGCATGCGCATGTATGTATGTATGTCTGCAGGAGATGGAGGCTTATTATGATTATTATTATTATTATATTTATTATTGTGAACATATAATCAGGTTGAATGACGAGGGCGAATACGTTGCCCGTCACTGCGATGGGATAATAAATACACAGTGGCGGTGGTAGTGGCAGTGGCAATGGGGTGGGGCTGGTATGCTATGGTGGCTGGACGCAGCTGTGGGTCGTGGCATAAAATGGTTGTCCTGGCATAAACAGGTAGGACGTGTACTTATATCCTTTATATAGATGAGACGGAGTTCGTATTTGTTGCGCTTTATTAAAAAATGTGCGCAATTCAAGAAATGTTGCCCGGGTTACCTGCAGCTGGAGCAGCAGCAGTTGCCTGGTTGCTGTTTATACAGCACACAAGCAAACACAAACAAACAAACAGACGCATACATGCACACGGGTATCAAATATTATTGAGCTGAAAGCAGGTGAGAGAGTAAGGCAGTAGCAGCAGCTATTGATGGAGTGTCAGCCAGGACGCTGTGTCTGCTCGTCAGCTGCTGTTGCTCTAACTCCAATAACCACATTTGCAAGCCAGCAAGCCGTAGCCGGAATTGGAGCCGTCGCCGTGGCCGTCGCCGTTAGGAAGAGACAGCGGGAGAACTGAATGCTGGTCGTTTGTCGGTTGCCAAGCGCTTGGTTGTTTGTCCGGGCTGTTGCCATTGCCACCGGATCCGAAGTTTGTTTATAAACATTTCACGTATATCAGCCAGCCAGCGAGCGAGCGAGCGAGTGAGTGGCCGGCCACACAAATGTCCGTGTTGTAAACTTTTATTATTAGAGTCTCTCTTTTTTATTTCGACATATTTTGTTGTTTTTTGTTCTTCGCTTGGCGAACAATGTCAGAAAACATAAAAACAACAAAAAAAAAAAGGAAACAACAACAACAAAATAGTACCCGGCAATAAAACAGCAACAAGAGCAAAATTTTTTTTGTTTTTGGTTTGTTTCTTTGTTTTACCCAGGAAACTGAACAACATTAGCTCACCCCATCGATATGGCTTCAAAGAAGATCGCACCGGAACGACGCCCTTACTGTGATCCCCGTCTGGCCGATACCAATTTTCGCAGAAAGCGCACGCTGCATTTAAAGCATCAGCCTGCCACCGAGGTGGTAAAGAAGAGTGGCAAGAGGCCACTCAACGACTGTCCCTTCTTCGATTTAAAATATGGCTTCGATGAGTTGCCACTCGATCCAATCAAAGAGTTTCTATTGGAGAAGATTTGTAAGTCTAGATGTTGAGATAAGTGAGACACATTTGAATCACATGTGAATCATCACAGAAGTAGGTTGTTGCAATAGAAGTCTTATATGTTCTAGTTGGTCCTGATGTTATATGCTATGAGCATTGACTAAAAACCTTTAGAATATACATATATGATATAGTACATTTTCAAATAGCCTTATAAAACACTCCATATTTCTAGCCCACATGCAAAATGATACGATCGTTGGTCGCTGTAATCGTGAATTGGATTTTCATAAATACGATTTGGTCAATGTCAAAGACGTTTACAAAGAATGTGACGATGACAGCTTGCAGCGGTTGAGATTGCAGGATATTGTGATGCCCGAACAATTCGAAATGCTGCGCGATGCCAAAGATCATGAATACAATTTCGATGGACGAGGTGAGTGGAAAAATGCCAAAAAAAAAAAACAAAAAAACTAAATTCAAACAACATTTGCGCATTAGAAATACAAAACAAAAAACAGCCGAAAATACAGAGCCAAACAAATTGCCTAACAGCATTTTGAACAAAATTCAATAACAACAGAGAGAACTTAACCACAATAACATCACACTTAATACTTTATTAAATGTGGAAAACATGCACACGCGGCAGACCCACCCATTCCGCCTTGCCCCAAACTGCTGGCATTCCCCTGAGCTCGTTGGAAAATTGCTCACCTGCAAACATAAAAATTTCAAGCATTATCCTTTAAACATAAAATTTTATAACCAAAAAAAAAAAAAAACACCAAAAAATAAAAACAAATACATATGACATTTATTTGAATATCCTTTGGGAGCTGGCTACAAATGCGACTGAACCGAACTGCAGCGCAGCCATAGAAAGCTTGTTACATGTTTATCATAGTATTTTATTTAATATTACTACATGGAATATAGACATATATTTATATACACTTGACAAGGCAAGCTTCCTAAATTGAAGAAAAAATATCCGGCATAATTTATAAAAATATCTAAAAATAAATAAAAATGTTTTAATGTTGCCACAAATTTTACATTTTATTAGCTAATTTATATATTTGTATAAAAATATATATAGTGTATACAGTAGTTGGCCATTTAAGCTTCTTTCCTTTTTTGTGCATGTTCAACTTGTTTGGCTAAAGGTTGACTTTGTCGTTGGCTCTGTGATAAAAATGTTTCATTTTATGTATAGTTTTTTAATATTTAATATCAGACCATGGATAGATGTAAATGCAGACAGAACGCGGGGAATGTCACCCACACAGTCACACACAGAGAGAGAGTGAGAGAGGGAGAAAGACTCCAATACACAATATGAGGCATAAAAGCATGTTGTTGATAAACATTAGCATATATAAAATGTGACAAACATCATGATAGCAATGGGCAAGCAGCACCAGCACCCTGCATGAGCGGCCGTGCAGCCAGCCAAGGGACGAGGTCCATTGGCAAAATTACAACACAACGTGAGCACAAACAGAATAGCCGGCAGGTTTTATATGTTATTTTTGGGCGCAGGGTATGCGGCGCCGGAAATGAAAATTAATTTGAGTTTAATCATTTTAAAAGCGAACTTTGCTGCACTGACTTTTATTTAAAACAATTTTCATTTGCGTGCGGCCTTTGAGCGTACGCAAAAATATAAAAAAAGTGGCAAGAAAATCAAATATATGAAATGCACACTCACACACATACAGACACACACTGGCACACATATGTGTGTGTCTGCACACATATCAGGTTGATGTGCAAATATTAAATGGCATTTTCATTTTGATTTTCATTTGTTTTTACTTGCAGCTTGTAATCAATTTCCCTGGATTGACAAATGGCTGAATGGCGGTAAAAAAAAATAAATATTTATTTATTTACATAGCGACGGCATTATTAAAAATTTGATGCACATCCCCACCCACAGAGCAGCCCAGCGAAAAGGAAATTTATGAATTGACCAGCAATCTTTTGGACATTTATTGCCAGCGACGCGTTCGCATTTTCTACTTTAATTGCGGCACACGCTCCTCGCTCTGGTCCAATCAGTTGCGACGGCAATATGGCGCGCCCTCCGAACAGATTGGAGCTTATAATACGCCGACGGCAAGACATTTGCGTGTGACGACGCTGAGTAGGCGGAAAGACACCAAGAAAAACGACTTCAAGGCTGGCGATCATTATTCGTTGCGAACGCCACAGGGTAGGAAATGGACGCCATACAAAGGATACTACGATTTCTAATACCCTAACTATTTCATTAGAATGCCGAAATGAGCTAATGCGTGTGGGCAAGATAATTGATAAGATGCTTGAGCCAGTTCTGCAGGAGGCTCAACACAGTATTGAGCATGGCTTGCTTCGCTATACCAAAAAAAAGCCTTGCCCAGATATAGAGAAGCAAAAGCGGTTAAAGGTAAGAGCCGGATATAACATATATGATAAATGGTTTATAAGGTAATATGAAAAAGTCTATATGCATTTAAAGTATAGTTAGTCGCCCGATTCACACATGAGACTAAAATAATGGGAGTTATTGTATAACTGCTTTGCAGATTATCAAATAGTTAAGATTAAACTTATCTAATAATATCATAAGATATTTTAATTATTTTCCTCATGTTTTCCGCTAGGCCAAATGCAGCACAGGTACAAAGCGCATTCATCGCAAGAACTTTTCTACAAATGAGGAGTTCCTTCAGTGCCTGAAGAAAATGGAAGCAACGTAAGAGATTTTCATGCACTTAGACCAAAGTATTTTAACTAAAAACTGCTTTCATTTCATAGCCGCTTTCCCTATATGGCACCATTGCAGCCAGTGGACCCAGAGGTACAAAAATTGGAATTGATGCGTAAATATGAGAAGAAACTATTGATGGCCGATGGAAAGTTTACATTGGCCATACAGAAGCGCTACAAATGCCTGTTGCAAAGCGTAAGTTTCACTTGTCAATGTAACAGGCAAGAGCACAAGCAATAGATGAGTCGATCTAGTTATGTTTATGGATAAGTGAAAGCTGTGAGAGTTGGCAAATGCTCCAAGAATTTAAAGATATGCTTTGAAAGTTCTATCCCCCTCAGGGTATCTTTAAGTTGAACACTACCTACCAGAACACTCTTACTTGTTTTCTATTGAGTTATGCAGCTGACCAACATATGCTAAAAAGGACATGCCGAAAAGCTAACACTGACGAGATCTCCAGGCAGCTGTGTAGCTGAGCCATCATAAAAAGCTCATCAAAAATGAGCACCGACACAGACATAAATAACTTTTATGCGTTGGCGCCCGTGGCCGCTTGTCCGTCTGTTTGTCTGTCTGTCTGTCCAACTGTCCGTCTATCCCACTGTCCGTGTCCGTGTCCGTGTCCAAGTCCGAGTGCGAGTGCGAGACGCACATAAAAAATGATAATAATAAACTTAATACAAAGTAAATATGTGTGCGTGAGCGTGCGAGTAAATTAAGCTGCGTTGCCTTTTGGCTGCTGAAACGTGCTTATAAAAATTATATAATTCATAGCTCATAAACATTGTGCGGGGGCGTTTTGTGGTGTGGCCCAAAGTTATGAATAACGTGATTAGTTGTTAAAAAAAATATGAGAGAACAGTATGAAAAACAATAAACAAACAAACAAACAGCGAAATAAACAACGCAACTGTCTGAGAGTGTGAAAGGTGACGATTTTATGGAGATTTTATGGCCTTTACGGTCTTTAGCTGTTAACTGCAGCACTTGACGGATGAGCTTTTCCAATCATACTCTATACTTAAGCAGGGTTAATTTCTAATAAGCCAATATTCATGTGTTTCTGTTTTCCAATTTAGTTTATCCATTTCTCAGTCAGTGCAGTCGCCCCTAGTTTCCTGCTTCAACCAATTAAACTGTTAGCTGATCATCAATTAAGTCAGTCAATCAGGCATTCAAAGTGTTTTATTTAGTTATAGTTAATGATGCTTTTGCTTGCTTTTGCAGATGTCTGTGCTACAGCTGGATACGTATCCCTCACGTCTAATACGTAAGGCCATACGTTACATCGACTCACGTAACGCAGTGCTGCATGATGCCTACAGATTCATACTCCAGGAAGAGGTAAGAAGTTTAATGTCAACACGTTGCCAACTACTCATATACGGACTTCATCTCCGACTCTGACTCTGACTGAGACTGCGACTCAGTATAAGACGGCGAGTGGGTCTACTAAGCGTCAACATTATTAGCAAACTTAACGCGCGCTCAAAAAGTTTTCGGGGCCAAAAGTTTGTCAGCGACGAGAACATATTAAACACGCTCCCCGGACGTGAGAATGTCGAGGTCTTAGCATAAACAGGGAGCGCGACGCCACGAAGAGGAAGAAAGAAACGCGTGTTGATGTTTTGACGTGTGCTCCAAAGAAACTTTCGGCTCGGATAGAAATGCTGCTTCAAGTCAAGCACTTTCCACACCCCCAAGCTAGCAAATCAGTGCAGCCAACTTAATGAGCAACAGAAAACGGCATAATCTGTGAGAAGTCGCATTTTTAATGCCCTAGCAGAAATATATAAAACTTGAGATTTATTTTGATAGAAATAGCTTAAAGGATGAATATAACTTCATGAATATATGACTATCCTTCAACTACACTTTCCCCTATCTGCTTAGCACTCTAAACACTTCACTCTCAAATTTCTGCTCTCTACTCTCTTCACTCTATTCTACTCTCTACATGGTCATTAACTTAACTATAATATGCTTTGCAAGAGTATAACAAAACGACGCACGCCTGTCAGCTTTACTTTGCCGCCTTGGGCAGCTTTTCAAACTTTATCGTACCTGAGCCATGTGATTCAGTTCGCCTAATCAACTCGTTACAGAAATATTGGCCCAAACTGCCGCCCGAGGTCATATTATTCGATTATCTGTTTGTGGGGGAGCGTGGCATACGTCCAGAGTTTGCCGTCCTGGTCATCGTGTGCCTCATCGATCTACAGGAGGATTTTCGCTATCATGTCAAGCGCTCCTTTCTGCGCTATCTGCTACAGTGAGTAATCAGACGATTGTTAGTTTCTCTAAATGCAACACTATTTCACAGATCTAATATGGAACGTAAGCGTCTACAGCTGGAGCCCGAACCGCCAGATTTTCCCATTTTAACCATCACCTCGCCTGTGCCTTGGCGGTCGCGTCTGTTGCTCGCCAAGAGCCGCATTGGTGAGATGCTTATGATAACGCATCCCACGGTGCAAGCTTTGAATCTGCTCTGGCATCAGCTCTACGGCGATTTAGTTATTGTCGATTTATCCAAATTGTTGCTTAGCCAACGACCTTTGGATGCGGACGTGGTGCAAGACTTTGTCCGGGATAGCTGTGCTAAAATTAAAGATGTGAGTAGAACAAGGCAGGATTATACCTTAGAGAATTTTAGTTGGATTACTATACTATAGACAGATGATATGAGGGATTTGTCTTTAATTTTGATCACATTCCTTATTTTACCTTTCGTTGAAGTCAATTCCCAAAGCTAATTCATGTTTTCATGTTATTTCTATTACTCCCACAGCTCCTGATCAACGATTGGCTACCTCGTTGTGCAGATCTGATGGATCTGATGCGTAATAGCTGGAAGGATATGGTGCCCATGACGGGCAAGTATGGTGGACGTGCAGAGACGCTAATGAAATGTGTTCACGCTCTAATGTCGCGACATTTGGAGAGTTTGATCAATAAGAGTTTGGCCTATCTATTCAAAGTGTTGTGTGGCTATAAGAATGGCAATCAGATCGAACACTATTCGATGTTTGATAAGAAACTGCGGCGCCGACCATTGATGGCGCTCACTGTCTCCGTCGTGGGCGCTCATTTCGATAACGAACCAATGGAATTTGGACCCGGTGTTCGGGGTGAAGAAAACATCTATGTATTCGATGCTGATGATGCCGATCCGTTTTTACAGCCGGGACAACAAACAAATCCAGTATTGGAAGTTGTAAGTGTAAAACTAATAATTCTGTATAGCTTTATATACATATATAAATATATATGTATATATATCTGAATTAGCTGCCCGACATCGATGATGTGGCCATGTTTGAAATGACCAACGCCAGCAAACTCTATGTCTATCCGTATATGGTAGAGCTGCCAGCGATCATAAGAGATCTCTTTAAAAGCATTCTATCTGTGGGCTATGATATACCACGCCTTGAATGTGTCATGTCTGGTGTAGGTAAGTGGGAAGCTGCTATTGCTATATATATTCCAAAATATCAATTTCGTTTCTTAGCAGTTTCCGATGAGTATGGCACCTTGAATTGCATTGATGAGGATCATGTGGATTTCATAACACTATGCCAGAAAGTTGAGGAAATTGTGAAGGTCAATTGGCGTGGTGTTAACGTCTACTTGAAGCCCATCTATAAATATTACTATGGATTGTTCAAAAAGATGATAATGCCAATGGTCGAGAAGATATGGACGGATAATACTTTGCCCGAGTTGGGGGTGCGTATGCCATGTGCATTTACCAAAGTTTATATGCATTTTTATAGGGTGTGTGTGTTGCTGTGTGTGTGTGCATTCATTAGTTGGGTTTGCTTTGCATCCCTAACATTTGGCATGCTCATAAAAGCCTTTGGGCATTTGGCTGCGTCTCGCCTTAAAATGAATTTAATTATTTATTTCGATTTGATTATACGCAATGATGCGTAGAATTAACATAAAATTTCATTATGCAATATTAATAAACTGCTGACAGACAGTTTGACTAAGCGGCAGACGGACGCACGGAAGAACTGGCAGGCAATTTGTGTAATTGAACAATTTATGTGGCACAACAAGAGTTGACTGTGTGCAGCTATAGCTGTTTTGCATTGCCTATGAAGATGATGCCCTGTTATAGGTATTAGACAGGGTATATCGACGGTCTGTCTGTATTGTAGTTGTGCAGGTTAAAAAAGAGTGAAGCTTAAAGTTAAAGTGTCTTCTATAGCTGAAGTTCATTATATAGATTTATAACGAAACCCTTTAGCATTGCTTAGTACAGAGCATCTACCAGTCAGGCTCTTTTAAACTACGAGCTTTTTTGCTTTGCTCTCTAACTCCCACAGAGTATCTAGCTGGTCTGACATTCTTTACCTGCACATTTCTATACATTTCTCTTTCGAGTTCATAGGTTTCGACCTTTGCATAGTTGATGCTAACTGTGGTACGGGGCTCACAACATTAATTTGGCATTGTTAATTAAACTTTGTTCGATTTGCTAATTCGTAGACGGCCTGTCGAGTGCACGAAAACAAAACTTGCCATGCCAACTGCTATGCATTAAATATTTGGTTAGATAGCTGCACATTAACAACATTTACAGGCACATACATATGTATATACACGCATACATGCATATGCATATGTGGGGCACTCAATTAACCCATTCTGGCCGGCCATTTGCAGTTCACATTCATTAAGCTGAATGCCGCGCGACAATTTTACCATTTATCCATTTTTATTTTTGCGCAATTTATTTAAAATAAAAATTGTTTCCGATTGCCAACGCGCTGCTTCAGTTTTTTCATGCATGTAATGCAGGCTTGTCTCTCTCTCTCTCTCTCTCTCTCTCTGCTTCTTCTTCATTTATATATACATATATACTCTCTGCACTCACATGAAATGTGTGTTAAAAAAAGGGTACAATCAAGTTGTGCAAAAGTATGCAACAGGCAGAACTATATGTATATATATATATATGAAACATATTTTAACACAATTATAGTTAAAAATGTAAAATATATTCGTAGCACCTTCTTTTCAGGAACGTATTCCGTATGCTGCAACGTAAAAAAAAGAAACTTTTAATATAGAATAAATATGCGCGTTTAATATAACTGAACTGCAGGGTATCCAATAACCCGTCAATTTATAGTAGAGTAGGTAAATGTCGTAATGAGAGAGACTTAAGATGTAGTTGTGTATATACGCTCAACTCATTTGAACAGATATGTGGCGGAGAGTGGTCATATAGAGTTTTTTGATATCAGTTAAAGCAGCAGTAGTAGAGCTACAGCAGCTCAAATACTCCAATAAATTATGGCAAATAGGGTGCTTGACAAGCTTTTAACTTACAAAACATATGAGTTCAGCTTCGTCCACTTGTTGAACTTTAGTATATAGATTAAGGAGCTAGTATTGTTGAGCAGGTCAAGAAGGCACAGACAAACTGTATAAATATAGATAAGCAACAAACTTCTCAATATCTGCTTAAATAAATTACCTTAAAATACTATGAAATCATTTTCCATATTAACAATATATAACTATTTGTTAGGGTACGAACAGTTCTCTGTTAACTTTTCCTGTTATTAGTATACACACACACACACACACACACACACACACACACACACACACACACACACACACACACACACACACACACACACACACACACACACGCACCAACACACCCTCGGTCATGCACATAAATTTATATACGAATTTTTATTTTGTTGTTAAATGCATATTCATTTACAACGAGCGCATGGTAATCGCATCCGTTGTCTCACTTCACTCACTCCAACAGGTTGTTCAGGAATTAATGAAAAAATTGAATGCCATCACCGATACGACCTATTATCTGCGTGATTTTATACCGTTAAATTTGTTCCTGCTGGATAATCGACATGTTAAAGAATCGCTACGCTTTTATGTGAGGAATATCTACGATTTCATAATTGATTTTTACCGAGCGCTCAACATTAACGAGAATCGCGCGTAAGTAGAAAACTGAGACGATGTCGCTTCACCTACACTTGAAGAAAAATATTTTAAGTACACTCTAATGATATGGGTATATAATAGATTGAGGCTGCGAGAGAGAGGTTATTTAGTCGACAAGTATTAGCATTTAGTTACTTATTATATAATATATTTTATATTATATTTAATTAAATATATTTTTTTTCAATTTTGTTAAGCCTTCAATTTGACTTTTTCTCTAAGTGCATTCATGCAGTGCAAATGCCTTTCATTTAAAGTTTTTATCCTTTTTCTGCTGACTGCAAAGGTCTTTACTTTGGCTAACTTTTAATATGCACTTGATTCATTCTACTTTTTTTTTGTGCCCCATCAGCATATGCGAGGAGCTGGAAGAGATGTCGATGAAGGCGGGCGAGCGTCCAGAGGAAACACCCGAGGTAGTTGCACTGCAAAACTATATAGCCGAATGCCGTGAGATGAGAATATTTGCCATCAAAGATGAAATCAAGCTCGTGTTGAAGCGCGTCGTATTTCTGCTGACACATTCATATCTGACCAGTAAGTAAGGCTGATGACTATATGAGCAGGTAGACAGACAGGGCAGGTAGGGACGTGGCGTGGATGGCTAAAAGTTTTAGCTGTTTGTGCAGCTGGCAAGTGGCATGTGCATTGCCCTGCCCTGCCATAGAGAGCGGTAGTTTGTTTTAGACTGTTCCTGCTATATATGTGTGTGTGTGTGTGTGTGTATGTGTTTGCATTGTGTTGATGGAAAAGGGAGACGATGATGATGTAGGGGCAGCTTAACATAATTAACCTCAACTAACAAGCTGAGTCTACTAATTGGTTTTATAATTACTTGCGGTGAGACACCAAACATTGAGCTGCGTTAAACCCCCGAAAATGCAGCTTAATGAGCTCAACAAATTCATGAATGTGTGAAAGTTGCTTTGACAACCGACAAACGCAGACAAAGCCACCCTAACACATACACACACGCACACACACACACACATACGCAGAGAAGCTGCCTAGATAGACAATTGCGATTTATCGTCAAGTGTCGTGTGTATCTTTCAAATAGCTACAATGTGTGCATCAAATCATCTCTCTGCTCTTTCGCCCCTCTACCCATTCGAATGTGGCTTTTGTCACACCAAAATGCGAAGCGTCGTAGCCAAAGCTGTCAGCAGGGGCGATTGTGAGTTGTCGAAGGAGGGGTGACGGGCAGGTGGCCATCAAAGATACTCGTAGTACACATAATTAATTAGTTTGCCCGAAAAACGCGCGTAGCCAATTAATTAAGAGTTAAGTACAGTTAATTAAGAACATGCACAGCACATGAAGAGGCTGCGATGAAAAGAGAGAGTGTGAGAGAGAGAGAGAGAGAGAGAAACAGAATGAGAGGGACAGACCAAGACCAAGAGTCAACACTTGATTCCACTTATCCAACAGGCGATGAAATTCATCTGAATTCCCGCACATTTATACTGCCCGGTGAGCTTGAAGAGGTCCTCGATCTGAGTGCCGCACGCTTGTCTGTCGTGCGGGATAACCTGGAGCAGGCATTGAGGTAAGCTTATAACTACATATGATTGAGAGTAATTGTGAGACGGATTGATTGACTGATTGATTATAGAATCGCTGTTTAACAATCGTATTATATTGAAGACTTAGACTTGAAATGGTTTATAGTATATTTCTTAAAGCTGAAGTGTATATTTCTTAAAGCGATTGAACTGCTGATTGACTGACATGAACAACAATCAAACAAACAGTTTCAGACTTGAAAGTTAGGCTGCGAAGTTAAAACTACTATTTCTTTTCTAATTGATTGACTAATTAACTGAGAGAAAAGAGCTGGGAATAGTTAAACATATATTTACAGTCTCTTCTGATTGATAAACCATCAATATCAAATTAGCATTTTATAAGTTACGTATATGTTTATTTTGACTGATAGAATAGCTGATTGACTGATTATTTGACTAGTTATATACCTCATTTAAGATAGCTGAACTGTTAAGAGACGTAAGAATAGTTAAGAATGAATACTTATACTGACATATTGAGCGCAGATCAAACTTTTAGAATAAGAATACTGATATAGTTTAGAGTAAATCTGACTGATAGACTCAGTGAATGATAATCTAAGGAAACTTCTTACCTACCCCGAAATACTATCAACAAATTTTCCCAATATCTCATCCATACAACAGAGATAGACGTTTGCTGTTTGAGAAGTTGCTCATTCAAGAGAAGCGCACAATGGATGGCTTCCGTATCAGAGAAATACGTGAAGTGCTCACTCTAGATGATCTCAAGGAGCGTGTCGATACAGTTGACTTACTCTTTACTACCATCGAGGTAAGTAGTGAACAGGGTCTTTGCATTTGTATAACTAATCTTGATTGTTTTTGGGCAGAATCTGAGTCGTGAGGCAAAGAACATCAATGTGGAGGAGACGCTGTTGCAAATTGATGTCTCTGCCTTTCCGCTGCTGGCCGAAATCATTGAGAAAATGGAGCCAATCGAAAAACTATGGAAAACATCGTACGAATTCGAAAAGGATTATCTCATTTGGTAAGCACTGTGAACTTTACAAAAAAAAAAAAAATGAAAACGAAAATTGAAAATTGTTGGCAATTATTTGAAACAACGAGAGAAGGAGAGAGCTGACATAGTCTCAGCGTGAGCACCTCTTTTAGTTCCTTCATTTTGGGGCACTTGTCGCAAATGACAAAATATTTGAAATTGAAGTGCCAGCCGGGCGGACAGTCTGACTGGCAGGTCTAAGCAACCTGCTGCTGGGCAAATCCGCAATGCAAATGCCAGCAGAAAAGTTGACTTCAAGTGCAGCGGAAAATAGCCAGATTTTGAGTTGTTGTTGTTGTTCCTGTTCAAGTTGTTGCTGTGTCACAAAAACTTCTGCTGGCAGCATTTTTTCTTTTTTTTTTTTTGCTGTTGCTTTTACTCTAGTTTTGTATATTTCTATTTACATCTTTTGCCAGGATGTTCGAGCGCTTCGAATGCCTTAATGCGGATGGCGTGCGGGAGCAGATCGAGACCATGTTCAAGGTAAGTAGTTGCAAGTCGGAATCGGAAGTTGAAGTTGTCATTGCGCAGTCAGTGCCAGGCGGAAATAAAAACTGAACGCCGAACAGCAAAGGCAGCAATAGCAGCGACTACAGTAGTAGTTGCAAAGTTTGAGCTGTTCTGTCGGATTTCTGGCCAGCATGTATAGCTCTTCCGTCCATGTCTGTTGCGTCTGTGTGTCTCCTGGTTCGTAAGCCAATGCTGCTGCTACTACAGCTGAAATTCAACTTAAAACCTCAGGCCTGCTGCCGAGCCAGCCGAAAAGTATGCAACGAAAAAAATTCCAACATATTTGGCGGCGACTAAGCTTGTGTATGTGTGGATGTGTGGGTGTTAGCTGGGTTAGCCTTAAAAAAAAAACGGTTGCCTCAAAGCGCAAAGCGCAAAGGCAACGGCAGCTGAATTGAATTTTTTTAGGCACAGCTCAAGTAGCTGAAAGAAACTCAAACCGTTGTAGCCGACTGCCGAATTGCTCTGTTTATGATTTAATAACTTTACTAAAGACCTGAACAAAATTTCATAATCTTGAACTTGAACTAGAGCTAAGAGTCTCTAATAACGCTTTGCTATAAAGAGTCCCCTTTTAGCTATGTGAACAGTGTATATTCAAGTTAGTGGCTTGCTATGTGCGTGGGTCTTGGCAGCCATTAAGTCGGCTTAGCCGACGCATCAGGGAGCCGCATTTCAAGCCGGCTTTAAGGACTCGCACTCACACACACGTACTCATGACACTTGACTCTGCGCGTTTCCCTCCATCTCTCTCACTGTCTAACCATCATTTCGTTCCTCATTATCCTCAACCAGATTATGCACAAGCTGTCGCGCCAGTTGTCCTACAATCCGGTTGCCAAACGCGTCGCCGAGCAGATACGCATCAAAATTGAAAAGTTTCGCGTTTATTTGCCCGTGTTGGACTCCATCTGTCGGCATGGCCTAGAGAAGCGGCATTGGGATAAAATATCAGCAATATTGGGTCGCCAGATAAATCCACGTCTCTACCCGACGCTCAAGGACATGATTGATGCGGATATTATGAGCATATTGCCCGAGCTGGAGGAGATTACGAATGCGGCGGGCAAGGAATATGATTTGAATATGGGTCTGAGAAACATGCATAACGATTGGCGAGATGTTATGTTCGAAGTGCTGCAGTATCGTGATTCCGATACGCATCTGTTGGCCTCTATAGATGATATACAAACGCAGCTGGATGATCATATTATGCGCACGCAGGCTATGAAGCGCTCGCCGTTCATTGTCGCCCTCGGCTCCAAGGCAGATGACTGGGAAGAGCGACTGTTGCTGGTCCAGAATATCATTGATGCGTGGACAAACGTTCAGGTCACTTGGATGTACTTGGAGCCCATATTCAGCTCTGAAGATATTATGCGTCAAATGCCGCTGGAGGGCCGTAACTTTAAGGCTGTGGATAAGGTCTGGCGACGTATTATGAAGAATACGCTAAAGGATCAACATGTAATGGTGGCCACCGAATATCCCAACATGCTTGAGATCTTTACCAAGGCTATTGAGGATCTGGAAACGGTGCAGAAGGGACTGAATACGTATTTGGAACAGAAACGTTTGTTCTTTGCCCGTTTCTTCTTTCTGTCTAACGATGAGCTGCTCGAAATACTTTCCGAGACGAAGGATCCCATGCGCGTGCAGCCACATTTACGCAAATGTTTCGAGGGCGTAAGCAGAACAGAGTTCTTACTCACTCTCTCCCTAATTGTGAGCATCATAATAGTTCTCGTATTCTTGCAGATTGGCACTTTAACTTTCGATGATAACATGGAGATCACGCACATGATTAGCGATGAAGATGAGCGCGTGAGTCTAGTGCGCAAAATCAATCCACAAGCGGCGAATGTATGTGAGCTATCGATTGACGCATAAACCTTTACTAAAATCATCTGTTAACAGGGATTGGTGGAAATTTGGCTGAAGGAGGTAGAGTATGTGATGCTGGATAGTGTATTGGAGCAAATGAAAGAATCGTGGGAGGATTATGCTCTGGTCGATCGTATTTCCTGGGTTGTATCATGGCCCGGCCAAGTTGTGCTCGGCATTTCCTGTGCCGCCTGGACCTATGAGGTAAGTAAACAACTTTTGGTTTAATCCATTTCAACCGCAAAAAGCAAACCGCACAAAGGCGAAAGAACCACAGCGCAGCTGTCCCAGCTGCTACCTGTCCCTCTCCTCTCTCTCTCTCTCTCTCTCTCTCTGTGTCTGTCTGTCTATCTGTACATCTGTCACTCTGTCTCTGACAGTGCGATTAGCTGCGCTGGCTTCGAAGCTCTTTGTGCTTGCGCGCTTTTCCCTGCTGGGCTTTGAGCGTGTTTCTCACAAAATTGAAAATCATATTTTGCCATTTATTTGCCCACCTGCCACATTTTTTATGCACTTTATACTCTGCGGCTATTTACATTCGCCAGGTGGAGGAAGCCATCGAGAAGAAATTCCTGCCGGCATATTTGGAGAAGTCCAATGCACAAATTGGAGACCTTGTGCGACTCGTCCGTACGGATCTCCAAACTGGCGTGCGCATTGCCGTGGAAGCGCTCATTGTGCTGGATGTGCATGGTCAGTCAACTATTTCATAGGGTATATCTTAAATAATATCAAATAAATTCGTAATCCAACAGCCCGCGACGTTGTCAAGTATCTGGTGGATATGCATATTACTAGCATGCAGGACTTTGACTGGATGTCACAGTTGCGCTACTATTGGAAGGTCGACGAGAGTGAGTAGCATTTAAATACCCTGCCACACTTTTTGTTAATTTACTTTGTGGCTATGCTCCGGCAGAGAACGAGGACTGGGTGTGCGTTAGCATGGTTGTTACAGACGTTAAATATGGCATGGAATACCTTGGCAATTTGCCACGCTTGGTTGTTACACCTCTCACGGATCGCTGCTATCGGTGGGTAACAAATATTATCTACACATACACATACACACACACACACCTTGCAAATATTAATTGACAAAACGTTTGCAAATCAGCTGAGCCATTGCCTGCCCTTCTGGCCGCTCTAAAAGTCATGAAAGGCAACGTTTATTGGAAAAATATTTATTTTATTTCACTACATTTTAAATTTATTTTCATTTTTCAACAAAATACGCAAAAAAGAGCTGAAAATCTTTTTTGTTGTTGCTGTTGCTGTTGTTGTTGTTGTTGTTGTTTAAGCTTTGCCTACGACAAACGCAAACAACAACAGCAGGAGACAGCTAGCCCGTTGCTGGCAAGCTGGCAGAAAGGACATTTTAATGGGGTTTCCGATAAAACTTTTATATTAAACAAATAAATCAATGTTGGACAGTTTTTCACACACACACAACGCACACACACACACACTCACAAGCACACATAGTAAAAGTGAACAAAAAAAGAAAGTATAGATATTTGTATGACCATACCGGAAATGCTAAAAAATATACAGCCAAGCAACGCGAAGCTGGCTGCGCTGCCAATATGATAAAAATATGAACTTGCAGAGGCAAAAATTGAGCAAAAAATAAAACAGGGTAGAAAGGCTCTTGTCATCTAAAAGATTAAATACCCTATAGCAGGAAGTTTTTTAATAAAATGAAGCAAAGAGGCTCAGCTAATTCAATGTGGATCGAAGCTTATACTTTACTGCTAATATGCTGTTATTATAGAAATATTTAAACATATATTATACAAGTTATCTACTCCTAATATAGTGCATACATACTATTACTATTTGATTTACTTACAACAAATATACTACAAATTTACTACCTGTACCTATCCACTCTTCAGATTTCCACTCTCTTCAACTTCCGTCACTACTCTATACTATCTCCTCTCTACTCTATGCTTTCTACTCTATGCCTGTTGCTCTCTACTCTCTACTCTCCACTCTAAACTCTAAACTCTCCACTCTCTACTCTCTACTCTCTGCTCTCTGCTCTCTGCTCTCTGCTCTCTACTCTCTACTCTCTACTCTCTACTCTCTACTCTCTACTCTCTACTCTCTACTCTCTACTCTCTACTCTCTACTCTCTACTCTCTACTCTCTACTCTCTACTCTCTACTCTCTACTCTCTACTCTCTACTCTCTACTCTCTACTCTCTACTCTCTACTCTCTACTCTCTACTCTCTACTCTCTACTCTCTACTCTCTACTCTCTACTCTCTACTCTCTACTCTCTACTCTCTACTCTCTACTCTCTACTCTCTACTCTCTACTCTCTACTCTCTACTCTCTGCTCTCTGCTCTTTGCTCTTTACTCTTCGCACTCTTGCACTTGATTTTAAATATCTCCATTAATCAACATCATTATCCCACCCATTTATATATAGTCCAACGATTTCACTTCACAGCCGACCACTGTACACATTTTATGGGCACTAAGATCTCTCATTCTGTTTGTCACAAACATTTGCACAGCTTTATTATACCCTTTTTTTGCAAACGCTTTTTATGAGTGCTGGGCATAAAAACTGGCTACAGCAGCAGCAGCAGCAACAACAACAGCAAAAATGCCTATAAATGACAATTTTTTTTAGCTGCAGCAACGAGAAATGCGAAAAAATGCAAAACAGATATTAAAAACATACTTTGGCATGTTGCCTTCTGTGCAGCACATGCCGCACCACCCAGACACCCATCCACCCATCGTGAGCCCACAGCCCACAGCCCACAGCCCACCCACACACATGTGACTGGGTAAAAAACCTCTTTTCTAATTTTCCGTTTTGTGCAGCACTTTGATGGGCGCTTTGAAGTTATGTTTGGGCGGCGCGCCCGAAGGTCCTGCGGGCACTGGCAAAACGGAGACCTGCAAGGATCTGGCCAAAGCTGTGGCCAAGAAGTGCGTCGTATTTAACTGCTCCGATGGCCTCGACTACAAAGCGCTGGGCAAGTTCTTTAAGGTAAGTGTGTGATTGTCTCTCTACTACAGGTTTTTTGTGTTTGTGGATTCTGTTTCCACTTCTAAGAGAGTTCTGAGAACTGCGACACGCTGTCTGCCCCGCACGCTCGTTCGCTCGAGTCTTTCTGCTAATTGATGGCCCAATGTTGGTCAACAACATTAATCAAAGAACCTGTCCCAGGCAGCGGCACGCGCACCAATGATGACTTTCAGTATACACCCACACATAGATATGCACACATATACATATATATATATATATATATATATATACACGTGTAGCTTTAGTTACACTTGGAGAAAAGTAACAACGGATGAGCATGAAGTAGTTTTTCCAGGGGTGAATCGGAATTTTGATTTTCACTTCTAGAATTATTCATACTTTTATGTAGATCTTTATATTATAGTACTTTAGGTAAACAGACGTATATTTCTATTAGATTTTTAGGACTCGTCGTATTAGTTTTAAAAAGGAGCATACGCTGCAAAAAGAAAATTAGTTTTTGGCATAATATTTTTAAAATTAAATTAAGGCTTCCTATACAGTTTTTCATTTTCAGAAATCTTATATATTTATCCCTTTATTGGTATCACTTTGATTTTCTTTCAGTGTATAGATACATTTGCGTTCGTCTTGCCCAGACACGGCGGAGCCGTTCGCCACAGTTGTCCGCTGACTAAAAGTACCCGACTGTATATTGAAATTTATGCAGTTCTATGGTCTGACTAATTAGGTAGTTTGTGAAAGTAATCGCCATGGCGACTAGTTGGTCTCTTTATGCGAGAACAAACTATAATGCCGAATGTGGGACTAAAAAGCTTTCGTGAGCGTTCAAATCTATGCAAATTTTTATTAGCAGGTCGTTAACCGCACACGCACGCACACACACACACACACACACACACAGCCGCATCTTAAGTGGGTGCTGTTGCTGTGGAGTAGTAAAATTTATGCGTGTTTGAGGCTCTAATCGCTTAATTCTGTAGCACGCCTAATTGCATAATGGTTTAAAGGCTCCTCACTTCTTCACTCTTTCTAACCATTTCAGCTGGGATGAAATTGGGTTGAGTCTGTTGGCGTTAATTTGCATGCGAAAATAAACGCAACTTTTGGGCGCAAATCAAGCAACAACAACATGGAACCCGAAATTAAAGCGTTCGAATCTCGATTTAGATTAATTAATTTGATTTAAGCTTAAGCTGAGCTAAGCTAAAGTCAGCTAGCGTGTTGCTTATTCATTTATTGCCATTTATTCGCTTTAAGTTTAATAGTTGCTTTGCTTTTAGAAAGTAGTTTCTAAGTCTGTGCACGATGAGCACCCGCTCTCCAACTGTCTGTCTGACTGTCGGCCCGTTGTTGCCATAATATTTCGGAAGTCGTAAATTTTCCACACGCAGTCGGCAAAAACAATTTTGCAAGCAATAAAATAATTTGCAATTGCCAAACAATTCAAACTATTTCGATTTCGATTTATGCCTGCCCAGATATGGCGAGCCCCAAAAACAATTTTTGTCTCTCCGCAAATGGAAATGCCCATAAAATGCCCGCAACAATGGCAGCTCACCAAAGTTCTTTGCAACCAAAAAAAAAAAAAAAAAAAAAAAAAAAAGCAAAAGCAAAAGCAAAAACAAAAGGCCAGTTGTCCAATGAATGCGCAAAACTTCTCAATATCTATGAATCTATGAGCGGATACGAGAAACACACAGAGAAAGGCAGAGCGAAGGGGCGACAGTTAGAAAAAATTGGTTGCAATGCGCGAGTATTCCAGCTGCCAAAGGCAACAAACCACTTTGATAGAGTTCAAAGTGTCCAAACGCCAGCCAAAGAATTGAACACAAACAACAACAAAAAAAATGCACAAACAAGGCTCCCACACACACCCACACATTGCAGCCTGCGCTAATTGCACAATAGAAACAACGGCAAGAACAATTGCGACTACAACAAAAAAAAAAAAAAAAAAAAAAAAAAAATGGTGCGAACGCGCAACAGCATGTAAAACAGCTTTGAGTGTAGTTGATGCCACATCGATGTTGTTGTTGTGCTTCTGCTGCATGCAGTTGTTGTTGCGAGTGGTGTGGGCGTGACCAACGGGCACTGTTTGATATAATGGAGAAGTGTTCGATCGTATGATCAAAGGGTATTAGAGGGCCAGATAGCAAGACCAACATATGGAAACGTTTATAGCTCGCTTTTAAAGCTTGCTAACAAAGTTTTATCAGTTTTCGTCTTTAAATGAAAATCCGCTTTATCAGCACATGTTTATTTTTTTTTGTTCGTTTCCCTTAAATAATACCTATTTATGAGCGCATATAAAATCCCTTTAAAGAGCGCTTTGCTGCTGCTGCTGCTGCTGCTATGTAGAGCTTCTTCCCATTGTGAAACAGCAAACAGTCAGTTGGCATATGTTACGAGCACTTCTAGAACGCTTCCGTTCCCGCCCACTCTATCTCTCTCTGTCGCTCTCTCTTTTTCGCATAAAGCTGCATATTTATTGGCAACATGCAAAAGAAAAGCATATCAAAGGGCGCTGCATTGGCCCCCAAGTCCATTCTCTCTTTTGCTATCTGACCCCAACCGACCAGAACCGCATACCGTAGGGCAACCCACGCAGGCAACAGCGGCAACAACTCGTCTACATTTGTAAACCATGTTGCAATGTTTGTGCCTTTGCCGTTTGTCGAGGCATTGGCAACTATATACACACACACACACACACAACAAATACACACAGCACACATAGCCCGAACAAAATCGAACCGAAACCGAGAATGTGAACGAGCACCGAACGATGAGCAACTGAAAATAATGTTTATGCTGCTGTTTGCTTTGGCTATTTTTGCCATTTCTCTGCTGGATGCATTTTGCTATACATTTCCCATACCCTAATAAAAAACTGATCCAGCCTTGTTTGTTTTTCTATTCTTTTAATACTCTGCAGCCTATTGAAAATGGCTTAAAAATAAGGCGAGTCGTATTGCAGTGTTAAAATTTTCCTCTTTCTCTGTTTCTCTCTCTATCTGTATCGATGTCTAACTCTATCGCTTTCTAAATCTATCTACCTCTTGCTCTATATGTCTTTCTCTCCCTCTCTTTTTCTACCTATTACTCTCTCCTCCTTTCTCTAATTGTATCTGTCTTTTTCTACTTCCCTGTCCCTCTCTCTGTCTCTACCTCCTTCTCTCTCTATGTCTTTCACTAACTTCTTATCTCTCTCTCATTCTCTCCGTCTCTATCTCTGTCGTTATCACTCTCTCTCTCTCTCTCTCTCTCTCTCAATCTCTAACTATCTTTACCTTCTCTCTATCTCACTCCATTAAAGTGTAATCTATCTGAATATTCCAAAAGTTCTATATATAATCTACGACAGCTTGTATTTTTTAACGTGGTATCTACTAGTCGCACCCTGCCTAACTTTCTCCAGAGTGCTATTTTTTTTATATATGCGTTCTTGTTTGTTTTTCTTTCTTTGCAGGGCCTGGCACAGTCGGGAGCTTGGGCCTGCTTCGATGAGTTCAATCGCATAGAGCTGGAGGTGCTGTCGGTGGTGGCGCAACAGATTCTAACCATACAGCGGGCTATTGGACGCAAGGTTGTGAAATTCTTTTTCGAGGATACAATGCTCAAACTGGATCCAACTTGTACCATATTCATAACCATGAATCCTGGGTGAGTGGCACGTGAGATGAGTGCCATAGTAGCAGCAACCACCAAGCAGGAAGCTGTTGCTGTAGCAAAAGCAAAAGCAGCAGCAGCAACAGCTGCGGTTTCACGCATCGTCCTTCTCGTTTTTTTTTTCCGCTGTGCATTTGAAAATGCATTTAGTTACTTTGTAAGCTGCGACACAGGGCCTATGTCATCTACAACCATGCCCAGTGGGCAAAAACAGTGTTACTGACAGGGTTCGATTCGACTCGACTCGACTCGACTCTCCGACTGGTAGCCAGAGCTATTAGTTAGCAATGGCTGCCTGGCTGGCTATGGCGGGCCTTTGGGCTTGGTCACGATATTGGTAGTTATTGCGTTATTGGAGATTTTGTGCCCCATACGGTTGCGGATATTTATTGCTTTGGCATACATGTGAAACAGCTGCGACAAACATGCATATTAGGCCTATGCCCAGCCACTGCACCACCAGCCAGCACCACACGCAACGGCCATAACTGACACTCAGACTCTGTGCCAAAGCGTTGCCATTCGGAAAAAGGTCTTAATTTCCCTTGCTCCCAACTCGAATTTTTCTTTCATTTTTTTTAGCTGGCTAGCAAGTTTAGCATTTTTTTATAGGCATTTAGAACGGGTATTATGGCTTGATTGTTAGACATATTACCTTTTGTAAAGAAAACTTTATTCTTTGTCTCTATCTCTCTCTCTCTCGCCCTGTCTGCCTAGCTAGAGTTTCTGAGGATTTCCTTAGTTAAAAAGAAGTTAAAGCTACTTAACAGCAGTTGCCATTTCAGAAGTCTTCTCAATAGTCTCATTATATGATTTGTATTATCTCCCAGCTATATATAATTTATAGACCTTAAGTACAGATATATCTTTACATATATATATATATACATACATAACATCAGCCATAACTATAAAAGTCTTCTCATAAGGGCATTCAATATTCAACAATCCATGTTGAACTTTTCTTTTTAGCATTTTTTGTGCCAGTCTTTTGCCTGCCAATTTGTCACTCAGCCAGACGTTCCTTAAAAGCAGTCACTCATATTGCTAGTTATTGCTGGGCTCTCTAGTCTGGCTTTACTATTTATGCCATTAGCACTTGCAATTTGATGTATTTGATTGGCCATTGGCTCTTGAATCGTTTCAATCATGCTCTCCCCTCTAATCTCTTCTCTTTAGCTACGCTGGCCGTACAGAGCTGCCGGATAACTTGAAGGTTCTGTTCCGTACGGTAGCGATGATGGTGCCGGACTATGCAATGATCGGCGAGATAACACTCTACTCCAATGGCTTCGATACGGCACGCGTCCTCTCCCAGAAGATTGTACAGGCCTACAAATTGTGCTCGGAGCAGCTGTCCTCGCAGTCCCATTATGATTATGGTATGTTGTATCTATTTTTCAATATATAAATATACATGTGGATTGGTACATCTATAGAATATATTTAGACTGTGCTATGTTTATCTATACATCTTTGCTTCTATACATTCATTTATCTATGGTTCTATACATAACTTTAAGTATTCAAATCTATGTAGCTTTCTGTAATATGTACATAATATACCTCTATACATCATTACATATTCATATATCTATCCATCTTTGCTTATTTTAGTATATCAATCTATCTATCTGATCAAACATCCTCTATCCATATTTATCTCTTATACTGATTTCGATTTCTATAGTTCTAGATAATTTATCTTCTGTTCTATATTTACTTTGATTGTATATCCTATTCGTCCATATCCTGTATTCCACACATTCCATATCTTTATGCTATCTTTTGTATCCTATATTCAACATCATAAGTTCTTTTACTATCCTTTATGCAATATTCTCTTTTATATATTCAATATCATATCTTCTCCATCCCCATTCTCATCTTTTCCCTTCTATATATGCCCGATTTCATTAGCTTTTACTTTGTGCTTTATGTGGCGGGCCACTATTTTAACTGACTAATAAGGTAGAAAAGCAGTCAAACCGAACTTTGAGGCAAACAACTTTGCGCTTGTCCTGCATCCTGTGCACTATGTCCTGCGCTATTTTACTGCATGCTGCATCCGGCATGTTCTGATGTGTGTGTGTATGTGTGTGTGTATTTTTTCTCTACTGTTTTCTTTCTTGTTTCAAGGCAAAGATATTGCTCGCTTTTACGACATAACATGTCATATGACATTACAACATGTCTGTGCGTGCGATTGTGTGTGCGTGTGTGTGTGTGTGCGTGCATGTGTGTATGTGTCCGGCCGATGACTGCAATTGCAGGCTGGCAGCTGTGCAAGTTTATGTGCAAAGTACATTTGATCAGTATCTTATTTTGAGTTTAAATTGAAAAACTTTCTTGCAAGTTTTGCTTTTGCGCTTTTGTGCTGCGTGTGTGAGAGACAAATGCCAGACACACACACACACATACACAATGTAGTCTGGCTGTATGTGTATGTATGTGTGTGTGTGCGTGTTGTTTTGCAAAGTAATAATAAAAACTATTTGTACATTTAGTTGCTGCTTGTTTCAGTTGCTGCTGCTGCTGTTGTTGTTGTTGTTGTTATTGTTGTTTGCCTCTGTCCAGTTGGAAAACTTTTGCATTTTGCTTTGTCGCCTGTAATGAAGCTCCGGTTGGGTTGGCCAGGTATCGATTGTAAATACCTAAGACAAAACCGTGACTAAGTTATGCACATCGCCAAAATGCCGCATAACTGTCAAGCTAATGCCAAGCCACCTACACACCCACTCTCTTTCAATTTCAACAGGTATGCGCGCCGTGAAATCCGTGCTATTGGCATCCGCATCGCTGCGTCGCCTTTATGCTGACCTGCCGGAGCCCCAGATTGTTTTGCGCGCCATTGTTGATGTCAATCTGCCGAAATTCCTCGAACAAGATATTTCCCTTTTCATTGGCATCTATATGGATCTCTTCCCGGGCGTCGAACTGCCCATGGTAAGTCTCCTCCCGCACCAATTTCACCATAGAAATTCATAAAGTACAGGTGTAATGAGGTGTAAGAGACGCCGTTAAGAACAGCAAATTAATGCGATAACCGGCTGACAGATGCGTGGATAAGGCCATATTAAAAACGGCAGGAGTTTTGCACGTGGAAGACTTAATACCCTTTTCTACTTAAGTTGATTGCCTTTTTGCCTGGTTTTGCGATATATATCTAAGGCAAATCATAAAGCTTTTCTTCCCCTTTATTCAGTAATTATATTTATCAGTTTTTGTTCAGTATTTCCCATATTCAAAGTTATGTATTTTATATAGAATTAATTAAACCTAAGAGTACGCCAGTAAAGTAATAGACAAGCCTCTTGGCAATTCCCATCAATCAATCTACATCGTACTCAAACCAAATTAGTTATTCATATATATATACTACGTACTTCTCCATCCAGTTGCCCACGTCGCCAACTGGTTAAAGCATCAGTTGCAACTCCTTGCGGGCCATCCATAATGAAATGCCCATTCAACTGGTTTCTCTCTGTTTTTCTGCTCGCATATTTCATTGCATATTTTTCATATTTCATTTACACCTGTTTTCCTTTGCCATTTAACGACACTTGTGTCGGGCCGCCTGCACATTCTGCTTAACCACCTTCTGTCTACGGTCGCTTTTAGCCAGTACGCGATGACATAATCAAGTGGCTGCGTATTAATCTGGAGGAAAGAAATCTGCAGGCGACGCCTTGGTATTTGGAAAAAATAATGCAGATATACGAGATGATGCTGGTGCGGCACGGCCTGATGATAGTGGGCGGCTCCATGGGCGGCAAGACGACAGCCTATCAGGTGAGTGCAGCGGGGAATTAAATAATTCAGCACGACGTCAACGCAATTGCAATTTCATGTAGATGCTCGCCGTGACGCTGCGAAATGTTTCACTTGATGAGGAGGCAACGCTCAAAGAATATCCGGTGGTCTTTCGCATTATTAATCCCAAGGCAATTACCATGGGTCAGCTTTATGGACGCTTTGATCCCGTCTCCCATGAATGGTCGGACGGTGTACTGGCCAAAACGTTTCGCGAACAGGTGCAGGGACCGAAAACGGAACGTGCTTGGGTCATGTTCGATGGTCCCGTGGATGCGGTTTGGATTGAGAACTTAAATACCGTGCTGGATGATAATAAGAAGCTGTGCCTCATGTCCGGCGAAATTATGCAAATGACCAAGATGATGAACATGATGTTTGAGCCGGCCGATCTGGAGCAAGCTTCGCCGGCCACCGTTTCCCGCTGTGGCATGATCTATATGGAACCCTCGCAGCTGGGCTGGCGTGCCTTCCACAAGAGCTTCTGCAATGTCCTGATCAACATTGTGGGTCTTAACGAAATCTATATGAATCTATTTGAGGACATGGTCGAGTGGCTGATACCAGCCGCCCTGGAGTTTCTGCCACGCTGCAAGCAAATGCTGGAGCTATCACCGCTCTATCAATATCAGACTTTCTCACGTTTCTTTCTGCATTTTCTCGAGAAGCACAAGGTGTTCAATCAGACTTGGTTCCAACAAATGTTTCTCTTCTGCTATGCGTGGGCTTATTGTTCTGCTCTGACCGGCTCGGGTCAGCGAACCTTTGATTCGTTGTTGCGTAAGGTGATCTATGGCTCTAACGAGGACTTCCCGAAACCCAAGTATTTCTCACTGAATCGCGGCCAAATGTTTCCCGAGAAGCAAGTCTTTCTCGACTATCGTTTCGATGAGGCTGAAAATTGGTGGACTTGGCAAAAGTCATCCGATGATCCCTCATCGGGCACCGCCAACTTTCCGGAGAATGCTCAAATCAGCGAACTGATTGTGCCCACCAAGGAGACGGGTTACATATCCTACTGGCAGGACTTTTGCATAGCCAAAGCGTTTGGTCTGCTGGTCGTTGGACCAACGGGCACGGGCAAAAGTGCCATTATAACTAGCAATTTGCTGGCTCTGCCCAAATATGCGAATCTTACCAACATTATTAACTTCTCGGCACGCACCTCGGCCCAAATGGTGCAGGACACAATTATGAGCAAGCTGGATCGACGACGCAAGGGTGTCTATGGCCCAGCACTTGGCAAGAAGGTAAGCGCATTGTTCTGTTATATTTTGCTTCTATCATCAGCATACTTGATAATCGATTATATACATATATATTCCCTACGTAGTGCATAGTCTTTTGTGATGATGTGGCCATGCCTTCCAAGGATACGTACGGTTCACAGGCTCCGCTGGAACTTCTGCGCACTTGGCTAGATCATGGCTACTGGTCGGATCTCATAGATACCACCAAAATCGAGCTGATTGATATGGTGAGTGGCTAACATCTGACAGCTATTTGTCAACAATTTTCTGAAAAAAATATAACATTCTGTTGACCAATCTATCTCTTTCTGTCTGTCTCTTTCAGTCTTTGGTCTGTGCTATGGGCACATTGGGCGGCAGCAATTTTATCTTTCCGCGTCTCTATCGCCACATGTTCGTTGTGGCCGTGGACTCCTTTGAGGATTCAACCATCATACGTATATTCACGACGATTGGTGATTGGCATTTTGCCAAGGGCTATCCCGAGAAGGTGGCACTGTTAGCGCGTGTACGTAAAACCAATTCACAATCTACCTTCTCCTCCTCCAACAACAACAATAGCAACGGGACTATACAATCTCTGTCCAATTGTCCGCCCGCTACTCTTTTTGGCTGGCTGCCAGGCGCTGGCGCATAATAAAATTAAAATGGCGAATTTTATAACTTCATTTTGCAAAAAAGTTCGAATGGTCATGTCCTATCTGTCCCTCTCTTACCCTTGCTGTTGTTGTTGTTGTTGCTGTTGAACAAGTATCTACACATATTCATATGTCGCCGTCCTTCTTTTTTGCAGGGCTTGGCAGAGGCAATGGTCAGCGTCTATCGCGAGGCAATGCGCATCTTTCTGCCCACGCCAGCCAAATCGCACTATACCTTTTCTTTGCGCGATATCACGCGCGTCTTTCAGGGCATTGTGATGGTGCCGCCAAAGCGTATGCCGGATCCGGAAAAGATGGGTCGTTTGTGGGCGCATGAAACTTATCGTGTGTTTTATGACCGGTATGCAACTGCACTGACCTTTTATATATAGCCAACCCACTCCACCCTTCTGTTTTATTACCGTCTGTCTGTCGCCATTGCAGTTTGGTCGACCAACTGGATCGTGACCGTCTGCTAATTATGGCCATTGATGCGTGTAAGAACTGTTTGCGTTTCTCACTCGAATCGGCTTTCGCGGAGCGCATTGAGCCCGGCGAGAAGTTGAGCGACAACGATCTACGCAATCTCTTCTATGGCAACTACATGGAACCGGATGCGGAACCCAAGTACTATGACGAATGCGACAGCTATGAAAAGCTGGAGAAGCTCATGAAGTACTATCTGCAAGATTACAATTCATTCTCTAGTTCGCCAATGGATTTGGTCATGTTTCGATTTGCCATTGAGCACGTTAGCAGGTAAGCAGAGACAGATGATAGCTTATTTGGATTGAATCTTATTATGATTAACCATGCTCAGAGTCTCCCGTGTGCTACAAATGCCTCGCGGTAACATCTTGATGGTGGGCATGGGTGGTTCAGGACGACGCAGCTCTTGTCGACTCGCAGCTCACATTGCCGATTGCCGATTGATGACCGTGCAGGTGTCCAAATCATATACAATAGCTGATTGGCGAGATGATCTCAAAAAGATACTGATGGCAGCAAGTTTCAATATCAATCACACCGTCTTTCTATTCTCCGATGCGCAGGTGAGCGTGAGCTTAGATTAGGTTCGAAGTCATTAGCAACGAGTCATTATGTGTGGATAAACAGCATATAATCAGCCCAACAACCAGTTGGAGGGCCAATAAAAAACGTTTTAATAATGTTGTAAACCGCATTGACAGCTCCACAAAGAGCAAATCAATGTCAGCGGGGTACAACAAACCCATAAAGATCGTAGAATACCAAATGGAAACTAATCTAAATCAATTAAAATATTCTTGACACACACGCACACACACTCACACACACACACGCACACTTGTTGTGCAGCAAAAATCAAATTTCGTCTTATTGTTAGCTGCGCTGTAAGCCAAGCAGAAGACAGCATTCATTGTTTGTGCCGAAATTTGCATTTATAATTAGGTTAATTGTTGAGCTATGTAACTTGATTATTGCCAAATAATTTGCATGCGCAGCAGCCCATCAATTATGGCAAATGAAGTGCCTTTGCGTTGCATACAGGATTCGAGTCAAGTTAAATCTAAGATCTGAATTAAAGCTTAATTTATTGGCCCAAAACCTCGAATCAATATGATTAAACAACATCTTAGGAAATTACAAATTGCTTCTGCTAACGCCGCTGTCATAATAAGCATTGCAATGTTTACAATTTTGAAAGACACACATTTGAATACTCTGCTCAAGAATAATTGAAAGATTATGACTGTTTCCTATAATAAAACATTACGAGATCTATTTGGACAAAATCATAATTATCCCCAAGAAAGTCTTCTACATATAGCCTACAGAGTAGAATTTTCCTATTTAAAGGCAACTTCTTAATCTTAGATTCAGTTTATCTAATATAAATTGTGTTTGCTATGAGATATTCTTGGATATAAATATATATATAAATATATTCTTTATATATCATATAAATTTATCATTTACATCATAGAAAGAGTATTCAATCTTCTCAAAATTATCTTACGCAATCATAACTTACTTTTGTTGATTGCTTCTGGCTGTTTGATAATTTCATAAAAAAATTATTTATCTATTGTTGCTCTTGAGCGCCACAGTAATCTAAGTCATACCCAATGCATTTGCTGATGTGTTGTTAGAGTGATTATGTATACCTTTTGTTTTGGCAATGGTAACATTTGCATGTAACCTGAGCAAATTAAAACGATGAGCAAATTCAACTACGTTGCAAATCAATCAATGCTGTATTTAGGTTTCCTTGCCACTCCACTCTATCGCCCTCTCTCTCTCTCTCTCTCTCTTTGCACTCGTCGACAAACAAATCTCGTTGCACACATTAATTAACAATTACACTAAAATGCTTCAAAGAGCCTACAAGTTGGTTTCGGGCGACGACTCCGCCTCGAGGCTTTGCAACTCGAAAATTTCAATGTGAAGTATTTTGGATAGAATCAAATCCTATGGCACTTAGAGCGAATGCAAAATGCATGTAACAACTCCAGCTGCAGGTGCAGTTGCAATTGCTATTGCAATTGCAATTGCAATTGCCATTGCAGTTTGCATTTGGGCATCCTGTGTGGGCAAGTCCTGCATATATGAAATAGGGCAAAGCTTAGAGATTTGCATTGGACAGTATGGCTATTCCCTGGACACTTGTTATTTTCTGCTTTTTATTCTTTTGCACAGGCAACGGACGAGGGCTATGTGGAAGATATCAATGGCGTACTTAATACAGGTGATTTGCCAAATCTGTATCAACTGGAGGACAAGGCAACCATTATGGAGAATATGGCCAATGTGGCCAAGCAAGTGGTGAGTGTGGAACGTCATTGCTTTCTGTATATATACATATATATTAATACCTATATTTATTTATATTCATTTCTAATATCCATCTATTTCAGGGCAAAGTGCTGGACACGCTGCCGAGCGAGGTGTATGCGTACTATATTGAACGTATTAGAGAGCAATTGCATATTGCGCTCGCTTTCTCGCCGATTGGTGATTCGTTTAAGGAGCGCATTCGAGTCTATCCCTCGCTGATCAATTGCTGCACCATTGATTGGTATATGCCCTGGCCGGAAGAAGCGCTCTCACGTGTCGGCTCCTATTTTGTTACATCTATGAATCTGAATAAGCCACACGAAGAGACGCCAAGAGTTTCGGAAGAGGTGCAAGAGGAGGGTGAGAAACGTAAGACTATGGGCGAAGTTGATCGGGAATTGACACAACTTGAGGAAGATTTGGTCGTTTGTGTCATGTACTTCCATCAGTCGGTTGTGGATGCTAGTGAAAAGTGTTATTTGGAGTTGAGTCGTCGCAATTATGTGACTCCATCCGCATATCTAGAGCTACTGAAGGCCTTTCGCACATTCTACGCTCGTAAGATCGATGAGATCACACGATTGCGGGACAGATACACAACTGGTTTGGAAAAGCTGGACTTTGCTGCCAGTCAGGTGGGTGAAATGCAGACCAATCTGTATGACTTGCAGCCGAAGTTGAAGGTGTTGTCCGAAGAAACTGATCGTATTATGGTGAATATTGAACGTGAGACGGCGGAGGCGGAGAAGAAGAAGGAAGTAGTGGGTGCCGATGAAGCAGCGGCCAATGAAGCAGCTGCTGCAGCACAAGCCATCAAGGATGATTGCGAGACAGATCTGGCAGAGGCTATTCCTGCTATGGAAGCGGCCCTGGAGGCACTGAACACTTTGAAGCCCGCCGATATTGGCGTGGTCAAGTCCATGAAGAATCCGCCATATGGCGTTAAGTTAACTCTGGAGGCGGTTTGTGTGCTCAAGGGCATTAAACCGGATCGTAAACCAGATCCAAGTGGACACATGGTGGAAGACTATTGGGGTCCATCAATGCGTATGCTCAGCGACATGAAGTTCCTCGAATCACTGAAGACCTTCGACAAGGATAACATACCGCCGCCCATTATAAAAAAGATACGAGAAAAGTGAGGCAGCCGACGCTGTATATAGATATCAATTTAATTCTGTTTTTCCATATCATCTTAGGTATATAGCTGATCGAGACTTTGTGCCAGAGAAGATTAGATCTGCTTCCATGGCTTGCGAGGGCATTTGCAGATGGGTGCGCGCCATGGATGTCTACGACAAGGTGGCACGCATCGTTATGCCCAAGAAGGCAGCACTGGCTGAAGCCGAAGGCGATCTGTCTTCGCAAATGGAGAAGCTGAATGCCAAGCGAGCCGAGCTACAGGTCATTCTGGACAAATTACAGAAGCTCAACGATTTCTTTGCCGAGAAATCGCGTGAGAAGAAGCGACTTGAAGATGACATAGAGAACTGTGAGAAAAAGTTAAACAGGTGCGCGCGATGCGAATTTTTTGTTTAATTTCATTTGATTTCTGTAAACTTCCTATGCTTCGTTTCATGGCAGAGCTGAAAAACTGCTGGGCGGCTTGGGCGGCGAGAAGACCCGCTGGTCAGAGGCAGCGAAGACACTGCACGAATCCATCAGCAATATTGTTGGCGATGTGCTGCTCGCTGGTGGCTGCACCGCTTACCTGGGCTTCTTTACCACCGAAGTGAGTGTTAGCCAAACAAATGCAGCAATTGCTGTGGAAACTGTGAAAACTGTGCGAAATCTGTGCTCTTTCGGCAGCACAGCTAATGGTCGCCATGCTCGCTTTCCATAAAGGATTTTAATATGCATGAGCACGTTGCATTGATTTCCTTTCGTTTTTTTCCTCTTCCTCACTCTCTTTCATTTTTCCCCCATATTTTTTTACTTTTTTCTGTTTATGCTTGGAGAGTATAAAAAAAGTGTATATAGCTACCCACAATAGGGTGTAGATGCCACCACCATGATGAGCATATCAGACAGGCAGGCTCAGTCCTTCTACTTTTTTGCGTCTGCTGCTCAAAGACTGAGCTCTCAATTACTCAATGTGATGACAGAGCTTAACATGTTCACATTGATTATTGTTTTTACATTTTTGCATTATAAACTAGGTCTTAGCTCAATATCAGCTAAAGTTTGTTTGTGTTTTATTTAGCTATAGATATCATTATCGTTTACACTATCAATATTTATAATGCAGAGTATTTAGACTTCGTGCAGCTCTATTATACCTCGACCATGTTTTCGCTTTGCTTTTTTTAATCAGCGCTTAGTTTCATAGCTGACGTGACATTTTTATACATAGTTCTTATACATATATTTATATATATATATATATAAATGCATATATTATATGTGTAGCAGGTATAGAGAAATAGTTTTCTGTTCAGCTCACAAAAAATGCACAAACGCTGACATATTCAAAGCACTCAACTAAGCTTAGCAATTCGTTATGTTGTTATCGAATAATCTAACAGAAAAGCAGAGCTTCTACTATATGGGATATTTATATAAGTTGATAGCTATATAGAATATAGATATATATAAGTTAATAACTAACAGCAAAATCATATAGAATTCAAAGAAAAAACTCTCTAATGTAGAGACAACTTTCTTACTTTCTACACCTTCATATATACCACATTTCTATGCTAAGTCTCTTCTTTCCCCATCTTCAGTATCGCGCTAACATTTTGGATGACTGGAATGGCATCTGCACTCGACGTCATATACCCAGCAGTGAGACGTTTTCACTGGCCACCACATTGGGTCATCCTATGACCATACGCGCCTGGTCGTTAGCTGGACTGCCCGCTGATAACTTTTCGGTGGAGAATGGCATTATTGTAGCCAATAGCAGTCGGTATTCCTTGCTCATCGATCCGCAGGGTAAGTAGAGCGAACAATAAGACCGTAATTTCTACGAGAAACCAAATGCTTTGCAGTGCAAGCAAACAAATGGATCAAAAATATGGAGAAAAACAACCACTTGAAGGTGATTAAGCAAAGTGATTCCAATTATATGCAAGTGCTTGAGCTGGCTCTGACCTATGGACAGCCAGTGCTCATAGAGAACGTGGGTAAGTTGAATAACTGTATCATATACAGCTCTATTTGTATTCGTATCTTTGCATCTATACATATATCTATATCTGTCTATCTATTCACTTAGGCGAGAAACTGGATTCAAATCTAACGCCCATATTGGAGAAGAACATAATCAAGAGCAAGGGCGGCCTGTTCATAAGGAGCGGCGACACAATGATTGAATACAATCCCAATTTTCGTCTTTACATAACGACCTGTCTGCGCAATCCGCACTATCCGCCGGAAGTGATGGTTATGGTAAGTTGACATATGCAGACAGTCCACAGCAGTTAGGAAAGGAGCCAAGGAACTATGAGTTTTGTGGCAAGCCAAGCCAGTGATGACGTTAGTCTGTTGTGTAATAAAAACGACGAACTTAAATTGATATTTGGAAAATGCGCTGCAGCGCAGCAGCAGGCGCTGCCAATATGCAAATTTTCGATGCCATTGACGAGAACAACGACGAGGACGAGAACAAGGAGATGAGCTGAGGACTTGCCATTGATGTACGTGCGAGCCTGGATGCTGCATAACTAGCAGCCCAGTCTTAGTCACAGTCTCAATAGCAAAACCAAAGCTCTAACCCCTGTTCCCAGTTTCCCTGGTTTCTAGCTCCAAGTCCTGGGTCCTGGTCGTTGGCGTGTTTATAAAATTTTCCAGCATTTCGCTTCTGTTGGCGTTTCCATTGCTTTTTATGCTGCTGCTGATGCTGCTGCTGCAACTGTTGTCAGCAGTTTTTCTGTTCGCTTTTCTTTATTTTTCTGCTGCGGCACATTGTGCACGTGTGTGTGTGTGTGTGTGTATCTGTGTGTTTATTTTGGAGTTTCCCATTTTACGTGCCACATACATACATACATATATTTTCCATTCTCCATTCTGCTTGCTCGCTGTTTAGGTAACAGTATTAAATTTCATGATAACGGAACAAGGATTACGCGAACAATTGCTGGCGATTGTTGTGGCACACGAGCGTCCCGATTTGCAAGAGAAGAAGGAACAATTGATTATTGAATCCGCAAGGAATCGTGATGCATTGTACACCATTGAATCCAAGATATTAGAGGTAAGTCCCACCCCGTTCGCAGTACTTTTATAACAAATGCTTTTCTTCTTTTTTTTTCTTCTTTGAGCATCCTTTTCGTTTTCAATTAGAGCAAATATTTTATTTATGTTTCACTGCTTGGCCAATGACAATTCAATTAACTGGAAATAAAACGTTCAAATCTGCGCTAGACTTTTACTAAGTTGTTCCCTATCTTCTCCTTCTTCTTCTTCTTCTACTACTATGCACACAGGTGCTGTCCACATCAGAGGGCAATGTGCTGGAGGATGAGAATGCCATTAATATACTATCGTCCAGTAAGATCCTATCGGAAGATATACAGGAGAAGCAGGTTATTGCTGTTGCCACCGAAATCGAAATCGATGCAGCACGACAACAATATATACCCGTGGCCAAGCACTCGGCTATTCTGTTCTTCTGCATCAGCGAGCTGGCCAATGTGGATCCCATGTATCAATATTCCTTAGCCTGGTTCCTAAATCTCTTTGTGAATACCATACTGAAGGCGCCAAAGTCAGCGGTGCTGGTTGAACGCTTACAAAATCTCAACGATTTCTTTACCAAATCCATTTATACGAATGTTTGCCGTTCGCTCTTTGAGAAGGACAAGCTGGTCATATCGCTGGTCATGTGCTTGGGCATACTCGTCTCGCAGGGTCGCCTCGAAAAGGAGGAACTGCTGTTCTTCTTGACTGGCGGCATTGGCTTTAAGACCCTCATACCCAATCCGTATAAAGAGTGGCTGCCTGACAAAGCGTGGGCGGCCATCTTTCGAGCCAGCGATCTGGAGGGGTAAGACTTGGGATTTCTGCTCTACTTTACTCTTTATATATATTGAAATATATTTAAATCTCTGCTCCTAGCATCAAGAACTTTCATACGAAAATTAAGAAAAACCTAAATGAGTGGCGCGAGTATTACGATGCTATCAATCCACAAGAGTTGCCATTACCAGCGCCCTACGACGAGGTGAGCGAGATGCTGCAACTGATCATATTGAAGAGCTTGCGACCAGACAAACTGGTGCCAGCTGTTCGTGTAAGTATATTCACTCAGGCGTTATATGTAAGTCATGCGTATATCTCATTTAATTTGGTATGAACACAGGCGTACATCACTCGCAACCTGGACAGGTCGTTTGTTGAGCCGCCGCCGTTCGATTTGGGCGCTTCGTTCGCGGACAGCTCGCCAAGAATACCGTTGGTGTTTTTGCTTTCAGCCGGCTCCGATCCCATGGCCAGTCTCTTTATGTTCGCCAAACAACGCAGCATGTACGAAAAGTAAGTTAATTAACGTAGACTGTGGTGCCTCATATTTTCATGTATCCAACATGTATGCGCCGCCCGCCCGCTGCTGCTGGGCACGGGCTTGTTTTCGATTAAGCGCGACATGTGCCGACTTGTACCGGATATGTGGATGCTCCGCTGTTCCACGCTCCACGACGAGTGGGCGGTGGCAACAGCAGCTGAGCTGTTGTGCAGCTGTGCTCTGTTGTGCTGTCGGCGATAACTTTTGCAACTTTAAACCAAATTTATGCTAAGCGCGTGGTTTTCCTATCCCTATTGTTTTTCTCGTCTAGAACGAAAACGATTTCGTTGGGTCAGGGTCAAGGACCGCGTGCAGAAAAGATGATCACGGACGCAGTGCGCCATGGTCAATGGGTCGTGTTACAAAATTGTCACGTCGCCTTCAGCTGGATGGGTGACCTGGAGCGTATTTGCAATGACAACACATTAACGGAAAACGCACATGCCGACTATCGACTGTGGTGTACCTCATATCCCAGCTCTGTTTTTCCCGTCTCAGTGCTGCAGAATTCGGTGAAGATGACAAACGAACCGCCCAAGGGTCTGCGTGCCAATATGCATCGCTCATTTACCTCGGATCCATTAATGCGCGACAAGTTCTTCACAAACGCTTTCCTGTTCTCCGACCAGGCTAACAAGTGTTGGCTGCGCGGTGTCTTTGCTTTGGTCTTCTTCCATGCTGTCGTGCAGGAGCGGCGCGAATTCGGACCACTAGGTTGGAATATACCCTACGAGTTCAATGAGTCGGATCTGAAGTGAGTATTTATTGCAATGAGCAGGAATATTATGTTTCTAAGATGTGAAAGCCTAAGTTATTTGTATTCATTTTCCCTTTAACATTCCCTTAAAATTCTCCTTTTAGAATCTCTTTGCTGCAGTTGAAGATGTTCATTGCACAGTCTCATAGCATACCCTTCCGTGGACATGTGTATCTAACTGGCGAGTGCAACTACGGCGGACGTGTGACTGACGACAAGGATCGTCGTCTGATGTTATCACTGTTGAATATGATATACAATAGCAATACAATAGAGGTGGATAAGTAAGTATAAGATTTATCATATAATGGACTGATATCACTCTATTACTCTACCTATTCTTGTCAGCTATGCCTTGTCACAGTCGGGCAACTATTGTGTGCCGCTGAGTCCAACAAAACTGAATTCCATTGAATATGTTTCCACATTTCCGCTTAGTCCACAGCCCGAGGTATATGGCTTGCATGAGAATGCGGATATTAATCGCAACGTGAAGGAAACTAATGCGGTGTGTAATATAAAACATATATCTAATATAATAATATATATCACAGTCAACCTGTATCTTTATCAATCGTTCTCATAGCTCATTAGTGGAGTGCTGCTCACGCAGACCGATTTGATGGCCTCGGTGAAGGCGAGTTCGGCCGGTGGCGCTAAGGAAGATCCTGCCATAGCCATATGTAAAGAATTATTATCGCGCCTGCCCGATGAATTCGACCTCGAAGAGGTCTCCAAGACATATCCCGTTATCTATACCAATTCAATGAATACGGTGCTACGGCAAGAGCTAATACGCTTCAATCGTCTGCTCTCGTACGTACGCAAGAGTCTGGTGAACGTGAGCAAAGCTGTGGTCGGTCAGATAGCGATGATACCCGAATTGGAGCGTACACATGCGTCCATGATTATAGGTAAACTGCCAGCGGATTGGTTGAAGAAGAGCTATCCATCGCTGAAGCCTTTGGGCAGCTACGTGAGCGACTTTCTGGCCCGGTGAGTGCGCTCTGTCACATTTCTATTTTATAGCCATCAATGGGCATTGTACTCCGGCTGCTGCTACTGCGGCTGCTGCTACTGCTACTGCTATTGCGTCCTTTGGCTGCAATTGTGCAAATATAATAAAAATGTATATGTGGCATATATTCCATCCACCTTCTATACATCCCGAGCGCATGTGCTGCTGCTGCTGCTGCCATTCATGGCGAAAATCTTATTTGCCATTGACATCAAAGGACGTTGCCATTTTTGTGTTTGTCCTCTTGGCAGGGCTTTGTGCAGTCCCAGTTCTTTGTGTTCAAATATTAAATATTTATTAACAAATTGAAAAATAAGATAACTCATCATCTACCCATTTTTTCTGTTATCTTCGCCTGTCCAGTTTGGCCTTCTTTCAGGATTGGATAGACAACGGCGAGCCGAATGTCTATTGGATATCGGGCTTCTACTTCACCCAATCCTTCATAACGGGCGTCTTGCAGAACTATTCGCGCAAGAATCGCTTTCAGATTGACATGATTTTCATTGAGTTTGCAGTCACCAAATTTGAGACGCAAACCGCACAGGTCGCTAGTGTGGGCGCTTATATACGGGTAAGTTTGGGACAGTTGGACTTAGAAGTAAAACAACATTGAAAGACTTGTTAAATTTTTGAATATTATATTTGTTGGCAATCCAAACTCTTTAGGAACAAAAAGAGATAAACGACGAGACAAAGTTTATACAAGTAAGAAAGACTTTAGCGTCTGATTTAAACTGGGAATTTGTGTGATTAAGCTAAATTTCATTGTGATTTGATATATAATTAGCATTGAGTCTTAGTAGAATTTGATATGTAATTTTTACGTAATTTTCATCTGAGTCTTCTGTTTTTCTTAACTTTTGGGTATTTTATTTATTATTTTAAAGCATGAAGTACATATATATCTTGAACACGCTTCCAATTTGATCTAAAACTACCTTGAACTATCATTATGTTTTATGTCCTTTCAAGTCTAAATTGCATTCAAATTTATTTCTAATTCTATAAAGTTCTTGGTATTCTATACTAATCTGGGGAAGCACACGTTATACCTTTATATCTACCGTGCACCACCTTGAACACCTTTCTAATTTTTAGCAAGCATCACATTCACAGCTCGCATCTTCTTTATTTTCTGTGCACAGGGAATTTTCATAGAAGGCGCTCGCTGGAATCGCAAGACGAAAGAGGTGGACGAATCGTTTTCCAAAATTTTATTCGACACTCTGCCCGTTATATATTTACGTCCAGTGCTGCGAATGCCGGAGGATATACCACGCAGCAGCGGTGGTGAGGTGCCACGCCCCCAAGCTGGCTCGGATGCTTTACCCATTTACAACTGTCCCGTTTATAAGACCAGCGAACGTCGTGGCATACTCTCCACCACGGGCCATTCAACGAATTTCGTAATGTATCTGCAGCTGAGATGCTCCCAAACGGAGATGCATTGGATTAATCGGGGCACCGCTTGCCTCTGCCAGCTGGATGATTGAAAATTGACCCACGGACGGGGCCCCAAGCCGGATGTGCCACACAATAAGTTACACATATTATAAGCCAACAGGGGCGAACGGATGCATGAATTGAAAATGAAACTGAAAACGGCAGCCGTAGCGTATTGTACTGCTCAGAAAGGATCGCCCGACCTGACCTGACCTGACCATCATACATATATGCAGACACACATATATATATATATATTTTTTTGATTCTTGCGTTTTATACATATATGTATATCAATATTTTTTATTCCCGATGAGAAGCCCGGCACAAACGGCAACTGCGATTCTATTTGTTTTTAACAGTTTCCCCGTTGCCGTTGCCACATGCCGGGCAGTGGCATTTTGATGATGATGTTGATTGCCAGATATAAATTAAATATGCAGAATACTGTATAGCAATGGTTGACACTATATATATATATATATATATATATATATATATATATATATATATATATATATATATATATATATATATATATATATGTATATATATATATATATTTTATTTATTTTTTTCGTGCGCCATTTACATATGAATAAATGACAAAAATGAAACAGGAGTATGTGCATATATCTTTCTGTTTTTCTATAGATTTCAAACTGGTCGGAGACATACGTTATGCACTAGTTATCTTGAATATAGTTTAGAATTGAACGAAAATAGATTTGCCAAGGTCATGGACACCAGAAATATAGCATGAAACAAGATTGAGAATGCTTCAACACATTCTAAGCTCGACATTCTCAGACGCCTACTTGAAAGATCACCATAATAATGTTTCAAGTTGATGATTATGTTGGTTGTTGGTTGATGATGATAATCGAAAACATTTGAGAGATTTATTGCGTGTTTTGTGCACAATTGGAGCAGCCACAAGACTTGAATTTAAATTTAAATTGCCACGGGCCAAGCATATATTTTATAAGCACATATTAAAAAAATAAAAATATGCCAAAGTTTGCGATTGGATTGAAAGATCTATTATATCATCTGGCTATTATTAGATGCCTAATGTGGCGTAACCGAAAATAGCAACACTCAAGAGCATTTGTGTCCATCATGGCATACACCACACACACACACACACACCCCACAGTTTCAACACACACACTTCGCTTGGCCTTAAGCGTTGTTCAAGAGTCGCCAAAAAAAAAAAAATAAAATAAAACAATATACGCAGCTGTCCATCAGTCAATAAACTGAAGAAGCAACCATAATGATAACAATAACAACAACAACAACAACAACAACAATAGCAACAACGATGACTTCCGCTTGCAATTACTAGGCGAATAGGCATTGAGTTGAGATTGTACGTTTGGATTGACCCCAACCGCAGCTATTCATATGCAATACAGCCCATAACTTTTGATACAAATAATCGAGAAGAAGAAGAATGCAAAGAGCCCTCAACTATTGTTGATTCTGTTAACGTTTTGAGACAGTTAAACAAAAAATAAATAAATAAAATAAGCAAAAGCAAAATAGCCAAAATCAGAAATCGTGGCCGCCACGTTCAACACGCTGTTGTTGTTGTTGTTGCTGTTGCTGTAGAAGTTTTTTTTTTCGCCATCGCAATCTATTGTTGACTTTCGTTTTGTTTTATAGGTATCCATATACATGTATATATATATATATTTATATATATGGGTATATTATATTATTTAGTATCTGAATGAATGTTATGGCCCGACAACCGAGTACAATTGATATACTTTTTGACTTGAGACACTTTTAACAATAGCAACTAGCCAACAAGACAAACCACCTAAATGCGGCTAATGCCGGCCATCAATGGAGTTGAAGTAGTCGCGTTGAACGAAGTCGATCACCATAAGCATTAACATCAAACGCAGACGATCTCGAGCGTACATCTATGATGCGGTAGTTGCCGCATGGATCAGTAACCGGTTTCATTTTTTGGATCGTCTCTAAAGTGAATGGCAGAGTAGCTGCGGCGAGAACTTTTTCGCAAAATGCTGTGTATAAATAGTGTCGTAAGGTCTAGTTTCAAAACAGAATCAAATTTGGATTAATCTCATAGACACGCATCGTCTGGGAGCATCTTTGAATATGGTTAGTCGGCAAGCCTCCTACCCTCTAGGAAATCACGCACAGGACTAACCCATCAATAACTCCAACTTATTCTACTTTTGCAGAAATTCTTTGTTATTGCCTTTGCTGTGATCGCAGCTGCTGCGGCTACATCCATCTCCTCGGAGTATCTGCCACCTGTCGACAATAACCTCGAAGTCGTCGCAGAGCCCATCGATGTACCCGTCGATCAGGGTGTTCTGGCTGATGATGGCTACCGTTACAAGACCGTCCGCCGCTTGAAGTACCGTCATCGTCGTGATGTGAGCGAACTGCCCACCGCTGAGTACCTTCCCCCCGTTGCTGATGCTCCCCAGGCTATCTCTATTGAGGGCCCTATTGAGTCCGCTCCTCTGGCTGATGACGGCTACCGTTACAAGACCGTCCGTCGCCTGAAGTACCGTCACCGTCGTGATGTCAACGAGCTGCCAACCGCCGAATATCTTCCCCCTGTTGTTGAGGCTCCCCAGGATATCAGTGTTGCTGCCCCCATCGAATCCGCTCCTCTGGCTGATGATGGCTACCGTTACAAGACCGTCCGTCGCCTGAAGTACCGTCATCGTCGTGATGTCAACGAGCTGCCAACCGGCGAATACCTGCCCCCAGTTTCTGATGTTTCCCAGGATATCAGTATTGCTGCTCCCATCGAATCCGCTCCTCTGGCTGATGATGGCTACCGTTACAAGACCGTCCGCCGCCTGAAGTACCGTCACCGTCGTGATGTCAACGAGCTGCCAACCGCCGAATACCTTCCCCCTGTTGTTGAGGCTTCCCAGGATATCAGTGTTGCTGCCCCCATCGAATCCGCTCCTCTGGCTGATGATGGCTACCGTTACAAGACCGTCCGCCGCCTGAAGTACCGTCACCGTCGTGATGTCAACGAGCTGCCAACCGCCGAATACCTTCCCCCTGTTGTTGAGGCTTCCCAGGATATCAGTGTTGCTGCCCCCATCGAATCCGCTCCTCTGGCTGATGATGGCTACCGTTACAAGACCGTCCGCCGCCTGAAGTACCGTCACCGTCGTGATGTCAACGAGCTGCCAACCGCCGAATACCTTCCCCCTGTTGTTGAGGCTTCCCAGGATATCAGTGTTGCTGCCCCCATCGAATCCGCTCCTCTGGCTGATGATGGCTACCGTTACAAGACCGTCCGCCGCCTGAAGTACCGTCACCGTCGTGATGTGTCCGAGATTGCCAACGAATACCTGCCCCCAGTTGAACAGGCTGTGATCGATGTGCCCGCTGAGACTCCCATTCTTGCTGATGATGGCTACCGCTACAAGACTGTCCGTCGTCTTAAGCTCCGTCGCCACTAAAGCTACCCTTCCCCCGCAATACAGGAACTGAGTTTGCCAACAACAAAAACCAGGCTATGGCAATCTCATTTGAAATTAACATAAGCGTATTAGTCAATGAGAACGAGTTATGAATAATTCGAGTACAAAAGAAAGAAACAATAATAAAATATGTAAAAAAAAAACCAAAACAATTTTGTCTTTTATCTGTGGTCTTTGCTGTCATTGCGCAAACTCCGTAAAAGTCTCAACTTATCTAATCTTATCTTCTTTTAGTATTATGCTAACAACAGAGGTCTACAGATAAGATACGCGCACCTGTTGCTCGCCAAAAATCGTGCGACTTGTTTCAGTTTCATTTTACAGCTTGCAACCACAACGAGCCCTAACCTAACGAACAACTCGAAATGATGTTGCCCAAGAAGTTCTCCACCTGTTTGGTGATATGTCTGGGTAAAGTTGATGTGATTTGAGTGTATGTGCAAAGTTTTTAGTGGAATATATCATGTGAATGTGAATGTGAATGTTGCTGCTGCTGCAATAAAATGAAATGCGAAGAAGCCACACTTGAAGAAAGCTCGCTAAACTCAATTAGAAACTGTGCTGAGCTCGAAATATCTTAACTAAATTTGTAATGAAAGGAAGTTAAAGGAAGAGATACACACAGAGGAAAACCCAGTGACTTTTGTATATAAATGAAGTTGAAGGTGCACCGAAAACCAGCTAGGAATTAAATATACTAACTTGATTTTTATTATCTAGTCAAAGCAGTGGTAAAAATTTAGCTTAGCTTGAATGAAAGCTATTAAAACAAATCATTGTATACATAAATGTATTTCCAAGCTAATTTTTTATAGAATTTTAACTCGTGGATGTCTTATTTTCAAGCAAATTTATTCCTGCTGCTAAATACATTAAAATTTAGAGTGTAGATACAGTGTTGAGTCAAAAAGTTCTCAGCTCTTTCACAACAAAGTGGCTACAAAATGTGTAAAGTGCTAATGACTAAGCCAACTAACAGTGAAGGGAATCTTTTTAAAGACATATGAGTAACAAAACTCTGTGTGTCTGTGTCATAAATAGAGTCTAAAATGTGTGGAGAGTCGACAATAATTGTGCGCTTATCAGTTGCCTTCCAGTGTAGCTGATAAGCTTGCTTGGTTTACTCATCAGCGTTGACCCAATCGTGATTGTTTGCCAATGAGTAATAGCTAATAATTAAATTGAACTTCATTGTAAGTGAATACGCATGTGGGCTGGCAATCTAAATTTTTCATTCACAAATGCCTATTTAATGCTGAACATATTTTCAATTTATTTAATAAATATTTGATTTGGCTAAAGCTTAATGTAATGCACAACAATAGCTAATGCCGGATGTGGCTAAAGCTCAATTATTATTACACCATATAAATTATGAAATACGATGGAAAAACAATTAGTTTCGGCTTTGGCGGTTGACCAATGCATTGGTCGCGGTCTCTGTCTCTGCGTTTTCGACTCTTTAGACCGAATTCCAATTCTCGCATGATAATTAAATTTTTGAATATTTACAAAAGGCTGAATGTCAACCCAAAGGCGACAGACATCAATGTGTAGAAAATCAAGACAATAGAAATATAACAATCTAAGCTGACATCCGCAATGGAAACAATAGTTGACTAGACGCCAAATGCAGTAAAGTTGCCCCGCAACCCGCCTCAGTCAGCAGCTCCCCACGAGCTCGAGCTTCGGTTTCTTTTCAATTTATCATCGAAGTTAACGCGTGCGCGCGCGCGCTCGTAGATCTTTTTATACATTTTGCTTTTGTTTTATTTTTGCGTCGTGTTTGTTAAATGTTTTCATAATAATTAATTACTAATATTTGAACAACTTTTCGGCTGTGTTTTGATGAATGCCCAACTTCGTTTTCAATGAGTTCCGTTCTAGCGTCTTGTCGTTCGCTCTGTTTGATGGCGACCACACACAGCGCGTTCTTCAAATAATTTTGCGTGTTTGTTTATGTTTTTGTGTTTGTTTTTTCTCTCTATCTCTCTCTCTATTGATCATCGACAAGGTGCTAAATATCATAATTTGTATTGTTATTCTTCATTTACAGTTCTCTTGGCATGCTGCATGCAGGAAACAGAGGCCACGCGACGCGTAAATCGCGGACGCCGCACACTCACACGCAGATACTTTAGTAAGTCAACCAGAAACAACATCAATCATTATCAATCAACAAGAAAATTAGCCTGAGCTATGACTAGATCGAAGTTTGCATTTTTTTTAAATCAAAAATTAATTGATTATTTGGAGAAAACTTTTTCAGATACTTAAAAACTGATATAACTTAACTCAATCAACATCAATAAAACTCGAGACAAGCCAAGTCTAATCAAAGTTAAAGTTTCTCTAGCCAAAATAATACTTATTTAAAAACCTTTTTTTCACAAACTTGAATAGATCAGTCAAGCTTATTCAGTCTCAATAAACAAGCCCTAGCAAAATCAAGCCTCAAGACCTCTTTAAGACTCTAAATAGCTTAAACATAGTTAATACCAATATTTCTAACTGCTCATTACTAATCTATTGTCTGATTCTCTTTGCAGATGGTCTTGCCATACCTGGCTGGGCTGTAGTCACCTGCGTTGCTGTGGCTGAGCTGCTGCTCGGTGCTGCGCTCTACTTTGCCATGTACAAGATCATTCTGGACAAGGAGCCAGAGCAGGCGAGCACTTATACACCGGCAAAGACACACGATCCATCGTCTGGCACAGAGCAGCCAGTGCAGCCAGCGCAGCCAATGCAGCCATTACATCCAGTACAGCCAGTACCGGTGACACCGTCGCATGCCACGACCATTGCCTAAAAAAAACCGGAAGCTTTAATCGGTAGCTCGTGTCATTGAGTCAAGCGATCAACACCAAAGTAGCCATCAAGCGAAACACCTTACTAAATTCTTTGCGTTTTATTTTATTTAAATCTATTTTTTTTATCTGTAAATCGAATAAACTTTTGTTACATATAAAATGTAAATTTGATAAGAGCTTTGTTTGTTTTTTTCTTTCTTTTTTTAGTTTATTAATCTTGTTTATTGTTATTACTTCTTCAATTTAGTTTGGTTTTTGATATTTTTATTGATGCCGATTTGTGATCCAGTTTGTCTTCTTATCTATTTATATATATATATATATATATATATATATATATATATATATATATATATATATATATATATATATATATATATATATAAATATATATATGCACATATATATATATATATGCACATGCATCTGTCTGTCGGCTGCCCCCAAGCGACAGATTGAAAGTTGTCTTAACTATTAATTGAGGCGCTTTTTGTTGTCAACTGAAACTGGTCTTAGACCGCGTTGCTCTGACTTATCTATTCGACTGTGGCATAACTTGCGGAGGCTATGAAAATTGCATTTAAGCTTACACAATATATAGCAGACTTTTAAGCGCCACTGTGAATGATAGCTAGCAAATCAGTGATGCGGCGTTAGCTAGCGCTTGGCTAGAAATGTTTGTGAGCTCAAGTGAGTTGAGTTGAAATGAGATGAGAAAATATGTGGTATGAGATGAATTGTGATGTGGGCTATGATTACTTAAGTGGATTATCATTATTAAGACAAGAGAATAGGATATTTGTTTACAATGAATAGAATATAGAGAAGTAAGATGAGATAAGTTGATAGATAAGGGAAGAAGAGGTGTGAGATGGGAATGTCAAAGTTCATAGCTATAAAAAGGTATTTTTCTTGATATCTAAAGAGGTTTTCACGAGCTGCGTACAAATGCTGTAGATGTGAAATGCTTCAACTTAAATAAAACTTAAAAATTGAGCTACCACTACGGTAAGTCAATCATTCAATTCATTTTCTTATATACTCATCTATATATATATATATATATATATATATATATATTCATATTCAATTTATGAATCTTAACCAAAATCTAAAAAAAAATCTATTTTACTTCAACCCAGTCTAAATTGTTGGCTGTAACATCTCCAATTCTATATGCCACTTTCTATGGCTGACACTCAATGCCTGGCACTTGGCTGGCAAAAATGCAAGTTGCCCGCTATGCGCTGACAAATCGAAATTTGTTATAAACGCAATTGATAAATCCCCGAGCGGCACTTGAGCTACAGCTGAAGCTGTAGCTGTAGCCGAAGCTGCCACTGAAGCTGAGGCTAAAGTTGAAGCTGATGATGCTGGCGGGGGCCGAGGGGCAGAACCACAGAGTCCGCTGCTATGGCAGCCAAGTAGCTGTAAATGCCAACAATTGCCGCTGCGCAAATCTTTGCTATAGTAACACAAGGCAGCGTCATCGGCGGGGGGAGTGGCAGGTGCTGTTGCCGCTGCCGCTGCAGCCGCATAACCAAAGCGGATTTCAAATTGACACAAAACAGACAAAAAGCAAATCGTTTAGGCGCAACCACCCGCAGACGAAGCAGCAGTAGCAGCAGCAGCAGCCGCCGCAGCCCCAGCCACAATAGCAGCTATATGCCACACATGCAGGCACAGTGGGCCATGCGGAGCAGTGGTGCACAGACTGTGGGAAATTTGTGTAACGTAGCCAAGTTTCACCAAAAAAAAAAAAAAAGACTTCCAAAAGAGGGCAAAGCCGGCGATACAAATGCCGGCAAAGCCAGTCAGGCAGCCCAGCCTGAAGGATACTTTGGTTGGCATAACAAAGCCACACACAAAGGACTTGGTCCCAGCGACGACGATGTCGGTGGGTGTGTGTGTGCGTGCGTGTGTGTGTCTGTTGTTATTCTTCTCATACGAGCAGCTATATTGGCATATATTGTTGTAACTGCACAGCGAGTTTTAAAGAAATGGCCAAACGTGTTTTGGAAAACACTTTCGCTGTGAATGGGATTGCATATAAGAAATTTTACGAGCACTGTAACTAGAGATAATATTATTTAATTTATAATATGGTAGATTATAATAGAATATCAGATAAGGATTACAGTTGCCATTGTATGTTTCTTAAAACATGTGTTTAGTTTTTGATAAATATTTCCATGGTTGAGTCAAACGAGTTTTAGTAAACACTTTCGTTGAGTTGCGGGTTTGAATAAAACAAATTCTACTAATCTATACAGTAAACATTCATAGAAGCTGTAGAACAATAGAGAAAATGTAGAATAGAGTAAAAATAGTACAAAGTGCTTATATATAAAGCTATATCTACTCAATAGTTTATGACTACAAAGCTGTTTTCAACTGGTTTACATTGCACAAAATTAAAAAAAAAAACCTTGTAGCTGTTCTATATGTAGATTCAAAGCTGTTTTCAAGTACTAAACATAAAGATTAGTTTATATAATAGGTAAACAGCAGGCAGCCTATATATTAGATCGAATAACTTATTAACCATCTATATTAACTAATTAACCATCCAAAAAGCAATGCTTCATTCATTAAGTCTGATACTGGAAACAGTTGTGTTTTTAATCAGTTTGAAAGCCGTTTCCAAACTTGAAAGAAAAGTATGAAAGTCATTTAAGAACTAGGAATATAAGTAAAATAAAATTTGAAGTAGACGCACTTGCTAACCAATTTTTATAGATTAAGTCGCGTAAAGCAAAAACTTACATATTATATTAGACCTAATTGATATAATAATTTAATATATTCAGACTTAATAGTATTTCTATGTCAAAGCGAAACTTACTCGGAACATCCTTGCCAGTTTCTCTAGACAACAGCTCTGCATGTCTCTCACTCTCTTTCTCTCTTTCACTGTTTTTCTCTTTCTGGTAGTGTTAAAGTTTATCAACATATCGTCAACATTGCTGCTGTTGGCTAACCCAATGCAATGTCTGTGAAGACTCGCATCATATTTATTTATGGCTCAGCATAAACCTAAAGCATATACATATTTTCAGCTTGCCCTCAGACTGACCACAAGCTGAATAAAAAAAAAAAAGAAGGTGGCGAACGTGACGCTGGTTGGGGCTGCATCTTAGAGCAGCTGACAGTTTGGCAGCCATTTTACAATGTTATCAATTGTTGTTGTTGTTGTGCTTTGGCCCGGATTTTAGCCATGTACACTTGTTGTAAACAACAACCTTAACAAGGGTTTACTCGAATAGAAGCTGCCGGAGCAGCGGGGGTGGCGCAGGTGTTGCGAGGGGAGGGACATGCACACACTCATAAGCATTCATTGGAAATCCTTTTCGATTTATTTGCGTATTCAAACGGAAACATTTAAAGTGATTGCGGATGCAAATTTCTGCCAAAGTATGTGTGTGTGTGTGTGTGTGTGTGTAGGCAGCTGGAACACACAACAAAAAAAAAAAAAAATGAGGAAAAAAATGTGGCTCAGATATAGTACGCCAGCTACCCTCTACTGATTTACTTTACCATTCCACCTTTTTTTTCTCATTCTTTCTTGGTTTTTCGAGAGATCTGAGAGCGTTTACCAGCGCGTGCCTGGCAACATTTGCGGTTTTTACGCCAACTTCACACATTTTCTTGTGTCGGTTTGCTTGCTTTGCTTTGCTTTGCTTTACTTTGCTTTTGCTTTTGCTTTGGTTTGTGTTTTTATTTATTTTATTGTTGTTGCCCTGCCATGAGAATTTCAATTTTTAACACAGGTGCTTGTGTTTGTTGAAAAAATAAATATCAATCATGCGCCCCAGCAGCCGAGCCCTAAACAGCTGCCTCGCCGAGCGACAAGTTGTATTTGTTTCAATTTATTTATATTTATTATTATTTTACATTTTTTTTTTTATTTTGCTTAAATATTTCTCTCTATTTTCCTTTCATATTTTCTTTGGCAATAAGTGAAATGATCATGATCTTCATGTTTATAATATGAGTGGAAATATAATCAAAATTTGCAATTCTTAAGACACAAAAAAAATATATAAATAAATATCAATCATACGCAACAGCAGCAACAGTTATTTGTTTTGTAATTTATTATTATTTTTATTGTTTTTTATTATTTTTAGCAATTTGTTGTTTGGCATTTCAAATACATGCTGCATGCCACCGTCCAATGAATATGACAAGAAGATAACTCCCAATGGGCGTCGCAATCGAACTAGTTAAAATTATATCTTGCGCTGTTTCAGAACTTATTTCATAAAGTTTGATAGTCTCTACAGATAGATGTGTAAATTTGATGAGCCGCCCACAGAAGTTGGCAACAATGTTGAAATACATTTTGCTATGCTTGGACTATGAAGTCGCTAGCGACTGACAACACAATTTCTATTTGCTTAATATATTTTTCTAAATTTTATTTCTGAATTTTTCCCATATTGTCTTTGGCAATTAGCTGAATTTAGGTTAATTAAAAAAGAAAATATTTGTTTTTATTTTTCATATTTATTTTTCTTATTTAATTTATTTTTTTAAATTTTATTTCTGAATTTTTCTCATATTATCTTTGGCAATTAGCTAAATTTAGTTTACTTTTAACAGAAATCAATTAAATATCAGAAACTGCAAGCTTGGCACTTTTTTCGCTGTTAAACTGTAAAGCTTATCTAAGTATTTGTCATATTAATTATATATATACATATATATATATATATATATTTATATATATATATATATATATATATATATTATATATTCTCTTCATGTACGTATCACTTCGTTAAATTTACGTACGCAACCCAATTTGAGTTGTCGGCTCTTTGCATATATGTGCGACTCGAGACGCTACTCATTGTGCTCTATTAATTTCACACTAAACTACTAAAAAAATGTTAATGACTGGCAATTGTTTGGGGTGAGGTGGGATGGGGTGGGGGATGACCCGTATCATAAATAACCAGCTGATCGGCTGCTCCATTTGTGAACTGTATCCCAAGCACTTTATCGGCAATTGTTGGCGGCGGCGTGCTAATTGCCTTATAGCGATCAGCTAAAGACAACAATGGGCTTATCCAACTAACAATCTATGAGTGCATGTATGTTTGTACATACATATGTATATCTATAACTGACTTACTCCAGTTACTATGTCGCTTATCAGTTCAAGAAATTCTAGAGCGAGCCCAGCTAGCCCGCTGGGCTAGCCAATCAAAATATCACCGTAGTTGCACGTTGCACGTGGCTAATGATACTGAAAAGAATACACTCTAAGAAAATGGGTTGTACTATCATATGATATGACAGCTAGAGAGTTGAACCTTTAAGACCTTTCTCTTCTTTGAATACGATAAATTTTAAGATAACCAAAATAATGCATGATTAAGATATGAATATTTAAGTAAATAAAACACTTGGCAAGAAAATGCTGTACCAAATTTCAGTATGAGTAAAAAAGTAATCAGAGAATTTAAGACGCTATAAAAATACTAATGAGACTTTTTAATTTCGTAGCTTACGATATGGGAAATATAGAAAAAATAAAAATTAAAAAAAAAATTGTATAGAATGAAATATTTTATATTGAATTGTAAAATACAAATTATTTAGATGAGACATTTTATTAAGGATTTTTTAATTTTAAATGTCAAGAAAATTTAGTTAGCAAAATTTTGCAGCTCTAACTAAAAAGTTTTATGCTAGAAAACTGCTAGATTTTAGAAGCTGACTCTGAACTTTTTCTTGAAGAGCATTAGCACAAAGACACGGCCATCTGTCCACTTTAACATAAGTGTAGGCGTCCCACAGAACGATTTCAAATTGAAATTAGAATGCAACTAAAACAAAACAATTTAAATAAATTAAAAAGCAACGCGAATGCGAGCGCACAATGTAAATGGTTTCTTTTTTTTTTTAGGGGGCAGCGCGCTGAATAATTTAGCAAGTGCAGAGGCAGCCATATAGCAATAGCTGTAGCCGAAGCAAATTAAATCAAATAGTTATATCATGCGAATAAATCGACGCGGATATATCGCACATACGCCCCGTTGAACGGCTAGCAGTCAAGCGACAGCTACTTACGAGCCTCGCACCCAGAGCTGGGCATCAGTACGTGCATTGCGCTCAACAGCAGCAGATCGTTCCACTTCGCGTGTGCCAGTTAGCGTCTGTGAGTGTGTGTGTGGTTGTGTCTGGCTATGTATGTGTGCGCGCGAGAAAACTAAAAAGCGTACAAATATTTGCACAGAAACGAGACGGAAACAGAACCAGAGCCAGAGACAGTGTGCGAGAGAGTGAGCAAGACTTCTTCCTGTCTGCTGCACTTACGCTTCTAATTCCCCGGCGTATCCACACGCGTGCTGCAACGGCTACGACGCGGATTTGAGTCGCTGTGCAAGAAGCAAGCACAACTCCAATCACCATCGACTCTCGTTTTGTATATACACAAAAAAAAATTTATATATATATATATATCTAGATACAGTTTTTGTTGCATTTTTGCGGAGTCCATCATGCATACGCCGGCGAGCAAAGTGTCGGGCTACGTTGTCCTGATGATTGTGCAAATAGTTTTCCTGGTTCTATTCTGGCTTTTCGTGCGTTACGACAAGTCCGCTCTACCAGCACGACTCGGCGATGAAGACGCTGGATCAGCAAACGAACACGTTTCAAAATATCCCCGTGAGTTGCTATCATTTCTAGTTGTCAACTAACCTACAGCACCTCAACATTTCCCCTTTCCCTCACTCATTCAACATTCCATGTTCAGTCCGTGCTGCATTCATTGCTGATTCTAAAATTAAGCGCGCTATATTTAAATTGCCACAGAATATGACTAAGCAGGGTCAGGTAACTGAGGGTGCACTGTGTGTCTTTGTGTTCTCGATCAGCAAATACCCTATATTCAGTTGCGACAATCCGCAGTATATCGCCTATCGTTATCTTTATTGTATTATCATAATTATTATTGTCATTATCTTTTTCGTTATTTTCAATCTTATTGCCATTTTTATATTCATTCTCATTTGCATTCTCCTTCTGTTTCTATTTCTCAGTCTCTGTCTCAGGGTCTGGGTCAGTCTCAGACTCCGACTCAGTCTTAGTCTCAGACTCTGGCTCAGTCTCAGTCTTGGTCTCAGTCTCAGATTCAGAGTCAATCTCAGACTCAGACTCAGTCTCAGACTCAGACTCTGGCTCAGTCTCAGATTCAGTCTCAGACTCAGATTCAGTCTCAATCTCAGTCTCAGTCTCAGACTCAGTCTCAGATTCAGTCTCAATCTCAGTCTCAGACTCAGACTCTGGCGCAGTCTCAGTCTTGGTCTCAGTCTCAGATTTAGACTCAATCTCAGACTCAGACTCAGTCTCAGTCTCAGACTCTGGCTCAGTCTCAGTCTTGGTCTCAGCCTCAGATTCAGTCTCAATCTCAGTCTCAGACTCAGACTCTGGCTCAGTCTCAGTCTTGGTCTCAGTCTCAGATTCAGTCTCATACTCAGATTCAGTCTCAGTCTCAGTCTCAGACTCAGTCTCAGATTCAGTCTCAATCTCAGTCTCAATCTCAGTCTCAATCTCAGACTCTGGCTCAGTCTCAGTCTTGGTCTCAGTCTCAGATTCAGTCTCAATCTCAGACTCAGTCTCAGTCTCAGACTCAGTCTCAGTCACAGATTCAGTCTCAATCTCAGTCTCAGACTCAGACTCTGGCTCAGTCTTAGTCTTGGTCTCAGTCTCAGATTCAGTCTCAGGCTCAGTGACAATCTTAATCTCAGTCTCAGCCAAGTCTCAGGCTCTGGCTCAGTCTCAATCTCAGTCTCATATGAAAATTGTTAGGAAATACAAAAACTAAAATATTTGAAAGAGGGATTACCATTTCTCTCCTACTCTTCAACCAAAAAAAAAAAAAAAGAACTATTTCCACTGTCAATCATTTGGTGCATAAAAAAGTTAGTTAATGTCCCATTCTTAATGGGTTCGGGTTCTAAAAAAGTTTAGTTGATTTGGTGAGAAAGGGTCATATGATATCATCAATAGTTAATTGACGAGCAGGCAACTAAATGGCGACAGCCCATCAACTGACCGCTAATGACTCGAGCCAGCTGACTCAATGTTGACTTGTCAGCAAGATTGGCATTTTATCTGAGCTGTCCGGCTGGCATGCGGGGGGCCAGCCACACAAGCTGTCAGTTGCCGATTGTCTTGATGCGATTGCGTGACATCTATATCTGATAAGCTCTTCTGGGCGATTTCATAAAGACAACGACAACGAAATGAACATTCAGATAATTATAAATAGAAATGGGTTAGACTGCTGGAATGGGGCGTGTAAGACTAGGTAATACTCTGAAACTACTCAACCTAATTGATCTATAATCTACGACTAATAAATATATAATAATATTAAATTTTAACGTCAAACCTAGCATAAAAATTAACATTAAAAAAAAATGCTGATTTTTGTAGAATTAATTACAGTTAAAAGCAATCACAAACCCAAGCTGCAGTTAATCCTGCATATTAAAAGGACGATTACCCATGCCAGTTGACATATCCATACTCCCTTGCTGTCTATCTATCTCAGCTTCTCTTTGTCTATGTGTGTTTGTCAGGTGTTTGGTGTCTCATAAATAAATAAAGTTATTTTTGCGCATAGACTACTTAAAGTCCCGCGGCAGCAATTGCAATAATTACTTTTGCCACAGTGGGGCCAAAGCGAAAACCAGAAACGAAACTGAAAACCGAGGAGCCGCACACACACACACACACACACACACACTCACTCACACAGAATACACATACAAATGAATAATTAAAGTCATTAATTTCAATTTATGCAAATGTGTCTCTGTAAACAACTTGTTGCAATTCATAATAAATAAATTAAACCGCATTTCACACTAATTGCACCCGCACACCAATTCACACACACACACAGAGAGAGAGAGAGAGAGAGAGACACACACGGTTAGCCTCGCTGTGTTGCCAGGGCTTCGACTGCGCCTCTGCTGACATCAATCTCAATGCAATTGACTTTTGGCAGCAGACAATTGGCCAATTAATTGCAACGACTTGACTCAATTAATAAGCGTGCCAAGGCACGCGGCAAAAGCTAAGCGACTTCATGGCTAGGCTTACAACAATCCAGGATATGCAGGTTGTTTAAATCTATCTGATGGTTCTTTTGCTTACTATTGATTGAACTTTGGTATATATGATTGAGGATAATGATGCTAATTGATTCGTTTCGATCTCTCCTTATTGATGAACTCCTAGGATATGATAATTGACTTCTTCTACAAGCTGTCTACTCCTTTTCGTATTCAATTCTATCTATAATACTGTTGTCTTAATTAATCTTAATGAACTCCAGATTATCCCATTATGATTTACTGTAACTCCATTCCAGTCTAATAACTTTATCATATACTTCCTTTCTAAACACCTCTAAACCAACTCTTTCAGAATTCCAGGACATTCAGGTCATGATATTTGTTGGCTTTGCCTTCCTCATGACCTTTCTGCGCAAGTATGGTTATAGTGCGACGGGTTATACTCTCTTCTTGGCCGCTTTGGTGGTGCAGTGGTCGGTGCTGATGAAGGGCTTTCTGCACATGGAAGATGGCAAGATCAGGTGAGCTACAAATGCAAACAACAGCAATAAATGTTGCCTGCCAATCTAAATAATTGCGCAATGGTCATTAATTAATTGCATTTGGGTATGCACACACACACACACACATATATACACACCAACACGAACACACACACGTGCGCGACGACAGCGTCCAAAGCAAATAAGTTAAAGAAATTAAGAAGAATATGCTCGAAGACATAATGAATTTATGTAATTACTTTAACTTGAGCAGGATTCGCAGGTGCTTTTCACTTGAGGGCGTCGCAGCAGCTAAGACTACTTCAACTAAGTGCCTTGGCAAACAGGACAACAGAAACTGAAAAAATGCGGACGGGGGAGGGTGACCCGGTGCCAAAGGTCACGATGCAAATAAAAAAACACTTTAAATTGTTTGCTTTGCCATTTCATTTGGCATCAAGTATTAAATCTGCTTTCATCTCTCCCACTCTCTCTCTCTCTCTGTCTTTCTCTCGGCAGCCTCTCGCTGGAGAGCATCATTGACGCAGACATTGCCGCCGCCGTGCCGCTAATCAGCATGGGCGCTTTGCTCGGACGTACCACGCCCATTCAGCTGCTTTGCATGGCCATCATTGAGGTGGCGCTGTTCGCGGCCAATGAATATTTGGCTTTAAATATATTGAGTGTAAGTTAAAGAAAATGAATGATAAGGTGAATAAATTAGTGAATAAGATTAGAGTTACTGTGATATAAAGATATATTCTGCACGTTCTAAGCCCCTTACTATCGGCCAATCTTATCCAATTCAACTTTACATATCATCAACCCTTCCTCAGATCTGCGACTGTGGTGGCTCGATAACTGTGCACGCCTTTGGCGCCTACTTTGGCCTGGCTGTGGCCATGATGCTGCGCCCATCGAGCGACCAGAACGAGGCGGGCAAGCACGAGGGACCGACCTATACCTCAGATATATTCGCAATGATCGGCACCACTTTCCTCTGGGTATACTGGCCGAGCTTTAACTCAGTGCTGGCAGCTGGCGCCGGCGGCGAGCGGGCCATATTAAACACGTTCCTCTCATTAGCCGCGGCAACAGGTGAGTCACGTGCCTCGCCGGCAAGGCGGCGCACAGTTTCGAGGCAATTAGCTGAATCAAGTGGCGGCTCAGCTGCCTCTATCTTGTAAAGATATATACCATATATATAAATATATATATATATATATATATATATATATATATATATATATATATATAGATATTCCTGTCCAGCTGCGTTAATTATAATGTTGGCACTGCTATTAGCCGAGGCGCCGCCAGTCGCTAAAATTGAAAAGGTCCAGGCTCTTCAAATCTTTATGCATGCAACTCACAAACTAATTAAATGTCAAATAGTTTCGTTAACACATTTCAAAATTTATTTTGAGCACGTAGCACACATAAAAACGTTGCAAAGAGCCAGGAGCTGTAGCTGGCCGCCATTTAACTCTATGTATACATCGCTCTGTCTATGACTCTGTGTGTTTGTGTGTGTGTGTGTGTGTTTATGTATGGGTCAACTATGTTTGACCATGGCCATGTCGTACACAACATATAGAAAATGTGCTAAAAGCAAAAACAAGGCCAAGAGGCGACGGCAGCGGCGGATGGGAGGCGAGGTGCTTGTGCTCTTGGCTCGGTTAATGTAAATAACAAAACACAAATTAAATGTATACAAAAGGGCGTCCGGCAATGACTACAGCAACACCAACAGCAACACCAACAGCAACACCAACAGCAACACCAACAGCAACACCAACAGCAACACCAACAGCAACACCAACAGCAACAACAACAGCAACAACAACAGCAGCAGCTGAGATAAGCTAAGCGAGCGCTGGACACTGGTCAAGCACAGAGCTGAACTGAGGCGTAGGTAGAAACAGAGCAAGAGGGGACGCAACAGGGGATCTGTTGGCGACACTGAACGGAGGCGTCTGTGGCCAAAGAAGAGCCTTGCCATGGATATTAAAGCCCTCATGTTACACCAACACCAACAGCAGTAGCGGAGGCAACACCTAAACAGTGTCATCAGACCATATGAGAACATAGAGAGAAAAGAATAGACAACAACTAGACGAATTTGAAATACGCTATGAAGTTATAGTTATGGGAAGTACAGAAGACATAGAAGTTGTTTTAGCAGCAAACTAGAAGCACTAGAGGAACATAAAATAAACTTTAAAATCATAGTTATTTCTATTAGATATAGTGCACATTTCAAAGATATTTTGTAGTACTTCAATGTTATAGTTAAAGAAGGCAAAAAAGGTAATTAAACTTCTTATATCCTTTCATGTTTCAATTTCTATTTCAATTTCAAGTTCAAGTTCAGTTTCATTTTTTAGACTTCGAGTGCCAAATCATGTAGCTAACGGTTATTAACCCAACTATTTGCTAGGTAATTCTAGCAAGGTTTACAAGTAAGGCATTAGCTTAGCTTTCAAATCCAGTTACATAACAAATACGTAAGAATACTATGTAGGCGGCTTTTTGTAACAAAGGCGTTTACCTCAAATTCAACATTTAGTATGCAAGATTCAGTATTCCTTAAGCCAAATAACTGCAGATTCGTCTTCAAATAGCTAAAAGGTTTTCTATCTAAAAACACTACAGTGAACACCACTTTGGGCTTTAAAAGCTTTAATAATCACATCTAATTCATCCCACAACGCACTTTAACTTCCATTCAATTAGTTAACTCTTCATTTAAATAGCTCATACCCATTCATATGGAACAAACAGCTCAACATATTCGCTATGCCCTTAACTGCCAAAATGGATATATAATGAAAAAAATAGCTGGCTATGTTGCTGTGCCGGCGTGGCAGGACATTTTATGCGGAAGGATGTGCGATTAGTTGAGTCAACGTGTGGGGCAGCCGGCTGGCTTGGCTGTGTGTATTTCGCTTTAGGGGCCATGTCGCAACGTTCAGTGGCTGGTTACTTGGCTCGCTAGTTGTGTTGCCTTAATTAAACTAAAGCTGGGATTCAGTTCAATGCCTGAAATTAGAGGCGGTTACCGTTTGGGGTGTGGCGCACACACACACACACACACACACACTGTGTGTGTGTTGGTCATGCGGGTGCTGCTGCGACATGCATAGCAGACGACGACGCCATTTGGTGTCCAAATGCGGCGCCAACAGCAAAATACGCCCCAGTTGTTGTTTTCACACCAAGTTCGAAACGAGCCTCGCCTGGCACCCAGTCGCGCGTCCTGTCCGCCGTCTCGTTTCTAGTCATGATCCTAGTTCTGGTCAGTCGTCCGACTATATCGCCACCGTTGCCCGTCACCCGCCGCCCGCCGCCCGTCGCCCGCATTGGGGCCAACACAACGGTTAAGCACAAAACACATTTTATAGTCACAACTGACACCATTGGCGTTAATTTAAATTGTTAAATGTGCAAGCAGCAGCAGCAGCAACAACAACAAAAGCTGCCGAAACGAAAGTCCATACGACTAGCATATACCCTGTTCTCTATCATATAGATTCAATAAGAAATTTAGTGTCTTTATAGTTTAATTGGCATTTAATGATAAATTATCAATTAATGGGAACTAAAGAAAGCTCATTTTGGGTATTCCTCATAATATATCGATATAATAATAATTAAAAGAAACTTGTAATCGATTATCTCAGATAATTTTAGCGACTTCAATTTACTCTAAAAGAAACTTGAACTTCTTCATTTCACAAACTGACCAAATACTTATCGATATTTATCGATAAATTATAAATAGTACGAAGCATGAGCTTGTTCAAATCACATATTCCTTTTATTCTCATTATTTTTTATGAATATACTCTGAAATAAAAATATGATACAGTCTTCACATATTCAATTCAATATTTATCGGTAACTTATTTTATATTGCATACCAATGAAATATTGAATATTTATAGATTTTTACAATGGAAGCAGCTTTCATTTGGCCTTTAGACACACTTTAGCAGCACCAGCATACCCTATATGCCACTCAATTGTAGGATATGGGGTTTAACAACAAGCTAGAAACAACTGACGCCCCAAATCTCGGTTGCTTACGGCTTGCCCGAGCTTTCATTTCAGGGACCTTGGTTGTAAAAATGTTGTTTAATTGATTTTAAAGCCAGAAATTTTGCAGTACTCGTAATTCTGTGTCGCCTGGACGTTGTCAAAAGCTGTTTTTGAAATTGTTGCGGTTGCAAAGTTGTTGTTGTTGTTTTTTCTGTTGTCGTTGTTGGTCCGGTTGTGATTTGCTTATTTGCAGTTGCCACAGCAACCGAGTGAAACGTCCCGTATTAACTAATTTATGCAAATTATTATTGCTGCAACATATGTTTCGCCATAAAATGAAGATTTTTAAGTATTTAGTGTTATTTTTGCCGAGATTTATGTTTAGCCCGGGCAATAAACTGAAGTGTTCCCCTCCGTTGTCAGGACAACAACAACAAACGGGTGGGATGCACAAGAAGCGGCCCAGAGCACAGAAGAGTGGACTTGTCCGTTGCCTTGTTTACATTTTTATTAGTTTTGTGTTTATGAACTGCGGTTGTGGCCGAACATTGTGGCCCATTTGCTTCGCTTGGATGATTTAAGAGAATGTTGTCATTACCAACTGGAGCCGGCCTAGAGATGGGCGCACAAGCTAAATATTTTATAATTAAATTAAAAAATGTTTTAAATAATTAAATATTATTTATTAAGCATTTGCAAAGTAATATTCGTGCGAAATATTGCATATACGTGTCACGTGACCGCAAGCACAGCTCTCTGTTCCATCTCTATGTACACCATTCGCACACACACACATATACAGCTGTGTGCATGGCTTCATTAAAATTATATTAATTTAGTAGAACATTTGCTCCAATAAGTATATCCAATAAGATTAAGAATAACATAAGCAAGTGCAGCAGATTAGAGAAGAACAAGCAAGCACAATATTCTATTACATTTAGTTTAATTTTAATTTTATAGTTGTATTCACTTTCATACAATTACCTAATATACGCTCGTGCTTAGTCGTGCTGTCTCGTAAGCACAGCCTCTACGCTTGCTCATCTCTAAGCTGAGACATCATAGAAATACTACTACAGACATACATACATTCTCACGCACACAGAGCCACACACACATACATATCTACATGAATACAGTTGTTGCAATGTCTTCATTAAAAACTTTGCATCGCAAATATTATGATTTCGACTTACCCACATCAAAAATAATATTTAACAAGACAGTAGCTATTTATTTTGCAGCGTTTATTCCATTAATCCATTATTGCACACTCACACACAACAAAAATAAAACAAAATAAACGTACAAAGCTGGTGATGACATTTTCTTATATGCTTTTCAGCACCCATTTTGGAACACAGCAATCATTATATTGCTTAATTGCACAGCACACATATATATACAATAAATATTATAAAACACTAACATTGTAAAACATTCTCACACAACCAAATCGAATTTTCAGCGGCTAAAACTTTAATTTAATGACAATTACACCACTCTGACCATTTTGAGTAAATAGTGTGGCCAGAGTATTGAGAGAAGAAAGTTGCCAAACTGTTTTCGATCGTGCATAAATATCTATACTAATAACTACTCGCACCCAAATTATCGAAGCCGCCAATTTCTAAAAAAAAATGTTTCGTTGCACAAATAAAAGAATAACGAGTCGACTACTAGCACACATAGGGCAAAATGAAGCCCCAGCTGCTGCCTGCCAACAGACTGCTGATAACGTAACTAGGAGAACACTTGAGTTGTTATTGATGGACCATTCATACAGTTGTTGCTGTTCTTGTTTTAACCGTACGCTTCTCTTGCTTTCTCTGCTCTGCTTTCAGTGACCAGCTTCGTTGTATCGGCGCTTGTCAGCCATGAGAATAAATTGGATATGGTGCACGTGCAGAACTCGACGCTCGCTGGAGGCGTTGCCGTTGGCACCGTTTGCAATCTGCTACTCGGAGCGCATGGCGCTGTCTTAATTGGCATTATCGCCGGCACGATTTCGGTGCTCGGCTATCGCTATTTAACCGTAAGTTGAACAACCGTCAAGGCGGGCTGCGCAATGCATGTAATCCATGCAAATACGAGGCGTTATTCTAATTGGAGTTGGAGTTGTAGTTGGGAATCGCAGTTGGAGTTGCATGGGAAGTGCGAGTTGGGATCTGCGAGTTTGAGCTGCAGTTGGAGTCGGAGTTGGAGTTGCAGACCCGGTTACACGCTATGAGCCTCCACTCTTGTGCTCTGGTCCATCGTCTGTTGCGTTTTAATTAGCGCGCCTAGTCGAAAAATGTGACGCTAATGAGTAAAGTTTGTTGCCCGGCGGCCGCTGCTGCACGTACAAACTCTACTCCCTAACCAACTCGCTCTGTCCGGCGTAGAGGTCTATGTGTGTGTGCGTGTGTGTGTGTGTATATATAAATGTACACCTTTCTAAATGACCCAACAGTCGAGGTGCTGTCCAGTTGCATTTTGCACTTTAATAACGTTGAATTACGTTCTAAAAAAAAAAACAAAAATGAGGCTGTACCCTTTGAACTTTCCCATACGAGGCCAAAGAACTTTGCTTAGCATGCCAAAAAGAATATATGTGAATTCATGATAAATAAGTGAGCGCTATCCCTATATACCCTGTGAATTACACGACTGGCTGGATTAGCAGGATTGCCTATTGGATTTAAATTCGCCTTTAAGTTCACTTTGAAAACGATAGTTTAAAGATAGATCTTTTGTTAGACATAATATAGACATACAATAGACACGTGTAAAATGCTGTAAGGCAGTCTATTCCATTAGAATGCTGCGCTATTTACTTCAAAGAAGGATTTTTGATAGGAAAAACAAGCTTTAATATGCCCTGTTAATTTATTCTATAGTATTAGTATATTTGTACATTAGTATAGTATACCCTGTACATTTATTCTATACCCTGCATAATATATCCCTGTTAATCTTTAACTGATCAGAGATTTCTTTTACTATTAAATTTTAAACTTTTCTAGACTTATTTTTATAAGTAAGAGAACTATCATCAGATTTCCTTTCCTTAAATCGTATACCCTGTAAATTTCAGTACTGTTTCTACCGCTTACTGTTTCTAGCAGAGTTTAAATTATTACACGCATCTTTGTAGAGCTTTACTAATGCATAGCTAATATTTAATACCCTGTAATTGACAGCCCTGGCTAACAAACAATCTGCGTTTGCACGACACCTGCGGCGTACACAATCTGCACGGCATGCCAGCGCTCATCTCGGCCATTGCGTCAGCTATCTATGCTTCGTTGGTCACCGTGGATAGCTATCAATCGGAGCTGCAGGATATATTTCCCGCTATGGTCGGCAACAATGGCACGACAACCAAAATTATGGGCGTAAGTGGGCGTTGCAACAGCTGCAATTAAACAACTGAGTAAATCCTATTATACATCCAAACAGGGTCTGGGCCGCAATGCCAGCTCACAGGCTGGCTATCAACTCTTTGGCATTGGCTTGACTTTGATTATAGCCATTGGCGGTGGCATTTTGACAGGTGTGTTAACTGATCTACCCATTGTTTAGATATACGCCCTATATGTATTCTCTCTCTCTGTCTGTCTTTGTTTAGGCGCTGCGCTGAAGTATGCCAGTTTTCGCAATCTGCAAAAGGACGAACAGCATCAGGACGAGCAGTATTGGGAGGTGCCCGCTCTGGAGGCCAAGGAGGAGTAAATTTTTGTGCATTTTTTTGTGCCATTTGATCGAAGCTTCGAATCTGCTTTAATATTTTCTTTTTTTTAATCTTATAATCTCTACATTATATATATATATAGTTTGACAAACATGTTGTCTGCATTCAAAATTTCCATTTTGTATTTTATTTTATTTTATTTATTTTGTAATTATTTGCTTAACTCTTAGCCAACATTTGTTACAGCTGACAATGCTGCTTGTTGTGCAACTTGTTTCGTTTAATTTTTGTAGACATTTTGTCGCATTCAATTAAAAAGTTGCAAAAATTTACACATTTAATTAGCGCAGAGCACGACGAAAAAAAGTAGAAAAAAAAAATCTGTTTAAAATACGAGTAAAATGTATTAGCAATGAAAATATTTTAATTGTGACAACTCCAGCTCTCTATCGCTATCTCGCTTGCACTCGCTAACTCTTTATATAACTCTACTCTCTTTCCGGCTATTGCTATCTCTTACTTATGCTCTGCTCTCTCTCTCTCTTTCTCTTCATCTCCATTCATCTCTTTCTGTTACTTCTCTGCTGTTATTGCAATTGTTTTTTTTTTTGTAATTTTTTGAATGCTGCGCGCAAATTTTAATGGAATTAAAATCATGCAAACACACACACACACACATATACACTCTGGCACACACACTCTTGCAGCAAAAGTTTAAATATGCCCCATGACGAACTTTTGGCTGGCGCCGATTCAGTCGCCAACTTTAATTGGCGCCCATTTCTGTTGCGCAACTGGAATGCAATTGTCCCAGCCAGCAATCTCTATGTTAGAGGCGTGCTGCACTGATACATACACAAGCCAGCCGATATACATATACATTTATATATATATATATATATATCCATCTACTAGCCAGCTAATTAAGTGGCCCAAGACAAAGTGTCAGCTAATTAGCTGACTTGCTTCTTGGTTCCGACTAGCTTAGCCGGCGATTAGCGCACCTGCTGAATAAAAACAAAAGCAAACCCAATAATGTCTTTTAAATGTAAGCTCCAGACCCCGCCGACCCGCCACCTCGCCGCACACCTCGGCTAGTTCGTCTTGCCTTACGTTAAGCGGACGGAAAAACTTCTTAGCCGGATTTGTGCAGCTAAAGCGAATGAAAGGGTGGCCCAGGCTCGAGTGGATCAAAATCATATTGGTGCAAAGTTGGATAAAGTGGACAAGGAAAGGATTTGTGTGGCAGTTCGGGGGCAAAGATAGTTACGGCCATACAAATAAAAGGGTAAAGTTAGTTAAGGTTATATATGTAAATAATAAAGGGTTTTCATAATTTGGTTAGGCATAAAGGTGGGCGCGAGAGCCCATAAAAGTATGCTACATATTTTTAAAGAGTATCAGCTGATAATATAACTATAGTAATATAACTATAGTTAGTACACCTATATTAAAGCTAGCTAAATATTATATTTTAGACAATTTGAAAGCGTTAAGTATATAGAAATCATGAATTTGTTGAGGTTGGAGCAGTGGATGAAAATGTTTTTATTGAATGGCGATTGAGTTTTTAAAGATTTGTTTTAGTTAAAATTTTCTTTTATTTTTTTACTAAGAAATATTTATACTTTGGTGTTCTGTTGTGTTTTAGACAACTTAATCTAAACAGCAATCAATTAAATATATTTTTAAGCCTATGAAAAGACAATACAGAATACATGCTTTAGGGAGAGAAAGAATTCTAGGGCGCAACTATCATAAATGAAGTTTAAGGGATATTTGATAGACTTTAAGTAAAGACCCTGTTCAGTAGGTCTTGGTGGCGTTTGACTCTTCTCCTGGTACAAGTGTTGGAGCTAGCAGAGCTTTTGGTTGCAATATCTAAACGTCTAGCCAGACTGTTGGGGTAAGTCTCTAATCTCTTGAGCTACTAGGTAATATTCGAAAGTTGAATAACTACTCTAAGCTAATATATATTTTTTTCTTTTTCATATTGTTATAACTACAAATAAGTTAAAATCTTTTTATATTATCAAAATTTATACCTTTCACTTCTCTCATTACAAATATGGATTGAAATCTATATGGCTCTCTATGACATGTATATAGAGAGAGTATTAAGCATTCAAGCTGCTTTATCATATATGAAAACTAAAAAAAAAACGGTAGTTAAATGCTTAAAAGCAGACATAATAGAATGTCACCCACACATACACTCACACACACACATCAACCCGCCCACCCACACACTTAAACACACGTGTAAGTTGACTAAGAGCAAAAATATTTAGAGAGATGAAAGGACGACAAAAGCGTGCAGTCAAATAAGTGGCCAAGGATGCGAGCGATGTCTGTCAGGGCTGCAGGAGAAGCCTGGAGAAGGCGAAGAGGAAGAGCACGATACAGGAGCAAGAGAAACTGGGCAGTGCAATTTGGTAAAGTATTCCCCGGTGCGCAGTTTGACTATTTGGCCAGGCGAAGCGATGGCTCAGACGTCTGTGTACTTGTCAGCCTGTATGTGTGTGCGTGCGTGTGTGTGTGTGTATGTAAGTGTGTGTGTGTGTGTCATGCTGTCTAAGTGCTGTTTTATTGCATGTGGTTGGACGTTGGGTCGCCTGCTTGTGCACCAGACAGATGGACACTCACACGTCTACAATAATAATTAACAGCATGAAAGGCAGCGAGAGCAGAAGCAGCGGCTGAGGCAGCAGCAGCGGCAATGGCAGCGACCGAGGCAGAGGGTTAGAGGTAGAACAATCTTTTGGCGGCTGTTGTCTGCGTGGCTCCACGAAGCATACTTTATGCATGTGACTATGAAACGACAGTCATGAAGACAGCAACAGCAGCAGCAGTAACAATGGAAGCAATAGTAGTAGCAGCAGCAATAGCAGCAGCAGAAACAGCAATGGTCGCAATAGTAGCAGCAGCAATAGCAGCAGCAGCAACAGTAACAGAAGTAATAGCAACCGCAATAGTAACAACAGAAACAGCAACAGCAACAGCAGCAGCAGTAACAATAGAAGCAATATCAACAGCAGCAACATCAACATCATGTCGCAACCATAACAGCAGCAACAGCAGTAGCAACAGCAACAGTAGCAAGACCAGTTGCTACGGCAGCAACAGCAACAGCAGCATCGACAGCAACATCAACATCTTCAACAACAGCAACAAGAGCAATAACAACACACACAGTAGCAACAACAGCAACAGCAACATCCACAATAGCAACAACTGCAATTAAGGCGACTTTAAACAGCGCTGACAACTCTGGCGACATTGACTTTGCCTTTGTCTACGGCAACAAATTGTTGTCTACACATTGTTGTTGCCATTGTGCTGTCATTGTTGCTGTTGTTGTTATTGTTGTTGCTGGAATGTTGTAGCTGAAGCAGCTGGGGATTTGTTGCAGTTGCTGCTGCTGCTGCCGTTGCCGTTGCCGTTGCAGGAAGCACAAAGTCGAAGCGGAAACTTGTACAGCATTTTGCAACAGTAATTTTTTGGGTGTTGTTTCCGGCGGCGTTGACATTTTCCGTCTTTGTTAACGGTCAGGCGAACTGGCCTTTGCCCACTAGCCTCGCCCCGCTCTCTATATAGACTTTGCCAAATGTCTTATCGAGCAACAGTAGTAGTAGTAGCAACGGTAGCAGCAATAGCAGCAGTTAGTGTCTGCTCTGCACGTGGCCCTGGACGAACCCTTGCAAAATTCATGATTTACGTTTAAGTGTCATTGGTATTTAATTATTTAAAGCGAGCCCCCAAGTCGTTTAAGCTGCGAGCACCCCAGTAACATACCAGTGCTCGATGGGTATAAGAGATTGCGACGGCGCAGAGATGAGCGTTTGAATGTGACGTGAGACCAACGTGGCGATAGTATCGCATAAAAGCTTTGAGAAATGTTTAATTTGACGTGAGACTTACTTGATAATAGTATCGTATAGAAACGTTTGCAAATGTTGAAGCAAAGTCAGACTTGGACTTAAAATTATATAGGTATTCCACTATTTCTGATCAATAGGTCTATGCTTGTAGGTTAATCTGAAGAGATATTTGTTGTCCCTACGGTAAAAGCTCTTTGGAATGTGTAAGGATGCATATTACTTTTATAAGATATAAGTATATATATGGAGAGCAGATGTCATATAGTTTATAGGTCGGTAAAGAACGCTTAGATAAATACATATATATTAGCTAATAGTCGCATAGCTAAAGAAACGATTCCAAAATTCTTATCAAATTGAAAGCTCTGTAAAGTGAGAACACTAGACAAGACATACAACATAGCAGCTAATCTACATTCAATTTCTATAGGCAGAAATTGGCTTGGCTTAGAGATGAACATCTAGTACAAGGAAGACAGTTATGGTATACAATCATAACTTGAACAAGATAAGCGTTATATTGACGTAGCGGGATATAAACAGGAAGATAAAGATGTCTATGGTCTTAGATATATGTCTCTTACTGAGCGTTTCAAAAAATTCGCAAATTTCAAATACAGCAAAGATACTTGAATGAGCTAAAGCGAACTATGCTGCACTCAGCTGTATCTTCGTTCGTCGAAAGGAATCATTTTTTAAGTGATGTTGAGCCGTCTACATGTTTATAAAATAAATGTAGAAATATATATAAAACATAATGAAAAATATACCCATGTCTGCTATTCATTCTCGAAGCTATCAATATATAAATATATAAGAGTAGAAGTTCCTACAGTCTGAATGGGCAGCAAATAACATTGAGTATTAATTAATGTATATATCTACTTTGCCTTACAGTAGTCACTCTTCAAAAGCATCAAAGTGTTTTTATTCAAGTATGCTCTACATACTCTGCCTTACAATAAACAGTAGCTGCCAAGAAACGAACAGCTGTGAGAGCACGCTGTCATCTCTAGCTGCTGGCAGAGAGATTAAGGACTGCAGTTAAGAATTGCCAATATATGTGTGTATATGAGTGCGTGCGTGTGTGTGTGTGGGTTTGAGCTTGTGAGTATTTCTCTGTGTGTGTGCTCACCTGGTCGCGCTTTCCATTTCATTTTTGGCCAATGCCAACAGGAATGTTTGCATGTTTCTGTTGGCACATAAATATGCGCGCAGGACACGCGAAGCCAGGCGGACAGGCGAACAGGCGGGCAAGGAGCAGCGCCAGAGCCGGTTGGCACTGTGAAACCCTGCACAATTTGCAAATACCCTAGAGACCAGGCGCTACCCATGTGCTTCCTGCTCCGCCAGCCCGTTGCTATGCTCTTGTGAAGCATGTGTGCATTCCACATCAGCTGTGGCTTGCGTTACGACCCCGCCTCCAAGTCTCCAGGGCGTGCATGGCAGGCGCCCACTTGGGAGCTGGGCGTAGAGGCGGCAACAGCAACAAAACCGTTCAGCAGCCGAAGCAAAAGTGAAATTAAATAAATTTTATAACATAATTTACGCTATCAAAACATGCACCCAGTTGGGGCGTGCAGTAGTTGTCTTGGTTGCTTGGGATTTGCACTCGCTCGCATCCTCACCATCAGCAACAGCGAAATTTTTCGTTAATATTGCGCACAGCCCGCAGCGCCGAAATGTAGGCTTCAATTAAATGTTAATTTTACAGAGCTTAAGCATGAAATTCGGTTTGCTGAAGCAGCCACCCCGGTCCACTCCGCCGCCACCGCCGCCGCCGCCGCCTGCTTCATTTCTCTCGATTGTTGATGCCTTTGCCAGCGCTTTTCATTAAGGCAGCTCACATAAATTTGTATATTTTATAGCTGCATTTTAAGCTCTGTTCTTTTTATTTTTTTATTTTCTTATTTACAGTCTGAATACCTTTTGGGCCATAATAATATTGATTGCATGCTTGATAAACGTAATAAGATTTAGTTATTTAAAAAGTATGCCAAAACGATAAAAGCCCAGCATCAGATGCACTCTATATATGTTATATATGTATAGATCACAAAGTACTTTCCCAATTTGATGCATCCATTCAAAGCTGATTCGTTCCACTTGACTTCAGCTTTGCTGCAAAATTTTTGTTGAATAAAATATGCAGTGAATAAAATGCATTTGCCACTTCTCTGTGTATGTCTCTATGTGTGTGTGAAGCACCCAAAACACATTCCAAACACGCTGCGAACTTGAATACGTTCAAGTGTTCATAAAAAGGCGCTTTCTTTCCCTTTCCCATCCCCACACACACACACACACACACACGCGCAGTCACACAGAAGGCCATAAAATCCATACGAACAATATTTTGAAAAGGGAGAATCGGGGTTCAACATAACAAAAAGCAACCATTGTAATAATGTCCAAAAATATGTTGCCAACACGTGTAGTGTTCCAATTCCAACGAATATATATATATATATGTATATATATATATTTGTAACACAGATGTAAAAAACAAGTGTGTTTGAGTAGGCCATGCATGACGAATCTTTTGGGAATCTTCAATATTTAGTTAAAGAGTATTTTGTTAATAGAAGTTTGATGTTTACGAGATTTTGGGGGTAATAATGTGAGAGCTGGAAAAATTTCTAAAATTTGATGACTATATTAATTTAAATATATAAATTTTTTAATTAAGGTAAGAAATGGATAGATTAACCTAAAAATATAAAAAAAAAAAACTTTAAATACACAAAACAATTTTATTCAATATATTTTTGGGAATCTTCAATATATTTAAAAAGATTAAAATTAAAAAATGTTTTTTATAGATTTTAGAAATTGTTTCAGAGATATTGAAACAAGTTATAAGGCTATCAAATCAAAAAAACTAAATTTTTAGAATATCCTTACTTTTAAACTTTCATGTTAAAATATTGATTTTTATAGATTTTTGAATCTTCCAGAGATGTTCAAGCTAAATTCGGCTTAACTTAATTTAAAAAAAATATATCATATTTAAACTCTTCATATTTTGTATCTTACGAGAGAGAGAAAGCTCATCAAGAATATATATATAGAATCTATAGTTTAATATAATATATGCATAAGTATAGCACTACTATTTTAATGAACACAATTGTACAATATGTACCTCTGCTTGTATATAGTCTATTTCTTAATTCTGTAAGAATTCCATCAATTTGCACAATCAAAACTAACGCTTTCTTCGCCCATTTTCAAGGAGTACAGGGTATACAAAAAGTCAAATGGAAAAGGGAACGAAATATATTTATATGTATGTATATAGGAAAAAATAACAACAAATATGCTGCCCTGTTGACTGTTGCGAAAAGGATTGGAGTATGGTGGGGCATGCCCGAACGGTTAGACACGCTTAATCGATGCAGCCAGCAGCAAGAGGGCGCGCCGCTGGCAAAGGGGAGGCGTGGCGGCACTTGAATTTTTATATGAAACGATATTTTATTTACCGCCAGACAAAACTGAAGTGGGAGAGTGAGAGAGGCGGGGCAGGGGACGACTGCAGACAATGTCAATGTGCAGGCCGCGTTCATCACATCACACAGAAGCGATTCAGTCTGACATGTGGGAGGGCCTGTAACTGTGTGTGTGGGAGTGTATGGCATGCTTAAAACATAAAAAATATGCTGACAATAAAAATTTGTTGTCGACTGAGCGGCTCAGCAGCATGCAACATGCTGTTGCACAGCCGCTGGCAACAAAAGCAACAGCAGACACAGTCAAGCGGGCAGACAGACAGGTAGACAGTGGGCTGGACGGACAAGCTGTTGCCAATAGAGTTTACCTGTATGTAAGTGTGTGTGTGTGTGTGAAACTCATGAAGGGAAAAGTTGACTGCGGCGTAGTAAACTTTTTCACTATATACCCTGTATTTTAGAGGATATGGCTAAGAAGCTGTTGCGATGCTGATATAGAAGTGTGTGTAAGAGAAGGCAAGGAGTGGGAGTTTTTACTGTATACCCTGTAGTGTCAAGGAAATGCTTGGCAAGCAGTTAGCTTGCAATTTATATACCCTGTACTTTATATAAAACGGTTTAGTAGGGCTTAAATTACAATTGAGTTTATGCGTCTGAGGAGTAGAAAGGAGAAGAAAAACTTGCACCGAGATGCGATAAGTTCTTATCCTGTTACTTAATATCAAATGCCAATGAAATAGCTAGGAAAAAGCTGTCATCTGTAATGCAGCAACTTCACAGAGTACATATCAATGATACAGGGTATACAATACTGAAATGCGTTCAATTACATCTTATATAAAGAAATAATGGTAATTATGTACGTTTCAATTGAAAGCTGCTTTACTATATGCCCTGTACATGTGATTAATACTCATAAAGACAAAAAAGAGTCGAGTCCAGCTAACAGTCTAGAGCGTTTGGGCTATTTTAGTCGACATATAAGGATACATACTCCATTTATAAAAAGTTAATGATAACTGGCCTATCGATAAACATCGATTTTCCTATCGAAACCGGCAATCCTATTGATAATTAATCAAGAAAATCACAAAAGAGTTTCGAAAATAAGAAGAAGAAGTCATGTAGAATGAAGCAACAAATAATTATCTAACAATTCCTTTACGAACCTGCTGCAAACCTAATTGCAGGGCATCTTATAGTCGTATATTAACAATTCATTGCGTCTTATTTGCCCAACACCTGCTGAGGTGTCAGAAAACTTTATAAAATGAGCACAACGCGGCTTAATTCACCTTAAACCTTCTCTATTCTGCTGCTCAAAATTCTATTAGCTCTTCGAGATATAATCCGGGTCTTTACCAATCCGCTGATATACCAAAGTATAACGGTAGTTTATGCACGATCTGGGCATGCTTTAATCCCTTTGGTTTTTACAGGGCATATGGCGCAATAAAAAGCTTTACAGTTCAATGCCTGCCTGACTTCAATGGAGCTGCAATAAAAAGCGCGGAATTTGCGATTGCAATAAAAACACGAGAAGAAGAAGAGACAGAGCGAGAAAAAGAGAGAGAGAGAGAGAGAGAGAGAGAAAATAGAAACAACTGCGCCTAAAAACCACTCAAGCATACTCCGTTGTTTTTCGATGGATGGGTGGGAGTTGATACGCCATGGAGGAGTGGGTGGATGTGTTGCCATAGTCAAAAGTAACAAACGCGCGGCCGTGAGTGAATGCCGCTGATCAGACAAACAGACTGACAGACAGACAGACAGAAGAAGGAGCAGCGGCAAACGTTGGCTAGGTAGCAAAAATAAAGTCGTAAACCTGAAAATAAGCCATCAATGGCATTAAAATTCGTTCGCTGGCGTCGCCTTTTTGCCAGCTATCCAACAGAACCAACAGAAATTCAGCCCAATGCCAATGCAGAGCGAAGTTTGCGCGCTACTTCAATACGCCTTTCAACCCAATGTTTCATTTGTCAAAGTGCTGCATGACTGGCACTTTTTGCGGCTTTTACGTATAAGTAATCTTATAGGCGGGCATTACTCATACGCCGCATGAGCCGACAGCTCAAATCACAACGCCTTTTTCACCAGTTCACATTTAAACTTAGCTGATTACACAGCAAATTATATAATTTCGTTGTTGATTTTTACCACACCAACAAAGTTTGATGTCTAGTTAGCTCTCACACACTGACTGCGTCCTACGGTGCTTTTGTGGCTGGCTTTGGTCTTGGCCCACATACCTGGGCGGCTGTTCGGCTTATTTAAAAATCAATATTTGTGGTAATACGTGTGCCGTATATTAATCATACGCAACGCACTCAGCTCACTGATTTCGGCAGGCGTCACATTGCCCACTTTCAACACTAATAAAAAGTTTTTCGATGCCAATACGTGTGCGGCTCCAGCTGCGAAGCTGCTGCCTGATATTATAATATTCACTGAATAAATGGCGAAGCGGGCTACCGACAGAGTGAGTAAGACGGGGAGTCGAGGGGGCTGCTGCCGCGACACTTTCACATAGTTATAATAAGCAAAGTTTTATTTTGAGCATAAATGTTAGAAATGGTTCTGCAGGAAGCTAGCGCCAGGCCACGGGGGTTAAGTGACGCCGTTGCCAGAGAGCCGCTAATGAAAGAAAAATTAACTTCTTGAACGGCGGCTGCTCTGTGACAAGATAATCTAGATAATGCAGAAGGCGAGCGTGTGAGCGAAGACCCAAAGCAGGAACTGTGCAAAAGGAATACAATAATGGGGATTGAGATTCAGGTATGTGGATACGCTGGGATAAGTCCGCTATTCACTTGGCTGGCTAATATAGATATCAAGTGCAGAGATACACTCTGTGCACAGCATGAAAAGGGGGCTTATGGGCTTTAAGCTCAATTTGATGTCGATGCTGCATATGGAAGTTTGAGTCGCTCTTGACTTTAATCATAGACTCGATATACGCTAGTCACCGTTTGAGAGTCACTTTGGTTGGCTTGCAGTTTGACAATCGTCAGAGTTAAGTGTATGAAATGCTTTTGCTGCAGCTTGAGAGCAATCAAAACAAATCATGACACTGCTAAAAGCACAGTTTGAGAGCCACTCGGCATAATTCACAGTTTTAGAGTGATACATTGAGAGTGTTCTATATCCGGAAGACCTGCCTTCAGCTACTTTCGTACACAAAGCAGATTATAATTCAGTTTTTCTCTATATTTTCACCTGCCTTCAGCTGCTTTTCCGATTAACCTGGCCATTTTCCATAGACAGCGATTCAGAAACGGGCTCTAGGCCAGTACTTTCGAAAGGAAATTAGTAGCTGGCTAGGCGTATGCACCTAGCGAAAGTAGCTTGAAGCTGCCTCGGCTTCAGCTGCAGCTGGAGCTGCATAATTGCCCGGCCGCAAATTAGTTTTATGCATTGCTCTATGCTGCTGCGAGCACAGCTGCTGCAGCTCCTGTGTGGGTTACTCCAGGCGAGAAGGATGTGAGCTGGTCCTGTTGCCTGTTTGCCAAGAGCTAACCGCCAGCCAGCAGCAACAGTAACAGCAGCAGCAGCTCGTAAATGTTTGAACAGCTTTTACCGCTGCCGCAGTCGCAGTCGGAGCCGCAGCCCCAGCTGCTGCTCCTCCGTCTCCTACTCCTTGTGTCCGTTGCAGCGGCTGCGCTTCCGGTTTGCCAGATATTCAACATGGCGCCTCGCAGTGCTTAGTTATTGTTGTCTAGCTGCGTTTTTGTGTGCATATTAATTGGATTATCTAACATGCACACACACACACACATACATACATATATATGCAGAGTGTGTGCTGCTGGCAGTCACGTTAATCTCTTGGGGGATCGGTGAGACTCCTGGCTTGCAATTGTTGAAAAAGCATTTGCACAAACAAACACGCGCAACTCGCCTTGAGAGCGCAAAAAGACGCAAAATCAACATTAGAGGCGGGCTTGATATTCCGCCAACCAAATCACCCTAGCCACTCAGCCAGTCAACCAACCACCCCAAGCACCCCAGCCACCCCAACCACCCTGGCCACCCCCACCGCCTCCACACTCCTGCATAAATCAAGCATGAGCCACGCAGCAGCTGCGCTCGCCTGGCCTGGCAGCTTGTCTAAATATTTATACAATGCCAATGTAAATTAAAAAATGGAGAACGGGCAACAAGTTGAAAACATTGTTAACATTATCTAAAAATAAAAAAAAAATAACAAAATGAAATCAAATACAAGAAAGTACGCAAAGAGCTGGACTATAGGATGCCCTAGACAAAGCTAAAGGATAGAAATTTAACAAAATTGTGTAAAAAATTAAAGCTTTTTAAGTTATAATAACTATTTCTAATTGGTTCTTCTCTCGATATTGCATATTCAAATCGATTTTTATTGACTTATACAGAGTATTGGTGGTCTAATTTATAAAATAATCATAAAATTTTATAAGAATTTTGATATATAGCTCTAACATCCTTCAGAAGATGGTAGCCAGATTGACTTATTCAATACCTATCGATTATTTGAATTATTAGAATCGATACTTATCGATTAACAGAGCAATGCCAGACTTGACAGCAAAGTAAACATACTGAAAGACAAATGGCAGATATTCTTCACAATTATTATCAAAACAATATACCCTTTAATATAGAACTACAGGGTATAAGTAGAAGGTAAATAAGCAAATACCTAAGCAAAGCCAAACGTGCTTCATAAACACGAGTTTAACATACAAATAATATATGCATATTACGAAAACTACTCCCTACTACTGCTTAGCTAGTGAATATGCCCCACTTACATATAGGGTATATACTCATTGTAGCGTTAAGCAAAGGGCTGCACAGATAGACAGACAAGCCGTATCAAACGGACATAAAATGAATGCCTAGGCCGCTGTTGTGGACAGGCATCATTAGGCCGGCAGTTGTGGACTAATAAACTAGAGAGCGCACACCCACACCGACATCCACATCCACACTCACACTCACACTCACACTCACGCAGACACACTGGCAGCTAGGGTGATCCCGTGCAGACGTAAATAAGCCCAGAACCTGTGTCCAATCCGGGCGGATTAAGCAAACCAACAAAACAAGTAGCTTAAAAACGCTTGCGGCGCAGTTGTTTCCATAGACTTTGCTGCTTCCTGGTTTGCTGCTGCTGGGACTCTTACCTTAGATTCGGTTTGCACCTGCGTCTGGATTCGGACAATCGGCTTCATCCTTGTTTCGTTTTGTTTTTCATTTTGGGGTTTTTGTTTTGTTGACTTCACATATTTGATGCTGCGTGGGTAAATTAACAAATAAATGGCATTTTTGTTGCTGCCATTGCCGCAGTCCATTGTCCTTTATCGAGCAGGACCTGACGCTCGGCTGCTCCTTTGCAATTTCATAAATTCCCATTGCAAATGCGTAAAATGTGGCTAGCATCAGGCCCTAGGCAACGTTTGACCATGCCCCCCACCGCCCCCCCCCATGCGTTCATGTCCTTTTTTGTATTTGACCACAAACAACATTGCACTTTTCCTTTGATGCATATTTCTATGCATGACGCGCGCGTGTGTGTGTGTATGTGTGTGTATGAGCGTGTGTGTATGAGCTGTCTAGGCTGACATTACAAATTGCTCACATTGGGGCGCCTGAATTTGACTTTATATGTAGTAACTTGTAAAAGATTTATAAAACATTCAATAAAAGTCTTTAATAATTTAAGTTTTGTGCACTTGGAAAAAAGAATGAGTCTTTTGTAGCTGCTTAAGTCTAGAAAAACATATTTTAAGTTTGATAAATAAGCTAATATAATTTGCTGTGTTATCCTGGACAAAAGCCTCATCTTCATAGGACATGTCACGTCGCTGCAGCACTCAGAGTAGCTTAGCTGCCGACCTCTTCTATGTCATCCAGGTGTATGGCATTACAGCCAAGACACACCTGCTTAAGCTGCGTGCTCTTCAGGAAGAAGATCACTGAAGCCCCCTTGGTATATGACATAGACAGCGACAGCAAGCGATAGCTCAAGGTGCCACAAATTGCAGACAGAAGTCAAGCGGTGGCCAAAAAATACCTCGAGAGACTAGAGACTCACCCCAACTGCCGAGCTAGGCGTTCAGATATTGCAGCCTAACAATTCAGCAAGCCCCCGCACTAGTACCAGGAAAACCTCCAGACGTCACCAGCCTCAAGACCTACTGGACCGGGTCTCTTCTTCAGATCTATCGAATATCTCCTTAAACTTCAGCTACGCTAATTTCATTCTTAACTCTTTTTTCCCCTAGCCTATGTATTCTGTTGACCTTTTCCATAGCCTTAAATATATATTTTGTTATTTTCTGCTTAGATTAAGTTATCGAAAAGGTAGCAGGACACCAAACTGAATATATTTCAGAAAATAAAACTTAAAAAATTCCAATTGAATATTTCCTTATTATTTATTAAGCATTTAAACCGCATTTAAGCTGCAATTTATATCCAATCGACGCTTTCGCGCAGTGTACTATTGTTTTAACTGTTCGTAATTTATATATTTGTAAATTTATTTAATTTTGGTTTACATAAAACATATAAAACATATGTCCAAACATGTTATATTAGACATGGTTTCCCTCTCTTTCTCTCTTTCTCTCTCTCTGTCGCCCACTTTCTCTTTGCTCGAACTTAATCCTTGACCTGACACTTTTCTCTTGTTTTATTTTTGCTGCTTTTCTTTTGAATTTTGTCAGGCATTGTGTAAACAAATTTCTTATTGATTGCAGCGCTGTCAGCAATTTGCTCACCTGCCTGGGCGAAGGTGGGGCGAGCAGAGTCATTCGAACAACTTCTCAATTAAGTGATATTAAAGAGGGGCGAGGCCGCTGAGCAGGGCGTGTGTGTCTGTTTGTGTGTGTGTGTGTGTGAAAACTCTTTAGTCATTCGGGCGCTGTAAATCTCGTGCAGCGAAAAGTTTTTAAAATTAAATGACACACACACACGCACACAGAGAGAGAGAGAGAGAGAGAGAGAGAGAGACACACGTAACTAGTGGCGACTGCATAAGTGTGCGTGCGTGCAAAATGCATTTAATTTGCTGCAAAAGTGGCTGTCGGACGGGCTTCAGACACTGGGCACAGGCACAGGCACAGCGGCAGGCACGGCTCCAGCCGCGGCGGCACCGCCACAGCCAGCTGGCGGTGGAGCAGCGGGCGGTCGAGCGGTCGGGCGGTCGGCTTTTAAAATGATAAAAGTCGACGCTTGTCGCGACAACGAGACGCCGACAAAGCGGCGTAAATTTCAATTAAATGTGAAAGCAAAACAAATTTTAACTTTACTCGCGCTCATACTCACCGCTCGGGAGTTGAGCGCCAAATGTGAAAGCTACTTCAGCAAACACTTTGGTCGGCACACAGTTTATGCGGCCTCGAAAATCGTGAATTAGCTAAAAACTAAACTGTTTTGCGTGGATTGCTGCATGATTGATGGAGTGATTGATGATTGATGTTAAGACAATGTCTATTAGAACTAGATAGTTGTGGCTTGAAGACTTAAACTATCTTTTTACTGAGTGTACTATTTGATTTCATTGATTGACTGATTGCCTAGTTGATTGTTTGATTGACTGCACACTGAATGATTGAGTGATTAACTGGCTTTTGCTCAAATCTCACGAGTTGCGTTGTGAGCTCGTTGATTTAGTGACTGATTGTATGACAGGTGTGCACACTATTTGAATAGATTGCTAACTGATTGATTGAGTGATTGACTGACTGATTGGCTAATTGATTAACAAACTAATTGACAGATTGCCTGATCGACTTACTGAATGACTGATTATCTGACTGCCTAACTGATTAGCTAACAGACTGATCGGTAAGCAGATTGACTAACTAGTCTACTGACGGACTGATTGACGAGTGAATAAGTGATTGAGCACAAGTTAGAATATTAAAGCCACGTAACTCTATTCAATAAGCTGTAAGCTTCACCCCTTCTCTCCCTCGAATAAGTATGCTAAGTTCAAAAATTGCTTAACATTAATATGTATACTAGAGCAAAGTAAGGCTTCTAAGTTACAGCTTCTTAAATCTAACTTATTAAGAAGCTGTACCTTAGAAGCTTACTTTGCCTAGATTTTCGTAGAACAGAATTTCCAAGAACAAGAGTCAAGCCATATGCAGTAAATGTGTTGAATTTGGCATATTACGAATGTCAAATCGCGATTTCAATGCGCGCATCAACATAAAAATTTGGAAATGCGTCAGAGAATGAGTGCCTAAATGTAATTGTGACTACCATATTTCAATGTAACTGTGTGTGTGTGTGTGTGTAATTGCCATGATTGTGCGAGTGTGTGTCTGTCTGTCTATGTGTTGTTGTTGTTTTTGCGTTTTGTTATTATAACAATTACTTGAAAAATACTCCGATATCAGCGTGGAGCGTCGACAGCGTCAGTAAAATTATTTAAATGCTTTTGTGTGCGGCGATTACGAGTGTACGCACACACATATAGAGAGAGAAAGAGAGAGAAAGAGAGCGAGAGAGAGAGAGAGAGAGAGGGGGCGATGGGACATGGATATGGTATGTAACTGTGAAGGATACAGAGGCACGCACAGGGGCCTTGTTATACAATCACAAAAACATATAGCAGACTGCCATCATGCTGCAGGCAACACTCCTCTGTGTCTGCGTGTGTGTGTGCGAACGTGTGTGTGTGTGTGGGAAATGAGCATTGCTCATGGGCCTGTGCGTGTGTGTCTGCTGGAGTTCCGGGCAGAGGCCCGGAGCGGCCGTCAGACAATTTGGTTTAATTGATAGTTGGGATAATGTAATTATAGACAATTGCGTTTCATGCGAAACCGATTTGCTTGCTTGCCGCTCCGATTATAATGCTCCAAGTGTTGTTCATATATGTATGAGTGTGAATGTGTACACATGTGTATATGTGTGTGGCTGATAGCAAAAAAGTGACCAAGTGGCTGGCACTTTTGTTAATGAAAATATGCGGCCAGCTGAAGTGTTGTTAAGTTGTAAAACATTGAAAAACACTCCAAGGCGCGTGTGTGTCTGCCTGTGCGTGTATAAGTGTGTGTGTCTGTGTGTGTGTGTGTGTGTGTGTGTGTGCATATACTCTAACTGCTCCACCGGAGGATGCTGTGCTGCTCTGCATGCGGTCAGCTAATGAGGCGGACTATTTGAATGGGCTGCCAGTTGCAGCGTCCAGAGTATCTTTTATCCCGTTTTATTCGTACGGTGTCTGCCCCAAGTCCAGTGCAGCCATCAATCAATTCAGCAAGTGGCATAAACAACAAGCTGGAGTGTCGCAGGCGGCTATCAATGACTAAGGAATACCCTAACCGAGGCTAAGCGGAGATAAAGGCAGCTGCCAATGAGTTTGCGATGCTTCAGCAGATATATGAGATGTACTATTGTAATGTGAACGACAGCAACATGCTCTGTTTGTGTCGCTATTGCAGCAGGAGAGTATTTCCCGAACTAGGCATGTGTACAGATGCTCCAAATCATCTGCAAATTATGAAGATTTCAGAAAAGGAACGGAAATTTATATGCCTTTTTGCAAGTGTTGTACAGGGTAGTCATATATAAACCAATGCAGTTTAATATAAATGAGTCTTTAAAAGAACTAATATACCCTTTTGGCAATTCCTATACAGTGTATAGGGTATTAAAAGATCAGTAAGGCAGATATAAAAGTTTACAAACTTTTCACATGAATTTATGCAATCAGCCAAACTGAAGTTCACCAATATACCCATTCCACTCTTTCTCTGCAGAGTATTTAAAGAACATAGAACAGGAGCAGCGAGGGTGAGCGAAAGAGACACAGAATTGCAGCTCGCGCTGGCAATTCAACTGGCGCTAATTGGCAGCCGATGGGGGCCAATGGCCGCAGGTACATGCAATTAATTATGGTCATTTTCAGGTGCGCATCCACCTGCTAAAAACCTCGCATAAGCAAAGCCCAAAACGTGGCACGAGTCGCAGTGGCAGTCGCAGTGGCAGTCACAGTCGCAGTTACAATTGCAGATGATGTACCGTGGAGCTAAATAACAAAGCGGCGCCGCTTCGCCAACGACTGTTGCATACTTTTGTGCGCGACTGTAATGAAGTGCGTGGGTGCCGCGCACAAATGCGCGCAAACAAGCGCATAAACGTTTACCCCTTGACCCCCAGCGCGGAGCACTGAGGCACCCCTTACTCTTAGTGCAAGGGGAACAAATGATGAGGTTTTTTTCGGCCCTTTACTTTTGTTGTTGCTGTTGCTGTTGCTGTCTGTGAAATGGCGCCCAATTGGCAATTGGCATTTCCGGCGGCTGATTGGCTGCACCGGACAGGGACAGCCGGCATAATGTGCATCCGTATCGATGACAATCATCAAATCGGGCTTGCCAAATGCACACAGCCACAACAAAAGCAACAGCAACAACAACAACAACAGAAGCAACAATATTCACAGACAACGCGGCGTCTCCTCTTGATGCGTTTTAATGTTGAGGCTTTTTCCACGCTTTCCCGCAACTGCTTTGCGGCCGTTAAGTGAAACATTTTCATGCAAATTTTCGTCTGGCATTTTAAATATTTCTCAAAAGCGATGCCCAATTGACTGAATGGCATTTTTATGGTCTGCTCCATTTACCTCTTGCTGCTGCTGCTGCTGCTGCCACTCAGTGTAAAAGTAAATTTTAAATATCGCTGTCCATCAATGAATGAGCCAGAAATGAAGGAAATATCCATTCAATTTAAATATGTTTTTGTGGAAATATAAATACATTTTAATACTCTGCAATAATGAAAAGTGCATGGAGTGTTATATGAGTCATAAAGAAAGAAATCCTCATTGAAATGCCATTTAGGCGAGATATATATTAAGTATGGATATAAATGTATACTTATATTAACTGCTCAGATATCAACTAATTGTATACCCTGTAACATTGAAAAATGTAGAAAATGTTGCATTAAAGTTGAACTCATTTATGTTTATATTGATTGATTGACTGATTGAATATATATATATATATATATATATATATATATATATATATATATATATATATATATATATATATATATATATATATATATATATATATATATATATATATATATATATATATATATATATATATATATATATATATAGCCAGCGCTAGCTTAGAGAGCACAAAGCACAACGTTTACCGATCTGCATCTAGAACTTAACTACATCTATATGCATACAAATTGATTGATTGATTGACAGATTGATTGAATTTCAACTTAGATATGTATATTAGATATATATTAACAGATATAATATTTAAAATACATTCTTTATATTAAACTTTAATGCGATTTCTTTGAAAGCGTAAGTTGAGCAGATGATTGTTTGATTGACTGATTGATGAAAAACAGACAGCAGAGGCAGAGAGAGTTCGAGCGCTTAAGCTTTTAAAGCTCTCACCTTTTTGATGTCAAGGCGTATTTACATATGTTTTTGTATCAATACTTGCCTCTAGAGATCAATATTTGCCGCAGCAAAAATCTAACCCTTTTCACCTGTTTTTCACTCACTCAAAGTTTTTTCGAAAATTGAATAATTATAAGAAAAATAGATTACAAATGTAACAAAGCACATACCTCACCATAGAAAGGCAAGCAAAATAACGTAAACTGATAGTAAATTGTGGAGAGACGGATTACAGAGTATCAGGCATTTTATAAAAAAGAAACATTTTACTCTTTAGGCACGTGGGCAACAATCTGTAAGTTGATAGTAAGTTCTGGTTATATAAATATTTCTCATTCTAAAAGTTCCATCTGCTTGTCTCGCTCTATTAAATTACAATCATTTAAAACTCTATTCTTCGGCAGATTTGTTGTTTTGGCTTAAAATAAAAAGAGAGGAAGGGGAAAGAAATTGCAGTTGGTTGCGCTACAGATGGCTGCGCTAGTAATAAAATTAATCAGCTTTAATGCACTTTGGACGCTGCCGCTCAGGCGGCGGCTGCTGCAGTGCAGCAAGTTGAATGACTGAGATAACAATAAAAAGGAATCCCGTCCGCCAGGCAATGGCAAAATGAACCAGTAGGCGGCGGCAGCGGTGGCGGTGGCATTTGCTGCTACTGCTGCTGCACTAAATAATTTCTAATAAAATAAAATAAATAATGAACGCAGCAGCCGAAGGATGATGCCCAGCCAGCAAGCCAGCCAGCCAGCCAGCCAGCCAGTCAGTCTTCTCTGAATGGGCTGAGTCGCTGCCATATTGCGCAAATATTGCTGCAAGCTGGCTTCGGCAATGTGTTTTACTTTTATTGCACTCGAGCCGACGGGCGCACTGCACATTTTTAACGCCACTCATAAAAAGCGACGACGAGCCGCAAGCCAGAAATGGAGATGCTGCTGCAGTTGGAGCGGAAAAGACAGAAGCCGTAGCTGTAGCTGTAGCTATAGCTGTAGAGCTTCTAGCTGAGGCCTTGGCTCTAACGTATTTTTCCAATTTTAAGGCTGAGCAGCGTTCGCCAAATGACCGTAGAAATGATTGCCAGTCGAATCGGGAAAAGTGTGGCATGGGAATGCGAAGTAGAAACTGAGGGCCAACTGCGTAACCAGGCAACGGCAAGCCCAGCAAGGGTCATCTGTTGCCATTGCTGGGTGTCCGCTGGGTAAGCCTGTTGTTGTTATTTACCAAGGCTTATTTGTTAAAAATAAAATCTAACTGCCAGCGAGATTTTGTTCGGGCAAATGCGTGCAAAATAACAAAGCTGGAACAGACACCCACACGCCTCACGCTCAGCACAAAACAAAACCAGCTGATGACGACCATTAAAGCAGAAACTGTTTTCAGAATTGAATTTTGATAAAGTTATGAGTAGAGAAATGTTTGGAAAATTATTAAGAACAACAGGAGCTTACTAGCTGCCTAGCAAGATTCAGAAAAGTATTTGAGTCTATCAATGGATATGGATGGACCTATGAAGGATATAAGCAGCTTACAATGGTTTCAGAATCGACAGTAGGATACAGGTGCCGCGCAACTGAAGGCGTTCAGGAGCTTGCGAATCGTGTAACTGTGTAAAGTGTGAGTGCCTACGCAGCTTTGAGAATATTCAGCTATGCTTGAAGTGAATCCAGCCGTAGGGGAACACTGCACTGCACATACATCATACATACATCAAGCATACATCAAACATGCATCATACATATATCATATATACATACATCCGTATATAGCTTACCCTACAGCGTGTTTCCTGACGAAAACCTGTCTGCTCAGACCTAATCTTTTGCCAGCAAGCGAAGACAGAAAGCAAGCCATAAAAAAAATATGATCAGCATACAAAAAATTTCTCACTTTAGTTTCCACAAAGTTATGAGAGCTGAAAAATGTTAGACTAAAATGTTAGACAAACTGACTGCCATAGAAAAAGCAATTCAATTTAGAGTATCTCCACTTCTATCACTCCCGACTGCAGTGTACTTAGCCGCTTTTATTACTTGATTTGAGTATGCTTATTAATAATATGAAACATGTTTGTGTGTGTGTGTGTGTGTGTGCGTGTGTGTGTGTGTACATCATATAAGAGTATATAAAGTGTGTGCAGTAAAAAAAAAATATTGGAAAAAAACTCCGCTCTTAGGATTCATGTTTTCTCTTTATTTTTTACCACACAACACGCAGCTCTATTGGCCACTGATAAAGTTTGTTGTTTTATTTTGCTGTTGTTGTTGTTGTTGTAGCTGTCGTTGTCAACGCAATTTCAATTTATATTTATGACCTTTAAAAGCCATTTTATGAGCTGGCAACCTTGCCATGGTCGCCACCCCATGTCCCCCGCCCCTCCGTCCTTATCGTCCACGCTGCCGTCCATGGCTCATGTTAATGTTATGGCGCATTTTGCGATTTTAAAGTAATAAACTTGGCCAATGGACGGGCCATCAAGCTGGAGGAGCTGGCCATTAAACTGAGCAAAGACTGAGGCGTGGACTTGTAGCAGCTCATGCGGCTGGCCATCGCAGCTAGTTTTCGGAAATTGCCGCCTCCCACGGGCCCATCGGCCGACATATTGAGTCACATCCATTGATCGCATGGCGTCTTGTTCGAGGTCTGACCGGAAATGCCTGGCAATCAATCAGCCAAAGACTTCATTAGACACATTAGCTGCGTCAGTCGCCTATTCGCTCCCCAGTGCGCTGGACAGCTGTCCCAGCCAGTTGCTGCCTAATTAAGTTGACAGTTTTCGATTCGATTCGATTCGACTAGAGTGAAAACCGTTTTTAATATTGCCAATTGCAAGCCATCAAAGCGCAAAGCTCCTACAATAACTGACTGATATATGAAATTGTTTTTTCATATTGCAGCACTTAATCTACTTTGAGCTTGATTTCAATTATAGGCTTGAACGGCACGATGGAATAAATAATTTTTTTTTTTTTGTTATTTTTATGAGGATTATACAAAATTTTTCAAAAAAGAAAATTGTTCTAAATTTTATTTCACAAAGTTTTTCAATTTTTAATGCAGAAAAAATCGTAAACTGCAAACTTGAACAAAAATTTATTAAAAAGAAATATTAGTTAGGTTTTCAGAAACTTGTGAAACAGAAGCTTTAAAAAACAGAATTTTGCTTTTGAAATACAACAAAAAAATATATATAATAAATATAATATAATCTGACTTCAGATACAATTTTTGTCAGCCACGTTTAAACAAATAAAAAAAAAATAAATAAAATTTATTATAATCTTTTAAAAGCAAAGTTTTGACTGAAAAACAATATTATATAGTATATGTATTCTTTTCAGAAAAAAATAGTTTTTATAATTAATTAAAATCAATTTTATAAAAAATTAATATATATTTTTTTTTTTATTAAAATCAATATTTTGATATTTTTTCATTTTATTAGTTATTGCTGACAAAATTATTACAGAAAATAGCATTAAAACTCCTACTGAGGCAATATGACAAGAACTTCAATGAAACCACAGCAAAAACCTTTAGAAAACTCTTTTGCCGCAGAGAAATCGATTCACTTGTGTCAAAGTTATGCCATTCAAAAAAGCCACTGCATACATCATTTCGCACAGTGTATTAGGTTTTTGTTTTTTTTCTTTCTTAGAATTTGCTTGGCCACAGGGCATAAATATGGGCCGAAAAGTGGCTAAGCAGTTTGTTTACATTGTTAGCTATTTATGTGACAGCCTTTTGGGCAAAGATCCCTAGACTCCTTTTGTTGCTTGGCCTGCGGGTCGCAGTCGCAGTGTGGGCGTGTGCGTGCGTGTGCGTGCGTGTGCGTGTGCGTCTAGCTTGTTGCTTGGCCACAATTCGAATTGTGGTTAAATTGTATTTTGTCGTTTTTACATTTTTGAGGCATTCTGTGTGCCCTTATTGGCATAGGTCGAGTCCAAACACTTTGTGGTTTTTATTTATACAAAACAAAGCGAAGAACGCCCAGCATATGCAGGAAGGACATCAAGGACCACCCGTCGCCAACAAATCGGGTTATAGTTGCAACTAGAAAATAATCCCAATGAGCAAAAGTTTCAAGCTGCAACAGCCACAACAACCATGTGGGGGGCATAAGTATCAGCAGGGGCCAACGAATTGACAGGTAAAGTTTCAGTTTTTGTGGTAGCAAAGCAAAAGTTATTGCAAATTTGTATAAAAAATTATGAAAAATAATTTAAAACTTGTCACTAGCGAAATCCATTAAATTGTTGCTTTATCCTTAATGTCACTGTGTGTGTGTGTGTATGTTGGAAGTTGGAAGTAAGTGCAACTTCCGTTAAGTCCATTAGAGGGAAAGCAATTGACAGATAGACGATTTTCGATGCAGTTTGAAAACGTTTTGAAGCATTTTCCTGAGAATTTGTATAATTGAAAAACGCGAAAAACGAAATTGCCACATGACAATTTTTTGGCGTTGCTGCCTTGCGATTCAGTTGGCAGTATAGTTGGGGTATGATGAGTTTTGCAGTTAGCAGATAATGAAGTGAAATAATTTAGAGATTATAGTTGCTATACTATTAATTAAGTATATTGGTTAACTGTATAATATAAATAAACTTGTATGTCGGTCTGTTCATTAAAATAGTAGTGAATTTCAAATTGGTCATAAAACACAGCAATGAAAGTTAGAAAGGATTCAAACTAACAAAATGTTGTTTATATACCTCTTATATCGGGAATATTTATGTATCTCTTATATCTCACATATTGTTGCCGTAGGGTATACCGAATTCAACATTCTACAGCTTCAACTAATTTCTATTTTTATGCTGGACGTTGCGCTTCACTTGGCTCGTTATAGTTGGCTCAATATGTAACTGCAACTCTTCAGCTCTAGTTGCAGTTGTTTCATTTTGTTTTTTTTTTTTTTATTTTTTTTGGCTAAAAGCTTTTAGCTGGACATATGCGCTGAAGCGTACCTCGTTTGATCCTTGGCTAGCTAGCTAGCTATCAAAGGACATTTAGCTTGCGCATAAAGTTCACATCATCAGCCAAGTTGTTTGCCATGTTAACTTTATTAGTGTCGACGCTGCCAGCTCTTAGACTTTGTGGGAGGCAGCGGGTGCTCGAAGGGCTCTGGCATGCAATGCAATGCATTCCATGCTATCGATACGACATCGTCTGTTGTATTTGATTAGCTAGCAAAGTTGCTTTCAACGGCCATGGAATGCAATTTGCAATTCACAATTTGCGCGAACAGCCAATGCACTGGCTGCCAGCAGTCCTTTTGTCGAGCAGTATATGTAAGGCATTATATAATAACAATCAGGTTACAAGTATGAACGGCACGCAGGTTGGCAACACATGTTGCCTAGTCGCCGCATAGACATATGTCAATCAAGTGCTTTGCCTGAGAAATGCATCGCCAGCAACCACATGGTCTGGTCTGGCGCTGTTCAAGCTAACAATTCGCTACACCGTGCAACATTTCTAGTCACATATATGTGTATAGATTAAGTGAGTTATGGGTGTATAACAAGGTTCGATTGAGACCTAATTGATATGAAGTGATGTCCATGCTTGAGGAACGTGTGGACGACTCACGCTGTGTGAGTTGCAGCGATCTATGCTGCAATCATACATCCGACTCGAAGCACCAGATGTATAAGTTCAGGTTTGAAGAACCGTGTGTATGAGTTCAGCATAGATTGAACAACTCAAACTGCTTTATTATAATAGAGAGCGTTGGGCTGCTCATACATCCACAGTCAGCAACATGCCTGGCCAACCTTTTTTTGCAGTGCATTTGCCCGCTTGATTGAATTTTTTTCTTTGGCACCGTTGACTGCGTCGTGGCCATTGCCTGGCACATTGCAAGAGTATGGGCTAGCACATCAAACCCACCAATGGGTAGCGACTAGTTGCGGAGTTTTACGAGCACTTCAGCTTGGGCTGCGGGCACTTGGCAGGCCGCACTAAGCGCTCTTCTCACTGTTGCTGTTGTTGTCGCTTTGTTGTTGCTGTCTTGTTTGATATTATTGTCTAGCAACGCGTCTGGCAACCGCACACACATACACACATGCAGCAGCGATAGCCTGCGGCATAATCAGTTGCAAAAATTTGACACGTCGTTTGGCAAGAGGCAAAAAAACGCGCTCGTTTTTTCGCTTTACTTATTTTCCAGCGCCATTTTCTTGCATGTGCGAGTGGCTGTGCCTGTGTGCGTGTTTGTGTGTGTCTGTATTTGCATATCTGTTTTTGATTTTTGTCGCTTATGGCGTACATTCAATTTGACGTGCAGCCCCTGCCACAGCTTGGGCCTTGGAACGAAATCAATAAATCTGCTCCACTGTTTGAATCCAATTTATCACTTTGCAGACTTTTCACTTCGTTCTCTTCTTTTTATTCCTTTTTTTTTTATATACAAACCAGACAGCGACACGCCCACATATGCACAGGCACCCGCCCAGACGCCTCTACACGCAGGCAATCAACCATTTATGAAGTGGCAAAACAGGCGTCGCCGATTGGTAGCTTATCCACGCTTCGCTACGCCATACAACTTCATTAGATGTCGCCCGATGTCGCGGCGTATGAGTAATGTGCGTGCGTGTGTGTGTGTGCAGCCCTTTTTCTGCTTGAACCCCTGCAGCAATCACTTATGCACCTCTCAATCGATCAATAATGAAATTTAGCAAAAATATTGCGCACACAACAATAGCGCGTTACTCTACATATCCTGTGGCGTCGCAGCCTTTGTGTCCCATTCGCATGAAATATTCAACAGCAGCGGCAACAGCAGCGGTAGCAACAGCAGCAGCAGCGGTAGCACCGGCAGCGATAGCGATAGCACCGACAGCGATAGCGATAGCAGCAACAGCAGCAGTGCCTCTAAGCGCAAAGAAAAGTCCTCCTACATATACACGTTCATCGTGTGTAATGTGAGCATATTGGTTTTGTGCTGCTGTTGGAGCTAGAGATATTTGAAACATTGAATAGATGATCGTCAGGGCTGAGTTGAGTTAACTTTGATGGAACTGTACTTACAATAGCTATATAAGCTAGAAGCTCAAATTTTAGCATATGAATTTCAGCTGAGCTTAGTTTCAGTTTTAGCTGAGATAGCTGATAGACTCTAGCTTAACAGCTAGACGAAGAGTTTTGCAAACTAATTTCAGTTGAGTTTCTATAGAGAATGATCAAAATTGTTAGATTCCGATATATTTATGGCTTGTATATTAGTAGTACTTTATATATATATATCAGAGCATTAGGCCAACAATCTACGAAAGATCACTGCCTTAAGACTTCTATACAGATCTGCCAAACACTTATATGTCATCTAGTCAGCTAATTTTCCAGCATAAACGAGTATTGTGCAGTCTACTACCATCAATTGCCACGTTCTACCATGATCTGAAATTGTCAAACTTCTGCAAAGAAACAGACTTTATATAGTTGAACTTACTTGCGCCAAGTGTGAAAAGTGAAAACTTAAAAAAAAAAGAAAAACAACAATTTTTATGTTTTTTTTTTACATTAAATATATTTAGATGTTTTTCATTCAAAATTTTTGTCACGCAAATGTTGGGGCGCAATGAGCTCAAGGATTTGTTTTCTTTTCTCGCCTTTTTTTTTGCTTTTAGGTAAAATGTTAAACAAAATATTGCAGTTTGGAATGTTTTCTTTGGGTTTTTATTTTTTTTTTTTTGGTTTTTCTGCTTGCATTGCTATTTTTTGGTTTTCATTTTGTTTGACGTTTTGCTATTGCGCCACGCCCTCATTGCGCCCACGCCCCAATGGGCAGCGACATTTGACAGCGTTTTCATATCGAGGGTTTTTATTACTTTTGTTTTTTTTTTTCTTCGTTTTAGCAAACTTTCTTACATCAAAGTACATTTATATAAGTATTTTTTTGCTTTTATATTTAAGTTATTTTTTTTTTTTTTTATATTTGGTTTTCATTTATTTTCGTTTTACAATGCAATTTTGTTGTTGTTGTTGTTGTTGGTTGGTAAATATTTCACTGTATCTTTGTTTTGTGTACATTTAAGTTGAAAATCATTAAGTAAGCTACATTAAATTGTATTGTTTAAATATTTAAAATTACGTTACTCGGTGCCTTTTTTGTTGTTTAAGTATTTCTGTTCATTGTATCTAAATCATAGACAGAAGATATTGAAGCGAAAAAATAAAGATACTGGCAAAGCTACAGTTGAGAGCAGGAACTCAAGACTCTTTGGTTAAGAACGCTTAAGGCTAACTATATATGAAATCATATTTTAGTTTCATTAATTACAAGCATTTAATGCGAGTCACTAAACTAATCAAGTTTACTTTACAGGCAATTTCAATTTGTTTATTGTATAATCCGAGTCTGGCAAATAAATATATATGTATATATATATTTTTTATACATATATATATATATATATATGTCGAATCGATTTAGAAAAACATATTTCAAATGCTTATAGAGAGCTAGCAGCACCAGTAAATTGTGCCGCTTCGCTCGGGAAAAATAGAATCAAGTTTCACTTTTGGGCTTTCTTTTATTTTTCTTTTATTTTTTTGCACATTTAATTAAACTTTCTTACGCTTAACTTTTCGCTAATGAAAACTCTAGATACATTTAGCTTAAACTAATTTTCTTTATATTTTATATTTTTTTTTGACTTTTTTTTATAAATTTTTTTAGCTGAAGTGTTTTTTTTTCATATATATTTTATTTCTGGCTACTTAACTGCTTTGCGTGCTGCTTAATTTTCTGTAAGTTTTCCGTTTCTTCTTTTTCTGCTTCTCATTTCTGTTGCTTTCGCTGTGCTTTTTTCCGTTTTCCTTTTACTTTTCTGCTGATTGTCCACTAAAAACTATGCTTGCTTCTAATGCTTTGAGTTTTATTTCTGCTCTATTTGAGTTCGGCTTACTTTATGCTGCTTTCTGTTTCAGTTTACGGTTTTTATTTTTTATTCGGTTTCCTTTTTATACACTTATACATAATTTGCAATTTGCTTTTGCTGTATTTTTAATTAATATATTTATTTATTTTCATATTCATTCATATTTTCTTATGGCGAAAATACACACACACATTAATCAAATATGGTAAAGTTTTCAGCTTTTTCAGTTTTTGCAAATGCAAATTATATTTTGTGCATAATTAAATTGGCAAAAAATTTATCGACGAGCTTAAATAAATTGAAATATGCACTTATGTATATTAACTATATGTATATATATATATATATATGCATATTATGAATAAATGTATTTTTGTATGTATTATGTGTGTGGGTGTGTGATTGTGTGTGTCTGTGTGTGTGTGTGCTCTCGATACTCGTGAACTATATAAATAGCATTACCCTTTCCCCCAGCTTGCGTTTATTACAATACAATTAAACGTACAATACAATACATATACATATACATACACATACATAGATATACATACATATATATAGTGTGTATATAGTATAGAGTATATGTTTAAGCATAATTTATATTTATTTATTCAGTCTTAAGCTACAAAAATCGTTATGCATATTTCTGCTCTTTTGTTTTCCATTTATGTATATATATTTATATATATATATATATATATATATATATATATATATATATATATATATATATATATATATATATATTTATATGGTATATATATATATATGTTTTCATCAGCTACAAATTTAAAATCTATTCAAAATGAGTTATAAATTCGCAATTTATTTCAATTATTTTCCTTTTGTTTCAGAGTGCAGCGAAAGTATAAACAGTTATAGTTGAAGCAGGCGACAGTTGTGGGCGTGGCAGAGCGAAAGGAAAATTGGAAAAATATACCTGTGTGTATCTGTGTGTGTGTGTGTGTGTGTGTGTGTGTTTGTGCTTAGATCTAGAAACAAAGCATGGCTTAACTGCTAGAGAGAAGCCGACTAACTAAGGTCGACTAAGCATAAGTTATCTAGTAATTTTATTATTCATTTTTTTTATTTGTGTAATGTTTTTATTTCTTACTTTTTTTTTTTTTTTTGAGTTATAGTTTGATAATCTAATTAAACGTTCAGCTGTCGTATGTTCTGTTCTGCAATTATATAATTTACAGGCATGCCTCTGTTGGGCGCTGCAACTGCAGCTGGTTGGCCTTTGTGACTGTGTACCTAAGACGTTTAGCGCTTTCCAAGTGTTTCACTGTACTGTGTGTACCTTGTTAAAGAGTTAACGGAATCTCAAATAGTGCATACTGTATGGCTATGCAAAAAAACTATAGTTATGTCGTACAGTGTTTGTAGTTTTGGGTTTTGGGATTTCGGTTTCAATTTCTGGTTTTAGGTTTTCTGTTCTTTTACTTTATTTAATTATTTTTTTTTGAGTTTAAGTGAAACGCCAGTTTGTTCGGAGGTTTTTCTTTAAGTTTTTTTGGTTTTTTTTTAATTTCAATTTAAATCTTCGTGTTGTCTATTCTGTTTTCTTAGTGCAGCTTGTAGTTCGGTTGAAAGTTTTTGTCAAAGTCAAGACTAATGCTACAGCTAACAGCTAGGTTTTAAATTAAGTTTAGGGTTTTCTTTTTTTTTTGTTTTTGGTTTATCGAATTTCCATTTTTTACATATATACAAGACTTTAGGGGTTTCTGTTTTAGTTTTCTTTCTCTTTTATCTTTTTTTTTTGGGGTTTTTTCTTTTGTGTTTTGTTTTTGAAGCTCGTTTCCAAAAGTTCTACTCTGTGTCCATATGAAAAGATCTTTAGTATTTAGTTTATTTTTGCTGTAGAACAACCAACTGAATGCTCACGAGTATTTACATTTAAAACTCATATGGGCTGAAGAGCGACTTCGTATATGCTCAACCCTGACTGAGCAGCAGCAACAGAGTGAAGCTGCTTAATAGTAGTCCAAGTGTCAGCTGCACTGTGTTTGCACCATTGATGAGCAGATCTTGACCCGCATTGCTGCGCACATCCATTAGGTCACGGGACAGTGGCAACTCGGTGGGATCGCTCAGTTCATCGTGGCAGGGCAGCATATCCGGCTTTAGTATGAAGAGATGCACGTTTATGGAGTTCTTGTTGGCCAGAGCATCGAGTGCATCGCCAGCTGGTGGCTGCAGCAGCAGCTGCTGCTGCTGGTGCTGCTGCTGCAAGTCAACATCATTGTGAGCGAGGCCAGAGGCACCATAGAAACTGCTTTGCTTATGCAAATTCAGATTGTCATCCATGTCCAAGCCATGTGCCAGGCCTAAGCTCGATGCATGTCCATTGCCATTGGCGTCGTCATAGTAGTCAAAACGTTTTTGTGTTTGCGCCACGGCAGCGACGCCGCCTATCTCCGCTTCCGGTTGCTCTTGACGCTTGCGACGCACTCGCAGCTTCGACTCGACCACATTTTCGGCATTGTCCGTATATTGTCGCTGGCCGCGCAACGCCTGTCGCGACTTGCTCGAGGTATGCTTCTTCATGGTTAGCCCATTGTTGCTGCTGAGCTCCTCCAGATTGGCGTAGTTGCTGCTGATGCCGCTGCTGCTGCTGCTGCTGGTGCCAATGCCGCCCATGCTGGCGCTGTTGCTGCCAATAGCCGTGAAACCGCCAAAGTTTAACAGATCGAGTATATGCGATGGCACCGGATCAACGAAATGCGACAGCTTCGGCTCCTGCAGTGCACAAATGAAATTCTCCAATGAGTCGCGCAGCTGCTGGTGACGTGTGCGATTTTTCAATTCAAAGATCCACTGTAGACGACAGTCGCAAATGAATTTGTTGTCTGTGCGAGCCATCCAAAGAGTGTGCGAGAGAGAGAGAGAGAGAGAGACAGAGAAAAAGAGTGGGAAATGAGTAAAAATTTATATATATAGATTTCTGTATGTGTGTACATATGTAGCTTTAGGTATCCAGCAAGCAGGCAGACAAATAAAAGGCACATTGACAGCTCCACTCAGCCAGGTCGGTCGCAAAGGTATGTGTGTGTGTGTGTGTGTATGTGTGTGTGTGTGTGTGTGTGTGTGTGTGTGTCTGGCTGTGTGGGTGTGTGCGGGCTGCCCTGAAATTGCTTTTGTTAAGATTTTGTGCAGCCAACTCCTTTTGCCATTGCTCTTGCAGCTAGCAATCAAAAAAGTGAGCTGAACCCAAGTATGAATGACTGCGGGATACCCTGTAATGTAATGTAGTTGTGTTGTTTTCTCTATATGACTTTCTTTTATAAGTTTGTTTTTGGTATGGAATAAGTTTGAGTTTACACTGCAATTATTATAAGTTAGGATCTTGAGTTTCAATTAGCAGACTCCAGCTGGTAGACTCTTATTACATAGATTAGCGATAAAGGAATTCCGAAACAGAACTATTTGATCTTTAAACTCTTCAGTAATCAATCGAACTCAACATTTCAAGGTTTGGTAGATGTTCTCTAAACAGTTCCATAACTCTTCCTCTGCTTCACATATGCTTTTCACTCTTCAAGAAACCTTTAGGCACATCTATGTGATTGATGCTTAAGTTATAGAAAAAATCAAATATTTCCATTCAGCAAATTTTCATAAACCAATTCATAATTCATATACCTTCCACACTCTCTACCACAATATGCTAATGAAAAACCTTAAAAATCTTTTGTATTTCTTGTACAATTAATATAAAATTTTCGCAGCAAGCATATATGCATATACGCTTTAATAAAAGCCAAATTTATGCAGCAAATTCAAATATTCTATGTGTATCACAATGTGTACTACACTTTGGCTGCCTCTAGTTGCTGCTCTAGCCAGCGTTTTCTTTTACAGGGTATTACGAGCATAGCCTATTGTCAGCATGATCTATACAGGTGAGCGGGTTCAGAGGGCGTTTTCGTCTGGCCGTTGCCAATGGCCGCCTGCTAAGTGGCCGCCTGCAACAATTGGCTGTCATTTGGACTAGACTTGCATTTGAAGCCGGGCATCTGGATATGGAATCCGTATGGCTAGGCGTGGTCAGGGCGTTTTAAATGATTTTACCGTCTGTCTGACTGCCTGGCTGGCTGGCTGCCTGCCTGACTGCCTGCCTTCATGTTCGCTGTCCATGTCGTTGACGGTGCGCAAGTTAAACGCCTCAATGACATTTCCAATTTAGAGTAGACGCCACAGTTTCGGCTGGAACTGGATTGCATCAGCCCAGCTGGATTTTGACTGCGTCTGTCTGTTGCTCTGTCACTCAGCTGAACGCCCAACTGCTGTTGCTGTCAATTATTTTGTAGTCCTGCTGCCGGGGGCTTTGGCCAAGCGTGCCAGCAGGTTGCCGCTTGCCGCTTGCCGGTTGCACGGATACAAGCTTACAGCATGCAGCATACAGTAGACTGGGCAGCGTTTGTGTCTGCATCGATTTTCATTGATTCGTTTCGTGCGCAAACCAATTTGTTGTTTGGTTAGTTAAGTTCGAACGGTTTAGCTTCAAATTGAGCGCATAAATAGAGGGACCGAATCCACAGACATCTCCCAATGAGCCAGCCGAGAGCTGCTCATTAAGTCGAGTGTGTAAATTATTTGCAGAGTTTGCTTCAAGTGCTTCAACAGTCTGCTCTAACAACTGTCTGCGTAGCCAGCGAGTAACCGCAAATCAAATAATTTGTGCCTTAATTGAATATAATTTGTTTGCCCTAGATCAGTTTTTATAAAAGGGTAGCTACAATACTAAATGCAATAGACAGCAGCTACCAATAGCTCTGCTTGATCAGTATTAACAGGCAAAGCGTTTCAGACTTAAAGACTTCAAGCTGGAACTTTGTTTTATTGTCTTCTAATTATTTAAACTTATCTTTAATATCGATATCTAATCGATATATATCGATATCTGTTTCGTTATCTAAACTCAAAATGGATAAAAGATTTCAATAATGATACATTCACCTTCGGATATAGAGATATATCAATATATATATATATATATATACAAAAAAACACTCTTCACAAATATTTCCATAAGTAAAACTTACTTTGTTACATACGAATCAACCGACAAATACAAACACATAATAAATATTCTACAGGGTATAAGCAAACAATGACTAAGCAGTGCCTGAACACAAGTATATGATAATGACTTTTGTATGTGATTCAACTTGAAGTACTCTTATTGGCTAATACATCGAACATTGCTTTGAAATATGGAAAATGAATTTTTGACAAAGTTAACAATATTATGTCTGCCATCGACACAAAGTTCACAAGTTAATTGTACGGGAAACGAACCAGTATATATGTATGTGATAGCGCCCCTTATAGGTTGGAGTATGGGGGCTTGGGTTGCGGCGCAGGCTAGTTAATGTGCTGGCAAATCTCTCGAGTATAATTAGGGCCGTACGGTGACACAGTTTTCCATGTCAACATGCATAATTAGCATAAACGTTACAAACAAAATATTGACTCTTTGACTGACTGACTGACTGACTGACTGAGTGAGTGACATACACAGTCGAGAGCTGTGCACATCATTATCCTAGCTTCGCACACAAACAAACACACACGCACACACACACACACACATGAAAGGCTCAGCGGAGCACACAAGTACACACACGCACACAATGGCACAGTCTGTGGGCTCAATTGTGGGCATACAAAGACCAGATATACTAGAAATGTGACTCCAACTAGAGCTCCGATTCCCAACGATTGGGATGGCAATTCGTGACATATTCTCTTTGTGTGTGCGCCCAAAAAGTTGCCCACAAAACGACAAAAGAAAACTTTCGTTGCGAAAATAGTTGGCAAATTAGTCGAAGAAGAAGAAGAAGCAGCAGCAGAAGACGAAGAGACAGGGTAGCATAGAGAAGTCAAAAATTCTAATTTTCCATATGAAAAACATGCAGAAAAGCATAAATAAAGTTAAATATGCAAAGAGAAGCGACTCCGGAAAATGGTTCCAAATGGACGACGACGACGACTTGGCAACATTTAGCAAGCAAATTACAACAAAATTAACATGATAATGAACTGGTTGCCACTGGCCCTGCCACAAACTATGGCAGAGGCAGAGAGCGGCAGAGAGAGAGAGAGAGAGCCAGACGTGGAACGAGTCGTTGCCTGCTCTACATAGATGAAAACTGGCAGCTGTTTGCAGCTGACCAAATGACAATGACTTGCCAGAAAAGCAACCAGCAGCCAGCACAAAGCACGGCACATAAAAAATAAAGGGTGACAGAGAGAGAGAGAGAGAGGGAGACAGATAGAGTTATCTTACGGTTGCAGCAAATAAGATACCCTTAAAAAATGATATATGGCGGTGATCTACGAAGTACTCTGAGCCAAAAAAATGCATTCTGCTTGGATGAAAACTATCTGAGTGGAACATAAGTATGCAGTATTGCAGCAAAGAAAGGAAGAGATAGAGAGAGACAAAGAGAGTATAGGAGATGCAAAAAAATAGACATGGAGAGAGAGATAGAAATTTCGAACTGACAATCTAGTAATAGTAGTCTGATTCAATGCACACTATTAACTATTTAGCTACTAAGAATAAGCATATAGGCTATACGGTTGAACAAATCTTGAGGTATAGAACATAGAACATCGATTTATATTATATATTTTATCATACTATAGCTGAACAGATATTCCTCTACACTATTCAACACTCAGCTACAATACCTTTTGTTAGGGCATAAAAATATCAACGACAATGTCCTCAAAAACATATATGTATATATACACATGGTATATATAAAATGAGTTACACACACCCACACCCACACACCCTGTATATGACACACAGTTAGTAGAGTCATGTGAACTGGCTTAATGTGCACCAAACTGTTCCAGTGTGTGTGTGTGTGTGTGCATAAAATACTTTTATATTTTTAATGATACTTGGGCAAAGCGGTAGGAAGTGTTTTGGTCTGCTGCACACACTCCAACACACACACACACACACACCTACACTAAAATGACGCCCGCCTCATTTTGCAAGCAACGAACTTCGAGCACTGCTAGCCTCCTGGTTATACCCTACACCCGATCCTACTGCAACCTCTATATCAGCGCCCTCTCATGCGCTGCTTTGATAGCCTGCTTGCTAAACTAGATGACTTTCAACTGTGCCTCATGCCGCCTGCCACATGACATTGCAGCTTAGTTTTTTTTTCCATTTTCTTTTAGTTTTTGGTGCTGCTGCAACAGTCGGAAACGTTTTTACGGTTAGCAAGGGATATTTACATACACACACGCACACACACACACGCACACACATAAGTAGCAGGAGTCATGCATATGTGTACATTAAATTTTATTATTGTCATTTTCATAGCGCTGTCCAAGCGACCACGCTGCCCCCTTTCGACTACACTTTGACTAACAAGTTTCAAGTACTAACTGTTTGCATAAGTTCACGTATGTGTGTGTGTGTGCAAGTGTGTGTGTGTGTGTGTGCGTGTGTGCTCTATGCCAACAGGCAGCCAGCCAAATTAGACTCAGCTGAACTTTGTTTGGTCAGTTTTAATGCAAATAGTTCCGTCCGTTTCGTCTGTCAGTCTCTTTGTCCACCTATTTGCCTGTCCGTTTGCCTGTTTGAACGAGGCAGTTCATGTGTCGAAACATATTCATAATTAGTTGTCATTGCCATTTGCCACAGCTGCAATTCTTTCTACAACTAGATATTATGATAAAGACTCTGCTGTCGAGCTTCAACTTCAAATGAAATCAACTGATTTTTTAAGCACAGCAGAAGAAATTAAGTAAATTGTGCTTTGCTTTAGTTTAGCAAAAGAATAAAGCAAGTAAAGTGTATTTAGAATTTGTAAGAAGTAGAAAAGTTCAAGTGATAATGATTCAAATTGCCAAACAGAAGCCACAAGTTTCGAATATACAAAAATCTTAGAGCAGGGAAGATTTTTTAAGGGAAGCGCGGAGTTTTGAAGCTGAGGAATTATTCCAAAATTATTTTTTTAAATATTATTTTATAAATGATTATAAAAGTTTCCTAAAATATAAATCTTTTAATACAAAAAAAACAATAAAAAATAAATAAATAAAAAAATTTTAATTAAAAATCTTTAAATTATTAATTTTTTCAAAATTTTAAATATTGTTATACATAAAAAAAATCTATTTTTATTTATTAAATTTTAAAAAAAATGGTTCAAAATTTTTTTTTATTTAAAAAATTTTTTTTTTAGTATTTTCTAAGATTTAAAACATTTTTTTTTTATTTTTTAATTTTCAATTCTGTTCAATATTTTCTAAAAACTTTGCTCCACTTGCTGGCATTTCTCATTTTCACAACTTTTAATTTGCTTGGCATACAAAAAAAAAATACAATTAATATAAATTACATTTTATTTAGTTGCCTATGCTGGCCCCAGCTCGCCAGCTATCGCTCGCTGGAATCGATGCGTTTGGCTTTAATGGAGCAGCGTAACAGGCCGCTGTCATACATCACGCGCGCTCTCTAAATGGCATTTCATTAGCTGGGTTTGCCCTGCCCCACCGGCATGAAAAGAAAAACATTTATTTTAAATTTAATACACTACACACACACACACACGCGCGCGCGCGCGCACACAAATACACACGCACAGAAGGCACAAAAGAAAAGGAAAGCAGAAGCAAAAAGAAAATCATTGCAGGTCCGCTGCTTTAATTGGTTGAAGCAGCGCTGTTTAGGTTTTTTCCGCTATTTTTTTGTTTTTTTTTTTTTTTTTTTTGGGTGCTACTCCTAACCTCCCAGCCCTGCCCACTCCAGCTACTTTTGGCTGCCTTTTTATTTAACAACCGCCTGTTTTCTCGCCGTGTAGTTTGAAAAGCGCAAAGAATACGCGAATGGGTGTTTTACTTTCTTTTTTTTCTGTTTTCTGTACTGAGCTGCTTGAAATATCAACACGGGCGCCAAAAGTTGAGCCTGGCCATTCGCCCTGTCTCTCTCTCTCTCTCTCTCTCTGTCCTGCCCCTTGAAAATCAACGCAGATGATGCTGGCCTAGTTACCGCCTTTGTTTCTGACCGGATCCCGACCCAGCGCCTGGCTGCACAATGAATGCCGCAGCCAACGCAGCTTTTGCTCTGAGAAATCAGCTCCTCCACATTTTTAGGTGGCTCGGTTAGATGTGGGCAGCCAGTGGTGGGTGATGAGGAAGCGCCGGAACGATGGCAAGCCGGGCAACTGGGGAGCTGGTTCGTTTGTGGCCTGTGACCCGCTAACGCCACCAGGGGACAGCACGCACAGTTAGCAGTTACCCAACCCAACCCAGCTCCTATAGCTTCCATATATATATATATATATACATATATAAATATGTATACATACATATATATGCGCTGGCTCTCTGGAGAGTTTTATCATTTTTTATTACATTGCTCGAGAGCGCTATGTATGCAAATGAAGTCGAAAGTTTCGCTTTGTATAGTTGCCGTAGTTGCGGCCAGTTGGGAGCGACAACTGTGTGCGTGTGTGTGTGTGTGTGTGTGTGGGTAGAAGAAGCGACAGCACATACTCATTCTCTATTTCTCACTCCGTCTTTAAAGTGGGCACAACAATATTGTCATAGTGCTTCTGCATTTCATTTAATAATAGTTGCGAAAGTTTGCTTAAACAACTTTTTACGCTTCTAATAGAAATTCATATAGATTAATTAGCAACGAGATTCGAACCATGAATTTGAGTTAAGTGCCTTTGCATGATGTATTCTCGGCATTTATGTACAAAGTTTGCAGCTATAAACTCTCGTTTATAACGAAATAATAATTGCATTAATGTTTAGGAAGTTATTTATATAGATTTTCGTAATAGATTTCAAGGTTTGAATTATGTTGGAAGAACTTGAATGTTTTAGTGTGTAATCTAGCTGAATCTGTTACAGCTTTTGTTCCCTAATATTAGATATAATATTTAAAAAAGTGTATAAGCAATTTTAAAGAGTTTTCGTACAGGCGAAATTCGCAGCTTGATCAATAGTCCATGCGATAGATTTTAAAAATATTTTTAAAATAAATGAAAAATAAAATTAAGTATCAAAATTATAATGCAAAAGTCTTGTTCTGCTTCTCAGCTATTTTCTTTAGATTTTCTTTCGATTGCAGGACATTCAAGCCTTCGTTTTGCATATGCACTTTGCTTGAAACTTAAGTCTTATTTGCCTTTCATTCAGCAATAGGCTATTTACACATTCTTTTGCATGCGTAAACAGCAGCTGCACACTAATTTGTAGGGTATTTGCACAACGTTCCATACGTTTACGACCGCTGCACACTTGCCTCATTTTTCATTCAATTACAGGGTATACACACTTCATCATCTCATGTGTTCATCTGTTGCAAACGCATGTTACTTTGGTTCTTTCACTTAAGCACAGGGTATATACAGTTTGGCTTTCCATATGCATTAGCCCTGCTTTTCAGCTGTTGTTTGCTTTCTTATTCAACTGGCAGCCTTCAGTTTTATTTTAAGCCGCCTTCAATTTTTTTAATGAGCTCCTCTACTATTGCCTACTTTTCCACCAGCTTTATATATTTATTTTTAGCTTGTTTTTTTTTTTTTTTTTTGTTTCGGCTTGTTATTGCTGTGCGTGATTTCGCACGCGTCGTATGTAAGTATGAAGGGTAGGAGCACGCAGCAGAAAAAGATATTTAATTTTGTTGCCTGGCTTGTTGCTACCGCAGCGCCCGAGACCAAAAAGTCAGCTCAGGTCCCTTTTAGCGTCCTGCAACTTTACTCAATTTATTCAAAATCAAATGGGTTTTTTTTGCTCTCTTATTTTTGTTGTTGTTAACTTTACGTTTTTTTTTTTGTATACATTTTTATGTGCCACGCCCTCGACTGTGCATAGCCATTGAAAGCCATTTCAATGGCCGTCGCTTTTCTCGCCAATTTTCTTTATGCTGGGTCAGATTTTGGGGGCAGTCGAGCTCATTGAATGTTTTTATTACGCCAAATGAATGGAGGAGCAGCAACAGCAGCAACAGCAGAAACAGCAGCAGCAACAGCAGCAGCAGCAGCTCCTGGACTGGACCCTAGCTACAATTGTTGTTTTGTTGTTTTGTGCTCTCGCTTATTTGCACTGCGAGTAAGCCATAAAATTATATCACTTGTTCAGATTTTTTTCATTCGTTGTTGTCCTTTTAATAACATTAAATATTTCTTTAAATTTGGCCGCTGCGAAATCGAGTGAGCAAATTCTCGTGGCACGACTTTCAATCAGCAAACAATTACAGTTTATTTCTTTCATATCAAATTATTTTTGGCAATCGAGCGTAAAGTCAAATAAGCAGACCAGAAAAAATAAATAAAAAAAAAAAAAAAATCAGAAAACAGAATCCAAACCAAAGCAAACCAAGATCAAACACTCGACAGACAGCTGCATGCAGGATGTCGCCGCCCCCGAGGCGGCAGTCAGCCAGCCACGCCTTCCCTTTCTTTATTTTTGTTGCTGCTGCTTCTGCTGTGCCTGCCAAAAGGGAAAGTCATTGCAGGCGATTTAACAACTACGCTCGAGGATAAATATTTTATGAAATCGCATAAACAAATCAAAGACGAATCACAGACGGCAGCAAAAATAAAAAACAGAAAAAAAAACAGAAAAAAAAGAATAGGAAAATCACTTTCCAAATCAATTGGGGAAAAAACGAGGCAAACGGAAAATCAAGCGCGCCGATCAAATATGACCACTCAAGCGAGTTAAAGTACACACACGCACACACACGCGCACACACACATGCACGCACGCACACACACTCTCATAAATATTAGCCCTTCGGCTAAGCATTAAGTTGCCTTTGCCAAAAAATATTTGCACAGTTGGGCAGTGGAGCGGCTCGTCTTCTTTTCTTCTTTTTTTTTTTTTTTGGCTGGGGTGCGTTAGTAATGTGTTTGTTATATGCTAAATCGCATAAAAAATACAGCTTTACAAATAGATATATATATATATATATATATATATATATATATATATATATATATATATGTGTGCTCATAACAATAACAAGCTATATGGCAAACTATACAACAGCTATAATAACAGCTCACCCTCGAGCCAGAGCAACATGTTAGTGGCGAATCTCGTAGCACCCAGCCCCCCACCCCCAACTCTAAGCTCCGTTTAACACCACCCATTTTGGAGCAGACCAATTCGCTGCCTAATGTTTGCCAAAATAGCCATTGCATCATCCTCTTTGATTCTGTTTTATCTCCTGCTCAACGCTCGTCCGTTAGAGGGCTTATGAAGCCCTCAACATCTTCTTCAAAACAGCCCTCTTGATTTTTGGTCTTATTGAATTGTATTTAATAAAATATGCGAGCAGTCGCCGCGAGGGTTATGCCAGGGGTTGATCTCAAAAGAAACAACAACAACAACAATAACAAATTATATAAATAAATAATGAGGCTTTTGTTATTGCGCTGCGATTTGGCAAGTCAAGTGGCAACTTGTAAGCTGTTCTTACCCTCCCCCACCGCTGAGCAGCTGACTGAAATGTGAGTCTATTAACAGACATACACACATGTGTGTATACATATACATATCGTTTTATATAGCGGCCATATATCAAACGAGCAACTGACATAAATTGTGCACTCAAATGTCCGCTTGAAGCTCGACTCCTTTAGCTGGTGCCAATGCAATTCCCATCCATCAATGCCAACACGTTTACATCCGCATCGGCTGTCACACAAGATATGCTGCGACCGAATATATATAAATATATACATATATGTGTATATATATTATACACTTTATATATATGGGGCACACATTGTAAATTGAAATTATTACATATTGTAAAGTTTGTGCTTATTTATGGCCAGCTGCACAGCTCTAATCGATTGAGCCGCTCGACCGAAACAGCAACTCTACGACAGAGACTTATGCGACTCGCTCTCTCTTTCACTCTCACTCTCTCTCCCTCTCTCTCTCTCTTTATATATATATATATTTATTGAATGCGGCAATAAGTTGGGCAAAATATTCAATTAAATGTTTGTCGTTTTGGGCAGCCAGCTGCAATTTATGTTCAATGAGTTGCTCTAATGAGTTTTTGACCTGGCCAAAATGTGCTTAGCTAAACAGCCGCATACCCCGTAAAGCAAGTCATTGGTATTTTGAAATTTCAAATAAATTAGTTTCTTAATATTAAATTGAATTCCTTGAAGAGTTTAAGGGTTGGATTATAATAGATTTTATCTGTCACAGATAAACTCTTACACACAGGCACCAATTTGATTAAGTATTTGTATACCCTGTAAAGCATGCAAAAGCCTTTTTTAATATCTGCTCTGTTTGCAGCTTAGCAGAGGAAGGAATATAAATGTATGTTTCTAAAATCAAAGCTATTTCTCTTCAACTTGTTCATAAGAAGAGAAGAACAGAGAGCCGACTTAGTAGTTAGAATAGGGTAGATCATCCGACTATATAATACTTTCATAATAGTGATATATACCAGTACACTGCGAACATTCCAGAAGCGTCTATTCACACAGAATTTCTCTCATATATGTGTCCTACATTTCCCTTACACAAAATCATTTACTGAAAAGTCTGTTAGAGTTATAGTTATATACCCTGTAAAGTAGGCCAATTCTTTTTATGTATATAAAAAGCTATCATAAATTACTTTTATTTATTTACTGAGATATTAATATCTAACATTCCTTTGACTAAAAGTGGAAACAAAACTTTTCATATAGCTATACTATTTATATTTAAGCTATATATTATCACTTGAGGAGAGCATAAAACAGTATAAATAAACTGCTTTAAAGTATTGCTGATAATAATAGTTAAAAGTTTCAAAATATACCATAAGCTATCATCAGTCACACGCTATGAGCGAATCATTCACACAAATAAACACTTTAACAGAAAGTCTCTCACATGAAAACTCTATATGCTATAAGTCGCTGTAAGTATATATGCCATAAGTATATTCACTTTAAGTACAGCACATTCTCATAACAACAAAAAGTACTCCCGAAAAGTCTGCAGAGCATGCAAAAAAAATAAATAATGCAAGTAAATAATTCGATTTACGTTCATGTCAAATGCCAAAAAGCATATTGATGAGGCACTTCAGGCTTCAGGTTGCCAGGCCAACGTCAGCTATAAACCAAACAAAAATGACTCTAAAACACACGTCGTCAAATTAAGGTAAGCAATAACGACAACAACAACAACAACAGCAACAACGCCAACTGAACTATAATCAAGAGGTAATTTGTGGGCACAGGTGAAAAACCGCAGGCGAGAAAATCAGGCGCGCTTTATTCAGCGGGTAGATTGAAGCCTGACTGTCAGCCTATGCATATATTAAGATAGATTACAATACACACATTTGACTCAGGTGTGCGTGTATGCGAGTGTGTGAGTGTGTCAAGCACACCAATGACAGTCATGAATTTGTATGAAAAACATAGCTTCCGAAGACGCAGCTCAAGTTATTCGCAGTTGGGTAAATCCGTTAAGGATATCGAAGTACAAAAGCTAACACGTGTAATGCATTGTCTGCATAAATTATATATACTCCTCGCTTAAGAAACGGCTGTAAACTTTTGATAGCTAAAACTGTGCAGCGGTTTTGACGCTAAGGCCAAAGCTGCACAGCAATTGAAACCAGTTAAGCACCACAGCTCTCATAGTTGCTGTTGTTGTTGCTGTTGCTGTTGCTGATTATAATAAATTTAACTAATAAAGCGCGTTAATGATCAGCCATCAGTTAGCTGTGTGACAAAGCCAAAAGCCGTAAGGGCTTAAATCTTGGCCATAGCTGCCTGCGGAGGCAGCGTGGTGGGCTTCCACGCAATTTGGCTTTGTTGTGCGCCATATGCAAAGTGAAGCGGCTTTAATTATCGACCGTGCCAAATGAAACCAGCTAGTGGTGCGGGGGCGCACTGAAGTAGCCGGGGCGTGGCAGTGGTTGCGGCTTTAGAGACAACTACTCCTTATGTAGCCGTAGCTAGGGCATTGCTAAGCCTGCAAACTGTGCTGTCTGTTTAGTTGTGTGCTCTTGATTGGCTTGCTATGCCCTAGTGACAGCGATAGTAAAATGCCTAATGGGGTATATTGTGTGCATGGTAAAGCATGTTGCAGGTTGCTTCAAGCAAGAGCTGGAGATATTTTACTTGAATCTACTTCAAATCAGAAAGCTCTTTCGATGCAACACAAAGTTAATCAATTAAAGTACAGCATATCTCTCAGTCTATCATCTTTACCTTGGCCTACGAAACGTGAACCAAAATAAGCTGCTCGCATAGTCCCTTTGGCTATTGAACTTCAACGCTGGCTGGCAATTTGTTCAACGCTTTCAGTTTTATGACACGGAAATCGAGTCATGAAATGGAACAATCCTAAGTTTTACCCATAATAATGATATCAATTAATTTTCAAGCGATTTAAAATGTGACACAGAAATTAGACAGAAGCGCGGATTGGGCCACAAAATTGATGCGTGCGGTGAAATATGTTATAAAATATGCAGCAGCTTGAGAGGGAGCTGAAAGTTAACACAAATATACACATGGTCCTGGCCGTGCCCACGCACACTCTTACATGTGCGTATGTGCGTATGTATGTTTGTTTGGCTGTGTATGCTGGCAAACAAAGCGAAACGAAAGCTGGCCGCGAGGCAGACAAAAGTTTTGCACATTAAACAATAAAAACTCATTAATAATATGCATTTAAGTTTTAATTGAACTACTTAATGAGGAGGGTGGATAAAAAGGCCTTGAAGATATGTCAGAGTGGATACTCTTTAAAAAGATACAGAAAGAAGAATGGAGACAGAGAGGGAAAGATGGAGGAAGAGAGAGAGATTGAGGTAAGATAAATAAAAAGATGAGACATAGATATAGGCAAGAAGAGAGAGAGAGAGAGAGAGATAAGATATATATTAAGACAGAGTAGGAAAGAAGGAAGGGGAGAGAGAGATAGAAAGAGAGAAGTAGGCAAAACAAAGAAGGAAAGAAGTGATAAAGAGAGAGAGAGAGAGAGAGAAAGAGAGAGATGAGATATAAAAGAAGGAAAAATAGGGAAGGACAGAAGGAGGAAGAAAGAGAGAGAAAGATAAGACACAGAGAAGGAAATAGACGAGACAGAGAAATAGTTAAGACAGAGATGAAAATAAGGAGGGAAGGAGAGGTGTGTGAGAGGGAGAGAGAGACAAAGAGAGAGAGAGAGAAAGAGACGAGACGAGACGCAGAAGTAGGAAATACAGTGAAAGACAGAAGGAGGGAGAGAGGAAGATGATAAACAGAAGCAAGCAAACCGAATCAGAAAAGAACTAGGAAGGAATAGAGAGAAAGATGAGATATAGAAGCAACTGAACTAGCTAGAATTACTCTATATATTACTCCACATAACTATATATGAGCCACAACAACTGCATAGTCCGTAAGTGCAATAATACTTCGTTCAGTTCATAGATAATTCTCTCACTCTCTCTCTCTCTCTCTCTCTCTCTCTCTGTCTTTCTTGTTCGTTTTGCTGTTGTTGCCGATGTTAATGCCGTTGGGTCTTGTCAGGCGACATGAAAGGAAATTGTTGTATGCTCTCATTATACATGAAAAATGGCCGCAAACAAATTGCGCAATTGCATTTCATATTACACACACACACACACACTAATGTATATATGTGTGTGTATGAGTTTTTTTGTATGCCATCGGTGTATGCAGTTTGAGCTTTTACTCAATTGAAATTTTTTTTGCCGCTTGCATAGAAAAGGTGCGTAATTAAAACGATGCCGCGGCATCAACTGCAGACAATTAAACGCATGCCACAAACACACAACACAGACAACAGCCAAAGTACAAAAACATGGCAAAATGAGCGATAACTGTGTGTGTGTGTGTGTGTGTTTAATTGCAATGACACACACACACACACAAAAGTTCTTTAAATTGATGGCCACCAGAAGAGCGAGAGAGAGAGAGAGAGAGAGAGAGAGAGAGTGAGTGAGTTTAATAGGCAAAAGAAACGTGGCAAAGTTGTCAAGTTGCCGGAAATTGAATTCTAAAATATTTATAGAGTATAGAATGAATGTGTGTATATGTGTGTGTGTGTGACTGTGTCTGCGTGTATGTAGATGGCTAAACAATTGAGCCTGGCAATACATATTGGGACAAGTGATTTATGCAGCGTTCAGCAACAAATTGCAAATGGAACGCAATGAAACGTACCCAAAAACCAAATGAAATGCTACTTATGCATGCATGTCACTATACGACATATACATATACATATCAATTTGTATGTGTGTGTGTGTGTGTGTATGTATACAATATGTATGTAAAATTTGTTCAGCTAAAGCTCAACAGGCAATCAAATCGTAACCGAAACAAAAAAAAAAAAAAGAAAAAACTTATTAGTGTGCGCATACGTCTATCGCTCAGTGCTGTTGAGCCATAGATTTATTGAATGCAATCAGTGGGACGCTGACATTGACTATCGAAAGTCAATTCCGATTCCGGCTGCGTGTCACATCCTCATTTGTCCAGTTTATGGCGAACAACACTTGTTCGTACACTTGTTCGTTGTTCGCCTCACTGTTTTATGCCTTTCAATAAATTCTCGCTTCCGGACCCAGTGCCACTGCCTAATACCTGTTTATTGTTGCCATTTCAGTTCAGCCCATGTTTATGGCTCGCACAAATGCAATTTTAAGCCAGAAACAATCGCATTGCATGCATTAGAAATGAGCTACACAAAATAGGCTCTAATCGCTCATCAAACAGAATGTGTACAGAACACAATTTTTATTATATAAAACGTAAATAAATCAACTGTATAATTAGCTGAGCATATTTAAGTTGTTGTTCAATGCTTTGAGTTTTTTTTTTAGCTGTTTGAAATGTTCAAGAATTCTATAAGAGTTGGATCTCTATTAACTATAATATATATTAAGCCTTCAATTAGCTTTTCATATAAAATTCTTATTTTATCTCCAATTAACTTTTTCCAGCTCTTGCCCTATTCAATCTTGTTTCTTTGCTTTTCTCACAGTGCACAACTATTATATGGATGAAATTTTATGAAGTTGAAACTAAAACAAAAACTTTATTAACTGGCAAAAAGGTGAGTGAACAGACAAAAAAGCTGTTAGCAAAATAATTAAATTGCAGTTTTCTGCTGTCAACGTCATGCGAATCTAGAATACGTGTGCTCTCTCTCTCTCTCTCTCTCTCTCTCTCTCTCTCTCTCTCTCTCTCTCTGTGTGTGTCTGTCTGTGAGGCAGAGTGCAGAAAAAATCTCTGTTTTGAAATCCTATTTATATTTCGAAACAATAACCATTCAATTCGAGCTAACGATTTGGGAGCAACCGGGCGACCAGCGCGCATAACGAACCAATTGAGAAGGACACAAAACCCGCAACCCAACAACCTTTGGGGCTTGGGCTTGGCTATGGTGCGAGTGTTGTCGCATTTATTACCAGTGTTGCTTGCTGGGCAAATACGTATGTATGTGAAACAAAAAAAAAACTTGCATTGGCTTTAAAGTGAAAGCATTTTGAAATGGTCATAGGTCCTGGCCACAGGCGCGACGACACAAACAAAACGTGAGCCGCATACAAATAAACAAGCATCTGAATGTGGGTGTTGCCACCTGCCTCGCTTTCTCTCACTCTCTCTGTGTGTGTGGATGGCTGTTGACCAACGTCGAGCGATGACCAACGGAATTGAAACAAATGCTACACCACTGGGCGTGCCTATAAATTTTTTACAAAATACGTGGGCATAGGTGCAGCTGGCATTGCATTGGCCATGGCCAAAGCTATAGTCACTGTTCAAACAACACCCAGGCACACACACACACACAAACACACACATACGCAACGGTTCTTGAAAAGGACAAACCGTAGGCTTGTTTAGTGCTCGTGTTTGGCTGCCAGACATCAAATGGCATTTAAATGCTGGCAGCATGTGTTTCCAAAAGGTCTCCACGCTCAAACAGAGCAAGAGCGGAAGTGTGGCGTGGGCTCAGGTTGTCTTTATATATATATATGTGTACATACATATATATAGATATATGTATATATGCCTACAGGTGCTGTGACACCACAGATGTCCTATGTCCTCTTCGTAATCTCAAAATGCAACCTAGCAAATTAGCAACTGATGAGTGTGAAGCATTCGCAATGAGTCGGATTCGCCGAAGAACTTTGAAGTAGTTTCAAGTCTTTTTCAATTTGATGCTATTATAACAATAAGCAATCTTAGGAATAACTTTTATTGAGTTGGCAATGAAGATTATGTAGCATGTGTAAGTACTTTTTGCAAGCAAACATTTTGTATGATAAGTATGCTAGACTGATGAGAGAGTAGTAGTATCTCTTGATAGGAAAAGACATGATTTAATATTATATATGGAGAACGTCTGAGTCTGGAACATCAAATCCCTTATACTCAAATGAGAGCATAAGCTAAAACCTCTTTCTAATTGACTACAGAGTATAGTTTGCAATGCTGTGACATCAACTCTACAAACATGGGGCACACAAAATGCAATTCTTAGACAAAAGGCAACTGGTTTTCACTTCAAAATCCCTAAAATACAGGGTATACACTGCCTAGGAAATCCCAAAAGTCAGTTTTTCTGATGAAATCTCCAAGTGTAGCAACTGCTGCAGCAGCAATGTCAATCAGCTTAGCGTCTGTTCGATGGCTGTCAATGGCAATTACGTAAAAGTCAAGTCTTCCACAAATCACAATGTGCTCCACTGAGCTTTCTCTCTCTCTCTCTCTCTCTGTCATGCTCTCAGTCTTTCTATCTCTGCTGGAGATTCAGCTGGTTGGCATAGTTGATGCATGTGCTTCAATTCTGTAAAAGTTCATGTACATCATTTGTCCTGCCGCTAATGGAAATCCCCTCAGCTAACACCAATAGAGCAGCTGCCTGATGTGCATTTGTCAAATAGTTGTGCACAGCTCCAACACCTTTGCACCTCTATCTCTCTCTCTCTCTGTCTCTTTCTGTGTGTGTATTTGTCCTGGGACATTGGCACGAAATTTTGGCTGACGTTCGATTAGTTGACGCGCTCAGCAGTTGGCAAATACTTTGGCCCCAAAAATGAATGTGGCCATGGCATGTGATGTGGCCAACAACTGAGCAGCTGAGCAGCTGAGCAGTTGAGCAGCTGAGCAAACGAGCAGCCAGGTTCACAACTGAAGTAGCACGTTTTATGGCCACAGCGCCAACTTTATCCTTAGACGACATCGTCAACGTCTGTTTCGAGTCATTCTTTCATCTCGGCAACGTTTTTCACATGTTCAGCTGCAATTTTGTTGCTTGTTTTATGTGCTGTTGCACTCAGAGAAAATTAAGTTCAAAGGTCTAATATTTTGACTGAGACGGAGACGAAGACTAAAACTGAGACTGAGACTAAAACTGAGATTGAAACTGAGACTAAAACTGAGACTGACACTGAGACTAAGACTGAGACTAAAACTGAGACTCAGACAAACTGAGACTAAGAGTTATACTGAGACTAAGACTGAGACTAAAACTAACACTAAAACTGAGGCTAAATCTGAGACTAAAACTGAGACTAAAACTGATCCACTCCACAGACTACAATGCAACCATTGTTTTCGCCCAGTGTATGCGATTGCCACTCTTAGTTGCACTTGCTCTTGCCAATTCATCTTGCCTCTGTGTCGACCCTGCCACATGCTTCAACACCAGCCAAAAGTGGAAGTGTTGCATCTTTTAGGCGCCTGCTACGAGTTTTAACCTATAAATTTATCATAGAGAGAATATTTTTAAGCTACTCATCGGCAGACGTGAATGTTTCTTTCGTCTTTTTCTTTATTTTTCTTCTTTTATTTATTTATTTTTTTTTTTTGTGGCCTAGCTTAATACAGCAAATGAAAAGCACTTATTTAATTTATTTATTGATGCCGACTCTTGAGCAGCAACAGCTACAGTTGATCCATCTTTAAGTATGCATTCAGCTTAATGGCTCGATAAATTCGTTTGCTTTATAGCAATGTTCTGCAGCGCGTTTTCTTTCGGTTCATTAGCAGTGTTTGGAAAACTCTCTTTCAAAATAAGAATTAAATTATAATATTTTTTTCACATATATTTCATATACATATTTTTTTGAATTTTAACTTTGCGAGCTAACATGAAGCGTTCTAATCAACCTTTTGCTACTGCATATGCAAATTGTACGAGTTAGAGAGTGTGTATGAGTGTGTATGTGTGTGTGTGTGTGTGTGTATGTGTGTGTGAACATAATCACTGCACATGAATTAAAAAGTTTTCGGCATGCGAAAATATTTTGCAGTTTAAAGCAATTTGAAGTCATTTGTAGCCAATTTACAAATGTCTGCCGTTCACTCTCTCTCTCTCTCTCTCTCTTTCTCTCTCTTTCACTGAGTGTGTATGTGTGTGTGTGTATGTGTTCTCAAATGCAATTACGTCTGCATATACACATAGAGACGCACAAATACATATGGGTTTGGCTTTTGTATGCCAATGCGCTCAGCTTTGCTGTCGTTCAACGTCATGCGATACCCTGTACTTAAATAAATCAGCCAAAGGGGTGTTCACACTTGGAAGTCATCAGGTATATACAAAATTAGGAATTCTCTTTTAACTATTAGATATTTATGTTTACCTATATGTTATTTCTATGAAAAGTATTTCCTATTTAGAGCTCAATTTCTTTTTCATGGAATAAAACTCTTTCAAATCTCTTGATTGATGACTTGATTGAAGCAATAAGGTTGCCTAAGGAATATATACATAAAAAGATCAAGATATAAAGGATTTCTTATATTATAATCACCGATTTATATAGAAAGTTTGGCCTATCTGCAAATCAAACTCATTTGCTATCCACAAAACGCTATCAAATCTCTTGATTGAGGACTTGAGTGATGCTTAAACTGCAGTTAGTATTACAAAAAATTGCAATATTAATACATTTTTCACAACTTATAGCATATTTTAACAGAGTATCTGTTAGTTGAGCTCTCTTCGCTAAAGCTTAGTTTTTTGTTTCGACTTAAATAAGTCATGCTAATGGCAAACCATTAGCGAAAATTTCGCTCGCACACTCACTTTTACGTGTGTGAGTGCATGTGTGTGTGTGTGTGTGTGTGTGTGTATGTGTGTGTGTGTGTATGTGTGTGTGATAATTAAGTTGCATTTGTAACTGCCATTTGGTTGTGCATATGCAGTAATTTTATGTGTGCATGTGTGTGTGTCTGTGTGTGAGACTTTTGCTAAATGAAAGAGAAATGCGATTTTGAAGGCTGTTGTTAAATATTTAAATGTATTCCACGGGCCAAGGCATTCTAACTATTCTTCACTTTTATTGGTGTTGTTGCTGTTGCTGTTACTGTTGCCACTGATTGCATAGCGGTTGCATCAAAAGGCTAATTGCCAAGCTAAGCTGCAAACGAAATTGCCTACAAAGCGCTAATGGCTCTCAAGGTGTTTGAGAAGCCTTGAAAGTGGCTTTCGGCGGGCGAGCTGTAAGCATATCTGCATACATAAGTATATATATATATAGAGATTTATATAGAAAATATGAATATTTTCTAAATTAGAGCATAGCTCATATTATTTAAGTATTAATCAATATAGCAAGCAAACTTTGTTCATATAAATCAAAACTTCCAGTTGAAACAGACAAAGAAAATCTTTGTGAATAGTAGACAAATATGAGCTGACATTAAATCATATTAGAGATAATAATATAAATAAAAAATGCAACAAATAGATAAGTATAATACACTTAAGAAACAAATACATAAATTTGACTTTGAATATGCAAACATTTGTTAAAGAAAAATTGTAAACAGCAGTCAAATATCTTTAATTTTATAGCAAAACAAAATCAAATCATGTCTAAAGAAATGCAACAAATACTGAGAATTTCAGAAAACAGTGCCTTTGGGTAGTTAAAGCTGCAGATAATCATAGGCATCTTACAAATAATATTCAATTTTGGGTAAAAGAGGTTAAGATTTGATTTCTTCTTAAGCCACTGCCTTCCTTTGGGAATGTAAAGCTCAAAAGCTAACAAAACTTTTGATTATGATTCTAAATTAAAGCAATTAACATTGTAAGATAAAACAAAGAAGAAAATAAATTGACCAACGTTAATCAATTAAAATAAACTCTTTATATAAATATTTTTATTTATTATTTGCAGTAAAATTCCTGTCGCTGCAAAGTTGTAACTTCTGGTTCAAACTGTGTCTGCTACTTTTTCATTTCTTATGCAAACAAAACAATTTAAATATTTGCATGTTTGGAATTGTACAGTTTTAATAAATTAAAAAACATTTATTTACCTAAGGGAATTGCATTCATTTATAAAATTAGCTCACAGCTTGTCAAACAAACCAAAACTATTACAATATAATTTGTATGTTTCTATATTATTTTCATATTTTAATAATAAAAGAAGCCTAAATTAATATTTTAATAAATAACGAAAGTATTTTGTAATGGTTCACATTATAAATATGAATTTAGATGAGTATTATTGGCCACGCACTAGAGTTGCCACACTTAATGGAATGTTGCCAGATCATATTTGGTAAACAATTGTTTTGCCTATGCAAATTGCAGCTTACGATTTCTTTTCACATTCATTAATTTCAGTTTTTTTTTTTTTAGTGGATTGCATATGAAAGTCGTGACAGCTAGTAAAATGGCCATGACAACAATGCGAACGTATGCACTTAATATTTCACTTTAATTTACCTTTTAATTGAGCTAATCAACACGCTAATAGCTACCGCTATTAACACGCACACACACACACATGTGTGAGTGAGAGTCTGACTGTGCTGCTGCCTACGACCATTTTGCAGGACATATTTTATTGTTATGAGTTTTGCAGTCGAGCCGAGCCGTGTCGAGTCGAGTCGAGTCGAGTCGAGTCAAGTGGTGCGACATTAAAATGGGGCAAAAATGTGGATATTGAAGTGGTGCGGAGTTGAGAGCTCCACTCGCCGTTGCTCGCTTTCAAAATTGCAGTTTAATGACTAATTTGGTTTTTGTCCAGACCACGGCTGCTGCCAGTTGTCAGTTCAGCTGAATCTACTGAATGCTCTGGCAATTAACAATGTGCCAGAGCGAGAGGGCAGCAACTCCTCCTCTCTCTCTCTGCCTGTTACACACATATTGTATAGCTTTTCTCTGACACACGCTAGGCAACTGTGTCTCTTTGTCAACGGAAGCGCACACTTGAGCAATGACGATACGACATTTCCTTAATGAAGCCAATCCAACTACAAGTGTGTGTGTGTGTGTGTGTGTGTGTGTGTGTGTGTGTGTGTGTGTGTGTGTGTGTGTGTGTGTGTGTGTGTGTGTGTGTGTGTCCTGTGACCTGCCTAATTGTGTGCTTAGACAATACGTACTAGGCAAATGGTTCACAGGCCGCTTGTCATAAAACTTTACGGCTGCAAACTAACTGAACTCAGCATTTCGTGTAGACCCGGCCAACGTGGCGTATGCGTAATTATAATAAAACGCCTGCATATCAGAGTGTCTGCACTGCTCTGTCCTTTGTCCTCTGTCCTCTGTCTGTCTGTCTGTCTGTCAAGCAAGTGCATTCATTATCAGCGATCGACTCACCTGACACCAACAACTCGCTGGTGCTGTTGACCAAATTGTCCATAATTGGCTGGAATGTGTAGAACGTGAGAGTTTCCAATTTGTTTGCCTGCACATTGATGGACAGCAGAGCCGGCGTGCCACGCAACAAGCCGGTGTCAATTTTCTTTAGCAAATTGTTGCGCAAATTCAAAGTTTTCAAATTGTTCAAGCCGTCCAAAGCACGCTCCGAAATGCGCTGCAAAAACAAGCAAAGAGATTGCAAATTAGAAATAATACGAGAATTTTGTAAGTAATACAAAAAAAAAAAAAAAACAATCGAGTGTCATTAATATCTATAATAAGTAAAAGTATTTGGAATAGCTTTTACTTTGATAATTTCTATAGAAGATTCAAGTTAAAATTGATTTTTATAGAATTTTGCATATTCTTAAGAATAAATATATGTATTTCACCAGGACAGTCTGATAAGTACTTAGCCTTCATTATTGGAAAAGTGGAGATTACATACTCAACTTAGTCTCCTCCTCTCTCAATACATTTGACCAACTTCTCCAACTTCTTAAGCTAGTCTAAAACATACGTTTACTCGAGCTCTGTATAGTAGGTCTTCTAGGCGGCAACGAGCTACTCATTTGTCTTAAATGACGAGTCAGAGAAGTGACTTTCTCAAGTCTAGAAACAAAAAGCAGTAATTGGGTGCCAAATCTGGTTATTACGCTGGATGGTGCAACAATTCGTACGTAGCACAATTCGATCAATTGCCATGGCAACTGCGTAGTTTGTGAGTTGATACATTGTCTTAGTGGAAGATCACTTTTTTCTTCACCAAGGGGTAGAGCTCTGTCTGCGATTCGGTATCGAATCGGCTCAATAATTCATCATAGCTAAGCCCTCCAGTCCTTGTGCTCTTTTCCAGCTATTCAATGTAGATCACACTTTGGGTATTCCGTAAAACTAAGGCAAACACACCTTCCGCGCCTGCTATAGAACATGTTTGCCTAGGAAAACCTTTTGACCTATTCCTTTTTCTCTGTTGTGTAGGCTTTGCTTATCTTTAACATATGTCATCCATACGAAGTCTAGCTCAAATATTTATACACATATACTCAATGAATTCAAACTTTAAATCAATTTGATGGCATTACAAAGTTGATTGTTCCACAAATTTCTTGATAAATAAATCGTAGCTTTTTTCCTCTTTTTCAATGGGTATATCAATATGATATTTCAGTCTCTGCCATTTGCTTTAAATATATATTTTTATATTTATATATATATATCATGTTTAATTGTATTTATGCAATATCAACATTTTTGCTGCCGGAACCGCAATTCGTGCGGCGTTTCGTCTCGGTGCTGCTAACCACTGTCGCTCGCTTCCCGTTCCCCTCTCCCTCTCCCGCTCTTCTCTCACTTTCATTCTCTTGCTATTTTATGTTTTGCCTGGCCGACCGAGCATACAAAAAAATATTTTCTGCCATTTTTCCGCATTTTTGCGTATTATTTTCACTGTTTTTCTTTTCAATATTTTTCTTCTTGTTTTTTTTTTTTTTTTTTTTTTTGAACATTTTTCCTCTCGTTGTCTCGTTTGCCATTGTGTTGTTGTGTTGTCTTTGTTTGCGTATTTATTTATGCATGTGTGTGTGTGTGTGAGTGAGTGTGTGTGCACATATAAAACATATGTAGATGCATATTTTTTCAACTGCTATGTTCCAATTCGTTTGCCTTGAATTTCATACGAAAAAAAGTGTTTATTTTCGTTAAAGGAAGCGCCAGCGAAAGTTGACTGTAGCCTACAACTGCTTGTTCTTCACCTACACCCACACCCACACCCACTCTCGCTTTCTCTCTCTCTCACACTCTCTCACTCTGTTTCTCAGCCACATCTCTATGGCTCGTCATTATTTAATATTCAATATGCTTTGCCTAGTGAAATGGATAAATTATGCATATTAAATGCGAACAGTCCAAAGAGAGAGACATGTGTCGTTGTTATTTATCCAGCTTCCATACATTTTCCATTTCCCATTTCCCATTTCCACTTGCCTTACGCGCTAAAGACAAACAGATATATGTACAAAGATACAGTTATATCATACGCTATCACATCATTTCTGAGCAGTTTGTTTGTTTGTTTGCCGCGCTGATTGACATAAAAAAAAAAGTTTTTTTTTATTGAGTTATTTTTGTTAGTTTGATGGGCGGCGCAATTTTTTTTTTTATCGAGGCGCCGCCAATTTATCGGCTTGTGTGAAGAAAAAAATTATTATTTATAGCAATTTGGTACGTAAACAAAATTATGATTCAAAACAAACAAAAAGCACAACACTTTACGTAAGCAGCGAGACTGAGATAGACACCGATAAGAAGTTAAATTTGAAGCTAGTAGAGCACTGTGTGTAAAGTAAATGGTACATATAGAATGCATATATTAAGAGTATTTTGTGCATAGTATACCGATTTTTATAGTACAAACTATAAAAAACATATAAATATGTTTTAAGGCAAACGCAATAAAACGTGCAATCAAAACATTGCCTACATTTTTGGGTTACAGCCAAAAGACTGTGAAAGACAAAGTTTGCGATGCGAGCAGACGAAGAAGAGTAGAAGAGAATACAATACATCACATTTATCTGAGGCGCGTATATAAGTAAAATGCAAGTCTCTAAGTCAAAAGCAAGCTAAAAAGCTGAAGCTAGTCTGAAGTCAAGTTCAACAAAAGTTCCCTAAGCTTAGTTCTTAAATGCATTTAAGCACAAACAATTTGACTAATTAAGTCAAGGTCTTAAGTTATTTATATTGTTCATAGAATCTACTCAGATATTTCTCAAAGATAAATGATATTCGAGGCATTCTCTCTCCCTCTATTTCCCACTATATCACAACTAATATCAACACAATCGAGTCCCTCCCATTAGCCAAATCATATTTATTTAAATTTAAATTAATTTTCCATAATTTTTCTTTCCATATTTAAAAGATCTCCAACGACTTTTCAACATGTTTAATTCATAGGCAAATTCTAAAATTAAATTTGATGGACTATAACAAAGAAGCATTTTCTTCAGCCCATTTAACCTAATATGCAAATCAGCATTGTTCTAACTATTTTTAAAATACCTTTCAAATGGTTAATAATGGCCCATTTTGTTTGCATTAAAGCGACGTTTGCCTCGGATGCGGAGCATGTGTGAAATTTATAAGAAAATTTTGAAGCTGAAATGCTGGAGCAACACTTTTACTTTCGCATTGACGGGCAACTGAAAGCAGATGCTTAGCCGCTTAGCTGTTTATCTATTTATCTCTTTGAGGACTCGGTGACCGCTCAGTTGCTTAGCTTTTTATGTTGTGTCAGACAAAACCCAGGCACCTAAACCTTTTAACAGCAAATGATTTATGAAGTACACAAGCGCGCGCACACACACACGCACACACACACACACGCACACACATGGTAGGAGAGAAAGAAAAATGAAATGGATAACCCAAGCAAAAACATGCAACGCAATTTGCTTTTATTGAAAAGGACAAGGCAAGACGGAAAGGCATTTTCTTTTCCTTTCCTTTCCTTTCCATTTTTTTTCTTTTTCTTTTTTTGAAGCAAGCAAAACATATGCACAAGTATGGTATATGGATATGGTAGCAAATCTGAAGGAAGCCCGGCTCCAAAACAATGCGACACTGAGGCGATAACAAGGCCAATCATTATGACTATGACAATGCCCGATAAAGGAAGAAGCTAACATGAAAAAGAAGCCACAGTTGGAGTGTAGATTGTCAGCATCAGCAGCAGTGAAGATGGCGGCCAAAAACACTTGAGCAACACTTGAGATGGTGTACGTGTATGTGTGTGTGTGTGTGTTTGTCCTACTGGCCTGACACATATGCGAGTTGTCTGGGTGTGACATGATATGCGAGCACTTTGTAAAATGGAAAAATGAAACACGCAGCAAAATGAAAAGCAAAGACGAGAAGACGACAATGTTGGCCAGGATATGCAGGATTTACGCTTATCGCTGTGCCCACGCTTTCACACACACAAACACACATACAGCCAAGGACTTAGCATAGAGTATACGAAGCGACATTTTCTATTTACAGACACACACACACATACACACACACACAGAGACACATACATATAGATTGGCTGTGGCCATTTTTATGGCTGGATCCTTGCATATCAGATGGCCAAAAAGGAGTGCCATAAATCCATTATGCCATGATTTGTTATTCAATATTTTGTTAGTAGATTAACTTGCCTGCCGCACATTTGTTTGCCACCAAAGGCGCTGAAAGGATAATGCCACAGCGTGCGGCTAGACAGCCACGAGGACTATCTCTGAATTAAGCTGTGTGTGGCCGCCCCGGCGCAAAACATAATTTACCAATCTATTTATCATATTAGCGCCTATTCGGCAAACAGCGGGCGCTCGCGTGTGCCAAGTGCCAAGTGCCAGGCGGCATGTGGCAAGTAGAAACTGATACTTGAACTGCAACCCCAGGCTGAGCTGGAACCAACCGCTGACCACTTAAATCACCACAAAAATGGGCATTCGAATTGAATTTATGACACCCGACAACAAAGTTGTTGTTGCTTATGCGCGCTCGACGCCCCGAAGGATGTGCTATTTATGATATACCGAATGCGCCCAGCTCCCGAAACTTGTCCTTCGTTGTACACTTGACCTCTGTTTCTTATGGTCAGCCGGCAATTTATGGCCACTTAACTAAGCCATGGTATAAACTTGACCAAAAAAAAAAAAAAAACCGAAAGTCGCACAAAGAGATTTTCGCAAATCAAGTTGCAAATTTATTGATAGAGAAAAAATCTAATAGAAAAATTTAGATAGAAATGTTTGGCTGACCAACTTTGATTGAGTGTTCGATTGACTGGTTTTGGTGATTAACATTAAAGCCAAGACAAGTTTGACTTTGTTAAAGTAAAGATAATACAATCTTAACTGATTGTCTGACTGATACTGTGACGTCTTAGTCTACACTTTCTTCATCCGTTTCCACTCACCTCAATGCGATTATCGTCCAATTCCAGCTCAGACAAGCTCCATAGCTCAGCAAAGACCGTGTCGCCAATAAAATTGAGATTGTTATGCGTCAATTTGAGCAGATTCAAATTGCCCAGTCCACGGAAGATCTCGCTGGTCAAGACATTTATCTGATTGTGAGCCAAATTCAAATAGGTCAGCCGTGCCATGTCCGCAAAGAGACCCTCGTGCAGAGTACTAATATTATTGTTGTTGAGAAAGAGTCGCTCGCACAGCGGCAGATTGCGGAATGCATAGCGATCCATTTCGAAGATCTGATTGTGCTCCAGATTCAGTTCACGCAAACGTATATGATTGGCAAAGGCATCCTGATCGAGGGCCATAATATGATTGTTGTTCAGAATGATGCGTTCGAGGAAGGGCAAATTGGCAAAGGCATAGCTCTTAACGATCTCCACCTGCGAGTACTCGATGACAATGCTGCTGAGATTCTTCAGCGGCTCAATGATCATGGTGGGTATGTAGTCCAAGCGTGCATTGTTCTGTATGACAAACTTGAGTTCGCGCAAACGCTTCTGCTGATAGAAACGCGTCCAGGTGGTATCATTCTGATGCAAGCCCTCGGAGAATACCCAGCACTCGGCCTTCTGCACGGGCATATGATTCTCGTCCGGTGTGCAGTAGCACATCAGCTTCATGTCACGCCGGCGTATACAAAAGCCGGTGCTATCGATGGGTCCGTTATAGCCAGTGATGCCAGTCAAGGAGCTGCTGCCACTGCTGCTGCCATAGGCCGAATTGCTAGTATAGTATCCGCCGTTGTTATTATTGCTGGTGACGGCCGATGCTGAAGCGGAGCCGCCTGCATTGCTGTTACGTCCCCGATTGCTGCGTCGCTCCTCCTTATCCCGCGAACGTGCCTCAGCGGGCGCCACGAGGCAGCTGCTCAACAGCAGCAACAAGCCCAGCAGCTTCCACATTCTGTGGCGCTGTTGATGATGCGGCAACATTGGGCAAGCGGACCGCAAGCTCTGCGCTCTGGGCTAAAATGAAACAAACAAAACCCATGAATGACTCAGTCAATAAAATTTGTTTATCTGGCGCCAAGTGAACGACGCTGAGTAGTAGGAGACGGGCAGGTGGCCCAGCTTCAAGACATAAAATGTAAAGAGTAAAAAGACCTAAAAACTCGCAATGTGGCTCAAATTGCTAGATAGAACAGTCGTAGATATGGTGTGTAGGCTTACAAGGGGTATAATGGAGCTGAGAGGAAGTCATTTGCTGAGAGAAATTGTTATAAGGCATCGGAATGCCCGTCAAATACAATTTTTCGAGACTGTAGACTCTGTAGGAGTTTTAGATCTATAAGCTACTTGATATCTTACTAATGTCGATAAGAATTCATATTTGAAACCAAACAGAAGCACTACAAAGAAATTGTGGAATCTATAGTAGAATTCTAGCACTATTAGACATATAGGATCATCTTTAGCTCTCCCTCTCTGTCTTTCTCTCTATAAGAGATACGAGAATATGTCGAAATATCTCCTCATCGAATATTCGCGACTTGCCATTTTTAGCTACAAAGAATCTAGAATCTAGAGTAGAATTCTAGCACTATTAGACATATAGCATCATGATCTCCTTCATTCTTTCGCTCTCTTTCTATCTTTCTCTCTCTATAAGAGATACTGTACCATATCGAAATATCTCCTCATCGAATATTCTCGACTTGCCATTCTCAACTTAGTTTTTCGTCCCAATCATCAACTGCTACTTCCACTTTGACTTTCTAAAACTTCCACCCAGAGAACTAACAGCAGCTAAAGCCACTCATTCATAGTATCTTCTAGTCTAGCACTCCCTCTCACTACCTCTCACTTTCTCTCTCTCTCTCTCGACTGGTGCGCTCACTTGCTTTATGTGCTCAACCTGCCAAAGCTATTAAATACTGTTTGCTCTCGATATTATTGCGTCCATTTGGTACGCACACTAAAAACTTTGAATTGCCAAACATCAAAAATTTGATGCCACATTAAAAGCGCAAATTCTGGACAAACACGTCGTTTCAGCATTGCGTTGCGGAGTTTCGAATTTCATTTATTACACTGAAAAGTGGTGGCGACTTTCAATTTATTGTGCTCAGACCCCTTTTTGTGGCACTGCTTAAAAGTTAAAGCGCTCCATAAAAATGCTAATTAATGTTGTTAACTTTTTACTTTTCGCTCATATTTCATTTCACATTTTGTCTACGTCTCTTTTACCCGCTCACACTCTCTCTCTCGCTCTCACTCTCTCGATTTGCCTTTCTGTCGTTGCCTTTCTTTGATTTTCCGGCGCTTTTCAATGAATGCCGACTGTGAAAAGTTCATGACAAGGCTGTTTTTCAGTTGCCTACCCGCTGGCTTCATTTGACGCTCTGCTGGCTCTGGGCTCAACCTACTCACTTGGACTATACGCCAAGCCTCCTCCAGCGCCCCACCCACTCCACATAAACAAATTTATTGCGCTCATAAATAACTGCAACACTGTCGCTGATTGTTCGCTCAGTGGTGAACGGCTTCATGAAGTGCCCTGCCCGAGCCGCCCCTAGTCCCCTGGTCCCCTGCTCCCCTGGTCCTTAGTCAATTGCATTTCAAGTGTCATTTGGCAAAGTGCTCTCTAATTATGATCGTATTTTTAATAAATTAATAAGTCACATCTGACATTGTGCATATTTTTGGATGTCCACCCGCTGGCCCACACTCTCTCTCTCCCTCTCTCTCTCTCTCTCTCTCTTGCACTGCTCTGGCATAATGAAGTGTAAATAAGTTATTGGCAGTTGTCAAGTGAGTCATCGTTATCGAAGCCTGGCAGCCAGGCAGCCAGGCATTCAGGCATTTCGCCAGTGATTTGCATAAAATATTGTCTTCACGCTTAAAATCAGTTAATGGAAAGAGCCATGGCCACCCCATGGCCTTAGCCCCAAAATGCTGAAAGCTGTATGCCGTAAGCTGTAAACCGAAAGCTCACAGTCATTTGACTTATTGACTTTGGCATGCTTCATTACATTGATTATCGTTATAAATTTTAAATAAAATGATGATAAGTGTTTTGATTGTTGCTGCTACGCTGCCACGTTGCCACGTTGCCGCTTAAGTTGGCTTAGCAACGAGACATCCTCTGCAGAGTTCAAGGTTTCAGGCGTGGATTAACTACTCAAAAGACAAGCAGCCGAAGCACTTGATGTCTTCAATTTAAATATCAAAGCAAAGTCACAAACTAAAATGACAAACACAACCACAGCCGAGGAATCTAACATGATGTGAATCGACACAGAGAGAGGGAGAGAGAGACCGAAAGACCTTTACGATATATATGCTTCAAATTTTTAAGTGTGCTGTCAAGCAGCAAATCAAAAATACATATATGCATGTGTACTCCAGCGCAAGTTTGTGTGTGTAATTAGATTTTCACACACACACACACACACACGCACACTTGAAAAGCAATCCATATGTGAGTACATTGGCACATCTGCAGCAGGAAAGCGTCGCTGACAGCCACAGCCAATTACTCAGCGCAGCTATAGCTTTCGCAAGCTGTTGGGCGGGGCTGGGGCGTGTCAGCAAATGAAAAATCAATTTGTTGTTTATGCATAAATCATATGATTTATGCGACTTCTAACAGCATTCATAAGTCATTTATCAACATAGCAGAAAAACTTTTGCAAAACAAACCAGACAATAACAATTGAGCTACACTGTGAGCATAATAAATAGACGGAGGACACTTAAAACTCAAGTGAAAGTCAAGCAAATCAAATTTGTAACCAAAAGAATTTACAGACAGATACACATAGAAAAGAGAAAGAGAGAGAAAGAGCGAGAGAGAGTGAGAGTGAGAGCTAGAGCTATCTAACTTTTTGCCACACTCAAACTGTGTGAAGCAGGCACAATAAATTTAACCTTGACGACAAACAGTTGTTGGCAATTTCGAAGGTAAATAGAAGAGCAAGACTAGGGAATACCCTGTTATTGGCTAAGCAACAATTGTAAGTTTGCTGATAAAAAGAATGGATACACAGCAGTGATTAGCTAGTCATTTAGGGCATGTTTAGAAGGTTAGGAATAGGTATCTTAAAATAACTTGATTTAGTATACAAATTATTTAAAATTTGTTTCTTCATCTTTTTGAAATAGCTGTTGGCAATTAAGAATATATATTAAAGGCTTAACATTAAGATATGCTATAAACAGCAACAGTTTTTAACTATAGCTATTTTTGCTAGATTTTCTACCAGTACTGAAGATGTGGCAAATAGTTATATAGTAGAGACTGTGAAATACCCTGTATGTAGCTCAGATATACCATACACATACACACACAGAACTAGCTGAACTATACAAATTTTTGACTGAAAAGTCTATTAAATATCCCCTTAAACTTAATCTTTGATAGCTAAAGCCTATTACATTCTTTCTTTCCCTAAACTATGCACTCTATGTTTGTCTTTCACAGCCTTAAAACATATATTTAATTGCTATCGGCTTAGTTTGAGCTTTCTAAAAGGCAGCAGCAAACTAACCTGTCCACAATCTCTCAAAAAAATTCAAATTGTTTTCCTTTAGCTGTTAGATATTTATAAATTTATAAAGCAGGCAGAAAGTAATTCTGTATATAGCTTCAATCAGCTAAAACATAACAACTCAGCTTCTATATGTACAAAGATCTATACACATAGGAACAATAAAAAATTCTTTATTAACCGAACCATACAATGTCTCTAGCTAAAAGCTACAAAAGTCTAAATGCACAGCTTAGAGTCTCTGCACTGCCTATAAGCTCTGTCTTTCACAGACACTATATATTCATAACTAATAAATATATATAATATAGTAAGACAACTCTTTCCACAATAATAAACCAACCATTTCGGTGCAATGCCTACAAGGTACAATTATCCTGTAGGCAATGAAAGCAAAAGTAGCGCACATAGCTCCTTCCAACCATTTCGTGAGCTACCCTGCAAAGTGGGCCAAATTGCAACAAGAAGCCATTTGTCTTCTTGTTTATAATTTCGATTAAACTTTCTGTGTGTGAGAGGCGCGCGCACACACACACACACGCAGACACATATGTTTAAAGTGTGTGTGCGTTAACAATAATGGAAAGGGGTCTTGCGCCCCTGCTGAAGTGCGATAGAGAACTTGTTGACGTCGACCCACTAGGAAATTGGAGCAAAGCCGCAGCTAAGCTGTCAGCTCAGCCCAAAAGGGAGCCCGGCTGCAACAGCACCATATAAATTGTTGCTCGAATGGAAATTTCTTCACTTTAACGTTTGACAATTCTTTTGCCATAGCTGGCAGTGCTGTGCCTCAGCAGCCACAGCAAAGTTTGCTTATCAGGCCGCATCGACTATATATATATATATATATATATATATATATATATATATATATATATATATATATGTGTGTGTATATATTCTGTTCGAGTGAGTGTGAAATGAAGCTGTGCGAGTAGCTGCTGATGAAGACAATGGCAAGCCCGAGAGCCAGGCAAAAATCTGATCCCGTTGCTCTCGGCGGCGGCTGCTGCTGTGGAAATTGTTTTCAATTTTCGTTATTTGACAAATGGTGACACTTCCGCTGTGGCAGCGCCCGAGCACACCAGCAGGACTTTAACAATATGTCTGTCGCAGTTGGGGGCGCGTCTGTGTGAGGTTTTGTCAACAATAAGTTTATACGTCAGACGAGTCGTTGTTGTTTATGACATGCCACCGAACCACCCACCCAGACAGTGCGACTGCTCATCATTGCTCGTCAGCGCTCACATTATGAGCAGCTACATCCTGACTGCCTGCCCGCCCGCCCGCATGTGAATAACTTTAAGCTGTGACATGGCACACATGTACATGCTGCTCATCCTGGCCCTGGCCAACGGACGTGCTTGACTTTGACTGAATGCTCACACGGACACAGGCAGAGACAGTCGGTGGGCTGGCTGTGGCTGTGGCTGTAGCTGTAGCTGACTGCTGACAAGTCACTAGCCGTCGTCTACTTTATTTGGCCGCAAATAAAAAGGGACAAACGACACGTTGGACAGTTGGCGGCATTCCATATAAACCAAAGTGCAGTCATGGCTCGATCCAAAAGTCCGAGGACTCTGACAAATGGCAATGGCGAGGGCCAAAGTGCCCTACAAAGCGAAGTGCCCATCAATCAGACGAGTTATGACATTCGCACGTAGCTCGCTCACTTTGTCTTTCTTCTGTTCTTTTTTTTTTGTTTATTACTTATATTTATATACAAATATATTATTCTTATTGAAATGTTACATTTGATTTGCTTAGCTGAGCGCCTCAGCTTGATTTGTTTGCGAACGGATTGTCACCTGTCAACGACACATTGAGGCATTGACTGCTGCTACTGCTGCTGTTAGATTAAAAAAGAGTTTAAATGTGTCAAGGGGAGTGGAAAGATAGGGAAATGTTTTGAATATGTGTAGAAGAGAGAAGAGACGAAAGGAAATCGTTAATATTTACTGTGCTAAATGGGTTCGGTTTAAGGATTATTATATAATTCGCATAGTTCCCCTTTACCCATTCTCATCAGAGACTCCTGTCCCCTCTGTGTATTCTCTTTTCTTTAATTTGATCTCTTCTCTGCTTTACTCGTCTCATCTTTTCTCCTCGCATCACATACTATTCTCTCACTCTTCTCTTTTCGTCTCTTCTCTCCTCTATTTATTCTTATTTCTTTCTTACCTTTCTCTTCTGCTTTCAATTCTTCCCTTCACTTTTTTTATCAAACTATTTCATACTTCTTTTACCCTACTCTGCTCGTCTCTTCTCTTATGTTCTTCTTCTCTTATATTCTTCTCTTATATTCTTTTCCCTTCTCAACTCTTCTGTTTCATTTTCTTCTTTTCTCTTCTTCTCTTGCTTTTCTCCTCTTGTCTCTTCTCTGTTTATGTTTCCTCCTCTTGTGTCTACTCTAAATATTCTTCCGTTGGCTCTTCTCTCACTCTTCTCTAAGTTTTCTTTTCATGTCTCTTTGCTTACCTTTCTCTAAGATTTCTCCTCTTGTCTCTTCTTGTACTTTTCTCTAAGATTTCTCCTCTTATGTCTGCTGTTACTCTTCTCTACCTCTTTTCTCCTCTCTCCTCTAGTCTCATCTTTTTCTACTTCTTCTTCCCTTTCCTTACACATTTCACCTTTTCTATTTCCTCCCCTTCCCTTCTTAACCCACAACTAACTTGACTAATATGTAGTAATATCAGGCAATGAGAGCAGAACGAAAATAAACTCACTAAGAACTTTTGCTACTCTTTAACCCTTCTGCGTGCCAGCTCAACGCTCAGCGGGGTGCGATAATCAGCTGTGAATAAACTTTTAGTCATATTAGTTTTTTGTTTTTCTCTCTTTTTGTCGCCTTTATTTATTGTCAGCCATGTCGCACTCTATAAATATATATATATATATGTATATTTATTAAATTGCTTGCCATTTGAATGTGACATTTCGACTGTCATTTGTGAACCCCTTCGCCGGTTCGTTTATTATTATCATGCGAAGAAGTCATTGCCAGCTGTCGCAGCAAATCACAGACACACATATACTATGTATGTGTTCCTATTTTCAGCCAAAAGCTGAGCTATGCCAAAAATCTACGATTCGCTACGAGTGTCTCTGCTAGCTGTTGCAGTTGCTGTTGGTTTTTCTTCACTGCGCACTTTTGACTACTTTTCAGTTGAGGTCCTAGACCACTTTCCCCTTCTCCTCACCCTCTTTCGAGCTACGTTCTGCTTCCTCTTTTGGCTTTTAGCATACCTGTCAGCAAAATAAAATGAAAAGTAGTTCTCAGTGGAAACTTTCGCTCATCGTCGCCAGCCGCCATATTGTTGACACATATTTTCGTTGCAAAACTTATATATATATACATATATATAAATATATATATATATATATATATATATATATATATATATATATATATATATATATATATATATATATATATATATATATATATATATATATATATATATATATATATATATATATATATATATATATTCAAGCGCCCAGCCACGCCCACAGTGAAAAAAAAACTGAAAAGAACAGAACACAAACGCCCCACTGCACTTGAGCCAAGCAGCTAGCCCCATTACTTTTGGCTGTCATTTTTTTTCACTTAGATTTCGTAGCTTGGCTTTTATTTGCCTTTTTTTTTGCATTTTGCTGGTTTCCTCTCAAGTGCAGAGCTTTAACTTTTGATGCACAATTTGTTTGCTTCAGCAGCAGTCACTGCTCTTCGTCTCGCCACGATTTCATTTCATTTCAGCCAACTGGCAACTGTTTAATGCTAAAATTGGCAGCACCTGGGCAAAACTGTTAGCGGCTGGCTCAACTGTCCCCGATAGATAAGTAGACCTTGGCTTGGCTTTAGCTCTTGCCAGTGCTTCTCCTTTGCTTTATTTGGATATACTGTGCATCTTGCAGTTGGCTATCAAATGGGTATAATGGAAGAATAGTATAAATATAAGCTATAAAGCTGCTCAAATATCAATGGAGGTCCTTCTCTCTCTCTCTCACTTCTCTCTCTCTCTCTCTTCCTCCATCTGCCTGTCTGCCTTCCTCTTTCTATATATCTATCTCCTTTCTCTTTCTGTCTGTCTTTCTGTCTGTTTTCTTCCTTCTCAATCTCTTTTACTTACTTTGTGTGTTTGTCTCTCTCTGTCTTTCATTATCTTTTTCAGTCCTTCTCTCACTCTGTCTCACTCACTCTTTCACTATGTGCGTCCTCTCTCTCTTTCGTTTTCTCTATCTCAACTCTTTCTCTCTCTCTCTATCTCTCTTTATCCCTATCTCTTTTTCTACCTATCTCTATTGCAATATTTACCTGCCTTTCTCCCTCAGTTACTCTGTTTATGTGCCTCGCTCTCGCTTCCTCTCTCTCACTCTGTCTGCCTTCGTCTCTGTATCTATCTAGTTCTCTCTCTTTCAGTCTGTTTCTCTCACTTCTCGACCTCTCTTACTTTCTTTGTGTATTTGGCTCTCTGTCTTTCGCTAACCTTTTCAATATGTGTCTCTCTCTCTCTTACTTCCTCGCTTTCACTATTTCTCTAACGCTCTTTCTTTTCCTCTTTCTTTTTCTATACTTATCTACTTCTCTTCCTCCTACTTTCTCAGTCCCTCTGTTTATGTGTCTCACTCTCGCTTCCTCTCTCTCAATCTCCGTCACTCTCGCTCTCGTCTTCTATCTATCTGTCTGTTCAGCTCTCTTTCTCCCACTCTTTCTCTCTCACTCTTTCTAACTAATGTTGTTTATTCTTGTCCTTAACAGAGTTAGTAATATACAATAGAATTTTCGTATCAATAGCAGTAAAAGTTAACCTAACAGCTATTGCCTGTATTCAAAGTCCTTCCAGGGTATCTGGTAACACTTTCAAAAAAGCCATTGAAACTTGTATTTTTGTTTGTTGTTTTTTTCTTTTTATTTTAGCCATTCCGTTGTTTGACCAAGTTGCCTTCACCTTTCTGTTGACACGCAGCGAGTGGAATGAGAAAAATGCAGATACAGTAAGAGTGAGACAGAGAGAGAGAGAGAGAGAGACACAGAGAGAGAAAGAGTGGAGACTAAAGGAATGCAGGTGTGAGAGAGGTGAGCGAAAAATTATTATTTTCATCGTCGACTGCAAGTTTGTTGCAACTTTCTGACGCAAAGTGAAAATTTGTCATGCTCGTTGAGCGGCTTGGCTAAGTATGTGTCTTGCTTTATCCGCTGCTGCTGTCTGATATAATAAATTTCTTCAGTTTAGCTCAAATGCTCATGAAGACAAACATAAAACCGAAAATATAAACACAAACACAAACACAAACACTACAAACATAAATACAGACCGATGAGCCCGCTGGCATTGGGCGCTGCGACGGGGCGTGGCGGGGCGGGGGTGAGAGAGTTTTATGTCGAAAATGAGTCGTCGTCGACGACGTCTGGGTAAAAACTTTTAACTCAACTGTCAAATATTTTAACAATTTTGCATAAAACATTATGAAGATGCCAAAAGGCGTAGGCAATGGTAGTCGCCACCCCTGCCCCCACCTCTCCATCTCTCTCTCTCATTCTCCCTCTCTCCCTCTCTCGCAGTCTCCATATTTATATAGCCTACTCTCTCGCACATGTCTGAGCTGATGATTTTGAAAGTGAATTTCAAATGAGCTTAACTCTGCTTTAAGTCTATGGTTAGCTGTATCTATCGCTTCATTCATTACAGTGCTTTACACTGGGACTCTATTCGTTGTCTCTCTCATGCTTGCCATCTCTTTTACTCTGCTTCAAGCAGTATCTCTGCCTCAAGCAGTATATATACATAATTTTCTATGCTTGTTCCAATTCTATCTCAGCCTATCTTTCTCTTTATATCTGCTTTCAGCCTATCTCTATATCTTATTATATATCTATTTCTCTGCCTCTTCCTCTATTTCTTACTCTATCTCTCTCTCCCTCTGTTTTTGTCTTTCTCTCTCTTCTATCTACTTAGTATGCGCTGCCCATTTTGAATCAATTCTCTTACAATCTATAGCTCTCTCTCTCTCTCTCTCTATATATATATATATATATATATATATATATATATATATATATATATATATATATATATATATATATATATATCTATATATATATATATCTATATATATATATATATATATATATATATATATATATATATATATATATATATATATATATATATATATATATATATATATATATATATATATATATATATATATATATATATATAATAGCTCAGCTCAGCTCAGCTCTGTCCCCTGCTTACTCTCTCCCTCTCTCTCTCTGTTCTTTTCTCTTACTCACACAATCCCTCTCTTTCACTCACACTCACCGTATCACTCTTTTTGTCTTCCTCTATCTATCTTTGTTTCTCTTCCACCCTATCTCTCTATCTCTATCTTACTCTTTCTGAAGAATCTCTCTCTGTTTCTCTTTATCTCTGTTTCTCTGTTTTCCTCCTTCCCTCTTTATTTCTCTTTCTGTCTCTCTCCCTTTCTGTCTCTCTCTTCCTCTCTGTCTCTATTTCTGTCTCCCTCTGTCTCCCTATCTTTCTCTCGCTCTCTCTCTCTCTCTCTCTCTCTCAATCTCTTGATCTCTCTCTCATTTCTCCCTTCTCTTTTGCATTTAATGTCTTTCTTCCTCTTTCTTTCCTTTTTACTTTTTCTCATCTCTCTCTCTCACTCCTGATCTATCTCCCGTTCTTTCTTTTCCCTCTCTTACCCTATATCGCTTTAGCATGCGTTACACTCTAGTCTTGCTCTATGTCAAGTCCTGTGTATATCTCTCTTTATCTCTCTTCATCTGTGTTTAAATTCTGACTGTACCCATCATCTCTCTCTCTCTCTACCACTTAATTAGCTAAGTCCTTAACGTTTTCCATTTAGTACAATCCATTGCCTGTCCTCACACCTGTACACATATGTATAAAGATATATATGTATCTCTATGTATGTATCTCAGACTATTTGTTCTTCTGTCTTGCTCACCTTTTGATTAAGTGTATTAAAAGGGCCGCGTCACGTACGGACCTCTGAAGTGCTGTAGATTTTTTTTCCGCTGACTAATGCGCTGTGCTGCAAGAAAAGCAACAAAAAAAAAGAAAAGATAAACATGAATTAATGTGATAAATTTAGTTGTATATGCAACTCTATATACATATACATATATGGATATATATATATATACATATAGTCGTGTTCCCATAAGATAATTAAATAAGGACGACAAATTATGTTAGCTTAGAAGCTTGTGCTATGCTCTGCATAAACCTATCTTAAAGTTCTGCATACTTGACTATAAATAGTTCCATTAGGTCATATAATGCGTACTTTGGGCTGGTCTATGTGGGGCTACTTTAATCTCATATCTCATTTCGTAGATAATAACGTTATTAGTCGCATTGTCAGCTGTGGTTGGTTTTTTAAGGTAGGGGCGAGGGGTGGAGCCGTGGCCAGGTGAGTTGTGGCTGAAAAAGTATGCGCAACGTACAAATCTAATTGCGTTAATTTCCAGGTAATTGTAGCCCGAGTCGAGTTGTTAGACGCGCCGAATTGGTGACCCAGGACATGCGACTACGTAAAAACTATTAACACGCAGCTGAGTTAAGCTGAGCAGAGGGAGCGTAACACACACACACACACACGCACACACAGTCACACACATGTGGGCGTGGGCAGTGAGGTGTTTGGCGCATGGGCGTGGGTCATTGCGCGTTATTCAAATAGTTTTTATTTACCACGCGCCGCTCATAACTTTCTGCTGCGTGTCCATTGTCCACAATTCGGACAACGACGATGACGAGTGGTGCCAGCCAGCAATTCCCTAGCCTCAACTTAATTGTCACGGTCTATACAAACACACACACACACACACACACTCGTACACACACTCGCACACACATTCTCTTGTTATGTTTTGTGGCATTAAATGAAATTATTGCATTTGCTGCGCCTACAAAAACAGTCCAAAAGCACAAGCATATGAAACAAACACGTACATACACACTTATATGCTACACACGCACACACACACACACACACACACATGATACACATAAAAACAACAACTACTTACTCACACCCGCCTAGAAGTTATGCCATTTCTATTAAATTTACTTGGTTTGGCGTCCCCAAATGCGGTGCACGATTTTTTACACTGCGCAAAAATGCTTGTCTGTTCTAAATATTTGCAAAAATAACCAAGTTATATTTTCTAAAATTTTCTAATATTTTTTTATTCCATTTAATAACTCGAAAAATTTTAAATCAAATTAAGTTTTGGTTTTTTCTTTAATTTTCTTTTTCCACAAAATTTCTTTCTGTGTGCGTTTTTTTTCTCTTTTGCATAAGTCGGCAATTGTAATCGTTCGGCTATCGCCCACATCATGTTTTTATTTTTTTACCCATTGCTGTTAATTATGCCCGCATTATTTGCACAGAGCTGACTCCAGAGCGCAGCTCAAATTCGAGCTGGAATTTAATAAGCTTTGCGTTCATATCGATATAGGCACAAATGAGCTGGGCATTAGCTGCTACTCTCCTCCTCCCATTCACTCTAATAGTTGACTCTATAGCCATATCGTCGCATTCAAATCTAACTGATTGCTGTGACTATCCCCCAACTACGCAGCGAATGTCAAGCAAGTTTAGCGAGCGGCGGCTGCTAAGGGCAACCGACAGAAACGTGAACCAAAGCTCAAAATCCATGACAATTTACTATCAAGTGGGCACGTCATGTACATACATATAGTAATGCGAGTGAGCAGCTTGATAGTTATAGATGGGCAGACTAAAGGATACTCATTGCTTGAGAAATGTTCAGTTCACATGCACTTAAAATAGTTTTGTTATTTGAGAATAGAGAGATGCGACAGAAAGTTGAAAGCCATAAACTATCAATATAAATTAGTGCATAAATAGGCAATCAAACAGACTATGAGATACCCATTAGTCTGTTAATGTAGGCAAAAATACTTTTGATTCATCTTTTCTATACTAGAGCTTATTTTGCTATAAAATTTATATATATCATATAAGTTCTCTAAGTTCTATAACTGTTTATCGATATTTATCGATATTTATTTATGAATAGTTAACAGACCAACTCTTTCTTCAGAAACTTCTCTTTAACAATTTAAATAGATATTTATATCGATATCCACTTATAAATATGTAACAACTGTATATCGATATTTATCGTTTTCTTAAATATATACCAATGACAGATGAGGATATGCGAATTGTCTCTGGAAATATTCTTGACGAAGATATTTATATCGATATCCATCACCTAAAATCTTTTCACATTTATACATGCAACGTTTGATTATCGATATTTATCGATTTTATGTGCATGAATATGTGACATACTACAAAATATAACTGTAACTATTCTCTGACAGTTTGTATAGATAATCATAGCGATATCTAGTGCCTATATGCAACGGTTATACATCGATATTTATCGTTTTTTAGCATACGCAAGTTATGATATATCCATTATCCGTTTAAGTGTTCAAACCTTGAGCTAAAGATGATTAACAAAGTGATTCCACAATTTACATAGATCAAAACTTTCTTCAGTTATAATATATCGATATATGTCGATTACAATAAACAGACTAAAAAACAGATAAGTTCACAAAGTTAAACTCGTGCCAACTCTTAAATACATTCACATACACAACAGCAATATATTGCTCTTCCCACCCCACTTCACTTGGTACAGGGTATTATAATATTACAGTTAGGTAACCCATTTCGCACAGTAGTAATCGTTGGGATTGCTATGCTGTCACATTTCATAGCTATGCCCTGTTCTCCAGAGACTTAATCTCTTATTTGCAAGTGAGTAAAGAAGAGAACTTCAAGCTTCAAGAACTTTTGCGAAAATTGCAGCAAAACGTTTCCATTTCATGTGCGGCAATAAAAATTTAATATAATTACGCACAATTTCCAGTTGAAGTTTATGTGAAGCACACACACACACACACACACACACACACATACGCACACACACACAAGCAGATAGAAGGAGAGACACTTATGCATCGCCAGGAGCAGGACTTGATGTGACTTTTGACAGCGTTAGGGTCCTTTCGCCTTTCGCCTGTCTCCATAGCCAAGACAAACATAAACACTTGCGAGTGGTGGGAGGATTTCCCAGGGTATCCGAAGTGGAGGTTGCAGCTGATTTCATAAAGTGTAACAAGCCAAAGCTTTGAGCTCAACTGCTGCGACAAATAAGCGACAGTAGCAGCGCACTGAGGGCCAGCAGACTGAAGGGCAAGCCTCGCAGCTGCCTGCAAGTCGACAATAAAGCGTTGCGGAAAAGTTTACAAGTTGCCGCCGGGGCGGTGGATGCCGCGCAAAACTGAAAGGGGGCGGGGCACAAGTGTTGTGGCTGCGACACAGACAACACACACAACACACACACACACAGAGAATATACCGCGTATCGCCTGCGAGTTAAATATTTGTTATACCCTGAAATGCATGTAAGTGATTTAAATAGGGTATAGAGCAGTTGGGCAGTGCGCATGTAACATCTGATTGAAGTAAACGTATGTGCATAAAAACTTGCACAAAGTGAATTTCATTCAGTTTGTAATCGATAAAGTATATAATCAATATCGATAAGTATCGATATACAGTTATCTGAATTATCAAAAAGTTTACTTTAACTTATCGAACTTCTAATATATAGTATATAGATATCTAAGAACTGTTTCTTTTGCGATTATTAACTTTATCGATAACTATATTTATCGGCATTTTCATTAAATTACCTCAGCTTTTCCACCTCTCTCCCTCTATAAAACATCTGTTGTAAATAGCTTAACAGGGTATCTGCTAGTCTCACTCTCTCACTCGCACTCGCATCTCTGGCACGCTCAGTTGTTTCTGCTGCGCTTGTTTACATTGAAGACCCCAAAGCAAAGTCGACAGCAAGCTCGAGTGAATCTGTCGCACATTTTGCTCCACACACTTGCCCGCAGCGTAGTTGTTATTTCTTAATATTGAGTGCGGCGCTACTCAGCCGGCAGCGCTGTCAGCTTCTCTGCCAAGAGCATTTACAAGATGCTCTGCTAGCAACCAATGCTAAAAGCCTCTGCTAGCAACCTCTGCTAGAAGCCTCTGCTAGCTACCTCTGCTAACTGCCTCTGCCAGCAGCCAGCGGCCTCTGCTAGAAGCCTCTGCTAGCACCCTCTGCTAGCAGCCTCTGCTAACAGCCTCTGCCAGCAGCCTCTGCCAATAGCCTCCGCTAGCAACCTCTACTAGCAACCACTGCTAACGGCCTCTGCCAGCAGCCTCTGCCAGAAGCCTCTGCCAGCAGCCTCTGCCAGAAGCCTCTGCCAGCAGCGTCCGCTTACAAACTCTGCTAACAGGCTCTGCCAATAGCCTTTGCTAGCAACCTCTGCTAGCAACCTCTGCCAGCACTTCTGCCAACAGCCTCTGCTAGCAACCTCAACTAACAGCCACTGTTGGCAACCTCTGCCAGCAGTCTCTGCTGGCAGCGAGCATATGTCATTCGACTTAACCTTTGACAGGCTGAGCTGCGGCTGCTCCTCCCACCGACTTCCACCACCTGGCCGCAAATTGAGTGGCTGCCAATGTAATCAGATCATTTGCTACGCTTCAGCAGGTACGCTATAAACTTTTATTTGATTGGAAAAGGAAATGGAAAAAGTCTTTGACAAAACGCACCTGGCGAACTGATTGACGCTGTTTTAACAATTAAAAGGTTGCTCAATTGCTGCTTTAACACTCACTAACACTTTAAATATAAGATATACAGCACTTTCACTTTAAAAAAAAAAAACTAGAAATAAATATAATTGCGCCCTTTTCTTTCATTGCGCCTTTCTTCACTAACTGTGTGCCTGCCTGCGCATTGATCAATAATCTACAAAAAATGTAACTACTCTAATTTGTGTCAAATATCCCCTATCAATCTACAGCCACACTGCGTATTTCTTGGAACAGTTCTTATAAGGTGCAGTGTGATGCAACAAGTGCGTAAATTAATTGAATTAGTATATAAAATATTTACAAATAAAAAGAAAATAAGTTTTGTGTGTAATTTTGAAATATATTCGCACACTCAAGTGTCGAAAACTATTCATGTATTTATTGTGTTATACGGTAAGTTTAAAACAATCAAATAAAAATTTGCATATTTTCTTATTGGCAACAAAATGGCCGCACTGCTATCAAGATTCGACTCGATCAATAAGAAATTTCCTTTTGAGTATTTTAACTCTGCAAGCCTGCGTTAGTATGGCTACGCTAACATTTAACACTCTCCTGTTTATTTTCAGCTGCAGTAAGTCTAGTTGGTGTGAGTGCTGCAACAAGTGTGTAAAAAAATTAAATATAAAAATTAAGAGTTGCAAGTGCAATTGAAGTGCATTAAAAATTATCACTAAGTGTAATTTATGGAACGACTATGTTATTTTCTTTAGTTTGGTAAGTTGTAAACTGTAATATCTAAAAATTGCATGCAATTGCTTTGTGCCACAGTTTTTGCTACTTTCGGCAAAAAAAAAAATGGCGAACGCTTAGCTAAATTGCCTTTTGAGTATTTCGTAGATGAACTCTGATTAGCATGCTTTTGGTGATGTTAACTAACATTTTTATATTCTTTTTACAGTGTTTTTTTTTCTAATTGGAGTGTCAAGTGCAACAAGTGCGTGAATAAGAAAAATATATATATAAATATATATAAAAAGTGCATTGAAAATCATAGCCAGCTGTGTGTCAAGGAAATTTTTTTATTATTTTTTTAGTTTGGTAAGTAAAAAACACCAATTTCAAAAATTCTTCTATCATATTTTTTTTCTGCAAAATATTTGCATTCCATCAGTGCAACTAAATACATTTCCTTTTGAGTAATTCGCTTACTTATTTTGCATTTTGCTTTGCTAATGCTTATATTCTTTTCATCATTTACAGTGCATCCTATTGAAGTGTGTGTAAATTTAAACTATATATATATAGTGTAATTCAAAATCAACAGCAAAGCTTTTTTTCTTTCAGTTAGGTAAGTCTATGCTCAAATGTATGCTAAATATTTGTTTTGAACCTTTTCGGATTAACATATCCTTTTGAGTACTATGTTGTTTATTCATTATGCTAATTGCAGGTTAAATTGTTTATCTATTTACAGTGTAAAGTGATTAGTGTGCAAAAGTGTGAATTAAATCAAATTTAAGCGCTATCATCCTATATATATGCAGCATAATATTTACTTGGCAATGGTAAGTTTTATCACTATCCATACATATGGTTAGGGGTTCTTTACTGCAAATTTTCATTTCTGCATAAATCCGGTTCTACTCAGCATGTGACCAGTTGCTGCGATCGCTAAAATACTATATACTAATTATGAATAAAATACTAAATGCTTAAAAGGTTTTAAATACTAAACTAATATCAGCAGCTGTGGCTGCTCCGCGCCATTTTTCTTTTCTATTTTTTGCAGCTTTCTGATGGATATGTCAATTGGCGTTAATGTAATTATGTAATAAAGCAGCGTTAATGGCGGAGGTGCAGCTGTTGCGGCAGTTGGCCTATTTCCTGCCCAAAAGCAAAAAACAAAAAAAAAAACGTTCAACAGCCGCTAATATTAATTAGCCAAAAGCAACAACAACAGCGATAACATGAGCAGCTGCGCTGTTTACATTTTTGCTATGCTAAATGGCCATAACAACTTCCGTGTGACACACATACATAAATACGTGTGTGCGTGTGTGCCTCACCCTATTTGGGCCTCTCATTTACAACAATAAACAGCAGCATAAAAGCCATGAAACTGATTTTTCACGCCATTTTCGTTTACATTTTCGCTGCTGTTATTCGCCACTGTTGCTGCTGCTATCGCTGTCGCTGTTGTTGTTGTTGCTGTTGCTTTTGTTACATTTTCTGTTATTCTTGTTTGCTTTTGGCTTGGCTGCGGGACGGACCAGCGCTCTGTCATATGTAATTAAAATATAATAATTTTGCCGAGCAAAACAAAGAAGCTCAACAAAATACAAAAACAAAAAAAATATATGCAAAAAAAAGCGCGCTGCCTTGTAAATGTATTTATGATGAAAGTTTTTTGGCATGGGCATCGGCGTGGGCGTGGGCGTGGGCGTGGTCGCGTGCTTCCAGGCTATATGATGTTCATAATGATGGCCACTCTGCACGCACCTGCCAGCAGATCCGGCAACAGTCTGCCAGCTCTCGCATGTCCTTCACCTTTCCTTTCATTGTTGTTCTGCTGCTTCTTCGCTTTTCTCTGCTTTCTGCTTTCTGCACATTTGATACGCATCATAAATGAAAATACTCGTATAAATATTTCATATTTTAACACAAAAACCACCCACAAAATGACAACAAGTCGCCGTCGCCGTCGCTGTCGTCGTCGTCGTCGCTGTCGGCGCAATTGTTGTAGCAGCTTGCGCTGCCACGCCCATCGACACATTTCACTTTGCAGTGCTGAATATTTCCGCCCATTAAATTGACATACGCGCATTCGCATTCGCATTCATTTCCTCTTCCCGTATTGCGCGCATACCCTAACTAGAAATTCTATATATATATACTTTGTTGTCTAATGTGAAACATACATATACTACTACTATATGACGCTATATCCTATTTAGATCTATTGAGCGGAAATTGAGCTAGAAATTGACTTTTCTTTATTATATATATTTATATATTTCTTGATACTTTGTTTACTAAGCTCAGAACTAAGTTTCAGAAGAAAAAAAAATATATAAAAATTATATTTTAAAATATTGAAAAAAAAAAACAAATTATTGAAATATTTTTTTTAAAATTTTTTTAAATTTATATAATATAAAAAAAAATACAATTTTAATAAATTTTGTGTTGGGCCTAAAATTTTATTTTAAAATTAAAAATTTAAAAAAAAAATTAGTAAATAAATAAATATAAAATCAAATTGTTTTATATATATTTAAAAAAAAAACTCTTTTTTAGTAAAAAAAAAAAATAAAAATTAAATTTTAAATAAATATATAAAAAAAAAGAATATTTTTTCAGTTTTCTTTTTAATTTTTTAAACTTTAAGAAATTTTTTATTGCGCTTTCAGTTCCTTCTTCTGCTTAGCTGAGTAAGTCAACTTGTCTTTGGAGTGTATCTTGTATTCGATTTGATTTTGCTACACTTTCTGTCTCTTTTTTTTATATGTTTTTATGGCTCGCCCTTTCGCCTGTGTGCGCAAGTTTTGTAATATTTCGGTTTTATGTTTACAGTTGGCAAACGCATTAAAATCACAGATTTACATTATATACTATACACAAATATATATATATGTATGCATATACATATTGTTTTTTTTTTATTCTCTGCTGGGCTGTTGAATTATTTAGTGTTGTCGTCTGCGACACGCCCCCTGCCATCGCCCTTTCTCATGCTTTTGTCCCCCCTTTTTTTTTGGTTTAAAGTATTCGCATTATTGAATTTGAATTCGAGTTGAGATTCCGTCGACAGACTTCGGGGCTTATTGTTTCAAATGCTACCCGAACGCAATCTCAAGAATGTAAACTGTTGATAGCCCTTACACGCACACGCACACACACACGCACACACACACACACACACGCACACGCACCTCTAAACACTCGCACAATTCGCATAAGAAGGGGCTTAGGCTGTGCGCCAAGTTGAGCATGGAAATTATTTTTTAATAAACACAAAAGGCAACGCATTCGCAGTTGCCTTCGCCTTCGCCTTCGCCTTCGCCTTCGCCTGGACTGTTGCAGGCTTTACAGTTAGGTGGTTGAGTGGTTGGCTTGGCCTGGTCTGGGTGGTTGCTGTGCGTTGGCAGCGCCTTCTGATCCGCGTGCTCAGCGAGTGGTAAAAGCGTCGAGCGCAAAATAAATAAACCCACTTTAATATGCGCTCGTTATATTATTTTCTTTTCATTTTCTTGATTTTCATTTCGCTTTTTTTTTTTGTCATTTCTCTCGCTCAGCTTTTATCATGTTTTTCTTTCTTCTTTTTTTTTTTTTTTGTACAATTTTTCTCGTTGTTGTTTTTCTACCGCCCCCCTCGCGCCCCTTAGCTGGTCGCTTGTTTGAAGTGCCACGCTCTATTTACAGGCAAATTGTCTGTAGTCCTTTTAACAAATATTGTGTTTCTCTTTCTCTTTCCTTCTCCGCCTTTCTCTCACTCTCTCTTTTCTCTTTGCATATTTAGCTGGCACACCAACTGCTCCGCCTTCTGCTATCCCCACCCACTCGCCACCCACTCTAACAAAATGGGAAAACTGCGATCTGGCCTCTAGTCTAGACATTGTGGAATTAGTACTCGCTTTTGCCAACTAAAAATGCATAGGCCACGCCCCCTAGCTTCGAGCCGCCCATACACTTAGAGCTGGTCGCTTGAATTAGCATCTGAGCCAAGTGCGCTGACCTGTAGAGCAGCAGTTAAAGCTTTTATGGCGTCCACCATGCGGCTCAAGTCAGTGGGGAGAAATTTGGAGTTGTTTGGAGCCGTTTCTCATTCGAGTGGCTGTATTTGCTTTAGTGGATTGCATTTGGCTCTTCTGGCAATTGCAGCACTTGTCCATGTTAAGTGTATAATGCGGCTAAAACTGGAGTATTTCGAAGGCATTTTTTAAGCGAGTGATTGAGAGAGTGATTGAGAGTCAAATGACTAACTAGTCGATTGACTAATGAGCATAGTGCATGATTGACGGATTGAATGATCAATTGCTTGACTGATGGATTGATTGACGATTGATGAGTAGACCAAATGATTGATTGCTTAACTAATGATTGGCAATAAATTGATTAACGCCTTAACTGAAGTTGTCACTGAGCAAATTGTGTATTGATAGACTGATTACTGAAATGATTGATTGATGAGATAAAATTGATGACAGTTCCTAGCTATAGCTATCGTTCAATCTATCTATCTACCTATGTCTGCCCTTCTTCCATTATCTTTCTTTGTCTCTCGAATTGTCGTCTATCCCTCTCACTCTTTCTCTTTCTATTGTTCTCTATCTCGTCCCATCTCTCTCTTTCTCTCTCTCTCTCCCTCTCGTTCTCTTTCTTTCACGTACTCTCTCTCTCTCTATCTCTCTTTCCCTTTCTTTCACTTACTCTCTCTCTCACTTACTCTCTCTCTTTTTCTCGCTGTCACTCAATGCCTGTCTCTCTCTCTCTCTCTCTCTCTCTCTCTCTTGCTCTCTCTGTACTCTCTTTCACTTACTCTCTTTCTCTCTCGCTCTCACTCAATGTCTGTCTCTCTCTCTCTAACTTTCTCTCTCTCGCTCTCACTCAATGTCTGTCTCTCACTCTCTCTCTCGCTCTCACTCAATGTCTGTCTCTCTCTCACTCTCTCTGTACTCTCTGTCTCTCTAGACTTTACTGTAATTTGCTCTCTTATTTTCTCTCTCTCTTTCGCTCATGCACCTCTCCCACATAAAGTCTTGCACCACTTCCTTGTGTTCCACTCATATGCACTTGTGCTTAAAAACTTCAACTTATCTCTGTGGCAGCCGCTGTCCGATCTGCTCATGCTCTCTCGCCCCCCACTCCCGCCATTTCGGTTCAGTGGCCCGCCTTGCAGCTGGAAATGAATCCTAGAATCCAACGACTTGCAAATATGCCGATCCAGAAGGGAGAGGACGGACGCTCAGTTTCAATTACACACGCACTTGGCAAATGTCTTAACGTCTCGGCTCGGCTCGGCTGGAGGGGCAACTCTGGCTGTGTGGTGGGGGCGTTACGCATAAAGTATGGCCCTCCTAGTAGACGCTTTATCCCCCAGCTCGCATCTCCTTCTATAATGTTTCCTCTGCAATTGTTGCGCCTTTTATTTGTTTGCTTTCTGCTGATGTTTTTCTTGTTGCTGCTGCTGCTGCTGCTGTTGTTGTTGTTCGTGTCGTCGTTTCGTGTCATTGCCTTTGTTTGCTTTGCAACCGTTTGCCTCAGTCTACTTTAGGCATACACTGAGCGCGAAAAGTGGTGTGTGAAATTCTATTTCTAATTCAATCTGTGATCTTTGAAGTTGCATATTGAACAGTTGGAATAGAAGTGAATCAAGATTTAAAATAAACAATAAAATATAATAAAATATAAAATATTTCTAAAATGAGTTTTATGCTTTTCAGTCAAGTTTTTTTTACTTTTTTTTTTGACTCGCTCAGTTAATGAAATTCCTACAATATATATATTTTTTTAATATTTTTAAAAATATTTTATAGACATTTTTTTTAGTTTTCGTTAAATTTTTGCATTAGATTATAATATAATGTCATGATGAATTCGTAGGTTTTTTCGATTAGTATAGTATATATATTTTATATATACTAAATATTCTATATATTCTAAATATACTATATACTCTATCTATTCAAAATATTCAACATATTCTATGTATTCTATGTAGAGCAAGCGCATCTATTTTCTTGCAGTGTAGCTGCTGACTTTTCCCTATCACGGTATCGTGTTTATTTTCTTTTTTTATATATATATATATACGTATATATACATTTGGAGCATGGCGAGCGTTACAGTTACACAAAAGCGAAAGCGGGCGCAAAGAGCACGGACACGCATGTTGTGCGTTCTGTGACCCGACTGCTGAGTCCTGTGTCCTGTGTCCTGCGTCCTGCGTGCTGCGTCCTTCATGCAGTGAACCCTTCCCTGTCAGCCCCTTTTGGCCCAGCGACAGCCGCCACTCGTTAAAGGTAAAAATTTATTGTGTCTTATTATTATTTTTTTATTGACAATACGTGACGCGTACGCCAAAAAGGACAAATGCTCTACACACGTATATATAAGTATATAAATGTGTGTGTGTATGTGTGTGTGTGTTTGTGTGTGTGTGTGTGTGTGTGTGTGTGTCGCGTCTGTCTGAGGATCCTTGCATACATAAAAAGATTTTGTGCAATCGATTGCCAAGCGCCTTTTGTTATTTTATAATTTTCGATTGTTTTGTTTTGCTTTGCAGCGTTCGCTATTGTTGTTGTTGCTATTGTTGTTGTTGTTGTTGTTGTTGTTGTTGTTGTTGTTGTGATTACTTTTATAATGCCGCTTCTCTTAGCAGCTGATATTGCGCTTTTGTTTGCCTGTCCTTTTCTTCTCCCACTTTTCTCTTCTGTATTTATTTTTTCTTTGCTCATCCGCCCGCCCACCACGTTGTGCCCGCATTTGACAGGACGTGGCCCCATTAAAATGCGCTTAGACCTTCAACTAGCGCCGTTAATCATTATTTACTGTGGCGGGCACAATGGACAGCAAGCGTATGCCAGCTACAGTAAAGCCTCACTGAAGCGCACACAAATAGTTTGTGTGGGGTAGCGAAATGAAAGGAAAATGGAAAGAGAAATGTAATCAAAGTATTAGTTTTATAAGTCCTCCAAGAAGAGTTGTTCCTTTATGGAGGCTTTACTGTAGCTTAGCCCAAGTAGCCAGATGTGAAGCTTTGGCTAAGTGTGCATAAATAGGTTGAGAGGCTAAGCAATTTTGATGAAAGTGAAAACGGCTACAAAAAAAATTCTAAAAAATTTCTATTTAAAAATTAAAATTTTTTTTTAAAATTTATATTCAATTTTTTTAATTTTTTTTTTCAAAATTTTGTTTTAATTGCAAAAAAAATAAAAATTTTTAGAATAAATAAATAAATAAGCAATAAAATTACTTCTACATCAGAGCTGTTCTCTAAAAGTTGTGCTCACTGTAGTAGGCTAGTCTGAGCTACCGCAAATCGAAGATTACAGGCAAACAATTAAGTTAATCACATCTGGTTTGCATTAATTTGACTGCCTCTTCAGAATGAAAGCAATGAAGACATTGCGCATACGCTCCGTTATCGCGCCTAACCAATCTCTGGAAAGACAGCAAGACAGAGGGAGAAGGAGGGCGGAGACAGAGAAAGAGAGGGGGGGGGCAGGAAGGAATGTCTCTCACTCTCCCACTTTTACTTTTGGGCGCACAAGAAAAGTTCTTGAACAGAAATTTCCAGTTACCTTTAGCACACACACACACATACATAAACACATACACACACATACACATTCACACACACACACACACACACACACACGGTTAGACAGGTTGTCGACGACAACCGTTTATCTATGGCTCGCAAAAGTTTTCGCAACTGGGGCTGTGCCTGAGGTTAAGTTTTTCGTTTGCTTCAATTAATTTTCATTTGTTTACTAATCTAACAAATTAAACTAACGGTTAGCTCTGTGCAACACAAATGCCGAAGAAAAGGACTTGCGATACCCTGTAACCAATTGGAACGATTTATTATATGGGGCATATAGGGAGAGTTGCAGAAGCAGATGTGACAAGTAGAAGAGAACAATTGAAAAGAGACTTTATATAAGGAATAATGATAGCCAACGATATTTATCGATAAATATCAATGCTAATTGGGCAGATATCGAAGGTTTGAAGAGTTAAGTGCGAGAGTATAAAGTTCTAATGAAGGTTCATAGATATTCATAGATAAAGCGAACTATCATACATATTAGTTGTGCATGTCTCAATCGATAATTATCGATAAACATCATTTCATATATGGAGACATAGAATGCTTCAATAGAGTTTACATATGAAATGAAATCATCATATAACTATCATCATCATGAAACTATCATATATATTTGTTGCGAACTCCACAATCGATAATTATCGATAAACAGCATTTCATATATGGAGACATAGAATGCTTCAATAGAGTTTACATATGAAATGAAATCATCATATAACTATCATCATCATGAAACTATCATATATATTTGTTGCGAGCTCCACAATCGATAATTATCGATAAACAGCATATCATATATGAAGACATAGAATGCTTAAATAGAGTTTACTTATGGAATAAAGGCACTTTTATCCATAAAGCAACAAAGCAAATAAGCTGCAAATTTAATTATAGATGCAACAATCGATATATATATCGATAAACATCAATTCTTATGCATTATTTAACTGCAGGACATCGCTCAGCCTAGCGCACATTGTTAGGCCACACATACGACGCTACAGGGTAGCCTTGAGTCAGTCAATCCACGTGTTGACTTTCGCCTTCTGCTGTTTCGCTTTCCGCTGCGGTTTGAGCAGCGGAAATTGAAAGGATTTTGCCTGCGGGTGTCTGCTTCACTTCTTTTTTTTTTCTCAATATTATTTGGCCAGGACATTGTCTGGCTGAAATTTGAATCATAATTATGTCGAATGCTTATGCTTGCCTCAAAGGATGCAAATTTGCGTGCAAAAGAGAAGAAGATGCTGAAGAAGAAGAAGCAGCAGCAGAAGAAAATTGCTAAAGCTTGCTTTGCTCATTTAATCAACTGCTGATTTCTTATCAATTGGTATCCATTTCGCATCCTGACCCTTTGACCCGGCTGCTTTTCTATTTCCTTTTAACATTTTGCGGACATTTTTGTTGTTGTTGTAAATAAAATAGATTGTTGTGTATTTAATGTTAATTAATAATTTGATTGGGTTTGCTAGCCGGGCCCAAATGCTGGCTTTATTTTTAGCCGCGAGCCGTGCCTGCTCTAAAATTAACACGACTTTAACTTTTACTCCAGGTAAATAAATTGCCAAAAGAAATTTCACTTTGATGTGGCCGAGCGGAACGAAAGAGTTTTCCACTAAACTTGAGCTTTCTGCTGCAGCAGCACTTGAATTAAGCATAATTTCTGGGAAATCAGTTTTCCTTACACTTACCAACTGGACTCCTAGTGGAATCAGCCAAGGAAATAGGTGTACATATATGTATATATATTTTTCAATATAATATTGTGTTTATTCATGTATGTTGGGCGTTAGCTTGAAGCACATACACACATATGAGTAGCTCTTAGCTCGAGTATAATTCTGCAAAATTTGCTTAACTAGCTAGTTGCAACTTGATGCCAATTGGAGGTGGCATAAGAAGAGCTACAGCGGAACTTTAACTATAACTATAACTATAACTTTGGGCTTTATGTTGTGAAGTCAAGGCTAAGGCTGCTATGAGCAGCAATTCAATGAAGTCGAGTGTCTGTGTTCATAAAAATAGTAGTGCGACTGAAATGGCCAACAGCAAAATATATTGAAAAACAATTTGAATCTATTAAGATAAGCATATATATATTCAAATTGTTTGCAAAAGATACTGCTTATCCAACATTTCAGCCGCACTACTATTTTTATGAACACGCCCGCATATGTATATATATATATTATATCTATATTATCATGTCTGACTTATCAAATTATATTTTCTTATTTGATTTCAACATCAGCCTAATCTTATATACACATATATAACAGCTATATAACATGCATTTTTGCATAAAATATTTTATATATTTTTAGAAGATTTATATCTTCATATAATTCACATATATACTATATATATATGTATATATATATGGTTATATATTTTATATATTTTTAGAAGATTTATATCTTCATATAATTCACATTTATGCAGCGAATTTTCTCTTTCATATGTAAAGCGTGTTCTGCTTGTGCTGCTTCTTCTAGTTGCTTGCTCGAGGGCTGCTAAATTAATTGCGCCTCGCATATTTCTCCAGCTCCGACTCTCGAGTTTTCAAATATTTTTCAGCTAAAATTCTTGGCATTTTCAGCTGAAGGCTCTTTTCAGTGCACCTGGCGCTACCTACATAGCAGTCACTCTCTCTCACTCTCTCTCACTCACTCTCTCACTCTCTCTTTTTCTCTTTCCCGCTGCTGCCTGTCGCGTCAAATGTCGCGCCGAAAATTATACCTCTGGAAAAAATGGCAAATAACAGTGTACACAAGTCCAACATTCTCTGCAAGCTGCTCCTTACTCTGCCCCTCTTTGAGTCTCTCTCTCTCTCTCTCTCTCTCTCATTCACTCTCTCTCCCTCTCTTTCTCACTGATTCATTGTGTGCTGGCCAGCCAAACAACTTGGCCATTTTTTCCGGCTTTTCTTCGCGTTGACGTTGACGTTGTGAATGTCGCTGTTGTAGTTGTCCCTACTGCTATTGTTGCTGTTGTTGTTGCTGTTGTTGTATATGCAACCACGCCCACCGCAGTCGCCCCATTGACTGCCCGCTTGGCTGGCTTTTTCACTGCCTCGTTTTATGTATTCAGTCTCAGTGCGCTCACTTGACTTTAATTCTTTTTTCACACGCCCACTTCGCGGCCGGCTGGCGGGTGAGATTGGGCGGGTGGCCGAGGGCCAGAAGGTGACTCAGGTGCATGGCAAGTGCAATTTTCTAACGGCTCTTAAGTTGTGCCACCGCAACAGCAACAACAGAAACAACAACAAATCCGTGTGGCAAGCACTACAACTTCAACAAGTTAGGAGAGCTGAAAGCAGAAAGTGCACGACTAGCAAATACCCTGCAGTTAAATTCAGATAGGGTTCTATCATATATTTGAGCCTATTGAACTGGTGTTGTAATACGAAGAGCATAAGAGTTTTTTCATGTCCAAGTTCATTTGAACGACTCATTAGAATGAACTAGCGAAATGAACGGCGTATGAAGAAAGCAGAGCTCCTGGCTTAGAATCTTTCTATTGAGCTGCTCAACTGTCAATGAACTGCGCAATACGAAGCGTTCATTAGTGATACATTGGAATGTTTCGTTCATGAACTGGAACTAGCGAATGAAATGAGCTAGGGAATGAATTATAAATGATTCAAATTAGGAGTAGAAAGAACTCTGCATCTCTAGAAAAGAAACCAAGTAGCTTTAACTTATAGCTTCTATCGCTCAATCAATATACCCCCTTAGCCAAAGCTGGCAGGGTATATAACAACACGCTCGCTCGGCTATGCACTCGCAATCGCAATCGCAATGGCAGTGGCATTCGCATTCGCATTCGCATTCAGATGAGCATGTCAGTCCAAAAGGTGCGCCAAGCTTCCTTCCTATTTCTGGCCCCCTCGTTACTTCATCTCCCTTTCTCCCGCTCTCTCTCTCTCTCTCTCTCTCACTCGCTCTGCGTCCCTATCTGCTTTCTCAACTCTTGGCATTCAGTTGTAATTGCTGAACATGCCAAGTTTTGTGCAATTTTATGTAGATTTAATAGCTTCCTCCTGGCGGATTTTCTCGTTTCGTACTTGTCTCACATTTCATTGCTTGCGTGACATTTCATTTCGCTCAGATTTGAGATATATGCATATGCATATGCATATACCCGTATAGCCGTATAGCCGTATAGCCGTATACCCATTATACGAATTTCTGAATTACAAATTCTCGCTCGTGTAATTGCTCGCTCAAGATAGTCCAGTCAGTCAGCTCTGACTTTAATTGATTCCGAAGGCAGGGCAAGGCTCGCGTGGCCATTGGCCAAAACTTTTGCTGCTTTCGCGAACGCGACCAAAAAACTTCCGGCACTCCGACTTAACGGCCATTACAATCGACTGACATGTTAATTGACAGCCAGACGAACGGCCAGGTAGCCGCAGCGCGCACCTATCCCTGGCTCAAAACTTCGATTCACTTCGATTGGCCACTTTTCGTTTTGTCGCCTTTCCGCTGAACGGCGGCTGTCAGAAGTTAAGACAACATTTGTATTTAGTTCTCAACATGTCGTGCAGCCGCAGGCAAATTGTAGCACTAAACGGCACAGTTGGAGTGTGAGAGGAGAGGCTACTTACTAGCTGCAGCTAAGGTACTTTTAGTGAAAACCTATTGAAGTTGCAATTGAAAAAGTAATTTGCATGTGTGTAGCTAAAGCTTAACTGATTTTTGTTTATATATAATCAAAATAAATGTATTAAAATATAAAAAAAAAATAACAAAAGCTCGAAAATAAATAAATTAAAATGCAAAAGAAATTGCTAACTTTTTTTTAAATAATAATTTAAAAATAAATTATAATTAATTAATTAATAAATATATTTTAACTCTTTTTTCATTTAAATAATATATTTTTCATTAAATAAAAACTATCCTCAACGAGTTTTTCCTATAAAATTCAAGTGCTCAAACTCAACTGTGACTTGAGTCACTTCTTCAATTTCACTTTTCACTTTTACTCATTTCTTTACGCATTTTCATTAAAATAATTCATTCATTCATTCATTCATTTAGTTTGCCGGAACTTTCTAGTTCGATAAAAAATGAAAAATGAAAAAGCAAAAGAAAGTTGAACGCGACTTGGCGAACTGCTTATAAATCGAGTGGAAAATGTGATTGCAATAATTGAATACTTGAGGAAAATGCTTTCCACTTATGCATATTAATTGGCTATTCAAATGGCTAAATGCGCCATTCAAGAGATTAGAGCGTAGAGAAAATTATGAAATATTTGCGCTTGTTTTTTAAGTGTTTTTAGAAGGAATTTGTGCAGTTGATAAATAAATAAAACTTATTCATTTCTTTATATATATATTTTTTTTTTATTTTTTCAATTTATTTGTATTTTGAACACTTCAAACTATTTGTCTTTCTATTTAATTTGTTATTTAAAACTTATTTCATGTTTACTTTTTATTCACGGCAAAAACAAAATCATTTCCAAACTTAATTTCTATGCTTCTCTTGTATTTAAAATAATTTATTTATATAAAAAAAAATAAATAAAAAAATATTCTTAATTTCTTTCTGAATTGCTTGAAAATATATATAGAATTACTTTTCTGCTTTATTACAACTGAAAATCTTTTTCTTTTACATTTCTTTTCTTTGCAAATAACTTTCTGCTCAGACAAACTCTAAATTCTTCTATTTTGCTTTTTATATATTTGCTTATATATTTTTTTTTACTTTTATTTCTCCCTTTTGAGCTCTGGCCATGTTTTTTCACACACAAATTTCTGCTTCATTGAACTAAAAACTGAATCACTTAATTTTTACAAAATTCGCCCTTTCAAAGCTTATCATTTGTTTATATCTATTCAAAATGTTCTCTCTGACTCTATCCGTTTATCTCCGTTCGCGCTGCCCGCTTCCTTGCAAATTGGCAAGAAAGATTTTGCTGCTGCAGCTGCTTTTAATGTATCTGTCAGATACTTTGGCACACATTTTGCATTTTGTTTGTAATTGCTCGCAATTCACCGCAGCGCAAGTGGCGCTGCAATGGGCGTGGCAATGGGGCGCACAGGCAGCGCCAGAGCAGCTGCAGTCTCGTTCCGCAAAGCAAATACGCCAAAAAAAAACAGCGCAAAAGGGGGCGACGGCGACGGCGACGATCTGACAGGAGGGCATGCTGCTTAGTGCCGCACACTAAAAGCAGCTGCCAAGAATTGTCGCGACTTTTCATGATAGAGGGCGTAGTGGGCGTGGTGGGCGTGGCCATTTGCCCAGCAAATAGACGTTGCGGTTGCATTTTGCATTTCCAATTGGAGCTACAATTGGAGCTCCTAGCTGGAATATACATATATATGCACATACATATTGCAACTGTAAGCTTTCGCTTTCATTTCAATTGTAAATATGGAACGCACTAACTTAATGCAATGCAGCGCGTGTGTGTGTGTGTGTGTGTGTGGGTGTGTGTGTGTGTGTGAGTACAGTGAAAGCGCGCTAAAGTGAACAGTTGTTGCAGTAAAGCAAACATTAGAGAAACACATTAAGTAAAGTAAACTAGATCGAAAATTAAAGAAAAAATATTAAAAAAAAAACTTTTTATAAATATTTTTACTATTTTGTTCAACAAGAATTTATTTTAAGTGTGAAATGCATTTAAAAAATTGTTAGAAATAAGAAGTAAAAATATTTATTTAATATTTATACAGTCAAAAATGGCTTCAATAAATGTTTTTACTAATTTTATTTTTTTAATATATTTTATTTATAATATTTTAAATTAAAAGCATTTCACACTTAAAAAAAAACGAAATTTTTTATAATTAAAATGCTTTTTACTTGATCATAAATTTTAAAAGCTGCTTAATAAATATAATTAAATTATTTATTATAGAGCAAAAATTATTAAATAAATATAAATTTAATTAATTATTATTTAAAAAATATTATATAACTTAATAAATGAATAAATGTAAATTAATTATAATTAAAAAAAAATGTATTCAATATAAAATTAATTGATAAATTGAATTGTGGAGTTCACACATTTTAGGGGTTTTCATCAAGTACTAAGGCAAGCCTAACATTTGCTTTAAAGTATCAATCTTAGCTTTTTTCCCATATATGTGCATATTTGGTATATGGCTGACAACATTCTAGCCAAAAAACTTGGCTACAACTGACAATTTGACATTAAGCTGTTGTTTAGTCAAGTTTTCACTGTTTTTTTGTAGCTGCTGCTGCTGCTGCTGCTGCTGCTGCTGTTGTAGCTGCTGCGTTTGTTTATGCTTTTTATTTGCTAACGGCTAAGCACAGCAGCTCTCCCCATCTCTCCCTCCCTCTCTCTGTATGTGTGTGTGTGTGTGAGGGGGTTTGCGTTGTTGTTGCTGCTGCTGCAAACAGTTTGGTCTGCTCTGCTGTTTGTCTTTGCGGTTGTAAATGCATTTTTCAAACAAATTGCAAATCATTGCCTAACAATAGAAGCAAAGAGAGCTAGAGTCCACCAATGCAGAGGCAGTGATTCGAATGCCACGTTTCTGTGTGTGTGTGTGTGTGTGTGCGTGAGTGTGTGAGTGTGTGGCTTTTGAATCTGGAACCGCATTGACAGTGATTTAGTTTTTGGCTTGCAGCACATTTCACGCACGCAGTCTATTAGAAGCGAAAGCTTAATGTGTGGAATTTCAGTGTAATTTGTCAGCTGAGAGTGCGGGCACGCAGAGTGGCAGCAGTCACACATTGAATTACATTTGAACTCTATTTACTCCACTTTTGTTTTTGTTTTTTTTTTTTTTTTTTGTCTTTTGTATTTCTATGACATGAATTGAAATGCCAAATTAAAATTGAGGCCAAGTTAATTTGCAAAGACAGCCATTTCCCAAGAATTTCGCCCTGTTTACTTTGATGTAACAGCGGACTGGCGAGCCAGCCTCTACAGAGCTATAAAGTTTCGTCTTTTCTCATATTATTTGCTCATCCATTGACCCACAAAATGAGGCGTGAGTAAGTAGGCTGCAGCAAAAATGATGTTTAACTTGCACTTACTTGCGCTATTCTCCTTATATATATATATATATATATATTTATATATATATTTTTATATTTTATTTAAAGTATTGTTGTGTTTATTTGCACTTGCACTTGTATTTGGCGCGCACACACACACACATGCACATATGTATATACATATATATTCAGCAGCACTTTAAAGTTGGGCCAAACTTGTTGCACAAACGACTTGAGTCGCACGCTCTGTGGTGTATGCAACACTTTTTGGTTTCTGGTTTCTGGTTTTTCGCCTTGTGATAAACGAGTCAGTGAGTACCGTTATTTGTAAACGCACACGCATGCACGGGATGGCTGAAAAAAGTGTGGAGCAACACGTTGTTGACACAAAGACCGCCTAACGAAGACTAATGATAGCGCTTCACATTCGTCTCATTCGTTGCGCCAAGACACCAAGAAGACACACAAATTGGAAATGGCTACGACGCCGTGCTCTGTTCGCCCACGTTGCGTGCACGACGAGGGTTAAATACGAACTGATTGTCGTCTGCCCAGTGTCCAAGTATCTGTTGGGCGTTCGTGCCGTGCCGCCCGAGCCCGAACAGCACACGACGAGCGCACGAAGCGGCGCCAGCAGACAGCGACAGTGGAATTAAGAGCACGACTGCGGGCAGCGGGCAGCGGGCAAAGAGAGCGCCTGCGAGCTGCCAACCCCTCGCTGCACAAAACGTTTCAGTTCACGCTGTATCGCAGCGTATCGCCTGCTCTTACATGTCAGTTTCAATATTCCCGCTGTGCGGTGTTTCGATTTCCCGTTAGTCCGTGCGCCTGCGCTAAGCACATTCAATTGCTCTTAGCATTGCGCTCTTCCATTCAATTGTTGAACGTTGCTTTCAATCAAAGTCTGCAACGGCTGCACCGGCTGCTTGCATTGACTGTGTCCATGAGTCGTGAGCGTATTTTCGTTTCGTTTCGTTTCGTTTCATTTCATTGGCATTCGGTTTCCCGCTTGATGCTGTTTTAAAGCAGTTGCTGAAACTTTTTATGCCAGCCCATTGTTGTTGCGTGTTCGTTTGCATTGTTGTTGTTTGTTTCGCGCGCAACAGGTTCAGTTCCATTGTGCCCCCCGCAGCCCACAGAACGCCAACACCAACACCGTTCCGTTGCCTTTGACGCACATTCGTCTATGGCTTTTCATTGGCCTTTCTCACAGGACTTTGGGTGGCTTCTTGTGGGGCCAGCCCACGCCCGCCCACTCTTGTGTATTTATATATTTATTTGCAGTTTTTTGCTTGTTTATTTTTGTTTGTTTTTTTTTTGTTTTTTGTTTTTTGTATTTTTTTCTTGAATTTTCTTTTATGCAAATACGAGCACAAAATCGTTTTCTGCACGCTTTGACTTTGACTTGAGTGTATGAGTGTGTGTGTGTGTGTTTGAGTGACTCTGTGTGTGTAAATTTGCATATAATTGTTTGCATGTTGAGTGCCTTTTAATTGATTTTATTGGCTTGCTACAATAATAACAACAGCAACAGCAACAACAACAGCAGCAGCAACAACAATGACAACAAAATTCACCACAATTTCTCATTTTATCGCGTGAGCTATCTCTGTGTTGGCCAAGAGCTTGTTTTATTTACTTGCCAGCAACCCAAATTTGATATAAATTTACAATTTGTACGACTCCTTATATACGTACGTACACACATACACACATATATAGTGTATAGATATATCGAAAATAAATATGTATAAATTATGCAGCTTATGAGCTGCATGTTTAATGTAGGTCGTAAATTGTTTGCAGCTCACAAAATATATAATGCATAAGTGAAAATCGATATTGCGGCTTAATGTGCTAAAAATCTGGCATTCAAGTTTTGAGCAGAGTATTAAGGGATTATGGGCGAGTGCATAGAGCGTGACTCAAGGCAAATTTCAAGACTAATTGCCGGATTATTATGTGTATTGGGGGCATTGCACCTACAACTTATTGGCTTTGTGATTGAGAGAGTGGACAGTTGGCCTGACTATGAACAACCAATTGCAGGCTCTCAGTTTTCTTCAAGTTGAAATTGATTTTTCGTTGGATCGCTAGCCATATGCAGCGTAGCAGAACAAGTTTCAAATTTCTATTAAATTTTAATCTCAATAAAGTTTGTTTTGACATTCAAGACGTGAGCGACTCAATCTGGCAATCAGTGATTGTAATTAGATATAGTAGCAAAGCGATCAAGTTATTGATTGACAATCAATCATATAGTGACTATCAATCAGATTGACAAATAGTTAAGGATGTATAGCGATATAACAACTATTGTTTTATTGCCATCAATCAGTCCATCATTCAATAGTCTTGTAATTCTATCAATCAATCAGTCAATCAAAAAACTCAACGAATATGTTTATAGATATATATGTATATCTTAGACAGTTGCAGCTTTAAGATTCATAGAATTGCACATTCAATCAAACAATCAGGCAATCAATCAATCAATCAATCAATCAGTCAATCAAAAAACTCAACAATAATTTGTAAAAATATGTATCTTTATAACAATTGCAGCTTTAAAAATCATTAAATTTGGCATTCAATCAGTCAATCAAGCTATCAATCAATCAATCAAAAACAGAAACATTTAGTTATATGTATATGTTAACATAAAATATTGCGTTCAGTCAATTTGAGGTTAAATAAGCATTCAATCAACTGATCAGTCACAGTCAATCACGATCAATCACTGCAAAAAAGTCTCTTTTTCCTATATATAAAAATTTTTACCAGAAATTTCGAATTGTAAATGAAATATAACTTAAATTTGACTGCCGAGCACTTGAAAAATGCGAATCTGGAAAATCTAATCAGTGAAAATGCGAAAAGAGTTTTCGACGAGCTGCGTGAAACTAATTTAAAACAGCCGCCAACTGTAATTAGGCGCTAATGAGTTATGCCCCAAAAACGGGCCACAGCTAGAGTAGCCAAGGCAACGACCACAGGACAACACAGCACCGCAGCATCCACAGAATTATCTCTCTCTCTCTCTCTCACTCGCACTTTCTCTATTCAGGCAGTCGAAACTAGTTGAAATTAAAAAAAAAAACTTCAACTTCGACTCGCAGTTGCAGTTGCTGCTAATCAAAAACTGCGATTCATTTGAATGGAAGCAGTTTGTCTGTCTCACTCTCTCTCTCGCTTTCTCTGTTTGTCTGTCTGTCTGCCTGTTGGCGACAGCCTCTTTTCGTGGGCGTGGCACTTGGTGTCAATGTCCTGCTGCAAACGCATCAACTCTTGTTGCCAAAAGGTGATAATAATCAGACAGGCCGTTTTAACAAGAGAAACGCCCCCCACACAGCACACAGCCCACCGCCCACCGCCCACAGGGCGGCCTGCCACACGCCTTTATACGCTCGCTGGGCGGTCAGCATAGTAATCCATCTTTTGCCTTGACAATGGTTGCTCAGTACCAAAATCTGTTTGGGTAGGGGGCGTGGCAGCTAAGCACTAAAGCCCCACAAAACAAAAAAAAAAACAAAAATGAAACTAGATACAAATATCTTTGGCACTGAATGTGAAATGTATGCATATGTGTGTGTGTGTCTGTGTGTGTGTGTGTGTGTGTGTGTGTGTGTGTCTGTCTGTGTCCTTTAGTGTAATTATGGTGGCATCCACAGGACATGTCGTTGACAAGCTCAAGTTGGGCCAGTGTCTCACTCATCTCTCGCTTACAGGCAACACAACTTGCCCCACACACACACACACGCACACACGCATTAGTAAACCACCATAAAACACACGCAGTGCCACAACAGAGATTCGACCAGTGGGTGGGCCATAAAAGCGGATCCGCATGTGTCCAAGTTCGTAAAGTTGATTCATTCATAGCAGAGAAATTTATATGGTCATGACGCGTGCATCAACTGCCAGCCAGGCCAGAACAGGCCAGGCCATCTAGCTAGACCTGCTAAGGCGCCAGCTAAGCGGAAAACTATAAAACAAAGTTAGAGCAGCAAAGTGATCGAATGCAGTTACCCTGTAGGTAAGCTGAGCAAGAAACTATACAGAAAACTTTCCTGAATTTAGTTTTTAGTTTTGTTATCCACTAAGAATACAATCTTTTCAGTTAATAACTTAGCTCTAGTCGAGCTGTGTTCAGTTACAAATAGACCGTTAAAGTCTAATATGACCCTTCTTGAAACATTTAGGGTATGAAAACAACTAAAACTAACTAACTACAGCGGCCTTCTGCTGCCGCTGCCGCTGCCGCTGCTGCTGCTGCAGATGCCGAGGCGAATGCTGATGCTGATGCTGATGCTGATGATGACAATGACAATGACAATGACGATGGAGCTAATCCATCCGCATGCTGAGCACCGCAGGACGCCAGCGAAAACGTTTTTCAAGTCGAATGATTTATATAGCGCGCGAAGGGAGAAGTGAGTATGGGTGGCTGCATCTTAGCTCATTTTTGTGCCCGCCAATTAGCCAGAAGTGAAATGCCAATTGGTCTATGTCTGATACACTGAGCGAAATCTACAACAATTTCATTTATTCATAAGCGCCTTCTTTCGACGTTTGGCAATCTTGGCCAGCTCCTGTTCTGTGGGTCGATACTCGCTGTAGCGCGTCACCCACGCTTCAGCCATTCTATAGAATTTCTTTGGATCGTTCACAAACTGATTGCTGATCTCTATGCTATACGGATTTGCTGGCTGTGGATCATTAACTGTCGCAACGAGCACCTGGAGTACAGTATCGATGCGTGATGTCGGCTTCCAGTGCTCCGCCTCGAGTATCGGCAAACAAATCTGACCCCGTTCATTGATATTCGGATGATAGATCTTTGTATTGATATGCAACACTGGCGGCCGAAACGGATATTCTTTGGGAAAGTCTATCTCCAGATTGAAGGCGCCCTTGTTATAGGGCGGACTGATGGGCAAAAGCAATGCATTCCACTTGTAGATATTATCCTTCTCCGGCTCTAGCAGCTTGAGCTGATCGAGATTCTTATAGCCCATCATCAGCATCAGCTCGTTCTGCATGCGCTTCGGCCCATCCATGATGGGCTCGTCCTTCTTCATGGTTGCAGCCCTTTATGTTGCCCGTTTCGCCCGATTTCAATTAGCTATTATACAATTTTGTCCAAAGTTCTATATCTCTGTGTACTGAGAGTGTAGGTGATGATTTATTGTGAATGAATAATATATATGCCTACTTCGATAGATCTACATCATATTCTTAGGCATAGAATTGATTGATTTCCATACAATTTATCGGTATAGAGAGAATATGCCTTACTGAAGTCTTTAATTCTAATCAATCTGAGACCAACTATAGGTTTCTAGCTTCTTAAAGTTTTGAACTAAGTTCCAAAACGGTTGCTTGAATACGAATATTTATCGATTGTCGATTGTTTTGTGTCTGTGGCTTCAAAAACTTAGAAATGTACCGACAAGGATAGCAGACTTGTGTCTTTACATCTAAAATGTATTTAAAAGTGAATAGTAAACTTGTTACATAGCAAAAAACGTATGAGTAATCTCAATGTTTATCGATTTGCATGAATTTATCGATATCGATTATTTGTACCATATATTAAGTCCTCAATTCTTTGAAATCAGAGAATCAATATTAGTTTCTAGTTTCCTAAAGCATTAAGCCTTCGATAAACGAACTCGATAATTATCGATTTTCATCAATTGATCGATATAAATTAGTTATGGCTTTTTGTAATGCGTTAATTCGTACAAATGAAAGAATAGATATAAGTTTCGAGCTATCAAGCTTTAAGTTCTCGATAAATGATGTCGATATTTATCGATTATCATCAATTAATAGATATGGATCGATATTGTTCCTTATTTAAATTCGTTTATTCTTAAGTAAATATAAATTTCTAACTATCAATTTTTTATCTCTCGATAAATGATGTCGATATTTATCGATTATCATCAATTTATCGATATGGATTAGTTGTTCCTTTTTTAATTCGATTATCATTGTAAATAAAACAATAAATATAAATTTCTAGCTATCGAACTTTAAGCTCTCGATAAATGATGTCGATATTTATCGACTTTTAAATATTTTTATCTCAATATATTCATTTTTAACATTTTAGCTTTAAAACCTGTCTCTTAAATTGTAGAGTTCGTATAGACAGAGGCAAACAGACAAAGGACTGCACTCAGCTCTTGATAATTTAACTGAATGGAATCTTCGACTTCTTCTCCTTCCGCCTCATTCGCATTCATTTGCCCAACTGCAATATACCCTTTGGCTAACCATTTTCAGGGCAAAGGCAGCAGAGAAAGCGAGAGAGAGAGAGAGAGGGAGTAAAGAGAAGAAAAAAAAATAGAATACAGAAATCCTTTCACATTGACATTAATCCCCGAAATAGCCGCTTAAAAAGACCGCCTGACGTCGACAGGCTCTGACAGCAGCACATTAGGATCAACTGGGAAAAAGCAATGGCACATTGAAATGGATGAAAGGTTCTCTAACGGCTCATATATGCCGCGACTCCAGCTGCTGCTGCAGCCTTTCACTTGCTCCTCCGTGGCTCGCCTGTGTGTACCAAAGCAATTTTTATGTAAGGCGCAAATGTTGTTGCTCTGTCTTCCTCTTCTCCCTCACTCTCTCGCTCTCTGAGTCTCTTCTAGTATTTTCAATCTGTGCATTGAATTATGCACATAGTGTAGGGTCCAGTGGAAAGTCCGGACATTCGAGATTTCTGGCAGTGATTTCATTGAACAAGCTATTGGCATGACTGCGACTGTCCGAGTGATGTGATTGCCATTGACATTATAGTTTTCAATTAGGTGAACATTGGAGAATGAATGGAGGACACTTTCTCTGCCGCCCACTCACACTCTCTCTCTCTCTCTCTCTCTCTATCTCCCTCTCTATCTCTCTCTCTCTCTGTCTGTCACTGGGACTCCGCAATTTCTAACGTATTCCTTATTCATAAATATGTAAAGATTGCCGAAAAAGCATAATAAAACCCACTCAAAAGGAAAGCTTTGACACTGAATCTCAGCTACATCTCCCTCTCTCGCTCTCTCTCTCGCTCTCTTTCTCTATCACTCTCTGTCTCTGTTTCTGTCTCCTTCTTCTGTCAACCTCGACTAACACCACATTACGTTGCTCTGCTTCGCTCCGATGGGAAGCTTGATAACAAAAACATGAAAATTAAATATCAAAAATATGCGACGCAAACGTAAAAGCAACAACAACAGCAACAACAACGGCAACGGCAATCTGCCGTTTCTTTGTGCGTGTGTGTAATTATTTATGTTATATGTCATCATCATGTAAATGAAACCAAGAAGAAAGCAGAGACAGACAGAGAGAGGGAGGAAGAGAGAGAGAGAGAGGGCGGGAGAGAGAGAGAGTAGAGATGAAGGCCATGGAAAGTTGGCCGGAAACGCAGCATGACGTGCGTAACGGGGCGTCTCTGGTATAATTAGGATGTGTATACATGTGAGAGTGTGTGTGTGTGTATGTGTAGGTGTAGGTGTGTGTGTGTGTGATGAAAATAAGAAAAAGCTGTTGGTAAAAGCAGTCGAAGTTTGAATACTCTTGCACACTTATATGATATGATATGAAATATGTTGTCAATCGAAACCCTGAACTTTGGGTCTGTATTTCGATTAGTTATATAAGTCTAATATGATTTGGTATTGATGAGGTAGCTTGATTAAGAAAATATAGCTCAAATTATAGATGTAGTCTATATCCTGTGACCAGATTTCCATACATTGTCATGCCTAGTTTAGAAAGTATAGAAAATCATGATATGAAATAAGGACCGCCTGTTGATGCAAAACAAAGAAATATACTTTAAAAAGTTAAAGAGCCCCACTGCCGAAGCTGAAATACCCTTCTAGAGATATAGACAAATGGCAAAATGATTCCATGCAAGTTCTAGGCTTCTATAGAACGATTACTCATGGCACATGTTAGAAAGACTTAAATATATGTATATATAGAACTCGCTTTAAGTCCTGCTCTACCTCTGCTTAAAATTCTTCATCTACATCTTTTCAACACTACAAAAAAGAATCGATTAATCAGTATTATCGATAACATGTCAGTGCCCAAATGCCTAACCACAAAGCCAGCGCCAAGATAAATGCGCGTCACGCAAACGAAAAAGAAGGAAAGCAAGGAAAATATGTCTGCCAAGGCGTCTGACAGCGCTGCGGGATGCACAGGCGTTTGCTGGCCAATCGCTGCGACTGTGACGGTGACGGTGATGGTGACGGTGACTGTGACTGCGAATGTGACTGCGAGGGGGTTGCTGTTGTTGTTGTTGTCAGTTAATGCCTTTGCTATGGCTGGCATCAACGTATCCGCCATACTTTTAGCATAAATAGCCGGAAGCGGAAATGTAGATGACGCTGAGCGCCCACTCATAGATACATGCGTGCGTACACTGAGAGAAAAGCTATGCTAGGTTCAGGTGTAAGATTTGTTGTATGTGCCGAAGTAAGAAGAAGGAAATCAAGTTGAAAAACAATTCAAAATTTGTCATTTTGACACCTTTGGCTGCGACTTTTCTTGCAGTGTAAAGCTATGTAGGTATGTGTATGTGTATGTGTATGTGTTCTGTAGCGCCTGCAGCTACAGCTGCGCCTGCTGTCATAGCCATTCCCAATCTCAATTCGCAGCCCAATTCCTTTTTGCCACCCGGCTCTGCCTTACCCCCTCGCAGCGCTTCTGTCATTTGTTTAGCTGTCATTGCGGGCGTATTGCCGCTGACAGCTCGTTGGGAGCTGGCAGGCTGATGCTGATGCTGACGCCGGCACTCGCACTGGCGATTGGGTTTGCGATTGTGACTCCGATTCTGATTCCGATTCCAATCCACGCATTGGCGCCAAGGCGTACCCCCCCCCCTCCCCCTCCGCCCCCACACGAAACCAAATGAAAAATCAGGCAAAAATTAGCAGTCGCCGCATTAAATCTAATCTGATCCGATTTTCTATTACCAATTGGCAGCTGAGTGGGGTGTTGTGTGTGTATGTGTGTGCGTGTGTGTGTGTGTGTGTGTGTGCTAGTGTCTTGTCTGCTTATGCTTGTGTGTGTGTGTGTGTGTGTGTGAATTATCGGTGCTTTGCTTTGGCTCCTCCTCCTCCTCCCGCGCCACGTCTGCATGTGTGCACTTTAATCTTTTTATCGCACTCCAACACTTCAGCCGCTCAGTTTTTGGGCTGGCTTTTGCGCCGCTTGTACCACTGTGGCGTCCTTTATTAGCGCGAAAATCGTCGCGTGCGACTTTTCCTTTTTCCTTTCATTCGCTTTTTGTTTTGTGCCCCTCTGTATTGCCATTCCCATTGCCATTTCCATTTGCGGCCTGTCAACGACCCTTTGTCGTCGGCCTGTTGCTTTCTGGGCTGTTGAAGTCGTGATATATGAAGCGATTAACATTAAAGGTGCCTAATTGATTCGGCCAGAGTCCAGCTTATTTTTAGAGCAGGGGACTGGACAGGACTGGACTGGACTGGACTGGACTGGGCTGCAGAGCTTAAGCCGAGCCAAAGGGGCAGTCAAAATAAATTTTCATTAAGAAATTATCGCTCGTGTGTTGCTTAAATTTAAATTAATTATATATGGTTTATCATCAAGTAAATGGTGGCATGCAAGGACACATAACCAACGCCCACGCACACACACACACACGCACACACACACACACGCACACACACACACACACACACACACACACATGTATGCAGCTGCAACGGCAACAGATTATTTATGCCTTCAGTGAACGCATATACCACACCGGCGACGACAACGATAAAGGGAGCTGTAGGCGGCGCTGCTTGCCGCACAGCTCGTACAATATTAAATTGCACGAAGTAAATAAGAGTAAAGTACACACACACCAATACACACGCACACGCACACACACACACGCAGTCTGGGGAGTCCTTGTGCCTATGACGACGACGGCAGCTTAAAATTTTGTTCAGGGCTACAAAAGCAGCTGTTAATGGAATCACTTTGAAAGCAGAATGCGCTATAAGCTGCGAGCCCCACAAATATGAGCCGTTGCTATATATACTCTATCAAGAAATAGAGTATATTGTTAGAGAATGAAAATGTGGAGTATATATGCGTGTGGGATATCTTAGCTGTAGAGTATTGCAAAGGGGTTGTTGGGGGACTAGTAACAATATGACATGTTGAAGATGAGAGCTCCTGGAGCTGCCAGCTATCAGCTAGATCTTAAGCAAAGCGTGGCATACATGAATAGCTGAACTGAGTTTGATAGATCTTAATAAGTAGCCTGCATTACGATTGCCTTAAAGCTACGATAATAATTGATTAAAGTCTGTAAACCATTGACAAAGTTATCTTTCAGCATATTCTACAACGTTTTTACGACTAGTTTCCTAATGAAAGAATCCGATTTAAACCACTTTTTACTATAAATGAAACTGTTTCAATGGATTAATCAAAGCTCGTAGCCAACAGTCAGCGAGTCTTACAATCGCGAAGAGCCTAGCCACAAATTGATTAGAAACCTTCGGCAATACACAAACTACACAAACTTGGCTTTTAATAGATTAGAAATCTCTACCAATTCAGAAACTTGGCTTTCAAGCTCTTCATTGCTGAATAGTTCAGTTTGCAACAGTTTGTACTCCCATCGCAGAAAGGTTCAGCTCTAACCGACCAACCACACTTAACTGATGAGCTTTACCATTACCTAGAGTATATGGCATGTTTGCCTACATAGTGCGCTCTTTGGAACTAGTTCGCATTGAGCGAACCAGTCTATGCTACGCCTCGCTATTGAGTGCGGATTAATCGGGCTCAGTTTGTCATAAATAATGCAAACCAAACGTTGCTGGCGCAGTGAATGCTGAAAAGGAGGAGAGCAGCCGCTGGTACTTGGTGGCTCAATATGCAGTTAGCTGCGCTCAAACGTGGTGCAATTACTGCAAAACTACGGCAGGTCCTGACAGCTCCTGCCAGGCCACTGCCAGCTAGTGCCAGCTCGTGTCTGCAATGTCTGGCGTGTTCGTACTTAATGACTTTTTCACGTTATGTGCGTGCGCTGACATTTTCTTGAGGCTTTTTTGGTTGTTGGGTTTGCCACCTGTTTTCACCTGTTGCCTGCTGCCTGCTGCCTGCTGCATTTAATTGCAAAACAAGTTTGCATGAATTTGCGGCTGCTGCTGATGACAATTTAAGTGCTTAAATAGAACGGAGAGAAAGTCATGTGAGCCGCAAGCCAACATTACGGTCCACTTTGGCTTCTGGGCAACGGCTGCGGCTGCAGCTGCGGCGGCGGCGGCGGCGGCTGCTGCGGCTTAGCTGTTCCCTAAGTAAGTGCTCTTAGGCAAAGCTCATATTTCAGTAGCAAAAGAAGAAGAAAAATACGAAATAACTTCAAAGCTATCTTCAAAAGCAAGAAAGAGCATAAAATAAATCGCAGACAGCCAAATCGAAGGGCAACAGCAACAAAGTCCAAGCACACACACACACACACACACACACGTGTTTATCTATGAATACATACAGACATGCATACATACACGTATGTATGTATATATAGAAGTTTGTGTGCTTATCATAAAATGTTTAATAAAACACATCTGCCTGCCCTTACTGGAATATTATTATATATGAGCCACAGCGGGATTTCGGCAGAAAACTTGAAATGGGCAAGCAGCGAAAATGATTTCGAAAGTATTTTTCTCCTTTTGACAGCCACATGCCAAAATGTTGCTTTAAATGCGGCTATTAATAATGAGAGAGTGGGAGAAAATAAAACCAAGTCTAAAAACGAAATTCAATAAGCGTGATTTGAACAGCCAACGGTCAACACACACTGTCTATCGCCCTAACATTTCTCTCCTGCTGCTCTGCCTGTCTCGCCTGCTGTTCTCTGCGCCTTGAAACTGGGCAAAATATTTAAGGCGGTTGGCCTAAGGATGCCAATAAATCAAAGCGGAAAAAAGGTTGCCGAACAATGTGCGGCATGTGTAGAATTTGCTTTTGGACCACACACACACACGCACGCACACACACACACACAAACACACATGCATACGTTCAAAGAGTTATGCGCTCCAGGGGCACATTTTGCGAGTGTGAAAAATATTGAGTTTGGGTTTCAGTTACAATTTGTCTTTAAGTGTCTTATGGCATGGAAACAATTAAACAAATTGAGCGAAGTGCTTAGAACAACTCTAAAGAAAACCTGAACAAATTATTAAAGCAGCTTTTGCCAAAGCCAAGTATTTGTTGTATTCCATTTTCAACTCGATATCAGTTTAGGCTTGAGTGTGCAGCTCATATTCATAACTGAGATAAGTCTATATATATATATAAATAATTATATATAAGTTCAAGCCAAGATTTTGAAAGTTCGGTTTTAATAGCTGCCATGAATCTTTTATATTTTTCTTAAGCATTCTGAACTTGGCCTCAAGAATCATTTTCATAACAGAGATAACTCAGATATTATATAAAAATAATTTTATTATTTTAGTTTTACTCTTAAAACTTTTTATTCCAAGATTTTGAATATTTATGCTGTTTCAATTATTTTAATAAATTTTCTATATATTCTATGACGTCATGATTTGAAGCTAAAATGCTTCGTTCACAGTTTTCTATATAAAATAAATGAATAGGCCCAGAAAATTGGACATTCAGTCTAAAATTTACATTATCTAACAAAGTTCATTCACTTTGTCTTTAATAAAAGTTAATTAAGCTGAAAAATTTCGAAAAATATTCGCTTTCCACTAAACAAAATTCTACCAAAATTATAAAGTTTGTCAAAAATTAATATTTGGCCATAAATATTTTTCCAAAATTTTTGAGCACAGCTGCAGCCAACCTCAGCAAACATTTTCAATCACAACTTTTTGCAACTTCTAATGAAATTTGACAAACTCTAGAAAACATTTGATGTTTACTGCAATAAAATGCAGTCGCTTCATGCAGCTTCAGTCTAACCATCTATGAACCACACAGGAACACAAAATCGTTTTCTATTGGAGTTAGTTACGCGTTTGAGTGTTTCGCTTAAGAAACCCTTCGACTTGCTAATTGTTTGCAAATATTTCAATTAAAGCCAAAAAAGAAAAACTAAAACTAAAACTAAAACCGAATGAATTTTTGTCGTTTTTGCGGTTTCGCCGTTCGAGTTGGTTAATTGCATTTTTTGCACATTTCTTTGTGTCGCGGCCACGGTCACGTGCATAAACCAAGCCAACGCAAAAAAAAAAAGGCAAAAACTCACAATTCAATAAAATTAATGGAAAAACACATACAGTCACACACACACACACACTCACTCACAAGTGTCAGAAATCTATGAGTAAGAATTTGACCAATGCAATCGTGAGTCGAGCAGTAGTCGCCTGCCTGCCTGCCTGCCCAAGATGCAGTGGGCCAGTGAGGGTGGGCGAGGGCGCGTTGTGAACGTCAAAGCAAGGGCTGGGCCACTGGCGGTTGGGTGCGAGCGGTTTGGTGGGCGTGGCGCGTGCTAAGAGCGCAAAGCTTGTAAGCGGCTTAAAGTTGTACAAAGTTTTTCAAGCGCATTCGCCAGTCACCAAAGGCGACGCAGGAAAAAGTTATGAGTGGCTGTGGATCACACACACACACACACACACACACACACACACACATAAGCACACACACACGCACACACACACGCACACACACACGCATATATACAAAGAAATATGTAAGCTTGTCGCGGCTCCATTGCAAAGCCCAAACAAAATAAAGTGTAGAAGTACACTTGGAGAAATTTTGAAATACGAAATAAATACGTTTAAAAATAAAAAAAAAATATTAAAATAAAATAATTATTTAAATATTTTTAAAAATAAATTTTATTTTATTTTTATATTTTTAAAAATAGTTTTGAAGATATTAAAATTATTATTTAAAAAAAATTAAAAAGTTAAAAGAAAAGATAAAGATGGACTGATTGATTAAGTGTTCTATATAAATCTTGTAATAAATAATTTCTTAATTTAATTTAGTTTTTCTTAATTTGGCATAGTTTCTCGCAGTGTATAGTATGCTGGCGGCAACTGGCTTTGGTGGTGGCCACCTCGTCGTCGCCGTCGTCGCCGTCGTCGTCGCTGTCGAGTGCAGAAAAAAGCGCCCAGCTGGAGCATGTAAAAGGATTAAGTTCGCTTAATATCATTGATGAGCGTGCCAAAGACCATAGCCAAGCAGCCGAAGCAGCAGCAGTAGCAGCAGCAGCTTCTTCTTTTGCTGCTCTCTCTCTCTCTCTCTCTTTCTGCTCTCCACTCTCTCAGGGCAAGTGTCTGTAATGCTTGCTTTCTATGGGACTTTGTTTCTGAGAGCACAGATTTCAGATTTCCGCTAAGCGGCTGAGTCAATAGTTGAGGCGCTAAAGCAGCTGCTGCATTCCCAGCAACAGACGCGCAGTTGAGCCACTGCAGCGGCAATGGGCAAATAATTTTCATGAAACTTACATTGAACCAACCACCCACTCAACCGCGTGGCCCGAAGGTCAATCGTGGCCTAATTAAAAATGCAACAGCCGCCGTTTAAAAAGTAAACAAATGCAAAAAGCAAAAAGCAAAAAACGGCAGTAAGAAAAAAACAAGTTATTGCACGAGTGCTCTCGCAGCGAACCTTATGCAAATATCTTCGAGTGCGTAGCGGAACAGAAATTGAAATTAAAACGAAAAGAAAAGAAAAGAAAAATGAAAAGCTTGGAACAATACACAAATGTAATGAATATTTACGAATTCGTAAGAACAACGTCAAAGTGCAAAACACGTGCAAAATCTCACAAATATTCCCACACACACCCTAAAGAGAAACTGGAAAGCAGGAGATAGAGTGTGTGAGTGTGTGTATATGTGTGTGTGTAGATGGGGTAGAGTAAAGATTGCCTTTTGTATTTACGCTCGAAAAATTACAGAAAATTTTCATTTAATTATGAAAATACGTAGCCAGAGTCGAAACTGCTCAGTGTGCTCAGCTGCCAAAGTTGATTATTTGACAGCCATTCCACGTGCTAATTAAAAGCAAAGGCAAAAGTTGTCAGACTGCTCGGCAAACTGGCCGGCCAAAAGTGCTTTTCCCACCGACCGACCGACCGACCGATAACCAATGCCAGCCAACCTATGCCATAATCGCAATTGTATCTTTGCACTCGGGACTTACCCTTTTTTCTTCAGCACGCAGCAGGAGAGCGACGCTCGGGTGTCGTTAGAGGTGCAATATAAAGAAACATTTGATGTACTTCAATTAGTTTGTTGCAATTGTGCACGGGCGTGCTAAGGCTATATAGCATTTAGACATAAATGGAATAAGAATGGGATTCAATCTGCTTGATTGATTGATTGATTGATCGTAATTGAATGCACTCTAAGTTCTAGTTTAATAGCTTTCAAATGAGGTTTCAATGAAAATGGATTTGTAATGAAGAAATGGAGCAATCTTTTGAATATTGTGCTTGATCGATTGATTGCTTGATTGACTGATTGACTGATTGATAGCTCAAACATTGCAATATAGCAATGTTGTGCCTACATCAGCTAGTTAAATATATAAGATATTGAAGATTATTTGTGCTGATTGATTGATTGACTGACTGACTGACTGACTGACAAAGTAATTGGATTACTCTAAAATAAAAAAGTGTCATTCAGGCAATGGATTGTTTGATTGACTGATTGCCGATTGAACCTGATTTGATATGTGGTAAGAAGAGAATAGAAAATTTATAATATATTACTTTTTTCTTATTTAAATTCCTATTTGATTGCTTTCAAAGAGCAATTTTTGGCCATTGATTGACTGAGTGATATTTTAAATGAGAGCATTCAACTTTCGATTTGTGCTCTTTGGCTGCCGTTTGACTGCTGTCAAAGTGGAATATGTAGTCATTTGATAGTCATTTCAGAATCAGAAGTCTAGTCAAAGTCTTGTCATCGTCAAGTCAGAATGGATGAGGCAACTGCTTAGCTTGATTTCTCATTGACAGAGCAGACGAGCTGCGCACCGTATAAGCTGCTCATATTTACAAAATGTCTAATGAAAATATTTCCTACGAAGCGGATATACAGCGCCCGACTACGTCTGAAGAGGGAAAAATCAAATTAGCTGCATGAATGACGCTGGCAAATGCGCTAGCCGGATTAACAGGCGGGGGGAGGGGTGGGGTGTGGGACAACTAGATAAGAGTGGGCGAAGTAAAAAGGGCTGGGCGTGGCAAGTGCTACTACAACATGCGCCCACCAATGGAAAGAGAGAGAGAGAGAGAGCGAAAGAGAGAGAGCAGCAGCAGACGGAAAGGTTCCTTTTTGTGTGATTGAGGCAGCTTCATGTTTTTGTGGGCTAATTGCTGTCCAGCTGCAATGGGGCGGCATTTGAAGTATAGTTGCTTGTGAGCTGCAGCAGAGTTCCCAAGAGCTTAACTGTAATGTACTTATTGCATTACTCGCTAATGCTATTCGGTTTGTACTCGACTCATAATTATTCGATAGCTGGCCAAATTTGTCTACTACTCTGTGAGCGCTAAGCTGTTGGTCTTGGCATACCTAGCGTGTGTATGTGTCTGTGTGTCTGTGTGTTTGTGTGTGTGTGTGGGTTCCACAGACACCAAAATGATGGAAAATCTAAAAATCTCAACTTTTAACTCTGCTTCTTGAAGCTTTTGAATGCATGAGGCGCACAACAAAAACAAAAATCAGATAACGCATTTAAAATAAGTAGAAAGCACAAAAGCGCACGACTGAGTAGAAGAGGAAAACAACAACAGCAACAACAGCAACATGAATGGTTGCAAAACATTGCAAAAGGCGACATACAAACAAAACAAACAACAACAACAAAAAAAAAAAACGAAGCTAAAAAACAAGCCAAAACTAAGGGCTGAGGGGCTGCCAGTGGCGGTTCGAAGGCTGCGAGCAGAAACTGTATCAAGTAACTGAGCCGCGCGGAGCTGCATAGTGAAAATGCAACTGTGCGGAAAACTGTGCGAACATTTTCATTTTCAATGCAGCTCTTGGCATACAAACAGAGCGAGAGAGCAAGAGAGGGGGGGGGGGAGGCGGGGGGTGGTTAGGATGGCAGGGGGGAGAGAGAGTGGCAGGGTTGGCAGCTCGAGAGGAAGGGTAAGGGAAACAGACCCAGAAACAGAATCAGAATCGGAATCAGAATCAGGACACTAACAACAACTAGCAAATAGACAACTTTAAGTACAAACCCCGTTTACACACACACACACACACACACACACACACCAGCACACACACACACACACGCACACATATGAATCCGACAAGAACTTGCAGCGAATCGCAGAAAATCGCTTAGAATGCAGCGCCCCGCAAAGAAAAAAAATGTTGCAAAAAAAGAAATGAGAGAAAAAATTTGGAAGAGCCCCGAACAAAAGCATATGGGAGTCAAGTGGAGGCTCCACCGCCAGTGCCGACTGTCGACTGCCGACTGCCGACTGTCGAGTGCCGGGCTTTTCTTTCAATTTGCAACATTTTCTGTTGCACGTTGCACGTAGCCCAAAAATAACTTCCGACGTCGCTGCCTGATTTTTTCCGCCTTAGCCAACTCGCTGCGAAATTGCAGGAAGCGATTCTATTTAAAGTTGCCAAAGTCCCAAAAAAAAAGAAGAGAAAGAAATAGAAAATAGAATATAAAAACTAAAATAAAGCTGCGACCACGGGAACTCGGTTAAGGTTAAGCGACAAAGCGCTGCAACTATTGCAGCATGCCATACACATCTCACTCTCTTTCTCTCCCTCTCCCTCTCTCTCTCTCTCTCTCTCTCTCTCTCTCTGTCTCTTTGCCCACTTTGTATCTATTTAGACTTGTATAATTTATAAAAAAATTCAATTAGCCACGCTGTCCAAAACAGAAGCCCCAACATGGCCAATAGTTTGCCTTAATGCTGCCGCCGCTGCCGCCGTCGTCGTTCCCTCCACATTAACAAAATAAACTTTCTCAGCTGCCAATCATGCGGGGGGCCCGAACGGTCAGTTGTTGAGCCACTCGCACACGGTCTGCCAGCCAGGCAGCCAGCCAGCCAGCCAGCCAGCCAGTTAACGGAAACCTTTAATAAACCCATATAAAACATGGCAAAAATTACAACAATGCTAGCTGAATATGAGCACAGTGGGGCAATTGATAAGATGGAAGATATTTTGAGGTATATAAGAAATTTAATATTTTACTTTATTCAATCAGCAATCTTAGAACTTGGAATGAATTGTATTGATGCCTTCCATGAAATATCTTGAAATGTTTAGAAAATTTGGAAAAATATTGAAGGAAAACTGAGACTCAGATTTGTTGTTCGAGTCTTTCTTTATTATATATCTAAAGTTGGATTTCGTATTCAACTTTTTTTCAAACTTTAACAGATCATAAAGAAGTTTAATTATATTATATTTATAGTTATATTAAAGAAAATTTGTATATTCGCAAAGATTTACTATATAAATTGACTTTGAAGAAGAGTTTAGAAATATTTCAAAGAAAATTCTTAAATCACAAATTTTTGTTGGGCAAAAATGTTTCGTTGCTGAGATCAAAGTTTGTGGCTGCTATGGAGTTTCATAAGCCCAAACATCATATCATCCACATACAGCAGCTGTACCTTATTCTATTTAAATTAATTTTATTTACCAATAACTGGTACCACTGTGCACATGAGCCATTAGCAAAAACTTTGTTGCCAAAAAAAAAACAAAATAAATAAAAAATAATCAGAAGCTGCGCTTCAATGTTAAATGAATTGTTGTCTCAACTGCTCGACAAGCGGGGGCACTCGCCTATCTATATACCATATATACAACTACATATATATGTATATAAGTGTGTGTGTGTGTGTGTGTGTGTGTGTGTGTGTGTGTGTGTGTGTGTGTGCTGTGGCTCTACAGATGCTGGCTACAGTGCTGGCCAAAAAGTTAGTGAAATTCATTTTTTGAAAACTGCAAAATAAGGTAGAGTAAAAAACGAATGGAAAAAAATTGTGGCGGCTAAAAAAAAAATAAAAGTTTAAATAACTTTGGCAACTAAATTTAAGTAGAAAGCATGAAGGCAGTTGTGTTGTGTGGGTGGGCGGGGTTGGGAGTAGAATCAAAGGCGGCAATGGAGGCGGAAAGCTGGTTGCAGGCGAAGCAGCAGGCGGCAAACAGTCGTGACAAAGTTGGGGGCTAGTTCTCCTAGCTGCTGCTGCTGCTGCTGTTGTTGCTGTTGTTGTTGCTGCTGTTACTCACTGATAAAAACTGCAGCAGACGCAAAACTAATTTGCGTGGTTATGTAAATTAGAGTTGGAGTTGGTGTCTGCGATAAACTTGTTGAGGGTGAAGAGCACCTCAAAAAAAGAAATAGACAAAAAAAAAAAACAAACTAAAAGAAATTCGCAGCACAATGCGTACAGCAGGACCGCACAGATAGAAGAAGCACTCTGCCAGTTCACCTGGGTGACCCGAAGAGCGACAAACACAGTTAGTACTATGAAGCTGTATGTGTGTGTGTGTGTGTGTGTGTTTTTGTTGCCTAATCCTAAGACCACAACCAGATAACCAAATCGTTGCACAGACAAAGATGCCGCCCGCCCTAACAACTAAATAATGTGCAGAGAATTTAGTGTTCAAAACGAAGGCTGTGCAAATGCACTGAGAGAGAAACATGAGTAACTTTTATCAAATGAGTTTCGGATGAAAAAATCACTTCGGAATTGTGAATATCTTGTATAATGTGTATTTAGAACAAACTCAAGTGAACAGTTCATTCAAATGAACCAGTGAACTGGCTCAACGTTCACCGATCAACATGGTAAAGACTATTGCTTGCTCAGTTACGCCATCAAACATGAACAAGTCCAAAAGTTGGATCATTCATGTATGACATAGAGCTGTTCAGTTGTTCATGAACCACTGGTTCTATTGAGCTCGTCAGCTCTTGATGAAAAACGACTGAACAGTTGAATGACTGAACATTACAATTCGTTCATGAACTTTTGATAGAGTAAATAGAATTCTGATGGAGTAAATAATAAATAATGAACTCTCTAATGAATTCATTGTTTTCGCTGAGTGTACTCAGTAGCTAGCAGACAACAGGCAGCAAGTGCACATGGCAATGGCAGCCAGCTAAGATAATTTTTCGTTGAGCAACACACACCCGCACACACACACACACACACAACACACAGTTATTTAAAAGAGCCAAGGCATAAAGGTGGGCCGAGGCAGAGCTTAGGCATAATTTGCCCAGTAGCTGGCAAAGGCATAAGCCCAATTCTAACAGACACACAGAGAGAAAGAAAGAGTGTGTTAAAGACAGAGAAGGGGGGGGGGGGGGGGGGGGGCTGGGAGGGTCACTGTAAATGCATCTAGCAGACATGCATTGAGGTCTGTCGGCTGCATTGTCGGTTGTCTTGGCAACCACAGCAGCAGCAGCAGCAGCAGCAGCAGCAGCAGCAGCATCATCTAGTGCGCTTCCTCAACAAACGAAAGCAGTTGGTGGGAGACGCGTCTGAACTCGGCACCTAAAGTCATATTAATAATTTTGGTTGGGATTTTGAAGCTGGCTGTCGTTGGGCCGCAACCGCAACAACTTGCAGTTGAGTTGCAGCTGGCGCTACAAGCTACCAAACATTTACTCCAGATTCTGGATTCACATGCATCCCAAATCTACGAGTAATCCTTGGTTACACTTGCCTCCTTGCCATCGCTGTCGCAGCCACAGTCTTAGTCTCTCCCTCTCTCTCTCTCTAGCTCTCTTTCTGTCTCTGTCTGTCCATTTACAGCTTTGTTTACATTTGCAATGCAAACCAAAAACTGATGCAAATCCATAAATTCCAAAGGCTATGCCCTCCATCTACTATGCAGATGCACCTTGTTTTTCTCTGTTGCTTATTGAGTGAACTTTGATTTTACATGATTATCAACCTAACTCTGGGGCACGTTTTGATGAACATTTTGGCAAAATTGAACAGACAAAAAAAATGTTTCATAGTAGAAGCTAATATGAAGTAGAAAGATTTTTGTAGCACATGAAGCGGGCTATACCCAAACAATTTCATTCATTTTGAGTCTGTTAGGAGTAGACATATATATGCGACAGTGTGGTATAATACAGTGAAAATCCATTGGGTTTCGCTTTCGTATATTTCAATGTTGTTCGGGGCGGACTTAATCTTCATCCCTGATTCATATAAGGTTAAGGTTAGATATGTTTTATCAATTTAAAAGCCAAACACAATGAAGCCTAAACTTAAAATTCAAATAGAAATAATGCGAAAATGCAAAATAAACAGAAATTAAATAAATAAATATATTTTAAGCTCTTTAAGCTATAAACTTTATCTAAACTATAAAGTATGCTTAATCAAACATATATTTTCCTCTCAGATATCTCAAGAATTTCTTACTCATAAAACTGCCAGATCTCAATTAATGATGATTAGCTTAACAATTAATCTTTGTCTTTATGCTTTGTTAATGTTAAGGTTGCCATAAATATTTATTTTAATTCTTTAGTTTTTGTGCAGTGCAGCACTATTATTTTCGTGAACACAACTGCATATTGTACATATTAATTTAGATTTAATTTTCCCATTTAATCAATAACTTTAGCATCAATTATTGCCTAGACTATGCTAGCACATATACTAACTTAATTGGTTTTCATGCTGCACATTCCATTTTCAATTGATTTCATTTCATTTCATCATATCATATTCATAGTTTTTACATTTTTTCACATTCGCTCACAAACTTAAGCTGCTATTATTTTTGATTAAATGCCCATATATATATATATATATATATATATATATATATATTGTTTTCCAATTTCTATTGTCTTTGCACATTGCAAATGACAATGAAATTCATAATTAGCAGTGCTGCGCTCCGTCGTTCATGGGAAAATCAGAAATCAAACCAAAAGCGTAAAATCATTTGTCTCTTCGCTCTTTATGGGGCGTGTCCAAAAAGTTTCCCACAAAATGTTCGTGGAATCGAATATTGAGATAGATGCGAGCAGGCTAGGCCGCGTATCATGCACAGCTGCTAATTAGTCGGGGGGCGACATGTGATATTTTTAGTGTCGACTTGTTTACAGAACCACAGCAGCAACAGCAGCAGCAGCAGCAACAGCAACAGCAACAGCAGCAGCAGCAACAGCAGCAGCAACGGCAACAACCACCGCATCAACAGGGATTTATTTTTAGTTGTCTGCAGTTCGGTTGCGATGTGATTCCATTTTGACTGCTGGCTGTTAATGACATGCAAATCAACTTTGGTGGTCGCTGGTGGGTGGAGGGGGAGGGGGAACGGCCTGCGGCATTCGAAGCCAGGCTTCGTTCAACTCCGGCCGTGCTGTCCGGTGTTTATATTTTTTTGACAGCTGATTGTTTTATTGAAATGCAGCACGAGCCACGCGTCGAAGGCGACAGGGCAGACGTTAAGAGTAAATATTTACTATTTACTTTTGACGGCGCTGTGAGAAAAATCATTAAATCAGTGAACACAACAAAAAAGATTGCTGCAACTGCTGCGTTCGGAGCGCTCAATGAACCGCATGATTTTTCCTATTTTCAATAAAAAATGTAATTAGAATTTTTATTATTTAATAAAATGCCGCCAAAACAGACAGCATAGCGGACAACGGACAACGGACAACGGACAACAGACAAGATAAAGCGAAATAGCAACAAAAAAGAAAAAAAATAAAAGTGAAAACTAAATTGAAATTTGAATATAGAGCTGGGGATATGGCAGCGCTCAGCTCTACGAAATTGAAAAAGTTCTTTCACAGTGCAAATGAAATCAAATAAATCTAGACAAACGAAATCTCTACTAAGTTTCACACACAACAATGCCAAAAATGCTGCAGAAAAAAAACAAAAAAAAAAACAAAACAACAATAAAAAAATATAATAAAAACCATGGCCAACAATCAAATGAAAACTAATAGCAAAAATGCAAAAAGGTATTTAAAATGTTTGCGAATGCGGTTGCAGTGGTCGAAATGCGGGCACAAAGTAAATGAAAATATTTTCACGCATTACACAGACTCGATCTAGGTGTGTGTGTGTGTGTGTTTTTTTTTCTATGTGAACTATCAAATACATTAAACAAATAAGTTGAAATTGTGCAAAAAAAAAAAGGGAAGGGGGGGGGGGGGGGTGGCGGTAAAATGGATTTCTGGTTGGGCATCAAATGAAAAGGATATGTTTAAACATGTATTTATTTGTTTATGGCTGAACATTAAAAGAGCATTGATAATGGATGTCAAAAGCTGTTCCTGCTTTAGTGTTTAATAATTGTACAGCAAGAGCAGCAAAGAAGGTAATCAAAGTGCACACAGACGATACATATATATATACATAAATGCATCAAATAAAATTGCATTATTTTTCACTCAGGTGAAATGCATAAATGTGTTTTTTTTTAAAATATGGAAAATTTATAAAACGCAATGTTTGGGCAGAAAAGTATGTCTTATTAGGCAGAGAATGTTGTTATTATTATTTAGTTATTTATATTTATTTTTTATATATTTATTTGTTAGTTTGTAGCATATTTTATATATTTTAAATATTCAGAAAAACATTTTTTTTATATTAAACATAATTAGGGTAATCAACCTTGAGAGAGCAAAAATACAATTCAATGCGCCACAAAATCTTGGCAAATGAAAATTGTCTTCAACTGAAAATTTCGTTCATTTCCAACTACTTCTTAGGAGTCCCAAAATTCCACTTTCACTCCACACACTTTACGCTTTTTTTAAGGTATGTAAAATATTTAAAAAAGTATTTTTCTTTCCTAATTCAAGAGCGTAATTTTATACACCTTTAGCATGCGGACTACGTTTTGCACTCATGAATGAAACATGTTGCAAGCGCATGCAGGAAATTTGCTTTTATTTGATAGAACGACATCAAAATTTGTCTGCAATCTCAGTTGGTCTACAGCGAAACGCTGTAGTTTAAAGCTCAACATTTTGTTGGCACTTGAAATGTGAGGCTTTATTTGTGCTATTTAACGAGCGCTACGGGGCGCTTATCTATTTGTTAGATGGCCGCCAAGTTAATGAGAAAAATGCATATACGCATTAAACGACGTCTACTTCCGACACATAAACCTGTCCAGCTTCCCGCCCTCCAGCCACACCAACACCCACACCCGCACAGAGCCAACAAATTTTACGAGCTGCTTTCTATTTGCCAGACAGACGCATAAAGCAGGCGATCTCTGAGGCGTTCAAATCGTAAAAAAACAGGCAAACGAATCACAGTCAGACAAGCTGATGTATACACATTTATGTATACGAGGGTGGCTTTAGAAATTTACGAAATATGTATGTATAATAAATTTAATAAAATATTAAAAAATAAAAAAAAATTAAATATACAAAAAAAAAATGTTTTAAAATCATTTAAAAGTTAAATAAAATATTTTTATTATCTATTAAATTGGCTAAAATATTAAATATAAAAAAATGAAATATTAAACTTAATAAAATATTAAATATAAAAAAAAATAAAATATTAAATTTAATAAAATATTAATTGAAATTTTAAATTTAATAAAATATTAAATATAAAAAATAATGAAATATACAAAAAAAATTAAAATTATTTAAAAGTAAAGTAAAATATTTTTATCTTAAAAAGTTTTTAAATAACTCTGAAAAGATGATATATCTTATTTCTGTTATTAATTTTTAATGATTATTTTTTATAATTTTTTGTATTATTATTTTTTTTTTTTATTTTTGTGTTATTATTTTCTTTTGCTTAAACCACCCTCGTAAATATGATACAAATTACAAATTTTTTTATTTGAACTTTAATTATGGATTCAACAACCAAAAATGAGCCAGACCTTGCGTTTTGAGCTAACAATTTATGACACTTGGCGCCATTCAATGAAATTATTTATATGCAAATATATATATATATATATATATATTTTTTTTTTTTGGTATTTATTGGCCAGCAAGGCGCTGGCAATTTAAATACATATACATATATGCATATGTATTTGTGTGCGTGTGTGTGTGTGTATGTGTGTTTCAGCAACCGCTGCGGCCGCAGAATCCGTTGAATCATTTTGGTTGCTGCATGTGATTTGGTATAGTCGCGCTTGCCCAGCTGCCAGCTCTAATTTCTGCGAGTTTTTTTTTTTCATTTAAGCGAGTGGGCGTGGCGCCTGCGGCTTTGGCTACACGCTACAAATAAATTGCGTCGAGGCAGCCCAAAACGATTTAATTTGCGGTTTTTGTCACAAAAGCGCGTCGCACAACGAAAATTGATAAAAACTTATTTGCGGATTTGCTGATGCAGTTGAAGAGATTTAAACTGATTTTTTTGTTTTTTTTTTTCTTCTTTTTGTTATATTTATTTGACAATATTCTTTAGCGGATGCAGAAAACGCATGGCTTTCGCCGCAGACGTCACAGATATTAGATAGGCCATATTGTGCACAGCATACTGTGCCCCAAAGTCGCACTCTTTGTTTGGTGTCATGTTGTAGAAGAGTATATATTCGACACGTCGCCACAGGCAGACGACAATGCGTGCCATAATCAGCAGTTCGTGCAGCTCGTGCTGTGAACGATACGCGGTTAGCCTTAAGCTAGAAGCCATCAGCTGCACGAATTCCAGATGCGCTGCCTGCAGTTGCGATAGTTTCTCACAGCTGCACAAGGTTTCCTCCAGCTGAGCCACAGCCTTTTTCAATGGCTGCATTCTGAAGTGCTTTTCCAAAGCTTTCACCACTGTGGCCTGCAGCTGAGACAGAGATTCGGCTACCGCCTGATCGCCATTGAGTTGCGGCAGCTGTTGCAATCGATGCACCGTCACATGCAACTGCAATCGCATGCGAAATGCCTCATTGTAGGTATTGAGCTGCTGCTCTGTAATTATGCCGACCAGCATATCATCACATCTATAGGCCAGTGAAAGCTGTTCAAGATAGGCATTCGGCAGCGTCACTGTAAATGCATTACTCCTATGCAGTGCCGTTGAATTATGCTTATTCATAATGGACTGCAGCTGCTTAGCCGCCTTGGTAATCAATCCATTTTCCAGGTAACCGAATGCCTGTGAATATTGCTCAGCAAACGACTCGAAATTGAACAGTAAATAGACCGCACGCAACTGCTCCAGCACTTTGGCGAATTGTAATCGATCCCTTATTAAATATGTTACATATCGATTCACGAGCAGAGTACGCTCTTCTAGATAGCGTTCGAGTGTCTGGTAGATGAGCTCCGCGAGTGGCGTGTAAGTCACACAGTTCTGGCAGCGCTTCAGCAGCTCATCGATGTGACAGAATTCCGGTTGATTTAGATCCAAAATTGTCTCCTTGTAGTACTCATAGTAGAGGCAACGCAGCTCCACATCGGCAGTTGTCCGCAACTGCCAGAATATATCTGGGCCTGGCTCACTAGTAGCCAACGGCTGCAGCTCATAAAATCTGAGCTGTTCCAGCATGGAACGCACAACTGCTTGATGCAGATTAATTTCCAGCAATGTCCTATGATCGCCCACAAAGTCCTCCAAACGCTTCGAATCGTACAGGGCAGCCAGCGCTGGCCCAGCCGATTCAATATGTCGCTTTATAATCTTATATATCTTACAGATTTCCATATAGGGCTGTCCATTGTCAAATGAGCGCATCAAATATACTGTGCGACCATTTGCCTTCGATTGCTTAGCCGCGAACTCTTCCTGCAGGTCATTGAACTCGCCCATCTTCCACCAATGCTCGAGGAAGCGGCAATTTACCTGCAGCACATGCAGGAGCAAAGCTGCCGCATAGGCGGGTCTGTCGTGGTCCTTTGTGGTTAATGTTTGTGCCGTCAGCTCGACCAAACTGCACAAGATGTGCTGACTACGTGAGTGCGGCTCGTCGCCAAACTCAGCTGGATAGGAGATGTAACAGGCAGCAGTTAGGTTCCACAAACGTTCAAGACTCTTAAAACTTGCCTTTGTGGCGCGTCGAAAGTCGCGCAGACCTAACATTTCAAAACCATGCGACAAGCTACGCTCAAATTGTGTGAGCACCTCCACAATTGGCTTGATCAAGCGTCTAAGTGCCCCAGTTAGGCTGATCAGAGTCTCCATTTGATTGCTGCTATCATAGGGCGTTTCATAACAATTAATATAGAGATGAATCCTCTGCATGTACTGCAAAGGCTTCAAAAACTTTTCCTCAACCATTTGACTAATTTTCTCATTGGCGATTACATTGGGACGCAGCTGTATCAAATGATTGACAATGTTGAAGTAGTGACAATCGCCTGGCAGAAAGAACATGCTTAGTAGCTCGCGTATGACAAAGCCCTCCTCGCCATACTCCTGCAAGCACTGCGGCGCATTGTTGAACTTATTGCGTAAATAGCTGCCGAATGCTACAAGGAATCGGCGATTGCTGGCAAGATTGCTGCCGCGAGGCACATCACAAGAGCTCATTGGCTGACTAAGCTGTTCGTGCATATGATTTGAATAGACTTCTTCCGAGCTAGATCCAACTAGCGTGGGCAACAGCTCAGAGACATCTTGCGATTGTAGCGTATGCAAACTGGCTGTGGACCCCCGGAGAACGTCTTCCTCGGACGTTGATGCATAATTGCTTAAAAGTTTCACATTCATCGTTTGCTTGAATGAATCTAAATTGAATCCTCTTCTGACATATAAATAGTTGGTGCCCTGAGCCTCGGCCAGAGCTTTGAGCACATTGTTTCTACGATTCATAAACTCATCGTAGTGAATGCGAACGGTGCGAAAGGCCCTAAAGTTAACGCTTAGCATGAAATCAAGCAGCGCCAGCTTAAAGTAATCCGATATATAGGTATCGTCGAGAATCACATTGGAGAGAGTTCGCACCGCCAGCGCCATAGTTGGCAGCTGTTCGCACATATAACGATCCATAAAATCGGCTAGATTTTGAGAAATACGCTCCGCGGTGCTCAAAGGTCTCGCATAGTTCTCGAGCCGGCACAGCGCCACTTCCAAACAATATGCATAGGTTTCATCCTCCTTGTCCGATTGCAGCAATACCTTAACCAATTCTGGCATTCGCCGCAACACAAGCCCTCGACATTCTTTCAGCATCATGAGCTCTCTCTCTCTTTCTCTCTCTTATATAAAATATATTTATAATTATAATTATTGAATAAAATATGGAAAATATATACGATCATTTATCGGAGTAGGAAAAGATTGAGGCGTGAGCTAAGCCTGCTTTGATTTAAGTTTAAAAATAATAATTTTTTATTGCTAAAGTTTGTTCTTCACTGAAAGAGAGTTGCAAATGCTTGAAAAACTTCATACATTCTAAGACTTGCAAAGTTTCTTTCAGTGTAGTAGAGAAGTGTTAAGTTTCTATGCTCACAAACATTGACTCGAATTTCTATATAAGTATTTATTTATCAGAATAAACTTTAGTAAGCAGAAAATACTTAATTCTAGAACTGTGTCAACTTTCTGTACTTTAAACTTAAAGAACTGCACGCTATTTTCTTCGAGTGTAGTCAAGAGTTGACAAGCTTGTGGACGCTTAAGGAAAATTCGAACATGTAAATTCCTGTGGCTCGGCATTGGCATGCGGAGAACCTAACAGCGACAAGAACTTTGACACTACTGACCTATTTCTAGACTGCATCAGCTCCAATCTCTTTCTCTCTGTCTGTGTGTGCGTGCGTGTGTGTGTGTGTGTGTAGGTGTGTAGGTGTGTGCTTGCATGCTGGTCTCCATGTCCAATAGCTATCTGCAATGTGCGTACTTTGCTTTATTTTATTGTCTGACAAGATAAATACCAAAATATTGAATATGCACGGGCAGCCAAAGGGAGCACCAAAGCAATGTGTAATGCCACCAGAGACCAGAGAGTGTCTGCCAGAAAAATAGAGAGAGAGAGGGGCAGAGAGAGTGGTATGGAGGCGCCACTGAACGTCCAGCATCCGGACTCTGTCCTGGAAGGAGCCTGTCAACTGCGCCACAAACAATAACTCAAATGCAATCGAGCATATTTGCTGCAGAGAACAAATAAACCCAGTTACCGGCATGCACAACAACAACAACAACAACAACTCAAATATACAAATGTCGTACAGTGGAACGAGATAGATGTAAACGTGCAGTGCCTGTAATAAAAATGTGATCAACTTTAATGAAGCTTTAGCATGTCAGCTTCCTTGCGAGTGTTCACTGTACTTTTTTTTCGCTAATTAGAATAAAAGTTTAAAGCTTAGACAAACTCTGGTCAAATTGGTTTCAGTTCAGTGTGCAGTGGCATAGAAATTCATTTTTTTTTTTTTTTTTTGGGTTAGTGAACGGCTATAGACAAGAAATTTTGTGAGAACTCTTAGCAAAATGAAAGTTCCTCGAGATTCCGTCTGTCTGTCTGTCTGACTGGCTGGCTGGCTGGCTGGCTGGCTGGCTGGCTGGCTGGCTGGCTGGCTGGCTGGCTGGCTGGCTGGCTGGCTGGCTGGCTGGCTGGCTGGCTGGCTGGCTGGCTGGCTGGCTGGCTGGCTGGCTGGCTGGCTGGCTGGCTGGCTGGCTGGCTGGCTGGCTGGCTGGCTGGCTGGCTGGCTGGCTGGCTGGCTGGCTGGCTGGCTGGCTGGCTGGCTGGCTGGCTGGCTGGCTGGCTGGCTGGCTGGCTGGCTGGCTGGCTGGCTGGCTGGCTGGCTGGCTGGCTGGCTGGCTGGCTGGCTGGCTGGCTGGCTGGCTGGCTGGCTGGCTGGCTGGCTGGCTGGCTGGCTGGCTGGCTGGCTGGCTGGCTGGCTGGCTGGCTGGCTGGCTGGCTGGCTGGCTGGCTGGCTGGCTGGCTGGCTGGCTGGCTGGCTGGCTGGCTGGCTGGCTGGCTGGCTGGCTGGCTGGCTGGCTGGCTGGCTGGCTGGCTGGCTGGCTGGCTGGCTGGCTGGCTGGCTGGCTGGCTGGCTGGCTGGCTGGCTGGCTGGCTGGCTGGCTGGCTGGCTGGCTGGCTGGCTGGCTGGCTGGCTGGCTGGCTGGCTGGCTGGCTGGCTGGCTGGCTGGCTGGCTGGCTTGTGCGGGTGTGACTGGTTGGACAGAGTGTTGGAAAAACAGCAAGTGAAATCTTTACCAGAAAACAAAAGCCGAAATGTAGAAAAACAAGGGAAAATTGTTTGAAGGCAAAACTTGGCTGGCAAAACTTTTTGTCGCACTCGGCGAAAAGTAAGCGAAAACTTAATAAAGATCGCAGCTGACGCCGCAGTCGACGTCGGATGGACGGACGGACGGGCGGGCGGGCGGAGTCAAGACGCAAACACACTCTCACTGGCTGGCAGCGTTTGACAGCGTTTGGTCAGTGGCGGCGTCTGCGGCAATAGACCACACAGACTGTCGAAATTAAACCAAACTGAATTTGCACTTACACTTTGGCCGGGCCGGGCGATGCCGTCGTTGCCGTCGTTTGCCGTCGTTGCCATCGATGCATTTGCGAGTATCTGTGAGGCTGTCGAAATTGTCACTTTCGCAATTTGCTCAGCGGGTGCGATGCGGCAATTGTGAACACAATAGCTGCTGGGCGCTTGCGTCTTTGCCGCATGGCCAGCGTCAAGGAGCGTCTAAGTGACATTTATGCGCCTGGGCGACAGCGGCAGCAGCTCCGCTGTCGCTGCAGCAAAACCGCTTCAAAACTGTGCCAAACTTTGCCCTATCACGGGGCACAGTGGGGCAAAACGACAATATATGATGCCATTAACTAAGAACAATGATGGAAATAGTTTCAAATTAGTCTTTTGGGTAAGCTTGAACGCATTTCTAATGCCTTCCAAATACAGCTGTTGTACTGTTAAGCTTAACAGCTGTTAACTTAACATCTCAGACATAACATTTCTGCCGCCTGCCTTTTTAGATAAGCAATCAGCGAATGTGCCCATAGTGCCAAGCTGTCTAAAAGCTAGAGAAAAGAAATAGAGAGAACCAACAGATAGTATAGACAGAGTGAGAAAGAGAGAGAGAAAGAGAGAGAGAAGGGCAAAGAGAGATGGAGCGAAGTTTGTTTTAATAAATACTTTCATTGTGTATGCAGCGCGCAGACACCTCACCTGCCTTGCGAGTCAGCCGAGGGCAGGCGCAGATCCTGTCACTGTTGATGATGGAAAAGTTTCTTAAGAATTTACCCGCTCATCGACATTCCGAGGCGAAGTTGGACGCAGACGCTCGTAACAATGGCTGCGGCTGCCGGGAAACAATCAACAGCCGCAACAGACGGCAAATGCAAAAATTACTCAGTTTTTATGAACTTTGGCATTTTAGAGTTGTTGCAATTACCACGAACTTTGCCAACTTCTCTGGCAGCTGGCAAATAAATAAGTATATATACACATATATATATATATATATATATATATTTCAATTAGGACGCCACTAAAAAATCTTTTGAGCCGGGCCAATACCTTGCCCCATTGTCTTGCCCAGCACATAATCTGCTGGCCAACGCAGAGTTGTGAAAAAATTTTTGACAAGCAACAAAGGAATTATAGAATTCTCAAATGAGGGCTCAGCTCTCAGTTGAAGATATTGTCTGAAATAGAAAAATATGCTTTTGTTTAATGGAAAACAACTGTGAAATGTTTTTTGACTCTTGCTAAAGTGAGTTAAATATGATAGCAAAGCTTTCTATTGTTTCTGTTGGAAAACAATAAAGAAATAGTTTTAATTATAGTAAAAGTGATAAGCTGTCAGAGAGTTGTTGACTAACAAGAATTCTAAATAAAAAAGTATATGAATTTAAGCTAAGTCATATTTGCAGATATATATATATATGTATATGTATATATATATCACACATATATATCACACTATATACACTGCCTGAAACTGCTTAGGCTCAGAGCGAGTCCTTCAGTTGTTGCTGCTGTTAAACTCAACATTTTAGTTTAATCTGCAGCAGAAGCTGTTTAATTCAGTTTCAACTAAGCATTCTTTAGAGACTTAGAACTGAACTAAGTTTAAGGAGAGTTTTGAAAACACTTAAGCCATAATAAGTAATATTAATTTATGTTTTTTGCTAAGTATATATAGTATTTTCATAGAATAAATACCACAAAAATACTATATATACTTAAAAAAAATATAAATAAATAACATTTATTACTGTCTTAATTATTTGTATATTTTTTCATTTATTTATTTTTATTATTTATTTATTATTTTATTTATTTATTTTTTAAAATTCACTTTTAACTTGTTTCTGCTATATTCAAAATATTTTCTTTTTATTTTTTGCAAGTTTTTTATGTACATTAAATATTTAATTTAAAATGAAAATTTAGTTTGAAAAAGATTTTTTATTTTGTAAGGGTTTGCAGGCCCCTGGCAGCTCTACGAAAAAGCCCAGCAGCTTAAAAATTTAAAAATTTATTATATATTCTTTTTTGTTTATAATCTGCTTTTCATTACTTGAAAAGTGTCACATTTTTTGTAATTTTTTAAGTTTTATCTGACGGTGATTTATTGGAGAGAAAAATGTTTGCACAAGTAATTTCTATGACAAATTCAGAGAGTAGGGTTTGAGCGCTGAGAAGGTTCAAATGAATAGAGAAGAAAATATCAAAGATAATTTAAAGTAAAATAAAAACGGAAATTCCTGCATGAATTATGCTTTAATTTGACATTGAAATTTCATTGGGCTGCTTGGCTGTCTTTGACCTTTGACACAAACACACTCACACACACACAGACACACATGCACACGCATCCATCTCGTTTACGGCTGTGCCTCATTTAGCCGAGAGTCGTCGCTTTGTTTGGCCATAAACTAGAACATTAGCTCGAGCCGGAAACTGTTTCGGGAAAAATCTGTTGTCTATTTATAGCCAAAAAAAAAAAAAAAACACTGCGCTTGCAACAATGCAACACATCTGGCATGGCAAGCCGCAAACACAGCAAACGGAACGTCAAGCGACATACGCACTTTTTCCAGCTATTCGAAAACTGATTCGTCATAATTTTCTTGTTGGGAGCCGTAGGCAAAGTTAATTAGTTGTGATTTTTCAAAGAACATTCAAATGGAAGAAAGGGGCGCGCAGGGGAGGAAGCAGTCGAAAATACAAACAGAAATAAATGCAGCTCAAGGCGGGATGAGAATATGTATGAGAGAGAGAGCGAGGGGGAGTGAGAGTGAGAGAAAGAGTGAGCGGGACGCTGTGATTCGGGCACATGTTGAGTGTATAAAATGTTGATGAATGTTTTGTTTACGGCAGCGTACGCTGACAAGGGGTTTGCATGCCGCAGTCGTGTGTGTGCTTGCCCGCTGGCTGTCCATCAGTTTTATGCCTGTTTGGATGCAACAGCAACAACATGTGGCGCCTCCATCCCTGCCGCCAACTTGCTGCACGGCAATTGAATGTGAATTATATTGAACATTCATAACAGATTCACAGTCAGGGCCATGAGGCTGCATGCCTCGGTGAACTTTGGTTGGGGCAGGCAGCAGATGCCATAAATTAAACAGACTGCAACTAATTAAGAAAAGAAATTCTCTCGAAAATTGAATGCAACGAATTGTTATGTGCCTCTCTCTCTCGCTCTCTCTCACTCTGTCTCTCTCTCTCTCTCTCTCTCTCTCTCTCAGTCAAATGCAATCCAGGTGGCATTCGCCTCTGCCTTGGTCGCTCGACCCCTGTCAGGTGAAACGCACAAAGGCCGCATGGGGTAGACACGTGAAGTCCCTCGGGCTACATTCACTTAGTTTTTCCCCCAATCAAATTCATTCTGTCTACGCCGAATAATAATTTAAATATCTTAGCCGGCGGACTTTGCCTGGGCAGAAGCCAAAGTCGAGCCACAACAACAGGAAATGCCATTTCAGCTATGGCATGCTAACAAGCTAGCAACAACAAGCGAGCGTGTAACAGTGGGCTCTGATCGACTTGGCAATGATCTGTAGTTAGTGATGAGTGTGCTTGATAAGCCAAAGCTGTTCAATGTGTAGGCTGAAGTTGTGCGGTTTCAGTAGACGATCCTCTTGTTGTAATCTGTTACTTCTTCTGCTATTGGTCCTCTTTTTACTGCCAACCTACAGCAATCATCGCTAGGCAATGAACATTAGTAAACGTGCTAAATAAGATTTAAGCTAAACAAATGTTTAGATTAACTAAACATATATATTTATATATATGAGTACTAAAAGTCAAGAATCAATCACATCTGATATTATCCACCTATTATCTTGGTAGTTTGCAAATATATACTTCAGTTTTAGACTACCCCTCTACACTAGTTACACAGGGTATATGAACGAGTCGCAGCAGCAGCGAAATGCGTGCTATCGCAAAACTGCAGGAAAAAAAAGGAAGAGAGCTAAACAGCAGCAACAACTGCAGCAAGAACAACAATGGGCAAAACTTAACAGCCGCGAGCTAAACACGAAAACACAAAACGGGAGAAAACGGCAAGAAATTAGTTTCTCTGGCGAACATTGTCCCAGTTGTTGTTGCTGTTGTTGCGGGTGCAAAGCTGGCAAAGGAGGACAAATGCAAACACACACACACAAACAAACAAACAAACAAACAAAAAGTGAGGGTAAAGAGGTCTGCATTAGGCTCCGGAAAATGCCTGAAAAAAACACACAGTTTTTTCTGTGTGTGTGTGTGTGTGTGTGTGTGTGTGTGTGTGTGGAAGAAATGGCAATGCTAAAAGTCGTATAGCTCAAATATGCAGACCACAAACACTCGCAGATAACAAGCGCTTCAAGATAGACAAAACAACAACAAAAGTACAGAATACAAAAAAAAAATTAAATGTGAAGAAAAAAACGAAAAGAAAAAACATTTATACATATAAACAAAGGAATTGGTTTGGGCATAATTGGAGAAGGCGCCGGCTCGGAGCGTGGGCCCAGTTGATGGCGGGTTAATAAGTTGTGCCACACACACACACACACACAAAAATTGTTTTGTAAATAAATTGTTTGGCTTTGCAAGGCAGCAGCAAAACGGAACCCAACTTAAATGGCACAATACAAAAGAAAAATAGGTCCCTTTTCTTGATAGACCGCCGCCCAGCGGGCATTGCTAAGCTGCATATAGCAGCTTTTCTTGTTTGGTAAATTTTACATTATTAATTGGCATCAATGGGCACATTTAGCCAGGCCTAATTATTTATGAAATATATAGAGCTAATTAATTATAAAATATATGTAATATGTATGGAATAACGCAAACAAGTCTCCTATAGCACTAGCAAAGTCTTTAAACTTGGCCATTTTGAGTGCTTAAATAGTATTTTGTTGACATTCGGCTGTTTGCTGTTTTTAAATTCTCTCTCTCTCTCTCTCTCTCTCTCTCTCTCTCTCTCTCTCTCTCTGGGTGGGCATAAATCATCAGAGTTGCAGCTGTATGTATGAATATACCAAATACAAATTCAACCGCCAAAAATTCCGTTTATCCAGTCGCCACATTTTATGGCCATGGCCAAAACACAAACACGTGCATATATCAAAAACCATTTGGAAATTTTCTGCGGTAGCAAAAGCATCATAAAATGCAGATAACGGCAATCAAAATTACTGCCATGCAACGCACAAATATATATATATATATATATATATATATATATATATATATATATATATATATATATATATATAAATTTATCTACATATATATATATATATTTACATATTTAAGATTTATTTCAGCATTTGCCCGAAAATATTATTCAATTAATTATGAAAATATCTTAAGCTCCTTGCCACACTTTTCTTCTGCTTCTTCTTCTGCTAGCAGGTGAGTGGCAAGACCTTTCCCGGAACACATCCTTCAGCCTCAAGTTTGTATTTTCTCTAAATTTTTTGTGTTTAGCTAATTAATTTTTTTAACATTTGCATGAGACAGAAAAAAAAAGGAAAAAAAAAACAATCATGTCAGTTCGCTGTAGTCGAGCGCAAGCGACTGCATAATACGCGTTCATGCGGCTTAAATCGAAAATTGTTCAGCTTTGTTGAGCCTTTGAAGCGCGCGCGCACGATGGACGCACTTGCCGCCAGACCAATCCAAATATACTCTTTTCGCTTGCTGAGCGAGTATGAAAAGGAGCAGTGAAGCTGGGATTTTTCCCTTTTCTGCTTGTAGTCGTGTATTTATGTTAATCAAACAGAATCCTGACCTCAGGCAAAAAAAAAAAAAAACAAAAAAAAAACAAAAAAAAAAACAAAAAAATGAATAAAAATCGAGCAAGACAAACAGCACTCGAAGACGCAAATCGACCCGCTTGCCTAACCAGACAACCGACAGGGCGGCACACGGGTGGTTGGGTGTGGCCTCTTGGCCAAAATCGAGCCCAGTCCCTGGGGCTGCCTCTGCGAGACGTAGCTGCCGTTGTTTATAAAAATAATTAAGAAATATTTTCATGTTTTATAACTTTTGCGCAGAAACTTTTTAAATAGACAAACTTTTTGTTGCCGCTTGCTTGTTTACTTATAAAATGTTTTTTTTTTTTTTTTTGCTGAGCCTCTGCTGCGTATCTGATGGATACATTTGCAAAATCTCGAAACAGCTAACAACATACTTCATTATAATATTTTCACTTTTAGCTTGGCAGCCGAGTGTCCTGCCGGTCTGTTTGGCTTGTTATTGTTCCTGTTATTGTTATCCTTGACGCTGGCGTCGCAGTCGCCGCCGCCGACGCAGTCAGCGTCCAACTTGAGTGTTCCCTTGACAAAATGTCTAATTTCCGTGCAGGAAAGCAAGAAATTACTTTATGGTTTGTTAATAGCGGGCGGCCTATTCAAAGCGTTCGGCTTTTGTTGTAAACGTCGCCATTGTTTCCGCTTACATTGTCGTTGCTGTTGCTGTTTCTGTTGTTGTTGTTGTTGTTGTTGTAGAGGGTGTTTTTGTTGTGGTTGTCTAAAGCGCAGCTTAAATGTGACATATTTTGTGTGTAGCGGCATCTCCGACTTCGGCTGGCAACCCTCAGGCCCCATTTGCCTATGCCGCGTCCTTTAATGGAAATTTAAACGGTAACAATTACACTTGGGCCAACTTATTGTAAAACACACACACAGACACACACCCACACGCACGCCCCACCTGTCAAGTCAATGAAACTTTCGCAGCTCCATTGAAATATTTGGTGTGTATGCGACACCTGCTGCCTGCTGCCTGCTGTCTTTGGAGCGGGCAGGTGTAAGGAGCGAAACGCTCATAACACGTGCCTAGCACAGCGGCTGTGGCTGGGCAAAAACTTTAAGTTAAGTTAGGCGCTGCTGAGGCAGCATTTACCTTGCAGGCATCTTAAGAATTTTTACAGTCTTCCCTCGCTCTGCCCCACACACTCTCCCTCTCTGCCCTCGTTGTCTAACAAAGCGTTTTACCTATGTCTATGCCGCATATTCATTTGTGCCGTTGGCCTTTTTGGTTATTCGGACAGCATAATGTGTGTAGGTAAGCGAAGAGAGCCTGTTGAGACTTGACAACAACATGTTCTACTGCCATATTTGCATATGCCTGACAGCAGATTACAGTCGGCAGGCGGCAGGCAATCGACATGGCCAGCTTTGATGGTGGACGGCCCCCCAGCTAACAGACCGCAGGCCCATCTAATGATGAAAGTACTTCGTCTGCTGTATTTAGTTTTTAATTTTTTTTTTACATAGAAAATACATAAGTTTAATGAGCGGTGGCCATAAAACAGGTGCTAAAAATGAAGCTCAATGCGAAAGGTCAAGCAGAACTTAGCACTGTTTGGGAAGATATTTTTATTTACTTTATAAACAACTTATTTATGCGTTCCATGTAGCTGAAAATGTTTACTTTCCGTTTCTATGGAAAGCACGAGTATTTAATATTAATTTGAAAGAAGAATTTTATAGGCTGAGGTGGTAATTGAGGTGGACTAACGAAAGAAGTCTGTGAGGAGATATTGAATGGAAGATAATGCATTATTTTAATTGATTCTAATTCGTTTTGAAGAAGATGCTGCTTATCGCTACTTTAAATTCATTTAAGAAGAATATATATATATATATTTTTTGTGATTAATAATTGTTTTTAATCTTGAATATTTGCTTATTATGGATATATATTATAGTAATCATAATATTATTGGTAATATAATTAGAAACTAGAAAAAAAGCTATAAAACAGATGCTAAATGGCAGCTTAAAGGATACAAAATCTTGGCAGTCGAGTATATATCTATTAACTCTGGCCAAATATAGAAGAAGCTGTACTCTACATATGCTAACTGAAGAAATAAAGATTGAATACTAACTAAAAGGCCTAATTGCTGATGCTGCAGAGCAATGTCATAGCATACTGCATAGCAATATCATTGCAGAGCAATGTCATAGCATACTGCGTGGCAATGCTTTATAGCAACACTGCTGGCTGTAAGCGCTGCAAATTCCTTGAGCTTTCCATCCATACATACTTCAATCACTCAATTGTGCGCATTCATCATATTAATTTAAAGGCACTAAGACGCATGGCTATGCCAAGCGAGAATATATAAAATTTATAAAATATATAAAGAAAAAAAATCCAATTCCAACGCTCTAGCGTGCTACGCCAATATTACAGGGTATATAAGAGTATTAAAATGATTTTTTTTTTTTTTCCTTAAGCCTTCTATCTATACAGACTTCAATCATTCCATTGTGCGCAGTTATCATAATAATATTTTTAAAGCTGGCAAGCGGGCGGGGCCGGGTGTGAGTGGGGTAAAGCACATTGTATAGAAATATCAGCACGCTGTGAATGTAACATTTCAATTTGCTGCAACAAATGCTCATAATTTATAAATTTTAAATCTATTTTAGCCCAACGACCTGCGTGCTGCGTTTTGTGGCATGCCACGCAGCAAGTGATACGAAGAATGGATGCAGGGGTTTTGCCAGAGTGAGAATTGGGGCGTGTTTTGTTGCTGATTTATCGACGTCGCTGTTGTTGCTGCTGCTGCTGCTGCTGATGCTGCTGCTGCTGCTGCTGCTGCTGTTGTTGCCATTGTCTGCGTTTTTGGCACTGTTAACCCGATTTTCCACTTTTCATGCGGCAACGTGAATGGCGCGCGCGGCATGCATGATGATCATGTTTACGTTGTGCCCTGCCCCTCTAGCCCCAAAAAAGAAACCACGTTAGATGTCACTAATGGGGCGCACGTTCAAGTCGAGTCACGTCACCTTTGGCTGCGTCTGCGATTGCGACGTAGAGCAGACCAAAACCAGGCCACGACCAAGCCAACCAAGACGTTGCCAACGGAAGCAAGTCAAACTTTTGCTGGCTGTTGTGCAGGACTGCAGCACTAGAGAATACTCTATACTCAAATGGCAAGAAAATGTTTGCTTTGCACAAGCAAAGAGCTTATCGCCCTAATCAACATGTGAAGTCAGCTACGCTTTGCCCATTGCCTATTACATATTTAAACCTAAAACGAATATGCCCGGCTGGTACCATCTCCATCGGCTTAGGGTATAAAAACGCATTGGGAAACAAGATCACGTAATGTGCCGCGAGATTTTTGCAATTTCATGTGCCTTGCGTATCGGAAAACTATCTTTCAATTAAATTCCATATCGCGACGCTTCAATTTCAATCCGACTCGCATGAGTGGGAGCGGCATAAAACTCCGATGGCACTTGGTTGCACAAAACTTGCTGTAAATTAATAAACAAAACAAAGTTTTTGTTAAGCCTAATTTGATTACGAAATTGCAGTGCAAATATTTTCATTGCAATTTCCTATCATTTTAAGCTATTTTGCATACATTTTCTGCTCCAACACAACAGCAGCAACGGCAGCGGCAGCGGCAGCGGCAGCGGCAGAACAAAACAAAAGCAATAAACAAATATTTGTTAGGTCCTGGCTGGGCCCAATAATGAAATTTATCGCGTTGTCAAGCTACAATTTTTGGTTGGAGTTTGTCGGTCGAGGCTTGTTGGGTCCGGTGCTTTTTCAACATCATTTAATTTAATTTGTTTTTCAGTAACAGTTGCGCCAGAAATTTATGTAACAACTTTCGCCTTTTGCCGCCGTTGTCATTTAAAACTAATTTGCATAAAGTGAGTTGCTACGCATTTTTGATTACCTGTGGCCGTCGCCGCACCAATCTCACATATGTCCAAGCGTTTCGCAATAAATTGCCTCCTGATGACTCCCTTTTAGAAGACCAACATCCAGCCAAAAGCAGCAGCAGCAGTAGCAGCAGCAGCAGCTCGCCAGCAATTCGATTTCATTTTTATGGCGCATAAATTATTCAGACTTCGTCTATAGACTATAAAATGTTGAGGGTCGTTAAGTCGCAACTGTCTATTTTTGTTGTTGTTGTTGTTGTTGTTGCTGCTGTTGTTGCTGCTGTTGTTGTTATTCCTGTGTGGCTGACCTTGTATCCCTTTTTTTTCTAAATAGACAATTTGCCCCTGCTTTACGCACTATTGTCCTGGCCAGTTGATGCTGCGTCGTCTCGTTGCCTGTCCCATTTCTAACATAAAAATCAGTTTAAGCGCATGCCGCAGCGCCTGGATTTATGCTACAGCGCTGTCCTCGGCCCTCTTTTGATACCCTTAACCCATTGAAAGTGCCAATGCGAAGTATAATAGTTTTATCCAGCAGGCAGAAGGCGGCAGGACAGACAGATACCCCAATTGATCTGGCTTCGTCTGTTTGGCTGTGGATCTCATAGACTAGTTAGCTCTCAGTTGTTTGATCACAGTTTCCCTATATAATTTTGATCCATTCTTCAAGTTTTCCAAGCAGCCAAGTATGTTGCGCTGGGCAGGGTATTTGCTAGTCAGACACTTTCGCCTGGTGTAGTCTTAGTTTGTTTTTGTTTCTTTTCGGTCTGCTGTCAACAATTTTACGAGTAAATTGAGAGCCACAATCGTTACGGCAAATCACTTTCAGCTTAGAGTCCATCCAACAACAATACAATTCCGAAACGAAATTGAAACTCTTTCTATTTTTTTTTTTTTTGTTTGTCGTTTGCTGGTCTTAAAGACAGCAAAACAGAAATGACTTATTCAAGACATAAATACATATTACTTGTTGGCACTGCAGCAATAGTGTTTGCCTTATTTTTAATATCTGCTAGAGTTCATTAAAAAGTTCTTTATTGTTTCTTTTCGTTTCGTTTCTTTTTTTTTTTTTTTTTTTGAATTATCAATATTGAATGAGGGCAGTCTCTAGCTATCTATCTGTCAAGTGTTTGCTTTGAGAAAGTGCAGCGTCATTGTTGCTCAAAGCAAACAACGTTTGCTCGATGAAGGACAACAAATACGCATGAAGTTGCGCTTTTTGCCATATCGCAGACAATTTGCTGTTTGCCTTTTAAGGCCAAGCAAACGGAAGGATGTGATTGTCCTGGGTCCGAGTGAGTCAGCGCCAAGCTGTGACCCAATTAGTTTAAAAGCTCAGTCGTCGCTCACACACACACACACACACACACACACACACACACACACACACACACACACACACACACACACACACGCTCACACTGACTCTTCGCATCTTTCAAGCAATCAATATTATTTGTGCAAATATTTAAACAATGCTCGTAAGTATTTTAAGCAAGCCTTTTTGCTCCCTTATAGCTTCGCAAAAATTCGTATTTATTTCCAGTTTATTTTTTTTTTTTGTGTCTACGCTTGATTTGCAAATTGCCTAGCAGACGCATTAATAAAATAATATAATGTATGAATAAATAAAATTTAATTTTACGTAAAAACTGACAAAGCAGTCCCCAGTCAAAGTCCCATTCTCTCTGAATGTGTGTGTGTGTGTGTGTGTGTGTGTGTGCGACAACTAGAAACAACTAAAGGCAAATGCGCAAAAAATTGCTTGTTTTGCTTGCTCAAAGTTGTTGCTATTGTTGTTGTTGCTGTTGCTGTTGTTGCTGTCGCTGTTGTTGTTGTTGTTGTTGTTGTTGTTGTTGTTGTGGCATATTTGAGTGTATTTGCACAAAATACGTGAAATTACGCGAAAACTTGGCTGACTGTCTGACTGTCTCTGTTAGTGCCCTAGTCGCCCGGGCCATCAGTGCCCAAGAATTTGACGTCAAGGCGACGCCAAAGGCAACTCGAGCGCTGGCCAAAGCCTTTGGGAATGAAAGGGAGCCGTAGCAAATAGTACTATGTATGTGTGTGTGTGTGCGTGTGTGTGTGTGTGTGTGTGTGTGTCTGTGTGTGTGTCTTGCCTGCTCGACTGCCTGGCTGGCAGCTTGTTAGCTGCCGTTGTCCTGAAACAAATGCCATTTAATTTTGATGCCAAAACGTTTGTGAGCTCTGCTCTCTGTATACCCGGCGTATGCGCAATAGCGTAGCTACGTACATGGCTTTTTTCGTTTTGGGTATATCACCTGCTTGCTATTTAAGCAAGTAGCCAAACCAAATTATTAATAAGCTTGAGCCTGTCCGGCAGCTGTTCAGTTCAGCAGTTAAACAAGCTGCATCAAAAAGTAGGCAACAAACTCTTTGCAGCGGAAATCTCATTTGTCATGCAGCTGGCCATTTATCAGCTGGCATTTAAAAAGCCATTAAAACCGAATCCGACAAACGCAATATATAAAAAAAAAAAAGAGAAGGAAAATATTATAATAAAGCAAAAAAAAAAAGCCGTGTACGGGCGGCACACAGGAAACAGGCCGCAAAGGCTGCCCCATGAACCTGGCACCAAGTCCCGTTGCCAATTCAATTCATAATTTAAAAGCCAGAACCGATTGCCCAGTCTACGCCTTTGCGTCCACCTTTCCGCTACCCACCACCACCACGTTGAACGTGAACAGCGCCGAGTCGCAGCAATAAATTAATATAAAAATTCCTCACGCTCAGCCAATAAGAGTGAACATTGAAGCATTTTATCGCAATTGCCAGACGATAGAGACCTCCCAAGTCCAAGCCAGGCCTCTGAGCAAACGCCTGGGCGGCGAGATGTCTGAGATGCCAGCGCACGCGGGCAGTTTTTCTTTGGTCGCCGACCAAGTCGCCAGCTATTTGAGGTATGCACAAATAGACGAACGTTCATTTAAATCATTCAACAATTTAAGGCTTTATAGACAGTGAATGGCTGGGAAGATCTTAAAAATCTTGCTGGAGAACGAGCCTCGATCTGAAAATTGATCGAAATCCTTGTGAGCATATCTGAGTTGTTGGCTTGTGGCTGTCAGTATAACTGCAGATAGTTGAGATACAAAACATTTTTATTGGCATAGAGTGGCTGTTGTCCAACTCTGAAACGCAAACTCGCAACTAGAAAATACCCTGTACTCAAGTAAAAAACTATAAAAAGCATAGAAAAATGCGAGGGTTTATTAAGTCAACTTAAATGAGCATACATCTTGCTTGATCTGCTCGAAATGCTTAAACATCGAGAGGAAGTGATGGATTTATAAAAAAACTAAGATTCATTAGTCAGTTATCGATATTTATCGGTCTGGTGAATAACAGTGATTGATAACTCATGAGCGCTCACAAATGAGAAATGCTTCAAAAAAATGTAGTTTACATTAAGAGAGTGTCCCAATATCAACAAGCTTCATAAGTTCCCAAGAAATGCCCAACAATCTTGAAAAATAATCGATTTCCTAAACGATAATTATCGGTTTTGCAAAAGGACATATTGTGAACTAGATGGAAATGTCATTTACCACTCGGATAGACGCGTATTTCCATTATCAACCACCTGTTACATACACTCCCACTATTGCAATATACCCCAAGAATACACCCATGAATACAGGATATAAGTAGCTGGCAAGCAACACCCACTTACCTAACCAAAGCTAATTGCAGTCGACATTTAAATCGTTGCGCTCATCGATTTATTTAAAAAGTTGAGCAACAACAGCAACTGCAGGCGATCCACGTTCGCTTGCCTAGCCGCCTCGCCGCCTCGCAAAGCTCTTATAATAAAAAGGGCAAAGTTTTGCATGTGACCTCGTTGGCTGGGGAAACTCTATCAGGCTGGCAAATGGTTGACTGGCTGCCAATGTCGTCGTGGCGGCAACTTTGTTAATGGTTTTGTCATAAATTTTAATTCGATTGCATCAGTGAGCCCACACACACACACACACACACACACACACACACACACAGAGAGTAAGTGAGATGCACGGCTCGACGAGCGTGCACCATGAAAAATGCATTAGACAGCAAGCCAAGCAAAGGCCCAGAACTCGAACTCCAACGCCAGCTCCAGCTCCAGCTCCAACTTCAACTCGAACTTGGTCAGCCATGTGGCACACAAGTTTTTGATAGTGCGGCTTTGGGCATGGCTAGACGACAACGCAGACAGCCTGCTGTTTGAGCAGTCAATTAATTTATGCGGCGTGAAGTCAAGTTTTTCGAGCCGCTCTCTCTCTCTCGCGCGCGCGCTCGCCAAATGAAGTGCATCAAAAATTGAGCTGAAATTTCAGTGAAATTTATATGAAATTTATCTGAAATTTCGTTGAATATTCCGTCGGCCACACTTGCCATTTTCGCTTTGATAGTCTTTGTCATGCTGAAAATGTGCTCAATTAATGAATTTTAAATGCATTGTCATTGTAGCTGGCCATCTGCCGGCGTGTCGTACGTGGCGTACGTATGCGTAACGTGATATTTGCAAGTCAACCGACAAGCCAAGCCGACAAAAGGCATTATTTATCTGCCCAGCCCGACCAGTATACAGTGGTTAAGTTAAATTCATGCCTGCCTATGTCAGAAGCACAAGTAACGATCACTTCGAATGCATTTCGTCACACTGTGCGTGCGTGCGCTACCTGTGCAAAAAGGCTTGTAAGCTGATGCGATGCGGCCAACACGCATTAACTATATGGATAATTCCGCCGTGCGACTGGCATGACAAAAAGAACAAATAAGAAAAGAAACGAAAATAACAAGAAAATGCCTGGCATCCTTCATTACCGTGTCCTGGCCCGGCTCGACTCGTGTGCCAGCGTCGCGTCGGCCAACAAGACGAGCGACAAGACGTCCGTAATGTTTTATTGTTGTAACTGTCGCCCGGCGCCCATAATATATAGTCTGTGCCACATCCCGGCATCCATGGCTACATATCGTTCCGTTCGCTCAGCCCGCCTGACACAAATCACATGCAACCTTTTCCCCCCACTCCGCCAGCCAGACAGACAGACAGCCAGTCAGCCAGCCAGCAGAAGGAGTGAGTGTAGTCGGCGCAGATGGGGGTCACATTTTTGGTGCTCGTACGTGCCCGCATTGGACAGGTGCGGGTCATGAGCTGGCCCAAGGTTGCGTAAGGTACAAAATTATGTAAGCTTTAAGGCGGAATTAGTGTGCGTCGGATGCACTTGAAGAAATACCTAGCAAGATGAACGTAAATTAAGGAGAGAACAGGTAGAGAATGTAGGGAATGGGAAATTTAGTAAAATAGATGAGTTATCCGAGTGAAAGTATAGCAACTGAAGAAGAGTTTCAAAGTTTGGCAAGTGTATGAAAATTAAGAACAATAATAAAAAATAATAAAAATAATAAAATAAATATAATAAATTGAATATATTAGATAATTATTCTCAGAATTAAAATTTAAATTAAATTTTTTAGTTTTTCCATTTTATATTAAAGCTGTCGAAGTAAGGCCATACATCAACTAGAACCTATGTGTTTATACCTTTATACCTTTACATTTATATCTATAATTTTATACCTTTCGATTTTCTAGAGAGCTCAGCTTTGTAGTTGCTTTAGAAACATTTGTGGACTTTTATAATCAGTTATGTTTAGATATTTGTGAAAGTTTCAGTAACTAAAATAGGCTTACATAGATTATTTTTGCACACATTTGATTTTATTATTAAATATGATTAAAACTTTTGCTAAGTGTATATAGTAAGTGCTTTATCTCCCCCTCTCACTCTCTCTCTCTCTCTTTCTCCATTGCTCTGTTTTTATATCTTGCTATCTCTTTCTTGTGCTTTTGTCTGCGTTTGTCGTCATCCGCTTTAACAAATGTTTTGTTAGCGCGACGCTCTCAAGTCTTCCGTTTGCAAAAATTATGCGGAAACGGAAGCGACAAAAGGAAAACCACAATTCTGTGCGTGTGTGTGTGTGTGTGTGTGAAGTGTGCTCTGATATATATATATATATATATATATATGTGACTCCACTAATGTGTGTGTGTGCGTGTGTGTATGGACGACACGTGGCGGTCGCATATGTGACTGCCTATTGACTGCTTATGCCTTTGCTGCACCCTGTCATCGCTTGGAATTAGGACTATTCAATTTTGATTATTAAATAATGTCTGAGAATTGATAAAAGCAATCCAACAACAACTATTTCTAGGACTGCGAGTGGCACGTGCCGCACTGTCCAATGCGAAATGCACGTATCCACGCCACGAGTCCACGGCGCTGACAAATAGTGCGTGTCCCGAGCAAAAATTGTAATTAAATTTAAGCAAAGGAAGAAGACGAAGTTTTGCTCCTTCTATCCGCTGCCTACTTCCTGCCTAGTCAGGCAAACAGGCCATCAAATTTATGCGAATGCCGTTTCGCTTTTGATAAATCATAACAGATTCGCATAATTTTTATCGATTTGCACAATTTGGTTTGCATATGTCGCTGTTAGCTATATGTGTGTGTGTGTGTGTGTGTGTGTGTGTGTGAGTGTGTGAATCTTTGACTCGGTTGGGCTTTCAAGTTAAACGTTTCAATAAAGTCGAGCACCTGTCAATAAATCGAAATTGCCTCTCGTATTATTTTTATCGTCCACGTTTCGTTTGCTGCACAGGCTTCTGTCTTTCTGTCTCATGTCTGATTTTCAAACGGCCACGCCACGCCCATGCCCGCTGACGAGACGACCTTCGATATCTATCTGCCTCATCGTCGTCTTCAACATGTTCGTCTTCTGCTGCTTCCAGTTGAGCGCGTCTGCGGGTTTTTCGGTCCTGCCATCGTCTGTCTGGCAATATCTCTCTCCCTCTCCTGTCTATCGGTTATGTGGTTTCCAACATTTTCCATTTGAGCTGTGTTTTAGATTTTCGTTTTGTCTTGGCCACGTTTTAATTCAGTTTGGCAATCGAATTGCTGGCCAGTTTTCATGCCATTTCGTTGGGTCCAATTAAACGTCGCGTTTGAAGTTTCCCACCAATTGCGCCTTTAATTTTAATCCACTTCCGCAATAAGAAACGACCAAATGAGATACCCGCGCGACATCCTCATGAAAATTTAATAAGCAGCACGCCATTATAGCAACTCGATGTGGAAATGGATGTAGTTGTGTGTGAGTGGGTGGCTGCTCTTGCCGATGATGAGAGAGAAAGTCTCACAGGCCAGGCACATGTCAAGACATTCACAGCAACGGCAAGAGCAGCAGCAGCAGCAGCAGCACCACCACCACCAGCAGCCCCATCCACAGACCTCACATGTGTCATGTAAAAAGATTCTTAAACAAGAACCAAGAAAACGCAAAGCAAAAAAGCAAAAAAAGAAAAAAATGAAAAATAAAACAACAACAACAACAACAAACTTAAAAATAAAATGCGTTTCATGCTTTTGACTGTCAGGTGTGGGAGGCAGGCGCACAGTGGGTCGAATATATGAAAAGCATATAAAAAATTTAATAATTAAATTAAAATTTTATAACTCATGCGAAGTCATGAAGCAAGCTAAGAGTATAAATTAAAAATTAAACTGATTGCGGGATGGCCAAAGTGAATTTTGATTGATTGATTGATTGACTGCCAATGTTGACTGTACTGAAACTTGAGATATTCATAGAGATAAGTTGTAAATGGGAAATATTTATATAGAGTAAAATCGGGTAGCATTTCTATACATTGATTGGTTGATATACTTGATAGATTGATTGAATTGTTGACAGTAACTGTTCTATATGATGTATTCAGACTGGTTGATTGAGATACTCAGAACTTTTCCATAACATAAATGAAATTTTTGTTGAAATTGGAATGAAGTAGAGAATGTGTAGCAGTTGAGCTTTGCAAGCCCAGTTAGCACAAGTTTTACTTGTAATACAACTTCGAATCAACAATGATTTTAAAGAGCGTAAAACTGATTGAGTAATTGAGCTTATAGAGTTCACAGTAGCAAAATTTTTCACTTGCATAAGCTTATGGCTTCTAAAAGAGTAAATATGAGTGAATTATTGCCCCATAGAATATTTAAATATATTTTAAAAGAAGCCAAGCTAGCTGGTACCACTGTTCGCAGCTGTCCTTGTGCAAGTCGTTGCTCTCACAGAGCAGCGCAACAAACAAGCGAAATATTATTTACGAGCTGTCAAATCCCAGTTAACATGCTTTATGCAAACGACGAGCAGGAGGCACACATAGGATATGCAAGTGTATTTGTGTATGTGTGTGTGTGTGTGTGCGAGTGTGTGTTTGTAGCTGCGGTCGCATAGTTGGCTAAGAGACAGCCGCAGATATACAGTTACAGCTATAAGATACAGATACAGATACAGCTGAAGATACAGATACAGATACAGCTACAGCTACAGATACATTTGGCATGCTGCAGATGCGGGCGTTCGTCTTGGGCCTGAGCTCGAGCAGCGTTGACTTGCATGCGAGACGAACAGCAAGGATCAGAGGCTGGGCAACAGGCATAATAAAATAAGAAGCATAAATAAAAGACGCCGGCAGACCAACAAATGAAACCACGAAAAAATAATTTAAATTTATGTACTTCGGTATATTTATTTGTGCGTCGCGCATTGCTCGACGTTCTCTTCATTTCATTTCATTTCATTTTTGTTTTTGCTGTTTTCTGTTTTCTGTTTTCTTTTTTTTTTTTGGCACACGACATTAAATTCAATTTACATGTGTGTACGTGTGTGTGTGCGTGCCTGAGTGCCACTCAGCGTCAGTTACAGCAACAGGAGGCACAGGATAATGCAAGGACTTCGCTGGCAATGGCGACCTGTTGTTTAAGGAATTACTTAAAATGTTAAATGTGCGTGTGTGTGCGTGTGTGTGTGTGTGCGAGAATGTGTGTATCGAACGCATGCATAATAATACACTCAGAGAAACACAAATTCAAGCAGATTGCACACAAATCGCGTGCAAAAAGTTGTTTAAAATTTATATTAAATTCTAGTGGCAGAAACAAGTTTTCCAATATTAATTAAATTTTTAGTTTTCAGAGATATTTTTCGTTTTAAAATTATAACAAATATGTTGCCTTCAAAATATTTAATTTTTAAAAAATTAATTAATTAGTTTTTAGTTTTTAAATATTTACAAAAATGTTGCCAAAGAGTTTTCAAGTGCTACATTTATGTATATAGTATATGCTTTATATGAGCATATATGTATATGTATGTATGTTCATGCATGCCTGCTCATATGCTACTCTTTCTCACAGAGAGAAACAGTGCGTCTATGTGCGCGTGTGTGTGTGTGTGTGTGTGTGTGTGTGAGTGTGCTTGACAATGCGTACGTCAGCATGACAAGTTGCCTCAAAAAGCGAGACAAGTGGAAATTCGTTAAAGAAATACGTAAAACAGATAAAGGAGCGAGCTGCTACTGCCGCACAACAGAAACAACAAGTGAGGCTCAACTGGGTGTGTGTGTGTGTGTGTGCATTAGTGTATGTGTGTGTGTGTCTGTGTGTGTGTGTGCAGCAAGATATGTCGTCAGCAGCAAATAAAAATTAATTGAAAAATGTTTATCAAGGACTTTATGATTAAAATGCAGAATGCACAGCAACATGCACTGAACAATTGTGTGTGTGTGAGAGAGAGAGAGAGAGCGCGCGAGGGAGAGAGAGAGAAAGAGAGAGAGTAGAGAATGCACAGAGTGGAAGATACTCTGTAATCAGCCAGAAGCTACTGTGGCCATTCATTGATATTTACTTCTATAAAGAGAGAGATAGGGAGAGAGAAAGAACAAGATAGAGAGACTGAAAGTAAAAGAAAAAGAGAGAGAGAGAGCGAAAGCGAAAGCGTCAGAGAGAAGCTAAAAAATAGAATGAAATGGATGATGATTTCTAGATACTCTGTAATCTGCCATAAGCTACTCTATGCATTGGTGCTCACTTCTATGGATTTATATAAAAATGAAACACGCATAAAATGATCTAAATACCAATTATATACTATTGTAATCTAATCATAAACGAATTCAATTTTTTATTTTATTATTAATTATGGATGTGGCTAGCTGGAAATGACCTTTAAATGCAATACAAAATAAACTCCCCAAACTTCCCACTTGACTATATCAATATACCCTCTCGTGCAGCACACTCTCCCAACAGGGTATACAAATTAAATGCATATAAATACAGTTTCTTATTTAAATGCTGCATTTCGAACTTTCCAGCTTTACCAACTCTACTCTTGCTCCTCTTCCACAAGAACAATAGTATACACTTCATTTGCAGCCGCGTGCAGTGCGCGCTATAAATTAAATAAATATAAATTCAGTTTCTTATTTGATGTCTGGCCATCAGCAAATAAATGCATCATTGACGCATTAACCGAAGTGAGGCAGAACTTAGCGTGGCATGCGGGGTAGCATGTGGCATGCATAAAGCTTATTTCCGAAAGCAGCTGCGCTTTGCATATGCCACACCCACACACACACACACATACACGCACATACATAAACAGCAACAATTTGTATTAAAATATTTGATGGCAAATATGCGCGTAAAACAGTTTCAAGTTTTACGCATTAAAAATTTAACAAGCGCTTATCCGCTTAGTGCAACGCCTGGCATACCACAGAGAGCGGAGAGCAGCGCGAGGGCAACTGCGGCGCTGTTGGTTGGAGTTGATTTCGTTGTTGCCTGTTGCCTGTTGCCTGGTTCCTGCCACTTCTAATATTTTAATTTTTGACATTTACGAAGCTTTACAGCAAATGAAAGAGGGACGCAGAGGAATTTGATATATATCTACATATATAACTCGCTGCATAATGTGGCCAAAATATTGCATCAACATCCAATTGGGCAGAAATAATATGCCAGCATTAACAGTAAAAATGTGAATGCAGCCTAATTGGCAGCAGTCACAGTTGAAATTATAATATTTTTGTGTGCATATTTATATGCGTGTCCGGAGCACATGCAACACCTGTCGCATTACGCTCATTAAAGCTGAATACGAATTTTGATTAGAGCAGCGTGACATTTGGATCAAATTTAAAGCGCGGCTTAGAAACCATTTTAAATTGGGCAATAATGTGAAAATGTGCAAAAGGTGGGCTTTTCAGCTGCTATTTGGCATGAACTGTGCGTGAATCTTTAATTAGTTCATTAGTCAATCAATCAGAACAACACAAAGTGTAACTTCTGTGGCGGATGTGCTCATAGCGTTCCTTAAGCTTCAATCAGTCAATCAAATAATCAGGACATTTGGGGACAATCTTAACGTAAATCATTAGGCTTTCTTCCTTCATCACTAATCACCAGGAATTATTACTTTTTAGGAGCATTGCAGTCAAGCGAAAAATTATTTCTGGATGAGCGTTCATCATCAATCAATCAATCAATCAATCAGGCTCTCGGCTCTCAATCACCATTCGTCAATCACACAGTCAGAAAAAGAAATTTAAAATATTTTAGATCATTTCGATCATAACTAGCTCTAGCTCTATCTGATTAGACTATATATGTTGATCATCAATCAGTCAGTCAATCAATCACGATTTATGCAATTTAAATATAGAAATTTGGCTTTCAATTGAATTTCTGTTATAGAAACTCTTAGTCTAAGTTCTCGCAGCACAAGATTCGGCTGCTAACAGCAAATCCTATGTTTGAGCCCTTCAATTTGCGCCTTTCAATCATTCAGTCAGTCAATCATCATGGAAAATTATCAGATTGCTGCTCTAAAGTTACTTCAAGCAGAGACTCGCGTAATTAATACTAATAAAAGTTGTCTCGTTTATGTGTTGGCAAAGCCAGCAGCTATTAGCAAAACAATTTGTAGCTGCTGCTAAAATTGTGGGGGGAGGGGCGGAGCAGCGCCGCCAGCGGCCACGTCTATTAGATTACGGCGTATTGTGCTTGTATCCGATGCCGGAATTAATATTTAGTTGTATTTTTCAATGCATTTAACTTTATTTGTAGTTGGCAAATGTTTTAAGCACCCAACGACAAGGCAGGTCGCACAATTGCGGTTAAACCGCGTAGAGAGACGGTCTGCCTGCGTCTGTGTGTGTGCGTCTGTGTGTGTGTGTGTGTATTTTAAAATGCAACAGATGCGCCAAATTAATGCGACCATTAAATTGTATTAGCGTGTGCAAAATGTAAAGCGCATTTCCAGCTGAAGCTGAAGCTGAAGCTGAAGCAGTAGCTGCCGCAACAGGGGCGACAGCAGCTTGTCCATGTTTGTGTGAGTGTGCGTGTGCGTGTGTATCTATCTGTGTGCAAATGTATCCGCATCCGCTTACTATCGCCCGCAGTTAGTGTGCGTTGCATTTGCTGCAAATTTGTGTGTGAATAAACATGAGAGTCGTTGCATTAATGCGCATACAAAAGCCAACAGCGCAATTCCCAACCCAGCGCACTCGTTCGCTCCTTCTCTGTCTCTCTCTCTCTCTCTCTCTCTCTCTCCCTATCTCCTGTTGTACTCCTGTTTGGCATATCATCAAACACACCCACAACATCGACATGGATTTAAATATCGCAGTCAGCAGACAAACGCAACTGCAGCGTGCTTAAATATCAGACAGCAGCAATGGCAAAAGCGGCAACAACTGCAATAATAGCAGCAAGTTTATGTGGCACGCCTCAAACTCTCGCCACGCACACACTCGCATAACCGCCTTTTAGCTATAAATTTGGCGAGTTTTTGCTGCACGCGTGTGTGTGTGTGCCTGTGTGTGTGTGTGTGTGTGTGTGTGTGTGTGTGTGTGTGTGTGTGTGTGTGTGTGTGTGTGTGTGCTCATTCTTATTAGTGCAGCTTCAACGCCAGCAACACCACAAAAATAGTAGCAACAGCAGCAACAACAACAACAACAACAACAACAACATTAGCGGGTAATACGAGAGGAAAACTTAATTTAATATCGAGATATATCGAACCTAATACACACACACACACACACACACACACACTCACACACACACATACTCACACACACACACACTCACACACACACACACACACACACGCACACACACACGCAGCGCGCTTGTTGAAAGCACTAAAAGTTTTTTTTGGCACGGGTATCAATGACTGCGCAATGCACTGTAAACAGTGTTAAAGTTGTTCAAGGAATGTTTTACTTCCTTTTTGCCAACTCTTACACTGTAAAGCCTCAGCAGTCATTGTCATTGCTTAGGAGCTTCTCTAATATTATGATGGGTCTGGCGAAAGTACTTCCTCTATCCACATCAGTTATCTATCTCTCTACATATCCATTTATCTATCTTTCACTCAAAGTGTAACCTATTCAAAAGATCATAAATTCGTTTTGGAAACTAATTTTAGGTTTCTTTAAAAGTAAAGATTATCTGAAAATAATAAAAAATTCAGCATCTATCGACTTTGGTTTGATGTGACCGCCTTTTGCCATCTCTATAACCTTCAGACGGTCAAGAAACGACACACAAGCTGCCCTAATGGGAGCTCGACGCATATCTTTCTCTTATCTGTCTATTAAAACTTATTGCACAAACATAATAACAACTTCAGGCGCTCTTCAGCTAGAACAATTGGAAAACAATTTTGGTAAACATTAATATACCTACACATCCAACTCAGTTCAGCAACTGAATATACCACTCTTCTGCTGCTCAGCTAACAGCTTATAATAATAGAGTATCCTTTCAGATAACAGACAGTGCTTGCCGACAGAGTTTGGCTGGCTACAAAAATGCATTTAATTAGGTGCAGCTCGGAGCGAAGCTTATGTATATATTTATTCATTAGTCGGCGCAATAATTTGTTGCCTCGCTCTGGGGCAGTCAGCGAAATTAGCGGCGCTTACAATCGGAGCAACAGCAGCAGCAGCAGCAGCAACAGCAACAGCAACAGCTAATAAAAGGATGCCCCGTTTAATAGGCTTCTAATTGGGAACGGGTTTTTGAAAATGCGAATTGTTGAATGCATTTTCGTTTAGCTGCAGCTGCAGCTGCTCACATTCGCGTATTTGTATTCCAATTAAAGCCCATCAGCTACCGCAGGCAACTAATTTCACAATATAGAGTAGGCAGCAAAAAGAGAAGCAGCAGCAGCAGCAGCAGCAGCAGCGGCAGCGGCAACAGAAGCCAAGTCCTATTAGTACAGCAGTTCGAGCAGGCGCATAATGCTCGTGTAACCATATCCATAACCAAAGCGCAGCTCACAACTCCTTCCAATTTCACTTCCACTGCAACAGCAGCAGCAGCAGAAGCAGCAGCAGCAGAAGCAGCAGTAACGGCAGTTGCCATGTCTGCCTGCAATGCATTGTTAACTTGCCAAATATCTATCACTAATTGTTGGCAACGACCACATCAACGGACACATGGTTAATTACAGCATGAGTTAAAGCTAGGAGTGGTGTGATGGGGCAACTCCCAACTGGCAGCTGTGAGTGTGTTGCAAATGCATCAGCGGCCAAATGCCCAAAAGCCCAAAGGTAAACTGTAAAATCGAAATTTAAGCACAGGTCAGCAGCGCAGGTCATTTTTGAATGCCAGAATTGCATTCAATCAGAACTCAAAGCTCAGGCTTCAGTGCAGCGCACGATGCCTCAGTGGAAAGGCCAGTTGAAAGCGAATTGCTGTTTAGATATAGCCAAAGTCTATATACACATACATGCCGATATGCCAAAATTACCTCAATTCATTATACAATTCTGCTATAGATCGAGTTTTGGCTGAATTTTAGTCTATATGTGAAGATATGTACAGATTATTATGTTTTATTATTATGTTCCCCCCTGAAAATGGAATATCAAGTTATAATGTATGTTATAGACAGTCAGACTAGTCATGTCCGTCTGTCTGTTATGTACGCATCGGAACTGGCTTTGACATAAAGCTGAATGTCTTAATGTCTTGTGTCAATCAAACGTTCAGATTGAGCGATAAGCCTGCTTAGCAGAAGATTGACAAGCAAACTTACTAATGCTGATCAAGCAAACTTATATATTTATATATAAACAATAATCTACTCAGTGCTACGCATTCATTGCATGCATTCACTGCAAATCGCTCGAAATCTTATTTACAGCACCTAAAGCTAGAATCGAAAATAAATTTGTTTAACACTTCAACAATGGAAATTGATCTAAATTAATAAGACTTAATGAGAAGTAAGCGGCGTTTCGCAAGGCTTATAATTATATTAATGAGCATAGATACTTATAGGCACACACACACCCACACACACAGCCAGAGGGTTAAAGTGTGCGAAGCTCGTGTTACAATGCAATGCGCATATATTTGCATTGGAATATTAATGCCATAATTATATGGCACATGGACACAAGGTACGCATGTTTGCAATATTTAGCAGCTCTGTTGATATGCAGTTGTATCTGGCTGTAACTGCAACTGCAACTGCAACTGTATCTGTATCTGCATTTGTATAGCTGTAACTGTAGTTGTATCTATAGCGATTGTATTATTGCATTTTGAGCTCTGAAATATTTTGTTGTTGCCACTGCAGGCTGAGGTTTTGCGTTATGTATGTATATTAGACGTAGCTCACATAATACAACTCAATTAATTTGCAATGCCCAATTGTGATTACGAGCACAGCTCAACAATCTGTCAGTCTGTCAGTCTCTCAGTCTGTTGGTCGGTTACCTTGAGGCTTATTCAATTTCAATCAGTGTCCGTATCGAAATAGCCAGCATTCAGGCCAGTCAGCTGCTAGTTGGCTATCTGGCCAAAAATTAATTAGTAGCTAAACTGTTTCGGATATATACACACCTATTTATATATATATATATATATACACATATATTTATAATGCAATAAATTATAAGTTTAGTGCAGCCGGATGTGCTGCTGTAGCATAATTCACAATGCTATAGAGCCATGTGGTACTGAAATCGACTTAACGCGAACTTAGTGCCACGCATATTGAATGAATGCATTTGGTGGAAGTTGTTGTTGCTGTTGCTGTTGATGATGCCATCTGTGTTTGTGTGTGTGTGTTTGTGTGTGTGTTTGGCTGGTTGCTTGGGCTAAGTGCGGATTAAAGGTGAAATAACGCAGTACTCAGCTCACCCACCCGACGCAACCACCCGCCGTTCAGACGGCAAAGCCAAAGCAATACTCAAACCGATCCGCTGCTCGAATAATGCCCTGCATTAGTGTACAATTTGCTCATTTGCTGGCAGCTAGTTTACGGCTGCCACACGGTCGCCCACTCCCAACCCCACCCCCACCCCCAACGGCAACGGCAACGGCAGCAACCACTGAGTGCCACCAAGCACTCACACTGAAAGAAACTGTTTGATATAGTTTTATAACTAGTTTACTGAAATATCGTATATATTTTGAAACAGTTTTGGTTATACTAAGAATATTTTCAATAGTTTAAACTTATTAAAATATTAGTTAATTAATAATAATTAAAAATTATTTTTTTAAATTTGAATTTAAGAAAAATTTATCAAAAAAGTTTCTATTGCTAATTTATAGAAATAAAAATAACATTTTTCAAATGATTAAAATTATTTAGAGTATTTGAAATTTATAAAAATATATAGATTTCAACTAATTAAAGTTTATTTCTTTAAAATATCAGTTAAAAAAATTATTGAAAAAAATTTCCTGCACTAGTTGCTATCACTATTTGGTTTTTCATGAAAAGAAATATTTCCCAGATTCAGACAGTTTCTTTTTCATAGTATGCATTCAAGATTGATTATTTATACATATTTTCCAGTTTCTATATAATAGTTTGATTTAGTTCATTAATTTATCAATAATTTTCTTTCAGTGTTGCAGTAATCCTATGCGCGCGTTGTCTGTTCTTTCGCATTGCCGCGTTGCATTTATTTTTCAAACAATTTCAATATGCTTTTCCTGCATAATCTCTCTCTCTCTCTCTCTCTCTCTCCCTCTCTCTTCTTGTGCATAATCTCTTTGTCCCACTCCCCGACTCTCTCTCTCTTTCTCTCACTCTCTTTGTCTGTTGGTATCTGTTTAGCTGTTTCATTGTTTTATTGCATAATGGCTCAAGTGTTTGGGTGCGTAGTGCGTGGGTCTGTTTATTTAGGATTAGTTGGGTTGCACGTCCACAAGTTTAACTCGTATGTTTGCCTTTTGGTTATGCCGGCAACCCCTGCCCACAAAAAAAAAAAAAAAGAAATGGAAACGAACTCGAACTCGAAGTAAAAGAAATTGGTGGTTGCTCTGGCTGGGCGGGCTGTTCGGGCTGTCCGGGCTGGCTGGTTGGTCGGTTGTCTGTTCCTGCCGACCCTTGACCCTGAGCTCTAATTTGAGTTTGACATTTATGTCAATATTTGGTCAGTCATTGTTCGCACTCACACTCGGCATCGCACTCGCGCATGCAGTTGAGCCCCTTCCCATTGCCCGAATCTTCTTTATTATATTGTTACGCTTGGTGTCCTCATTTCAATGCTGTTGCCCGTTTGCCTGTCTGCCAGTTGACACCCCTTGTTCTGGTTTTTTTTTTCTTTTCGTTTGCCTGCGGTTTGCTGCCACATGCGGGTCCGAGTCGGACTTAAGCGGGAAAAGGCAGCGGCAGGAGGCTCTGCTACTTGGCCAGTTGGTGACACCGACACTAATAGAAATTTATTGAACATACTAAAATACAATTAAATAAATTATGAGATTTACTCGGACGACGCATCTTTTATAATTTTTTTTCTTTCTCTCTCTCTCTCTCACTCTCTGCTTCTTTTTGCATAAGCCTTGGCGTATGCGAATCGTTTGCTGTCCAACCACCCTCCCCCTGTGTGGCATAATGGTTATACTGTGGGATAATCAGAGTGCGTGCCCCTTCGCGTCCGTTCAGGTGTTTTGCGCTGAAACTGTGCAAAGGATTTCTATTAAAAGCCGCAACAAAGTACCGCAAAGTAAGACAAAGTAGTGAACGGAACTCTGGCTGTGGCACTAAAAGCGCAACATGTTGCCTCAAGTAGCGTAGCGAATGGCCAAACTGGGTTCAGACATAGACATCGCCTACTTTGTCTGGCGCTCATCTACATGCCGCCCCGTAAATTATGGAGCCGTGCACGTCTGGTCATTAAGCCAAATAAAACCGGCACAAGATTTATACACGCGCCCAGACCAACGGCCATAGCCACAGCCACAGCTAAAGCCGAAGGGGCAGCAGAAGGTAGCTCCTGCTTCTGGCCAACTTTCAAATGGACTAGAACAAAGCAGCTGAGCTGAGCTGAGCTAAACTGTCTGTCTGTCTGTCTGTCCCTCTATCTCTCTGTCTGTGTGCGAACAGAGGGCAGTGGGTGGTTCTCTCTTAGCTCTTACCTCGATTTTTGGGCCTTTGCTTGCGTTAACTTTTTGATATAAATTTCAAGCTACCGACTGGGCACTTAATTTTAGTCGACCCTTCGGTCCGCTCATCTACAACTCGACGCTGACTTTTAGCATAGACACGTGGAGTTCGAAAAGGTGCAGCATTTATATATGCCGCGCAACAGTTAATCTTTGTTACGATTAGTCAGGCCAAATAAACTTATATTTAGGTAGGTAGAGCGTGCGTGTCTATGCCTCAGCCATAGCCATAGCCACAGCCACATCTACAGCTTCAACTACAGTTAATAAGATCACGTAATTTATTCCATTCGAGCATATTCATGCCCATAATAGTGTATGTTCAAGGCGAAATAGAGGTATTCGGCAATAAAGCGTTAGGCGCTTCCATTTGTTATTATTATAGTTAAATCATGTGAGCAAACTAAGCTCAGGTAAAAAGTTACCTGCAATTGACTGAGAGACTCGCTGATTGAAAGTCATTGTACTATCTAAAGATAATTGAAGCTTATAGAGTTTCTTATTATATTTTTCGTCTGCCTTTCATTAGTTGAGCGACAGCAAAACAAAAGAGTCTAAAATCAACTTATAAAAATAAAAACTAAATACAACAATAAAATATCTCAGCCGTACAAAAACGGAGTAATTTCCCACTGACACGAAAATAATTTGTAGCTGCTTTAAATGATAAATTATTTAACTTTCTGCAACTAAGTATAAAATACTATAAACAAATCTCTGCATATAGTTTTCTGCATGTTTGCCTGACCAAATGTGCCTGTGTGTGTGTGTGTGCGGGCGACAACAGTTAAGCACACATTTCGGCCAGCAGAGGCGAGTCAACAATGTGTGTAGCTGAAACTTTATACAACACTTGGCAGCCTGGCCATAGATAGACAAAAGTGTAGTGCTCGGGAATTGGGTAAAGTTTTGAAGTGCATGGCAGCTGGCAGCATGCGTCACGCACAATGAAATGGCAGCAGACCGAATGGCAAATCGTTTTCAGCACTTGGCCTTTGTTTTACTCGCCAACCCCGCCCCAACGGAAGTGCCTTAAAAATTCAAGGCAAGTGCAAACTTTGGCCGCACTTTGCGCAGTCATAAAAAGAAATAAGTAAAACTATGTGCGCAGCAACAAATGTAAAATAAAACAGAAAAAAAAAAAATAAACGAAAAAAAAAACCGAAACCTAAACCAAAACCAAACTAACTGCAAAATGGTTTGGCCCGCTTCGCCCTGCTTCACTTTCCACTTTCCAGTTTCCCAAATGTGCACTAAAAATTACTAAATATTCGTACGCAACATTTGAGCCCGTCGACCCAGTCGGAACTCTGAGCCCACACTCTTGGCTAATAAATTGCCTGGCCTTGAGTTTGCTTTAAGATCTCGCCAAGCTGTTCGCAATGGCTCGACTTGTGCTCGACACACACACGCACACACTAACGCACACACACACACACACACACACGCACACACACACACACATACACACACACACACACAAAGGAAAAGTAACTATTGATTGCGACCCTTTTTTGGCCACACTGGGGCCATTGTTTGCAGTCTTCAGCGGCTATACCCTGGAAAGACTGCTCTAAGAGTAGTTAAGTTTATAATTTCAGCTGACTTATAGCTAAAGCAAAACTTTTCAAATAAATAACGTAAATATAGGGTATTTAGTAATCTTTTTTCAGCATTGGACAGTTACTAACCTCAGCCTTGATCTGGACTGGGATGAAATATTTACAGGGTATCTAACAACTATATATATGCTTATGACTGCCGCCTCTGATCCTTGATCCGCATCTAGTCTAAGCCTTTTTCTATTTTTAATAACCTATTACAGGGTATCTGGCAGTGCTTGCATTTATGATTGCATCCTTTCTTATCCATTTTTTTGTTGTTGTTTTTTTTTGCCTTTGCCAGCTTTGTTATAGTTTCTATTGTTTTATTTGCTTTTAATTTTGCTTTTCGCAAGTTTTTAAGTGCAGCATCGAGCGTCTGTTTAGCATCGCAGACTTTGCAACTCGCAACTTGCAAGTTGCAAGTTGCAACTGGCAATCTGCAATTTGCAATTTGCAATTTGGAATTTGCCAAGGGGCGCCATAATTATTTTGTTGCAATTAAAAGTCTTGACACTCGCTCGACTGCGATCCTATTACACTCCTGCATTTCTTTGCCAACTAAGTCGCAAAATTTCATTGGCATTGGAGGCGAACAAACCAGAAAAAAAAGCAGACACAAAACTTACGATCCGCAATTTTTGAGCGCGCAAACTTCTTGGGCAAACTTCATAATTATTTCCGCGCATATGTGTACTGGCTGCCACAGTGCCGAAATTTTGGCAGCACTGCAAATATTTGCCCCAAGTTTGGTAGCCGAGAGACACCTTGGGTCGGGGCTTAGGTTAAATGGCCGCTTTAATAATGCGAACTGTGAACTCTGGCATTTTGGCATTTTCGTATTTGGCACTTGGCGTTTGATGAATGGCCTCAAAGGGCAAACACCGAGCCATAGTTGTTCGACCAAATCAAAAATCAAACAGCTAGCCCCAACTGCTACCCAAACTGTACTGCCACTTAGAATGCTGGCCATAAAATTTCAATTTCTTGCCTATTAATAAGACACAATGCCAAGAACGTTTTTGTTCTGGCCCAGAAGTATAGAGGCATAAAAGTATAGAGTATATATGTATATATATAATATTTCACGGCATTTGCCATTGTTTTTGTACAGCTCGACCCCAAAAACTGAAATTAATTTTAAATTATGCATGACCAAGAGCAAGTGGAGGAGTGACGGCACGCCCAGGTAACCGCCAGGGATTTCGAAATTTTCACCTGCCAACATTAACGGCGTGTAAGAGGGTGATTGTCGGTGAGCTGGCGCAGTATCTTTGCCGAATTAAATTCGTAGAAGTTCGAGACTTAAAGATAGCGCTAAGGGCGACTGTTTTTCCTTTTGCCTTCGCAGCAAATGCAGCAGCACCAACAGCAGCAGCGGCAGCAGCGGCAACACGGTTTTTACGAGTGGCGAGTTTTTTGCATTTATTGAGTAATAAAATCGTAAATTTTCCGTGCCACGTTACAAGTGAATGCGCTGCCACGTTGCCACGCTGCCACAACCCGCTCCTTTGCCCGCTCTTTACCTGGCCTGCCTCTGGGCATTGCAATTGTTGGCCATTCAACAAGCGTTCGCAAAAATGCTTCAGCTTCAGCTTCAGCCTCTGTCTTTATCTCCACGCTAGCTTTGGTTCTCTATCTTGCTCTATTGCCACAGGTGCCTCATTCTGTTGCAAGCTAGCCCCGTTTGCCACTTTCTAACGAGCCGTGGCCGTGGCCGTTGCCGTTGCCGTTGCCTCTGCCGCTACCGTTGCCTTCGTCCTCGAAGAAAAAAAACGCTCGGCGATTCCTTTGTGTGCCATTGTCGAAAATTGAATTTCAAATTATTTTCACAGCTCTCTACTTGACTTGCCACGCCCCTAGACTCGTACTATCTCACTCTTCCTCTCTCTCTCGCTCTCTCTCTCTCTCTCTCTCACTCTGACTATCGCTTTGGCTCTTTAGCCTGTGTAGTCTCTGTATAATCGCAGCTTTATTAATTTTTTATCGCCTACTTGTGCGGCTATTTTTTGCATTTTTATTGGAAATTAAAAATGCTAATGTCCCCAGCGTCGACTTTCGCTTTTCACTAACTTGTGTGCCGACTCTCGCGTCGCAAATCCAGTTCACTTACATTTAACGCCATTTTAATTTGTACTCAAAAATGTATAAAAGTTACTTCATAGACGGTCTCTTTCGCTCGCTCTCTCTCTCTCTCTCTCTCTCTCTCTCTCTCTCTATCTCTGGGTGTTTGCCTGGCTTAATAAAGTCGCTGGCCGCTTTGATCTTGAGCCCCGTCCACTGGGACTTGGCCGCCCGGCAGCCCAACGTTTCCATGTCCAATTGCCATTGCCATCGCTTTTTATGCACTGAGCTGTTAATGATGTGGCAAATTATTATGGCAACTGTCGATTGCCAAATGTCGACAAAGTTTCACAGTTTGAACAGTCCATAGGACCAAGTTGACTGACTGTGGACTTCATAAGGTTTTGAGGGGCAATACAGTGCTTGTTGCTTATCGAAATGCATTCAACTTGAATGGGCATTGCTCTGCACGGCGGCCACTTGGCCGCTTTGATTGGCTTCTTCGTTTTTGGCAGACTTTGCTTATTGTTATGGCCTTAGCCGTATTGGCTCATCGGCTCATTTCCTTAAAGCCCCGACCCAACAGCTACATGCGCTGCTGTTGTCAAGCGCATAAGCGTAAGCAAAGCCTAACATATTGTTTATCTTTCTATTTTTTTCGTGCAAACAATTTACCAAATTACCAATGAAATGAATACATTAATAATGAACATATAAATATGGTTTTAAATCAAATATGTTTAGAGAGTGAATGAGATAAATTTTATTTGTAAATATCCAAATAAATGCCTTGATCATACACAAACAAAGCGAAACGAGTCATTCGTCTGCACAAAGCTAATTTTCAATTTATTAACCAATTTACAGAGTAAATTGTTTGCTTTAGTGAATAAATTCGATGATTTGTGCAGATGAAGCAATGCAAGTAGATTTTTTGTTTTAAGTTTTCATTCGGCTAATGACCAGAGATTCTATTTTACAGCTACGTTCGACTACAAATAGAGTACCAACCGACAGCAGCAATAAAATCTATGTTTTTATTGACTAAATGCTTTTATATTAATTAGAACGTACGATTAAGAAACTGGTTAAAACATAGTCGCAGTTAAGATAATCTCCAAAACTTATGCCACCAAATAGTCGAGCAATTAAATGCACTGCAAGTAAAAAAGGTAACGATGATTTGCTAAGTTCACTAACTTTTATATAATTTTATTTTTTTTTATTATTTATTAATTTTCTTTTTAAATAGCTTGTAGCTTTTTAATTTTTTACTCACTCGATTTACTGTAATATTTTATTTAAATTATTTTGACTAAATTAATTTTACAATAGTTATTGTTATATTCTTTTTACCTGTATGATTATTTTATTACATATTTTATATTTTTTTATTAATTTATTTTTCTGATTTTATTTCTTTATTTTATAAATTTTTTGTAACTTATTTAATTTTTTTTTTTCAATTAATTTTACTATTATTATTTTTGTATTCTTATTAACTATATTTTTATTTTATTAACATATTTTATATTTTTTAATACATTTATTTTATCTAATTTTATTTCTTAAAATTTTTTATAATGTAATTTTTTTTTAATTTTTTATTGTTTTTTGAATATTTAATTTACTTATTTTATATTTTAGTTATTTTTTAATTTTCTAATATTTATTTTACGCTATATTATTATAATTATTATTATTTTAATTTTATTTATTTGTTTTTAATATTTTTTTATTATTTATTCAATTTAATTATTTATACAAATTTGTTTATTATGTTCCTCCTCGTAGCTGTCCAATGAAGTATACCTTGTTCCATAGTTAGTGTGTGTGTATTTCGTGCATTTTTGATTCGCGTGCCAAGCTGGCGGTGACGGGCTTATAATTTCTTGACAAAGGTGCATATAATTTGCAGAGCTTTTAGCCGCTAAGCGCGGCCAGTCACGTGCCAGACGGGACGGGCTCCAAAGCTTTGGCTTTAGTTTCAGCTTCGGCTTTGACCCTCTCTCTCTCTCTCTCTCTCTCTCTCTTTCTTGCTTTCCACGACCTGTCAGGCCAGCAGCTAGGCTGCAGGCAAGGCAAAAGGCGCAAAACAAAAGTCAAATGTCATGTTTATGTCATGTTACCTTCTCTTATTCTTTTTTTTTTTGCTTTCTTTTTATTTGTGCTTTATTTCACTTTTGCCTTTTGTTTGCCTTCGTTTGCTTTGTGGCGCATTTTCCTTTTTATTTGTTTGGAAATATTTCACTTACACTGACATTTCCCCTCCACTACACACTACTCCGATCAACTTCAGAGCAGCAAGACGAACAGAATCTCCTCACACTCTGCAATGTTGTTGATTTTTTTTTTTGCCAACACCTGCCACACCCCGTTGCTTGCAGCGTATTAGACGCCCACACGTCGTTTTATGACATTTACTTTTATGGCGGATATTTGTGTTCTGGACCCGTTTTTCTTGTGCAAGCGTGAAAGCCCACTGAAATATTAATTTGCAATTTTATTGCGTATACGCCGCGTGTTGCGCTGCATGATTTATGGCAGCAAAGTACAAAAATTTTAAAACAAACAAACAAACAAACAAATAATTTATATAGAAATATCTGCGTGTATATTGATTGAAGAGGTATTTATCAGCCGGCGCAATCAGGCCTTTGGCCGCCCTTCTAAACAATGTAACTGGCAGTGAAAAAAAGGAGAGAAAAGTGGAGAAGGAAAACGTGAAATAAAATTGAAAAGATTAAACGAAACGGCTCGCTGCTCTTTTGTTGCCGTAGATAAGCAGCAGCTCAGCCCAAAAGGAATTAATTTAGTTAAAAGTTTCGCATTAAAACACAGAGCACAAAAAACACGAAGAAAAAGAAGAAGAAAATGAATGTGAAACAACAATGGGGGGGCACAAAAAAGAGCGAGTGGCAAAGTTTGAGGGAAAACTTTTTAAATATGCTCGTTTGCTTGTTGGCTTTGCCTTTAACTCCTTTGGCGCTGCTCGTATTTCTTCTACGTTCATTTTTTCTCTTCTTCTGCTGTTTTTTTTTTTTTGGTAACTGCAGCAAAACAAATTGCAAATTAAGAACTAATTGGCTTACAGAACCTAAAGCAGCCATTAAAAGGCGAGGGAGTGAGAGAGCTGCGTGCAACGTGTCTGATGGCGAACAACTCAAAAGCCGCTTTCACTTTAAACTTTGCCGCATCCTTGCCAGAGATCACACGCCAAAATGAATTGTTCCACCAAGAAATCAAAGAGGTGTGAGCTAACAACAGCGTGCAGAAAAACGCAAGTGGCAGTGACCGACTTGGAGATACCCTGAAGTGCGTGGACTATTTTATGTGTGTATGCGATGCCTTATGATATACATGTGGGGGGACCCCAACTCTTAGCTGCTTTTATAGATATAATAATCGATTTTATGATAAGAGAAAGAGTTATCGAGAGCTTCAATCTACACGCATGGCAACAGAAGGTACGTGAGCTTCAGGCTTTTTCTTAGTTCCTGAGAGCGACGCTTTCATACATACAGTCAGTCAGATAAATGGACGCAGAGGTAGGCTGATGTACTCATAGATATACATATATATGTATATATACATATATACTCTATAGTATTGGCAAAAGTATAATGCCTAAAGTTTACATTCTTAATTTCTACAGGGTATAAGAAAATGCACAAAAAGAATGCCAAGAACAACACACAGATCCTTCACAGCTGCCGACCTGTTGTTGTATATATACGTATCTCTCTATACATACATATATATAATTAAAAAGGAAACAACAGCAGTACTGGCAGGGACTGACAGCCGCGTGCAAAGGACCAAAGTGCCGCATTAGCATTACGTTCAAGACGTTTTTAGCGCGCTTCTTGACCTGCTCTTTCTGCTCTGCGCTGCGTCGTCGTCGTCGTCGTCGTTGTCGTCGTTCGTCTGTTTGATGGCTTGTTTGCGTTCTCGCTTCGTTTGCTGCCCTTTAAGGGTATCCCTTTTCAATTATTTAGATAATTATTTGCACATTTACAAGTGGGACAAACAGCAGCAACAGCAGCAGCAGCGGCAGCGGCAGTGGCAGCAAGCGTAGCTACAGCGCACACCTGACATTATATTCCATTACATTACGCACACGCCGCTTCGACATTCGTTTTTTTTTCTCTGTTTGTTGCCTTTCATTTGCTTAATTTATGCAATTAATTTACACTTAACCATATCGCTGAATGAGAGACACTGCGAGCTGGCTGTCAGCATATTATCAACTTAAAATAAATATATACAGATATCTGGCCATAAAACCGAAAATCAAAAATTGAAAATCGAAAATCGAGTATGAAAGAGAGCAGCCGCCGAGCCATGACATGCGCTGTCAGAGCTGCAATCAATGCAAACAGTACTCGTAATCGCATTGACCAGCGACAACAACAACAACAGCAGCAGTAGCAGCAGCAGCAGCAGCAGCAGCCAAAATACTTGGGGGAATGCTTCAATGGCCGCTGCCAGCCGCAGCAGTAACAACAACAGCAGCAACAACAACAACAGCAGCAGCAACTACAATAACAATAAGAGAGAAACGAGCGTGCATTAAATAAATACAATTAAACTTCTTATTGACTGTGGTGTTAACTGTTCGGCCTGGCATTTGAAGTTGGCAGCTGCGGCTGCGGCAACCGGCCAATAAACAAAAGATGACAGCTTCAACATATTTGATTACCTTTGTCATTAACACAAATTTCCGGCGTGTTGAATATGCAAATGTTAAGTGCAAAAGAAATTATGACAGTGACTGCGAATTGTATGCGCATTAAGGCAACAAAAGCAAGTTGAAAATGATGAAGAAGGCAAAAACGAGCAGCAAAATGTTTTAATTTTGAGTTAAACTTAGAGCATCGTAAAGATGTCAGAAGATAGGAAACGAGAAAAGGAAAATTAGGCTTTAAAATGGTTTACAGTTGGCGATTGAGGAGAAGCAGAGACAAAGGGAGAGACAAAAGAGAGAAGCTTAGAGCTTCTTCCTCAGTCTTGCCTAACATTAATTCTTTTCTCTTTTGTATTTAGCTATGCTCTTTTCTCAAACTATTCTTACTTCAACTTAAAGTGTTGACTTCAAACAAAACTCAACCAATGCGCTCAACCCTTTTTAACTTTTCTATAAATTTATAAATTTCAAAACAAATTACCCCATATAATGCAAACATAATAAGAACTGTGCGTCGCTAGAAAGTTGCAAACATTTTGAGATGTTAAACTGCCGAGCAGTTGTTCAGGGGATTCGAGTGCGAGCTCGAGTTGGACTTTCAGTTCGAGTTCATTGCACCCATAGCATAAAGGCTAAGTAGCCGGGAAATGCATTAAAATTGCAACAGTTCATGTCCAGTTATTTCTGTAGAATCGCTGCCAGCTCCAAAATTGGGCGCTATTCAGCTCGGCACAGCGTTAGCCGGGCGCTCAATGGCGGCTGGTTGCGAAGCGGGCGGCGCAAGGAAAGTAATCACAGCAATGGCTTTTGTGTTATTTCATTTGCAGTGGAAAGTTTTTTGCAGTTTTTTGGCTGTTGGGCAGTTTTTAAAAATTAACACACAACAAGAGTAACACTTACACACGCACACACACACGCACACACACACACAAGCTCACACACTCATGTGTATAGAAATGAAGAGCAACAACATGTTGGCAATCACAGCGAGCGCTGGAAGCACTTCCGCACTGGACGTTTTTTTTTTTGCTTCTTTTTTTTTTTTGGTAGCTGCATTCAGCTCTTGTTCTTCGTCGTTTTATTTTTATATTTTTTTTTTGGCTGCTGGCTGGGCAAACATTTGAAAACTTTTCACATTTACATCCAGTGCTGCTGTTAGAGCGTTTTATTAAATTATTACACACTCGCAGCTCTGAAACTTTTGTATGGCGGGCCATAAGCCGCCTCCAGTTTCGGCCAGTTGGGCAGCATAAATTTTTGTGCTATGGAGTTACGACTGTAAATGAGCTACGCGCGTCACTGGCTGAGGGGTCAGTGTGCACTGAGAGAATGAAAGCATCGAGCAGGTATTGCTTGCAAATGTTTGAAGTGCTTCAAGAACTTTTGACTGATCAGAAATATTGTTTATCAAAAATGAATTGAGTTTTTCTTCAGAAATAAAATTTTTTGAAATTATAAATAAAATTATAATTTTGTCGATTTTGAGAGAAAAACAATTCTTACTTAAATTTTAATTGAATTTCATTCAAATTTTTATAAATAAAACCTTTTCAAACTAAATATATTCACAAATTGCCCAATGTAGTTGGAGTTTCTCTCAGTGCAGTGTCGGCGACGACACTGACCGTTTACACATTTTTGTGAAGGCGCCCGGCTAAATGTGCGACCCTTTCGCGGCACGCATAACAATGCGAGCGCAAGGCTGTGGACGCTGGGACATCAGTCAGGCCGACTTGCTTAATTAATTATGTCGTCTTTGGGCTTTAAAGGCGTTTAAGGCTGCGTGGCAAACGGGAGGTTGATACTCTTGAAAAATGCCATTGCCGCATGCCGACAATGAAAAACGCGACCGCAGCGCCAGCAGCAACAGCCGCAGCCACAGAAGCACCAGAAGCACCAGAAGCAGCAGCAATAGTAGCAGCAGCAGCAGCAGCAGCAGCAGCAGCAGTAGCAACAATGCAGCTGACTGACTAACTGCCGCCAAGTGACCCAAATTATTCACGACGAGGCGCTTGGGCAATGGGAATAGGGTCAGGACAGGGGTAAAATAATGGCTTGATGAGTTGATGGCAGCTATGTCAGCAGCTCCAGCGTTCACATTGTATAAATAATTTTTTGCGCGTTGCTTCTGACAGCTCGTCGTAAAGTAGCGTCGTGACGTAGCCAAAAGGAAAATCTTTACTCCTCAACTCAGTGCAGTCATAAACAAGCAGAAAAAGTTTCTTGTTGTTTTTTTGAAGAGTGAAGAGCGGCTCATCAATGGAGTTGTTAAGCCATTGTGAACTGTGCAGCTGTAACGTTTAGCATTATTAAAACGCAAATAAAACGCAGTCAAAGTGGCGTATACTTGATATGCACGCGCAGCTCAAAGGCGTACCCAACTAGAATGTGTGTGTGCGTGCGTGTGTGTGCGTGCGTGTTCGTTTATTGGACTATGTTGTATGCAACAACTTCAAACGGCACGCAAAGCATTTCTGATTAGGCGCTGACTCGGCAGCACCGCACAAACAAAGCCCATGCGGCGTATACGCAATGTGAACTTTTGCCCTCAAGCCGGGCTTATTTAAGCGCTGCCATCAATCCTTTGCCTGACGTTCGCCAAGGACATGCGTCGCTCCCCGCCAACCGAACAGGCTGTCTCTGTCGCACTTTAGGCTTTCTTTTACGCGCTTTGACATTTTAAAAGCATTTTTATGTTGTGTAAGCGACTTTTGCGGCTTGCAATTGTGTGTGCCCAAGTAGTGTGTGTGCGCCTGTGTGTGCCTGTGTGTGAATGTGACTCTGAATGGTCTGCCCGTTCTCAAAGTTGAGCTGCAACAGCAGACCTTTTTTTCAGCATTTATAAAATTTGCCTTTGCCTAAACGTTTGCCCTTTTTGATACCCTTTAGTGCAGTGTGGCTCGCAGGTAGATTAGCTGCGCAGAAGTCTGAATGCCATTTGTATACAGAATATTTGCTATTCGCTCAAAACTCCACTTTTCACAGTAGTTTTTTTTTTGTGTTCTTTTTTGCTCGCCCTCTGTTTACTTTTTTTTTTTTTTAATTACTGGCAGTTATTTAAACCATTTAATAGCTATTTATTTTCCTGTTAATTATGAAATCTAGTTGGCAAAATAGTAGAAGGCAAAAAAAAATGTTGAAAAAACAACAACGGCGCTGCGTAACCTGAGGTACATTAACAGTCAATTTTTCAGTAGCGACAAAGCAAAAAAAAAACAAAATAAAAAAAACAAAAAAAAATCCTTGTTTATTATAATATTTTTATAGCGTGAATATTTCATGTGATCAGAATTAATTGTCATAGGCATAATTACACATGAGCACTTTATTTTTTAATTAATTAAACACCAGCCATCTATCCCAAGCGGTTGCTCATGGTAACCAAACGGCAATAGAAGCTCAACCACAAAGTAGCGCGAGTTTTGCGTTTTCGAAAGCCAACCGCAGAAATGTGAGAGGCGAATTGTTAATACGGCTTCAATTTCAATTTCAATTCACATTTTCATTATTTAGGCAAGTAATTATAATTGTTGCACTGGGTAATTTCATAGTTAGGTAATTCGTTAAACGAAACACATTATCTATATTAAATTACCTCAAATATAATTGAATCTCGGCAAATTTTGATAGATATAGTAAATCTATAGGATATGCAGTGAAACTTGGCTGTGAATTTTGGACGGGCATGATATATGGCATCATTTACGTCTGGACGCAACAGCAACGAGATGTGATATGTGTAATGCGGAGAAGTATGTAAAGATAGAGACTGAGAGTCGTGCAGACATTATTAGCATATATGTACATATACCAAATGTTATGACTTTAAATGGCTTATGATATAGCCAAATAACTGTAGCCCTAATGCTATGAATCCTCAAATAATGAAGTAAGCCTTACGTATGTCTTCAGCTCTTCTGGCAGCTGACACTGACAGAGAGACTAACGCATAAATTTTGGTTTTATATATATGGAAATCTTATACTACTACCTTTACAACTACTTATACTACTACTTATACTACTACTTATACTACTAGTTGTACTACTACTTTTACTACTGCTTATACAACTACTTATACTACTACTTATACTACCACTTTTACTACTACTTATACTACTACTTATGCTGCTACTTATACTACTACTTATACTACTACTTATACTACTACTTATACTACTAGTTGTACTACTACTTTTACTACTGCTTATACAACTACTTATACTACTACTTATACTACCACTTTTACTACTACTTATACTACTACTTATGCTGCTACTTATACTACTACTTATACTACTACTTATACTACTACTTATACAACTACTTATACTACTACTTATATAACTACTTGTACTACTTCTTATACAGCTACTTATACTACTTCTTATACTACCACTTTTACTACTACTTATACTACTACTTATGCTGCTACTTATACTACTACTTATACAACTACTTATACTATTTCTTATACAACTACTTATACTATTTATTATACAACTACTATACTACTACATATACTATTATACTACTATTTATACAACTACTTATACTACTACGTATGCTCCTACTTATACTACCATTAGTTATGCTACCATCACTTGTACTACTACTACTTTTACAACCATTAGTTATGCTAGCATTACTTGTAATACTGCTACTTATGCTACCTATACAAGTTATACTTCTACTACTGCTACTTATACTACTACTTATAAACACTATTAACAACAAAAACATAAACTCAATTTCCATTTTCGATTTTAGTTCAGTTAATTGAATGACTTTTATCGATTCCATATTCATAGCTGACCAAACAGTGGATTAAAGCTCACAAATTGGATTCAATTCATTTTTGTTGCATACTTCAATATCCTTTAATTTGCCCAGCTGCTGAAACTCTTGGCTATTGCAAGCAATTAGCAGCCCAAAAATTAATTGATGAAAATGTTGCCGAGCACATGAGACAAGATTTCAATTCGCAGCACACGAATCCAGCTTCAATTTCTTTACTTTTTTTCTATCTTCATTTTCGTTTCTCTCTCTCTCTCTCTCTATCTATCTATCTATCTCTCTAGCTTCATCAGAATGCAAACATCTTTCATGTGTTCACTTTAACTAGCCTTCAATCAAACCCAAGGCAATCATCGACAGTCCACAGATTCCATTTCATTTTTCGTGTGTGTGCCACGCCTTTCTCTCAGCCCCGCATCGAGTCCATTTATTAACTGGCTGCTATCAGTTTCGAGTTTTGCGCTGAAAAATACTTTTCGTAACTTTTGCTAAAACTAAACTAAAACGACGCGCTTCGCTTTTGAGGCGGCAGGGTCGATGGGGTCTTAGGTATCAAACTGGAGGTCAGTTGGCGTCTTGCAGCTCGACTTTCGCTTGCATGCACTTTGCTCACTTTCCACTTTTCCGCCGGAGTTTCAGCGCTTGTTTGACGGTCAAAAGTCAACTCGAAGTCGAGTTCACTTCAAGTTGAATTTGTTTGCTGGGGCCAAGTGGGGCACCGCAGCGTTTGCCCCACTGGCTGACTGGCTGGCTGGCTGGCTGGCTGACTGGTTGCCGCTTGGCTAGTGGGTTGCCTGGTGATTCATTGCTTTGACGCTTTGACTTTTATGCGCTTAGTTGTTGTTAGACTCTATCTTTCTCCCAGTCTCTCTCCCAATCTCTCTCTCTCTCTCTCTCTTTCGGCATGTCCTATGTGTAGTGTAAAGTAGCGAAGCGTGTGTCTGTCCTAGTTGCGTGCCATTTTTTGCTTTCGTTTTCAGTGCATGCTGCTACTGCTGCTGCTGCCGTTGCTTTCACTTCTTGTTCCAGCTGCTGCTCATTAATGGGACACGTCGCACTCAATTTTGGTTTTAAAGTTGCATTTGCAACATCCTCACAGCCAAATTATGACTCAATTTCTTGGTATTTTTATGCTCGTTTCATGCTACAAATGCGCCATTGTCAAAAGCCAGCCAAAACAACAACAACAAAGACAATGTCCCGTCACGCACAACACAAAAATCCGTGAAATATGTTTTAATATAAGTTTTCTTTTTTGGGGCATGTAGCGTAAACTGCCGTCAGCCAAAAAATTTGTGTTCGAAAGGCGCCATCCACCACCCACCACCCCGAACGCAAAGTTTTGAGCAACTCTAATAATATTAAGCGTATAGCATAAATATTTAAATTTCATTGTCACTCGCACTACGGCTCGCCGCATTTTTATGCAAATAACGCTGCAATTTATTTGCTTTTGTCACGAATGGAGTCCCAAAGATATGAGCCAAAGTGAAAGAAGAAGTTTGTGAGCGTGGGACGTTAGCGACTCAGACTCAGACTCAGAGTCCTCAGAGTCAGCACCAGTCGGAAATTATTAACCAACCTTATTATATCTGCCTAGCATACACTATTAGGACTATTGGACTATTAGGAGTTGATGTGATTTTTATAGAGCTGTTGAGAAACTGACACAAACTTAAAAGTTATTATAAGCAAGTTATCTGAATTGTTTAAAAATCTATAAATAAAAATTGAGTCAAAAGTTGAAGTTTAAAGTCAAATTCGTTTCGTAAGCATGATTCGAAAGCTTGGGATATATAAGAAAATTAAAGAGTTAATAAGAAAATAAAATTAAATTTGTTTGATAAGCAGAAATATATAATTATCTGAGTACATTTTGATGTAGAATAATTATTATTAAATAAAAAGAATTGTTTATTTTTTTAATATCTTAATTTTTTTATTTTTTTTATAATATTTTATATAATATTTTTTTTATTTTATTTTATATTTTTAATGACTTTTTAATTAAGCTGAGCAAACTCCTTCAGACAAATGAAATTCTAAAAATAAAACTAAAAATATTTTAAATAGAAGATAAAGATGTTGCCTAACAGATCATGATTTTAAAATTTGGAAACATTCTTGGGAATCCATTAAAATTTCAGCATTTCATTTAATTTTTTTTTTTTTTTTTTTTTTTGGAATTGATAATAAATAATTCTTGATTTGAGAATGCTCAAGTTAAGTTGAAAGTTTCATTAAATTTGTGTTGCCAGAGTCTAGCAATTATTTGCCTTTAAGTTAATCGGCTTAACTACCTTTTGTAATATGAAGAACTTAGTGTGCGAGTAGCAGAAATTTTCTATTTGCGCAAAGAGCATCTATGCTTCGGTGTGCTTGGCTGCACCCACTTGTTTTTGGGCTCTTTTGGCAGCCATTTGGTAAAAACAAAAGGGTCTTTGGCAGTCATGGGGGGACGACCACAAAGTTGATGGGGCCAACCAAATGAAAACATCAAATGGCTTGTTTGGCTTTAGCTTTAGGTTTCCCTTTGCCATTGCCGCTGCCGCTGCCGTTGCCATTCCCCTTCCCGTTCACGTTGCCGCTGTCTTTGGGTCTGGCATTGGTTCTGCCAGGTGGATCGTTGGCTGTCTGGCTGATAACTTGGCAAACTTGTGTTCGTCTGCGTGTTTTACTATTCTGTTGTTTTCTGTATTTTTTTTCCCCTTTGTTTTTCAGCTATGGTATTTTCTATTTTCTTTTTTTTTTTCTTTGTTTTTGGAGCTGTTCAAATTATGCCGAGGACGACGACCGTCAAATGGCAGCCAAGGCAAACAAAACACACGGACCTCAACACGGACCTCAACACGGACATCTACACGGACAGGGACACGGACACGGACACGGACAATTGTGAAACGTGAGCGTCGCGACATGCCAAAATCGAAACTAGGCAACATCAACATCAATTGTGGGCGTTTCGCCCAAAAACGGTGGCAAAAAGAAATGAACTCAAATAAATTGTACGTTTCCTGAGCAATTTCCATGCACTGGCTATGCCCATATTCCAGCAACTTCCACCTTCTCCTCCTCCTCTTGTGCCACATTCAACTGGCAACTGGCAACTGGCCACAGTTGGCGCTGTATAGTTCTGTGTCGTTGTTGTCGCTGCTGCTGCAGCTACTGCTGCTGTTGGCAGGGCATTAAATAAAACGTCAGCTACAACACAATGTGCTAAAAGTGCTAGCAATCAAATAAATTCAAACGTGACCAAAAATATCCACATATTATCCACTTTTGTTGTCGGCCAACTCCCTAGCCAAGTGCCACCCAAGCCCAATGTCATCGCATTTTGCAATTACGAGGTATTTCCAGCAGATTTGCGACGCGTCATAAATTGTATGTGGGTTGGAGTGTGTATGTATATATGTGTGTGTGTGTGTGTGTGTGTGTATGTGAATAGTAGCTGCTCAGACAACATCATCAATGGGTCTAGACGCCGGCGAACAATTCATTATGAACATAATGCTCTGTGCGGACAGCTAGTAACCGATTAGGCTCCGGGCAAGTCACATTTCCAGCTAAGAGTTAATTAATGCAATCATAAATATTGATATTATGTATTCCAATAACAATTGTGCAGAGTGTTTGCAGTTCGCATCAAGTATTAAATTTATTTTTTGTGGCACCCACCACAACGATTTCCATTTTGTTTACTATTTTGTTTATTTTTTTTTTTATATTTTGTTTTTGTTGTTCTTGTTGTTGGCAGTCTGTCACAATTGCATTAAATTAAGCGCATAAAAACGAGGCGGCGTGACACATTTAATGTATGCATAAGCAAATTGCTCTATTAACAGGCCAAAGAGCAGTTTGGGCTGCCCCTGAAAATATGCAACAGATTTTTGGCAAGCAGCAACAACGACTACAACGACTACTACTACGTGACGCACCGCAAAGTTTTGCATTTTAATTTTGATAAAATAATATTTGCCATGCTAATGGCTTCATTTCACCAGGGCCAACAGCCAGCCAACAACCAGCTACACCAACTGCAGCCACCTCCAGCCAGCGGTTGAGGCAATGACAATGCACGTTTTAGTGTAAAACGCGAACACTGGCAAATCGGATTTACTTATTCGTCGTGCTTGCATGCGCTTCATGCGGCTTTAGTCGTGCCAGCAATACCAACTAAAACAAAGCATCAACTGAGCTAAGTAAGTCTACAAATGTTAGACTGGCAGATACCGTGTAGACGGCGTTTAGCTGCTGTTGGGCATGCTGCTTGTCAGGCAGCCTCTGTAATGACAACTAATAGATATTATTTACTTCTTTGATGAATTTCTATATATTATTTGAATGTTTATATTACCAATATCTAGACTGATTTGAACTTGAAAATTATCTGCATAGCGAATCATTATGAAAGGGCAAATGAATCCCTTTTGATGTATATGGCAGGGGACAGCGTTGATCTACCAGATGCTTCACGCTAATATAGCTTCACTTTCTTCCATCAGCTACATTTTAATTTAAGTTAAGCAAGCACACACTACCCATTTAAAATTAATTACAGAGTATCATGAAAAGAAAAACAATAATGCAGACAGCAGTTAGACCAGTTTTTCATGCCGACCGCCCATTTTGTTGACCAGTGTTTAAAGGATTAAGCGCTAAAAGCATGCATTTAATCGCCACGAATGTCATTTTGTCTTAGCTTAAGTCGAAAAAATAGCAACTTTTGCTGAAGTTGATGGTCAAAAACTGATAAACTGTATATGAGATTGAATTATGGACGATACAGACGAAAGGAGCAGGTAGTGACGAAATTAGCTAGACAACGACGACGATTCCCACACCAGCGAAATGACGCTTTGTGACGCTGATAAAAATCACTTAATGACAAGACGCGCACCACACAATTAAGCCATTTAATTTAAATGAGATTAATCATAATTACCAGGCACCAGCCAGCAAAGCAACAGCGCAACAGTGTGAGTCTACTTCTCTTTTCTGTCATGCATTTTTGTGACAGTTTAGCTTGTGCTTGAGCTTGGGCTTGGGCTTGTCGGCGTATGAGGTTTTTCGTGGCCCTGATTGACACTTGGTGTCACACCCACCCACACACACACACACACACACACACACACATGAGTGTGTTTGCGGCTCTGACCTCAGCTTGACTGCAAGTGAGAGTTAATTTAAACGCAAGCCACAGCAAATTAAACTAATGTTTGTGCTGAGACCCAACAGCTGAATTAAAATGAGGCGAACAAACACAGCGAGTGTCGGCACTCAACTCGACATGGCTTTATGTACCCTTCAACTAGAGTGAGCATACGTGCTTAAAGACTGACTTAAGCATGTTTCAGCTACAGCTCTTTAAGTTTGAGATACAAATGTATCCATCGAGCAAATGTTAAGCAATGAAACTACATAAATGCTGCCTTGCTTCAAGTTGAAATAAGAAACTGAAATAGTTGAGCAAGACATGAAGCAAAGTCTTTCGATAAAAACTGCAAAAACGGGAAATATATAAATGAAATTATACTTAAACAAGCTGCAGATACAAATGTATCTATGAAATGCATAAGTGGTAGCTATGCATTTCATAGATACATTTGTATCTTCAGCTTGTTTGGGTATAGTTTCCTCTATATCTTTGCTGCTTTGCAGTTTTGAAGCTTTTAGCTGGAGTTATCAGCTGAAACAGTTTACAAGAACATAAAGCGAAGTCTATCATTAAAAAGTGGAAAGATGAAGAAATGGAAAAGGAAAGCAACTGCTCAAATAGGTTAAGATACAAAAGTATCTTTGATATATAAATATATATCTTGAAATCATACAGCAGTGGTATCTGCTTCCTGTGCATGAACTCTGATCTTTAGAACTGAACAGACTAAATAAAAGTAAGAAACAAAATAAAATGAAGCCACTGTCAGCATTTGTTTCTAAATATATCTTTATAAATGAATACTCAAGCTATATATTATTCATGCAATTAGAATTAGCTTTCACTTCAGTTAGTGTACATGAGATTCGATCTTGTTTGAGCGTTTCCTGTTGCTGGCGCTGTCGCTGTCGCTGTTGCTTGTTGCTGGTTGCTTGTTGCTGTGCTGTTGCTTGTTGTCTTAGCTGTTGCAATGCAATTTATGAAAAATAATTTAAATATCAAAAGGCTTTCGTTTTAATTACGCGCAGCACACACACACACACACATACACAAACACCAAATGTAAAAGGCAACAGCAAAAGGCTGCGGCTACCAAGTCAGAGCCAAGAGCCGAAGTCAGAGTCAGAGCCAAGAGCCGAGAGCCGTGAGCCAAGAGTTGGCCGTAGACACTACTTTAATGCCGTGGCAGCCATTTCCATGCCCGCTGCGTTTAAATAATTAATTAAGATTGATGCAGACTCATTTGTCTTGCTGCGCCAAGGACGTGCGCGGGTGCGTTGCCAGCGAACAGGATGCCAGCAGAGGCGTGGCCAGGGGGCGTGGAGTGCGCACTTTGCATTTTGCTTTTCAATTTATTTTGTTGATGCCCCGCTTGTCGGCCTGCCCGCCTGCCTGCCCGCCTGCCTGCCTGCGCCTGCCTGTTGTGCTGCTGCTGCTACTGCTGTTGCTTTTTGTGTTTTATATCGAAAGATTTTGCATTAGTTTGCATTAAAATTTCACTTTGTTGTTTGGGCCAACGCTTTAAAAATCAACGCTGCGCGCACATTTTCGCCTACGCAGCAACAACCCTTCATACCTCTCCGTCCACCTCTCACTCACTGCTTCTCTCTCTCTCTCTCTCTCTCTGTCTCTCTGTGCAACTTGGCGCATTTTTGGTTGCAATTTTCCATGCAGTGTGCCACGCAGACAAAGTTGCATTTACTGTAATTACATTGTAATGCTAGCAAGCAGGCAAGTTAAGGGGCACGAGCTGCCGGGGCAAAGGGCCTTTTGCCAATTGGGCGGATTACAATGCGAAATGAGTTTATAAACAATGCCCAGGCTGACAACGCCAATTGGAAAAGAGATAAAAAATAATTGCAATTGACTGGGCACAACTGAAAAAAAAAAAACAAACAACAACAACGAAATTTTTTTCCTGATCATTGCGTGAAGCCGAAGCAAATGTACACTAAATGCTGGCATTGAATAGCTTCACAGAGTAGCAGAAGCGAAATAAAATATTTATATGAGAGAATTTTTATGATAAAAAAGATAAAAAGAGATGTCATTTTCGCTATCAAAAAGGTTCAAACTATAATAAGCCTACATTGATATAAACATATATAAATAGATGTAGACATAGATTAGCCTATCCATCAGCTTGTTACCAAACGGCCTGCACTATGTTAGCGACACCGTTCTGTGTGCTACATCAATATCGGGCGCCATTGTAAGCCGTTAATTGGGCGCAATGTTTTTTATGCGCGCATTGCTAACTTCTTGATTTCGCTGCATGCATTTATTTATTAAAATAATCCCATTTGTCGGTCCGTTGCATATCAAAAATTTAAATAATAATTAGCGGCGCGAAAATCGCTTTAAATGGAGCAACGCCAACGCCAAATTGCCAAATAGCGTAAAAATAATGGCAAATGAAAATATAAAATTAAAAACAAAAGCTTTTTACTTTTATTATTGTTATTTGCGCTGATGCTGATGCTGTTGCTGTTGCTGTTGCTGTTGCTGTTGCTGTTGTTTTATGCTATTGTTGTTGTCTTTAGCTGCTAATGAAAACGAAATTAATTAATTTAAAACAACAATTGGCTGGCTTCAGCTCCCTGCCGCCATTCATGCGTCGCGATGCGAGCAGACAGTAAACGCTTTAGGGTGGCGAGCAGCCAGGGCGTGTACACAATATTCAATAGTGATCCCAATATGCATATATATATATATATATATTTCGTAATATATATATATATATATATGTATATATAAAATATATGTATATCGAGTTATTCAGTGGATATTGGCAACGCCCACACTTTGGCTTTGACTGTCTGTCATGTCATGCATATGTAATTATTCCATGGCTAGCAAAGCGATTCGCTGAGCATATGTCGGCCAAAATGTTTGCGCCATGCAAACAAGCTTTGACTGCGATTCACCTGGTGCCGCTGCTGCCGCTGCTGTCGCTGCTGCTGCTGCTGCTTGCTTGCCAAGGAACATATTAAAAACCCGTTTGTAAAGTTGGGCAAACACTTCGGTGCGAAGGCAAAAATTGTTGCATATTTCTTCTTTTTTTTTTTTTGTTTTGGTTTTGGCTTTGGCTTCGGGTTGGGCTACAAGGACACAACTATAAAGCACTGCAGCGTGGCAGCTAAAAGACCAAAAAGCCCACGTACTTAGCCTGATTTACACGTTGCCATAGAAAACCAACCCATGGCTGCCAACCAGACTCTCTCCGTCTCCCTCTCTCTCTCTCTCTCTCATACACCCTGTCGAGCGTCTCTTACAAATTTGCATCACAAATGTGTCTTTTTCAGGTTGCTTGACTTTGCATAACCCCTTGCGTTGCATGCGTATCAGCTCTCAAAGTCAGTCTGAGTGGATGTTCGAGTCTCTTAGACTGGGGATGACTTTATTTCATATTTTCTTTGGCCAACATTTGCGTACGATTTGCATTACAAAGCAAAAGCAAAAGCAATGTGAATTTGGCCCTTTTTTCATTGTATTTTTCTTGTTATTGGTATACAAAATCTAGTGCCACTCCCACACGAATATTGGACAGCTTGTAAGCTGGGCTAATTAACAAAAAAAAAATTAAAAAAAAAATAAAGTAAATAAAAAGATGACCGAGAATTCTGTTGAAAAAGCATTCTTAATAAGCTACAAAATATCTGACAAAGCTGGCAATTTGCGTAAAGCTTTTCGGAGACGACTTGAAACGAAACGAAATATGGAATTTGGAATTTCAATTAATTTGAATATGGGCTTTGCACACATACACGCACACACACACACACACACACATAGGCAGACACACATTCACACACATGTATTTATACTATATCGAAAATATTTATTAAAAATCTTTTTGATGGCGTGCTTGCCATGGTAGACAGCAATTTAGTGCTCTATTTGCTTTGTTCAGCAAATGTATTTGCAATTTGTAAAATCAATTGCAACTGCAGGCGGCAAAAGGCAAACACAGCAGCAAGTAGCTCTTCATCCGGTACAGCCTAGCAAATATTTCACTAAGCAAATATGTAAAAACAAAAAGGCTTCATTTCGAGTGTGATTTATTGCATATGAAATGCATATGTGAAACAGCTCTTGTCAAATTGCAAGCACAGCGGGGGTCTCAGGCTCTGCACACACACACACACACACACACAGCTGCGGGTCTGCAAAGGATTTTCTCAAACTAGTGGACGGCCACAAAATCAAAGAAATTCGTTGTTATAAATAAAATATAAATCGAGTGGCAAGTGCCCGACTATTTGGGTCGCCTGTAGTCTATCGAAAAGGATTTATGAGCGAGAGACTAGATGAACTTTTGACTGTATAAATGGAGCTGGTGAAGTATGCTGAACTAGAAGCTCATTTGTGCTGAGCTAAAGCAAGTTTAAGAAAGTTATCTAAAGTTATTTAGATAGTATAAAAAGGGATAATGAACAGTAGTTTGTATAAGTTACTGCTACATCCTGTGCCGTATAATATCCACAACTCCAGGAGTTCAATTCATGTTTATTAATATTTATTTATATCATATTCCATAATTTTAACTTTCACAATATTAACTCACATTTATCAGTTCAAAGCAACAGCTCGTTGCTGTTGTTAGATTAGTTTTTGAATATGAAAATGAAAACTTTTTCGATAATCATATTACATAACGTACATATGCACACGGTTCATATACCCCCAGCATCGTTTGCCAGTTTTAATGAGTATGAAACATAATTTTAATCATTTTTGATATAGCAAAAGATGAGCTAAATTCAAACATGTATTTACCTGTTCTTTTATGGATTGCTCACACTTTCTCGCTCGCGCACAAAACTGCAAAAGAAAAATATTTATATATCAAATAAAATACTAAAAAAATTCAATCTAATAAATTAGTATACATATATATGTATATTTTCAATTTCGATTCGAATTTTATTCTTTTCAGCAATGTTTGTTCGACGTTTTAATGAGCTATCAAATTACTAAATGAAAAGTTTTAGTTTGCTTTGATGCTGGCGCTCGAAAGTGGCCAACAGAAATGAACAAAGTTGCAGTGCTTCATTAACTCGCAGCGCTTCGATGTTGCCTATTTGCATGTGTGTGTGTGTGTGTGTGTGTGTACGTGTGTGTGTGTGTGTGTGTATTTGCAGTGTCTCTGTATGCTTTGTACGTGCCTGTGTGCACTTGAGCTTAATTGTTAGTCAAATTATGCAAAGTATTTCACATACAATTGTTGCCGTGTTTGCAGCTGTCAAGTAGCTCGTTTACCCCTGCATACACCTGGCTTCTGTACACATTATTGGCATTGAAGCGCATTTCTGTTTATACAACACACACACACACACACACACACACACAGGCACTGTTAGTCTCCTTCACACATTGCGCACTGTCGCTTCATTTGTTTAGACTCTGTCCAATGGTCTATGAAAATGTACCAAAATGGCGTCGCGCGACAAACTGAAAGTTTACCCAAATCTCTAGAGTGGGCGTGGGCGTGGGCGTGGGCGCTTACGACTACACACCGACGCAACCACTCAACCGCCGCCCAGAGTGCGAGTGGATCAATACATGAGCTTATCGTTGGCATTACACAAATACTTTTGCATATGTAAGTACATGGGATATTTACGGCATTTAACTGTCGTCTAGCGAATATACCATACACATATAGGCCCCCCTCGCCCGCCCCCTCTCCGCACCTATCCCAAAATTTGTGTGTGTCTGTTTGACATTTAATTCCAATTGCCTTTACCTACAAATTGACATTTTGTGCTACACACACACACACACACACACATACACACACAAACTGGCTTACAGCAGACATTCCATAAAGTGTTTTTCACACAGTTTCCACCAGATAGTTTTTAGTTTGCCTGAGATTCGTAGTGAATGTCGCATTCATTGGCGAAATCGATTTGTGGAATTCAACTTGTTTTGGCATCATGTCATTTGCAATTTCAAACTAGTTTTTGTCTCTTTGCACAGCAGCGAGGCAGAAAAAAAATACAAATTTCAAAACATTATTATTATTTTCTTTTTCTATGTTTTTTCTGGTTTTTTGTTTTTTGATTATTTTGAACTATTTTTGCATTCGTATTTGTGTCTCTTTTATTGTTTTCTGTGTGTGTTCATATGGTAGAGATTACAATTTATGTTTTGTCGTTTTTAATAGCTATAAAGCATTTTCATGTTGCTGAAAGCATGTCCACATTCACACACGCACACGCACACACACACACGCACACACAGTGAGAGAGAACAGCAACAACAACTACAACAAATACGATATGCTTGTTCACATATGTATATTTATGTTATGTTCCATAGACAATTTTATGCATTTTGAACATGCGAAGTTATGAAGCAGGCCGAGGCCTCGCCATAGTTGCCGAGTAATTAAATGTGCCTCTTGGGTGTCATTAGGCTACAGTTTGTAGCGCTCATATGCTGCTCTCTCTCTCTCTCTCTCTCTCTCTCTCGCTCTGTATCGCAGTCTTTCCCACTCTCTGTGCGCGGCTAATGTAATTAGCATAATTCAGGGCGCCATAAACACATGAATTAAGTAACGTATTGATTGACTATGTCGGCTATGATACAATTTGCCGCCTGACCGAGACTTTAACATGCGTTACAATTGCACAAGAGCATGTCAGTATCCCTATCTGTGCGTGTGTGTGTGTGTGTGTGTCTGTAAATGGATAACAATAGGTATAAATGTTTACAAGCAATAAAACTAGCAAAACAAACGACATACGCACACAGAGACACACTAACACACACACACACACACACACACACACACACACACACACAGACACACACACTCACGCACTCACACTCATAATGATATATAGACCGCAAACGCTGCACACATTTACAAGACACAACAACAGCAACAACAAAAGCTTGCTTTAATTGTTATTTTAATGATAAAAATGGAGACAAATTACATGAAACCATAAAAACTAATAACAAACAATGGCAACAGTTCATTGCCATTGCCGGCCCCAAAATTAGGCCCAAATTGTTGGTGCTCCTGCAAATCGGCTCATTCGGTAGATTTATTGGCGTGCATTAGCGCAGCGGAAATCAATAAAATGCCGCCAGTATGTTTGGATTGGACATGTGTAGCTCAAAGATACAAATGTATCTGGTGCTGAAGTTCAACTATAAGGCATAAGCCAAAGGCGTATGATGTTTTTTTTTTTGTATAACTTGAAACTATTGCGAATGGAAGCTCAGGGCTTTATGTTCTGATTCTTGATCAGAGAGGCAGCAGTTGAGTTGATTCAATCGTAAGTCCATCTGGTCTGTGTATCTATATTAATCATATGCACCACAAAAGCTGAAGAATTGACCTGACTTTACGCAGAACAAGATTATTCTTTGAGTTCTTAATAAAAATCCATATCGAAGTTAAATTTTCAAGCATAAATTGCGTTTCTACGAGGTCAGAGACACAGATTATGATTATCTCCCAATCCAATTCAGGTAGCCTCCTAGTGGCACGCTCCAACTTGCTTAATACATTAAGCATACGCAGCGTGAAACATGAAAAATGTTCACATTGCTGCTTGTTGCTGTTTCCGCTACCTGGCGCTAGGGGCGCTAGGGGCGCTGGGGGCGCGCGTGCACTTCGCATGTCAAGCAGCCATTTGACAAAATCAAAATACTTAGAATAATTTAACTTTTAATTGGCGTTGAGCTGCAGGTTGACGCTTTTGTTGCCAAACGAGGTAAAATGTTTTTGCAAAATAAATACCTCCAACCCCAGCTACGCGCTGCGCGCGTTCAACAACTAAAATGTGTCAACAAACTGGCGTTAATAATAAAATATATGGTATAAAAAATTTTGTTAATTAAACTTGTTGCGGCTGCACACAAACTTTCGATTGAATATTTATGCTACAAAATAAGTTATAAGCACCTGCACCGTCAGCTCCTCTATTTGCACCTGCTTCAATTTGGCTTAGCTAAAAAAAATGTCTATCATTGGCCTTAGCTAAATCCCTTTAAATATCGCTGACACTAAATTCGTTGACGCAACTGGGCCACATTCCAAGTTTTCTGACACTTACGAATTCATTTCACTGCCATACTTTATCACCAGGGAATGGGCGCCACGAAACTGAGGGGGCGGGCAGCAGCAGAAGAGTTTGGACTAAAAAGTGTTAAAAAAAAAAAAAATGCACTCAGCGTGCAATGTGCTGGTCGCCATGTTGTGCTGCAAGCTACGTGTATTTCAAGTGCATATTTTGTTTGATAAATTGTTTGCCGCGCTCCAAGTCGAGACGAGCCAAAGCGCAGCTATAGAGTGGCAACAGCCAAGAGATACCCTGTAGCTATGTATATGCTAACTTCTATGATTCATAGTTCTATCATTTATCAATTATCTATTTGCAATTTGAATTCATCTTTATCTACTTATATATCATTAATATAGTTTTGATTTAGATAATCTCTCCCCCTTCACTGCTTTGCTTCTACTCTTTGCTTAGACTTGCTCAACTGGAATCTATGCCCTAGCTTACTGCTCAAACATTCGTATTTTCTCTTGCTACTCCTTCAATTACAAATCTTGACTAAGAGATATCCTCTAGCAGGCCAAAAGCTGTCGCCGTCTACTGCCCTTCGAAAGCAAATTTGTGTAAGCTTTACTTGCCACAAATTCATATGCCTAAACCCTTTTGCCTGTTGCTACAATCAGCCCTATTATTAAATTGCTACAGGGTATCTGTCTGCTTTTCGCGCTGTGACTGCCTTTGCCCATTCCCTATTGTGAAACCCTAACAGTGCCGTTGTCATTCCCCGAAATGGCCGCCCGGGGAGTCACAAATATGGCAGCGGCTTTGCCAGACGCCGTCAGACAAAATTTATAAACGCGCGCAGGTAACTCTGCACATAGTTGTGTACATATGTATGTATGTAAGTGTACTGTTTAGGTAGAGTTAAGTTAAAGTCTAGCCCAAGGCAGCCAGCAAACTGACGACGAAATATGAAAGTGTTAAATAGCCAAGGGAGTGGGCGCCACACTGTGCCATGTGCCATGTGCTATGTGCCATGTGCCATGCGGCAGCTTGTGAGTGGCCCTTGGCCCTGCCATCGAGTACCATGTTGCTTGCCTATGCCTGCTTTTGCTATGATATTTGGCAGACAGATTTGGGTCAGCCGTATTGAACTACAAAGATGTCGATACTTGAATCGTTAACAATGGAAATTCCTAAATATCAAATACATATATAATTCATTCATATGCAACTCTTTGCTCAACCCAGTTATGATTTGCGCTCGATGTCCAAATTAGTTGATAGCGCACGGCTGCCAATTATGTGGGCCAGCCAAATATTTGGAGTCTCGGACGCAGCTGTAAAAATATTGTGGCAAAATTGTTGTGCTGCCAATTTGTGTGTGTTTTTTGGGTTTGCTAGCAGAGAGTGAAAGAGAGAGGGCGAGAGAGAGGGGGAGACAGAGACAGCAGCAGCTGCATATCAAAATATTTGTGAGGCGTGTGACAGTCGCCCACTTGGAGATTGGGACAAATTGCGAGTGTTGATGATGTTTTTACCGCAGCCTGAATAACATGCGACAAAGTTTTTTTTTAGGTGCCGCAGCGAATTAGGTCAGAGTGTGGCATCGACGACACCAGTGGCACCAGCTGCACGGCTCTCCAGCTGTGTATGTTATTTTTCCTTGCCTTTTTTTAATGAGGCGCATTTCATAATCAGCGCATGCATTGCCTGCTGCCATTGAAGGCGTCGTTGGCAGCCGTTGGCTCGGCTCGCATATCCGTTTTTGCCATAAATTCAGACTTGAAGGGTGAACTGGAGCCAGGTCTGGCTATAGTCGGACAACGATTCAGATTCCGTGCATACGTCGTGTGGGCGTCTAGAGGAAACCGATGCCGATGCCGATGCTGCTGCCAGAGTGGCTGAAGCTAAGCTTCATATTAATAAAGCGGCAATGGCAACTGCAAGTGGCAAAAAGTATTCACTTTGTTTAGCTGTAGCTTGAATACCCTGTAGATGATATGTGAGAGGAGAGTTGGCGTAAAGTTGGAATATATGAAAAGTTCTCTTATAAACAGGGAAGGATAGCATTGATTAGTTATATAAAACAAAGTCTCTAGACATGCTAAAAGCAACTTCTACATTATAAAACCTGCTGCAAAAGTCTACAAAACAAACAACCTCTTTGACTCGAACATGATTGAAGTTTGCGACAGCCAACAGGCAGACTTGCATAAAATGGACAGTAACAAACAGCAAAACCCAAAGGGGGGCAAATCGAGCCAAAGGACAATGATGGCATAGATATCGACATTGATGTCGATGTCGTTGCCGTTGCCGTTGCCGTTGCCGTTGTCGTTGCCGTTGTCGTTGTTGCCGTTGACTTCATTTGTTACGATTGCTTTGACAATGTTGCTGCATCATTTGCCAAGCTCCGTCAAAGCCAGATCGACCAGAAAGTGCCGGGTATAGAGGGCAAAAAGTTATGTCGAGGCTTTTACAACGATATCACATGATAATTCAAACTAAGTTTCCAGCTAACTGCTAGCCATGCCTATTTACCGTTTGCTTATAACTCAATTATCCAAAGGCTGTTATTAAATTTTCTACGAGTTGTTTGCTTCACTGACCCAGTTTGTGTGAAACCAATCGATAGCAATCAATTGTGTTAATCGCCTGCAATTACCTTTCAACGCAGCTCAATAAAATACAAAAAAAAAAAAAGAAAAATACATAAAATAAGAAAAATGGAATTGAAATTGTTTTGCGTGCTCTGTAATTTGTGTAAATTGAATATTACGCATACGCTGTGTTAACATCTAGACAAGAGACACTTAAAGCTGTTACGCCTCTTTACTAATCAGATACTCGCACACACACACACACACACACACACACACACACACACACACACAAGTCGCACTTACACACACACACTTACTCTCAGCTGTCAGACACTTGCATTGGGCTTTGGCATGGTTTGTGCTTTGCCAACGGCATTTGAATAGTCAACGGCGACTCTCGCATACCTGAGGCGTATTATCCACTCTATTAACACGATTAGTTACACAAATTCAAAGGCACAAAGCAGCACACAAACGCGCACACACTCCGACACACGCACACAAACCGGAACTAGGAAATGGCAAAAGGAAACAAAACATTAGCCCCGACGCGCCGCGCTGTCTGGCTCTGCTGTCTGTCCGTCTCGCTCTCAGAATGGATGCCAGCCTTGAGGGCAAACTTACTTAGCAAATAAACATTGATTAATTTGTTGACAATACACACAAGCAAACGCTGACTGACACACACACACAGACACACACACGCACACACATACACATACACATACACGTTTATCTCTTTGACTATTGAATAATGGCGACCAGGATCTGCAGTTGCGGTCGCCTGTGCCTGCTGTGCCTCAATAAACTTCAATAAAATGTTAAAAGGTTATGCACGCATCGTCCAGCAGCCTCTTGACTTAATGGAATTCGCTTTGACGCCCATAAATCTTATTGGTCAAAGCTAACTTCTTACACCTTGACAGGTGTCCCTTCACTAGCAAATGCTCACTACCTGTTGTCCCAGGCTGATCAACAGTTTGCCATTGACAATTATAGTTGGTTGATTGGCTCAAGTAAGAAATAAAAAGGGTCTGTTGCTTGATTTATGTCAAAGACTTCGACTCCAGCTCATTTGTCAGCAAATCGTGGTGAAGGTGTGCTAATTGAGTTGAGCTGCTGCAGGTGGGAATAGTAGATAAGTTGAGACTGGCGTAAAGAAAATAAATTAAAATAATTTTATTTAAACAAATATAGGTGTCGTAGGTAGAAGTTTGGTATCAACAGTTGCTCATCTAAGCCGAGAAAAATTTGCCTAAACAATTTGCTTTGCATTGGCTCATTGTCTTTGTTATACACTTCCGACTCGCTTAACATCCGTAGTTAACAACTTAATTATGCCTTATGGCAACCACTGATAACTTGTAGTTCATTTTTAAATAACATTCAATATACTTGAACTTCTCGCGCACTAAAGACTGTAACAGCAGTTCGGAAATCGAAATGCGCCTTTTGTTCAATTGTCGGCACCGCAAAAGCCCCATTCAGAAGCAATTTAAATGCTCATTACGGCTTTAAACAGCAACGGAAATTAATTGAATTGCTGTTTTTTTTTTTCTTCTGCTGTAGTTGTTAACCACAGCACACTCACACAGTCACACACACACATACACACACAAACACAGCTACAGAGGCTAAGCCGCAGCCGCAACCAATACGACACTTGAACAAATACTACAAAGTAGCTGAATGAAGGACGGAGGTTAGTTGATTAAGAGCAAGCATAGCACGAAGTTAAAGAAAGGTGCTTAGTTTAAGTAAGAGCAACAATTACACAACTTTCGTGCAATGTAAAATAACAAAAAAAACAACGAACAACGAGTGAGTGCATGAATATTCACTTGATACTCGATACACTCACTCACACCTTGATCCGCTTAGTGTTCTTTGATTGAAACAATAATGAAATAACCTCTTTTAAACTTGGTGTTGTTGTTGTTGTTGTTGTTGTCGGCCTTGTTGTTTGATGTGTGAAACGTGTAGAGTTGCTGAAAGGTCTTGGATTGAACAGCAGAACTTTAAGCTAGCTAGCATATTGTATTTAAATGGAAATGAAACCACATTTTGCAGTTGAAAACGAACTGAGTGAATGCATAACGGAATGAATGAATGGTAAACACTTTGATTGATTTTCTATGGCGAGCGCTTTAAATACTTAAATTAAACATATATCAAATATATCTAATTACATAAATCATATATTTAATAAAAATAACTAAAACTATTCTTCAAAAAATATACAATTAATTAATACCTATTGTCATATCAATAAAAAGCAAAAACCATAAATATGAAATTAAACAAAATAAAAATTTTTTAAAAATAATAATAAAATAATAGTATTAATAAATAATAATAATAATGCCTCACTTAATTATTTGAAATATATTTGATTATAGCTATCAGATTTGAGTATCAAACATATCATTATAAATATTTAAAATATTATTCCATTTGACAACTAAAATATTATTAAATAAATTATAAATATTTAAAATATAATTAAATATGCTCCGCACTCCCCTCTCAACTCAAATCCATCACATTTCCAGCTACCCAAAATCTAGAGCACCGATTGAACTACTTTGCTAATCAAAACTATCAATTCAAAAATTATAAATAAATTAAAAATGTATAAATTTGACAGCTGTTTGGATTTCTTAAGCCTTGGCCTCTTTGCATACAGCAACCGCAGTTGCAGTTATAGCCGAAATTTGCTGTGGCTGCCAATCAGCTGCCTGGCGCCTTCCCACAGCCACTCAACGCAGTTGGCGACACCGCAAGCGCAGCACTCAATTATTTGGTTTGCTTTGACGCCCTGAATCGCGCTGGTTAATTTATGTATACATCGAAGTGCGATGCATACGACAACTGCGATAAATTTGAATGCTCATATCCTGGCGCGCAGCAGGCAGCGGAGTAACTGTGGCAGTATGAGACGGGTGTCAAGGCAAGTGCACTGCATATGCCGCTGCTGCTTGCTCCATGCATGACTAAAGATGCAAACGCTGCCACTTCGTCGTTTGACTCAAAGTGGAAATTACTTTCGAAACCACTTGAAACGCTATGGCGCGCGGTGGCGTTTATTTAATGGCCTCAGCCAGCGCCGTTGACTTTGGCTGGTCAGCTAAACTGCTCAAAGTCACTGTCGATGGGCAAATATTTGCTTTGGCAAGTGGGCGTGGAGTGGCAGATGGGTTGCTGGGCGCTGTTCACTGTTCACTGTTCACTGGTAGCCGGTAGCTGCGAAATGGCCAGGTTTATTTACACGCCTTTGGTAGCCAATTAAAAGCGTTAGAGCCCAAACTCGCAGCAACATTCAACACCCTTTGACACCGGCAAAGGCAGAGATTTATGTTGAAAGCCACGACACTAAACAGCTTCCGCCATTAAACATGGCACGCATATTTTTCGTTGGCCCATAACTCAGGCACATGTATAAACAAGCCGCAGTTGTTGTTGTTGTTGTTGTTGTTGTTGTTGTTGCTGTTGCTTTTGCTCGCATGGCGACATACTAAACTTAACTTAAATATAAATTATGAGCATCTTAAAAAGCCACAGCGAAAGGATAATTTTCATAAATATTAGAGTTGCAACTCGTGGCAGGGAGCAAGCAAAAACCAAATGCTGCCAACTCTGGGTGTGTGCGAGTGTGTGTGTGTGTGTGTGTGTGTGTGTGTGTGTCTGCGGATATCTGCTTGTATATCTGAGCCATGTTTGCTGCCAGAACCAGCAAAAGCAGAAGCAGCAATAGCACCAGCAGCTGAGCACAGGCTCGGCTTTTGGTAAGTACTCCGCCTCCTGTTTGCTTGCTTACTGGCTGGCTGGCTGGCTGGCAATTTTCTTCTGCCTCTAGCCCCGACCATAAACACACAATTAAAAATAATATTTTCAACGTGGCGGCAATTAATTAGTCGCCCACACACACACACACACAGGGAGAGAGAAGACTGTGAGACATGAATGCCAGGCACACATGTGGCCACTGAAATAGTAGAAGATTAAAGCCAAAAGCCGAAAGCTGGGCATATGGCTGGCCCATGGGCCAACCCTCATGCGATTATCAGTAGATAGAAACGGAGAAAACAAACTTCTAGGGTAGCAATTATATTGTCGCACTAACCGACTGTTGCTCACGTATTAAAGCTGCAAATATCAGGCTTAAATTGCTACCAGAACTTGTTGTTGCTGCTGTCCGTTTCGTTGAAATACATTAAATTGTAATGCACGTGCGTGTAGGGAAATATTTATGTATGCATACAGAGAGAGAATGAATATAGTAGTTTATTTTGAGGCTTGGTATTTCAATATTGATATATCAATTATTGTATAAGTTAACAATTTACTATTGGCTGTTTACTTGTGATCTCTGCACGAAGTTAAAGCAGTGAAATAGAATTATAACTGGTTCGTTTATTGCTCAAATCCAAATTAAAAACTAAAGTACAAAATGTTCTTATATCAAGCTAGCCCTGACCTATAATCGCTGTGTCAGTGATTATGATGACTGGATCATGTTTCAACGTCGCAACGGCGCATGGAATGTTGACGGCAGCGTAGCGCAGAGTTTGACATAAACGCTATTGCGACTTTGTTGATCATGTAGGATGTGTTAACTTATAGATAATATAAAATTAATTGTCTTTTAATCAGAATGAAACGAAAATACTTATATAAATCAAGAGAGCAAGCCTGAGCCAAAATCAATTTGGCTTAGAGAAGTCAAGTGGTCTTCAGATTTCGCTAAATTTTGTATAGCTAACATTTTGTAACAATTTAACATAAAACTTTTGAAGACCATAAAAATTACTTTTTAAAGTACTTTTGAAATTTTCAATAATTTTAATAAACATAAAATTTCAAACAAATTACTTGAAAGTATTAAAAGAACTAAACAATTTCCGAGTCTCCCGATTATAATGTCTATAATGAGCTCCAAAGCAGCCAAATATATTTTAAAAAATCTTTATTTTGGTATACACTAAATGCTAATGAGCTTATGGCTTATATCCTAATAAGTCTATCTATAGATAAGGCTAAAAGTAATCATTGCTGGCTGAATGATGATCAAGGCTCTGGTGATCGAAGCTGAACATGAGTTACATTTCATAATTGATTATTATAGATAGATATACATATGTATATATAAGTTCAAGTCTTGTATCATTAGAGATATAGTTTTCTTCTTGATAAGATATATAGCAGAATATATATTGCTGTAGATAAACTGTAAGGAATATGTCCGGCAGCACAAAACTGTATGCAGTATTGACTGAGGTTGGTTACTGTAAATATATCATAAACTAAATGCACTTCAAACTGTTTCATATGCATATGATTTAGTGGATCAGCTTTTGAAGTGTAGCTGCAGCTGCTTTTACCTACAACTCTGCTCCATAAATCCAATGCGCGAATTGTAACCAAAAAAAAAAACAAGAGAAAAACTTACGAACAAGTGGGTTTATGTAATTGTCTTTCCCACTCTCCCATGCACTCTCTTTCTCTCTGTCTCTCTATCTTTCTCTCGCGCGCACTTCGTCTATATTTCTGCTTGTGTTTAAATGTGGGCGTGTGGCTCTTATCGCTCTGTCTGCCTGTCTGCCTGCCTGCCCGCCTGTGTCTGTGCCTGTGCCTGTGTCTGTGTGTATTTGTGAGCTTCTGAGTGCTTAGCTGTGATATATCGTCCACTTTTAGTTGCTGTGTTGTTGTGTGTATTAAAAGTTCATTGCTTGCGCATAAAGCACATGAAATGCTCCGCATTCGCGCAGTTTTCTAAACAACCGCAGTTTGAGTTTTGTCGTTTGTCGTTGCAGCTATTAAATTCACATGGAACAGCCCTCGACCCCATCTCCCAATTTCCAGAGTAACTGTTTGTGTGTGTTTCTGTGTGTGTGTGTGTGTGTGTGTGTGTGTTGGTGTGTGTATTATGCAAATTTAAAATTTTGGTTGCTTTGTGCTCCACTCGTTAAAACTTTGCGCCGTCCGCACATTTTTCGGTTGGCTGCTGGTTTTTGTGGGTCAAATCGAAAATTTCTGGAATTTCGCTATTTTGTGGCAATGCATTAAACAGTCGAAATGTTAGCGCAAAGATTCACTTAGCCTAGCAGCCAGTGTGTATTAAAATTCATAGCAATATATTCCCGAATTTAATATGCTTTTAAAGCTTTATCATGCAGCTATTTAAAGTTGATGCCCACACTCCGGAGCACGCCTACAGGGCCCTAATATAATTAGCAAACTTCATTAGGCCAGCTAATAGCAACGGCAATGACGACGGCGACGGCAGCGGCAACGGCAACGGCAGTGGCAACAGCAGTTGCTATTATGTTGCCAACAAGCATGAGAAGAAATACGCAAATGTGTAAGCCATAAATGATAACAAGCAACCGCATAAACCGCTTTGCCTGGCATTGGGCACCGACAATTCCCGTCGAAAGGTGAAAGCCACCACGCAGCAGGCAGCAAGCCGAAGCCGCCGCAACCCACAGCCACGTGGGCACGCACACACCCACACACTCGCACACCAACACACAGACACATACACGTCATGAAGCAGCAGCCCCTGCCGCTCGCCTGCGGCCACAAATTGTCCAAAGCCGCTTATAAAGGTAAACGCTGGCCAAAACACTTTTTGGGGCCAAAACTAACACAGAAAGTGGCGCAGCGTACAAAAAAAAAAAGTGAACGAAAATATAACCCAACAAGTGAAAAAGTAGCACACGAAATTCATAAATACGAGAGACGAAACAAAACGCACACACACACACACACAAAACAAGTTAAAAAAGAGTTGGGTCACGCCTAAAGCTTGGCTAAAGGATATAGCCAAAGCAGCGACTGCTGCTTCATTTCAATTATTATGCTGATGACAATATTAAAACAAGCGCCCACAAAACTTTGCCACACACACCCAGCTGAACAACGGCTAATTAAAAGACCCAAAAACTTGCTCTCTGTCTCACTATGAATACATATATGTATGTATGTATATCTGCAAGCCGAATGTGGAAAGTCATGGCCAGGTCCAAGAGTGGAGCCTGCCGTGTTGTTGATAACCCAAACGGGTCCTCGAGCACACAAATCACATAAATTCCAATTGAGTGCATAGTCTACGAGCTGGCTATGCCAAATAAATGTAAATTTTACTATGCACTCGGCTGGTTGCCTCTATTACAGCTACGCCCACTTTCAGCAGCCTACACGCACTGTGTATGATTAATTTTAGGTAATTTTGTGTGCCCGAGCGCCTTAATAAATGCGAGCTGTCACAAAGCTTATTGGCCGAGACGTCTCTCTATTTATATACATTTATATACAAATATGACTAAGCAGCATCAATACATCAATTGTGCAAAAGATCAAACTCAACAAAGGCAAAGCACAAAACTAAATTGACTGACTAAATTAGACACTAAACATTACTTGAGACTGCGCTTCCTTGGAAATTATCATAAACTGAAGTCATATTTCCAGTAAAATCGAAATTGCTTGTCTTCATTCAGCATAAGATCTTCAGTGTGGGCAGTAGAAATAAAAACTTAATGCAGCTAGTTATAGATAGAAAGATCGAAAAATTTGAATAAATTTTGTGAATAAATTAAAAAAAACATTCTTTAATTTTAATAAATTGTTTTTAAATATGAAATATTTTTTTAAATTAAAAAATATATTTTTAAAAAATTTTTAATTTAATAAATTTTTTTTAATATTAATACATTTTTTTAAATCAATAAATATTTTTTGTAAATTTTTCTTTTGGCCAATTTAATGAGTTTTTTTAAATACATATGAATATGTCGAAGGGAAAGTTATTTTAAGCAAAACTTTTCATATTTTAAGTTTTCAAAAAGACTTTTAACCTGTTTTTTCTTTCCTTTTTTATTAAAAAATGCTTTCCAAGCGCTTTAATAAAGAGTATTTATTGAGTATTTAATAAACTTGCTGTCCCTAATTTGTAAAAGTAGCTATGTTCAAATATATAGCGTATATAAAGTACTCAATCAGACTATATGAGATAGACACATTAACATTTCAAACAAATCTCTTAGCTTTTAAGCTCAATAAAACGCTGCAGCTCTTCATTCACTTCTGGCTAGAGCTGTTTAAGCCTTGGCACTTGGCACACTACTGCCTTCTGTTCATTATTTATATTTATTATGCCTTCGTTGAAGTGTAATCGAAAAGTTTATAGACCAGCATTTCGGCCATAACTAGTCGAATCACATTGACTACAGAGTAGCTCGCAACAATGGAGTCGATTCTATTAGTTTTGCAGCAGTGCCAAACGCGCTCAGTGGGTACTTTGAGTGTATCCTTTTGTTTTTAAGTGGCATTTAACTTCAAGTGCCTCACAGCTGGCAAACTTTTGTGCCAGTCAAATTTGTGAAATTAATGCGATTTGCCAGCCATTGGCATGGCTCCGGCCATTGTCCCATGTCCCATGCTCCATGCTCCATGCTCCATGTTCCATGTCCCCCGACCAAATGAACTGCTCGTCGACATCTATTGACTGTTGGCGGTGTTGCGGTTGCCCTCTCAAGTTGCATGAAAAACTTTGCCCAGATTTTGCAGTTGAGCAGCTTCTCCAACATTGCTATGGGCGCCTGGCCAGCAACACACATACACATACACACACACAGACAGAGAGAGAGAGAGAGAGAGAGAGAGAAGGATGGCTTGCATGTCGCAAAAGCGCAGCTCATCCATTTTGGGATGCTTATGCAGAACAAACGTATGTCATGCATGCATAAATATACAAGTATTTATAGTTAGATATTTATGCCAAAGCAGAAAAATGTGCCAGCAGCCAGCGTACAGAGTGAAGTTTACCCAGCTCTCGCAACTGCGACCCCAAAGATTTATTGTGGTGATTTATATTCCCTGTCTATTACTTATTTCCCCTGTAGTTATTGAGATATATACATACATGTATATACATATACATTCGTTTGAGTGTTTGTGCTTGTGCGTGTCCGTCTGCCATGCTCACAGCTTATTTATTTATTCATTTTCTAATTTATTGATGTTTGTCTGACCCAGACAGATAGACAGGCAGACTGAGAGCTGAACAGAAGCTGAAAGCGCTTTGCCAATAGCCAGATGCTACGCTGATTAGCCCCCTCAAGTGCGAGGCTCATAAACAGCAGCTCAATCGAAGGTGTTCCCCAAAAGACTTTCCTTGCCAATTTCTCCTCTAGTTGATGAGTTTCGTTTAGCTTAGATTTCTTTCCCCATTTCATTCCAGTTGATTCTCAATCAACGCATGTCAAAGCTGCCGCATCGAAATAGAGGAGATTGCGTTCATGGAACTCTGCCTTTGCTATTGCTATTGCTTATGCCTTTTGCTTTGCTTTGCTTTCTTGTTTGTGGCACTCGGCGCTCAAGCGCGAAATTTGAAAAAAAAAAAACAAAAAACAAAAACAAAAATAAAGAAAAGAAGCAAAAAAAAAGCGCGCAAAGCGCAAAAATTGCCATTGCTTTGGGCGCTCTGAGCCTAGATCTCGGCAGCTTTCTGGTTTGAAAGAAATTGACGCAAAACAAAAGCTAATTACTGGCTCACACCTCGCTATAGAAACTGGTTGTCAAAGCTGCCAGCGCCAGCAACAAGCGGCAGGAGCAGTAAGCACCGTGGAAGCCGTAGAGGCAGGAGCTGCTTTTTCGATAATTAACAAACACAGCGTACGCACAATTTTTTTGCTTTTGTTCTTGTTTTTTTTTTTTTGTTTTTGGGGATTTTGCGGCAGACCTAAGGCGTTGGCATTAAAGCTCCACAGCAAAATTTATCTTTTTCAGAAATTTTTAAGTGTTTTTCAAAAACAATTTTATGCGCTTAAGATCGAGTGATTGTAGACTAGAAGGTACCCTATACATAAAGGACTGTCTGTAGTCAATCAACATTGATATTTGAGCGTAACTGTGGCAGCTTTACTATTTACTAGGGCTCAACTCAATATGCCTTGTATTCGATATTTTATCGAGGCGATGCTCAAACGATAAATCTGATTGGCATATGATATATGAGTACCAAGCAATCAGCCTTTAGCTATTGCAATCTACGATTCGTTTACTTCAACTGGCTGCAGGCATCGCTACTTCTAATGGCAATATAGCCAAATCGATGAATCCTTTTGGCATATGCTTACTCTTCAGCTGCTTAACGTCATAGCTTAATGTCAATCATAAAACTTTTCACGTTTTCAAATCTTTAAGTGTTTTTTCTTTTTGCAATCATTTTTATGTAGTTAAAAGCATATATTGTCTATGACTGCACAATTGAAATATACCCTGTAAATTGTAGTTTAATAATATTCTAGAAAAAAAGGGATATTCAAGAGGAATTTTTATTCATTATAAACTATATTTATCTATCAGCAAATCAGCTTCTGAGCTTCGCTTGCTTTAGTCTTCTTCTACCTTTGTCTGCACATCTCATCAGCTCAACTACAATATGCCCACAATACATTTTCGATGTGAACAGGGTATACAAACATGCGAAGACCCCCATCTAAGCCGCCTCCACCATAGCCACGCTCACTTAGAAGCTGACAGACTGATAGCCAGGAAGATTTTTAGCAGCAGTACCTTCTTCTTCTTCTGCTTCTTCGTCTTCTGCTTTTCTCATCTGGCAGAGTTGCTCCTTTGTTGTTGTTGTTGCTGCTGCTGCTGCTGGAGTTTTGTTTTTGCCGCCGCGTTTATTTGCCTTGTTCGCTTTTTTTTTCTCCATTTTTTTCTCTCATTTTTGTGGTATTTTTTATGCATTTGCATAAAGCGAAATATATTTCCAGGCTGCTGACGCTGACGTGGCTGGTTTTTATTGCACACACAGTTGCATTTTAATGAGCGGACGCACAGGCAAGCCAAAGGATACAGGACTAACGTACAAGCACTCTGACACGTGTATGTATGTGTGTGTGTGTGTGTGTGTGTGCAGACTTCTTTCAATCAGTGTGCCTGCCCCATGCACTGGCTGTTTGTCTGTTTGTTGTAACAGCGATTTGTTTGTTTATTTGTTGACTCTCTACGCCCGATTTGCCATCATTATAATGTGAGTCTGGTGAACGCCCACCGACAACAACCGGCTGGCTATCCGGGCACTTGTTGCCCTGCCCTGTCTTGCACTGACTCCGGCTCGCCAGCTCTCCGGACTCTCTGGCTCTGGCTGTCATTTAATTAAAACGTTGGCAGAATCAACACGATGCAGCTGTAGAGCAGCATTGCAATAGAACTTCAAGTTGAAGCGCCTCTTTATGGCTTCGACCAAAGTTTTGGGCATGGGCGATGCGAAAGCGATGGCGATGGCGATGGCGATGGCGATGGCGATGGCGACGGCGGGGCGGTGCGAATGCGAATGCGATAAATAAATGGGAAAACGCGAAGTAGTCTGAAGTGGCATCGCTTTTTTAGGGCTTCGGTGCAAACTGTGAGCGCGTCTCGAGATTTTATCGCTACGGCCTTTGGCTGATTGTGCCAATTATGGAAGCGAAATGCACGAGTCGCCCTCAAGTAGTTTCTGCACTCTCAAATCATAATAATAAATCCTAAAAAGCGCTCCCAGCCATCGCCTGCCAAACTATCCGTGCAACAACAGCAACAACAACAACAACAACAGCAACAGCAGCAACAACAACGACTACTACTTCGACAATAACAACAATGGGGCAAAGCGCAAAGCGCGAGTGCCATTTGGTTTTGCATGAGCGAAATCGTTTAAATTTATTGTGCACTGCATTTCACGCCCTGCACTTTTAATCAGCCGGCACAATTTTTGGGCAAAAGCATTTGAAAGTTCTTTTTTTCCGCCATGCCATATTGAATTTCAATTTGCCGAACCAAAAACTTTCTATGCGCCATTACCAAAGCGTAGCATAAATGAGAAAGCGAGAGAGAGAGAGAGAGTGAACTGGCAAAATAAAATGAAAATAAAGTGATTTATTCGTAATGAAATGAAAAACATTTAAAAAAAATGTTGAATAGTTGCTAAACTTATTTAGGCTAAAATGCAAAAAGTTTCCGTGAGCGTTTTAGCTGCCTAATATTAGTGCTATATATTTTGACCTGCCCAACTAAAGCAACTTGTGTGATTGATGTAGTTTTAGATGTAGTTGATGTTTAAATACTTTATTAAGTTTTTCTAAATATATGTTTTATTAATGAGTAGCAGTCTGCAGAGTAAAGTGAATTACAATCTACAGCTAATTGCTAGAAAATTAAAAAAAAATATCAAAAATATTTTTCACCTAACCAATTCTGGCTAAAATGTCTGTCGGCTGAGCCTGCTTTACTATTCGACTACAGTTTTGTTATTAACAAATCTGCAATATTTTTACTTCACGCTTAATGCATTATGTCAACAGAAAAATATTTATTTTCGGCACAAAGTTCTCAATAAAAAAGTATATTGAATTGTAATGCTTTGCGTATTGTCTCCCAGAAAAAGTTGAGCGATTTGCATGATTGATGACATTTCATGGTTTGTTCTCTAAATTGATTCGGCATTAAAGTTTTATCATGTGTGAAATTACAAATTTTTTTTATATGCAATATTCCAATTTTCAGATAAAATCTTATATTATATTTTTTTCTGTTTTTTTTTCTGTTCTTTTTTTCTGATTTTTTTTTTTATTTTAAATGTAAGCTTTTAGCTTGTTTGCAATTCAATGGTGATTAAGTAGACAATTGCTTTATTTATGCAGGCGCTTCTAGGCACATGTTTTACCTTAATTAAAGCAGATTAAAAATGTTTTATTTATTAATGTCGTTTGTGCTGTCGTAAATTTATATATTTATACTGTTTTCTATGGATTCTCACGTATAATGGCAGCTATATTGTATTATGTTTCTTTTCAATGCAGTGTTCGCGTTGACGTGATTGATTGGTTGATTGATGATGTCACTTAAATCGCAGCCATATAAAACGCTCGAAATAATAACATTAAGTTGCGAGCTGTGAACTTTGTAAATAAATAAATAAATCAAATATAAAAACAAAAAAAATTAAAATAAAAATAAAAATAAAAATACAAAAAATGATTGCATCAACAACATAAAATAATTAAATCAACATGAATGATTTAACGCTCCAAATGCAGTTCACATAACTCTTCACACAGCGCCCAGACTCAAAAAAGATATAGATACAGATCTGAGCGGCATTCGGTGTTGACAACTGCTGACAGGCTGCTCGCTACAAAACAAAAACTTTATGAAAATGTAGCACAAGTGATAGAAAAAACCACTCAAAGTGGACTTAGGTGGGACTGACCGACTAGGAGTTACTGTGCACTTTGAGGCAAATAATTTTGGTTCTAGATGGACGTTTGTTATGACATCTTTTGGGCGTTTTGTTGACTTTCATATATATTCATTAACCTGGGCCTAATTCTTTAAAAGGAAAACGATATGGAAAACAAGTTTTAAACTTTTATACTAAAATTTGAAATATTTAGCTTAAAGATCGCTGCATATATAAGGATAGACAGCCATCAAGTCAGCTTGTGCTGCTCATCAAATATATATTGACTCTGTTGCGCCTCCCTAGTGCATGTTACATAATAATGCACAGGTCCATCATACCTCTAATTCTCATTTTCAATGCGTAAAGTAAATATATAAATAAAAAGCAAATATATATGGCATGGGCATCAGGCAAAATTAATTTGACTTTATGCAGTATCTCCGCTCTCTCTCTCTCTCTCTCTCTCTCACTCTGCATATCTTTCACCTGTAGCTATCATTCTCTTACACAAAGTCAGCTTCTTGTTGCCATGCTCAACTGGTATACATTTTGAGTTAGCCAATTTGGCCATCACATCAATGATATACAAATTGGAAAGTTGTTTTTAACACAGTTATTTGCAAATGTTTTTATTATTGTTTTTCTAAACGCAAAAACAAATATATACATATATAGATATTTTTTTGGTTTTGTTTTTGTGCTGTCTGCAAATGTTTTGCTGCTTTTAGTTGTCAATAAATAACTGGGGATATTGTCAAAAACAATGCAATGCAACGGATATTTGGTAGACCAACAAAAATGCATTTAAATGCTCAGCGAGCGACAATAAAGGCCAATGTAAAAGGCTGGCCGCCAAAAGTGAGCAAATATTTCGCATACGGCGCGCACTACAAAAGCAGGAAATAGCGAAAGAGAGAAAAACCAAACGAACAGTAAAAACAAATCAAACAAAAAAAAAAAGTTGAAAGGAAACGCAGTGAAAGGCAGCAACTTTAATCAATATTGAAGCATTTTTTGAGGCCAATAAATCATTTCATAATCAATTTTGCCGCTGACATGTTTCTCGCACTCTCTGTGTGTGTCCGTTTGTGTATATCGCGCGTGTGTGTGTGTGTGTTACTCTCGGATGCAAAAGGTTCTAGATATAAAAAGAAGAAGCGTGCGCGGCACATGGCCAAACATAAAAAACTTTGGCCACCTTGTGCCCGGTGCGCTGTTTGTGTGTGAGTGCAATAAACAAACCACACACACGCACGTACAGACACACACACACACACACACACACACATTCACACTGACACTGGCACTTGCATTGCTGTGCAGCGCCAAGTGTAGTGAGTGCAAAAAACAAGCAACGCCCAAAATAATCAACAGATGTTGCAAACAACAACAAGCAGCACAATGCACGCCGAAAAACTGCCTATCGCCTGTATATGCGTGTGTCTGTGTGTGTGTGTGTGTGCGTGTAAATGAAAAGCGGAAGTTGAAAGTTGAACGCGACTGACAGCGGCAGCCCAGGCAGAGGTCGCCAGCGTCAACAATGACAGGCAGCAGCAGCGGCAGCAGCAGCAGCAGCAGCACAGGCAGAGGCAACATCGTCGTCAGCGCCAGCCCCAAAAAGTATGCTATGCTGAATGCCGCTGCTGCTATTGTTATACACTATGAACTGAGTGAAAGGCTGCATATTGGCTTCATTGAATGAAAAGTATAGTTCACTAAATAAAGGTTTCAGCTGGGTCTGTACATGTTGTAGTCATTGTTGTTGTCGCTCTAATTGCTAGCAGTTTCTGAACAGCTTGCCCCATTGGGCCTCTCATTAGCTTATAGATCTCTAGCAGCTGCGTGCTTCTGTTGACATAGGTGACTTCTTCATCGAGCTGACAGCTTTACTAGCTCATTGTCGACTGCATTGAAGTCGCTGTATAATGATAAATAATGGTTGAGCTTGAGAGAGGGTTTTAAGGTCTCTCGACCATAACCTAGCTTAAGCTTTACCCGAAACTTGAATTGCGTATCCATAGATATATATATAGTTATATATTCGTATTGGTTTTGAGGACAGTAAAAGAGCTAAGTCTTGCCCGAACAGTGGAAATTAACTAATTGGAATTGGAGTACTCAAATCTTGCTAAGCTAAAGTTAGATAGAGTTAGCTTAATGGCAAAATCCTTAACACTTTTGTTGCCTTCTACTCTTCACAAAGTGCTTTCAGCTGCATGAAGCGTATGCTCCAGTCGTTTATACTGCACTGCCAATATTCTTAGTTGTGGTAGCTGTTGCTGTTCTCGGTGTATTGTGCGAACTTCAAGCGGAAATTAAGTGTGACCTCTTCGCGTGGCTGTGAACGGTGCCAGCAAAACAACGCAAGTGTATGCAGTACGACGCGCATATCAATGCCAGGACGGACATTTGCACATAGAGTGAGAGTGTGTGAGAGTGAGAGATGGACACTCCATTTTGCAGTTGCAGTTGCAGTTGCGGGCGGCCAAAGGTCTGGCCCTCTATATAGCGGCCCGATCCTGTTGGCCATCAGTGATTGTGTTTGCGTGTTGTGATGCGTACAAAATTGTATTTGCCTAGCATTGTGGACAACGTGGGCAACGGAGTAGGGGCGTGCCAACCAGTCAGCCGGGCAGCCGGACAGCCGGGCAGGCAGTCAGCCAGTTAGCCGGTTAGGATGCAGCGGCAATTGGGCTTTCGGGCAATTTTTGATTTTTTCATTGGATTTGATGAGTGCTGAGGCCAGCGAAACGCGTTTTTAGTTATCAAACGTTTCGCTTGGCCAATAGCCCAAACATATATATATATATTGCTAACAGACCGAGCTGTAATAAAGGCGCTCGACTGTAACAAATTGCCCACAGGTCGGTCGAGTGGTTGACTCCATAAGCAACTAACTGGCATCTAATCCAATTTCTGCAGCAGTCGAAAATATGCTCACATTTGCTTTCAATTAAGTTTTCAGTTGCAGCCAAAACATTTTTGCTTCAGTCTTACTCTAAGCAGCTTTGCTTGCTAGCTTCATAGTTTTTGAAGCATCACTGACGACCATCCATCAAAAGCTAAACGTACTTATGTGTACCGGATTAAAACAGTCGTAGTTCACAGTACCAAATTATTATCCTCGAACAACTCGACATACGGTAAAAGCATCTCAGTATTTGCAATTCCAAAAAAAAAAAAAAAAAAAAAAAAAAAAATAAATAAAAAAATGGGAAAATCTAAAAACCAGGAAAGTTCCTATTAGACAGACGTACAGAGTGTGCAATGATTAATCTGATTTATTTGTCAGTTTTATTTCGTGCTAAAAGTGTCAAAGAGAATATTTATAAAACTTTATTAACACTAAGTACTTGCACACGCACACACATACAGAGTGAGAGAGCAACATAAACAACGTAGCACATTAGAAATGACCATAAAACACAAACAAAACAGTAGCCAAGAACAACAATAACAGAGACGACGAAAGGAACATGGCAAGTTGAATGTCCTGCAGCGAGCGGCTTCCACGCAGCAAAACTTCAAGTGTTCCGACAACAACAACAACAGCAACAGCAACAACAACAGCAACAGAAGTTGTTGCGGGTGGGTGCGTGGCAACTGTGTAGGCAGTGGAAGAAGAGAAGAAGAAAAAAACTGGCACAAAGTGCACAAAACGTACTAAGAACATCTTTAAGTTCAACATAAAAAACTTGGCCAAACATAAATCCCAACATCACAAAAACAAACGGTAAGTAACACATATACCAAGAAATACACCAACACACACCAACACACACACACACCCACACACACACACACACATACATATACACACTCAGCTCGCAGGCATAGCAACAGCTCACACTGGAGACCATATTAAGACTGATTTTGGCCGCTGGGCAGCTGGCCAGCATATTTAGGCGATTATTTATGGCCAATGGCGACGACGAGGAATTCGACACTCGGCGCGACTTGCTGGCAATCGCACAGACACATGGCTAAGAATGAGTGTGTGTGTGTGTGTGTGGGTGTAGGCGGCAGCAAACAAGCGCAAACATGAGCAGATCGAGCAATACCACTTGCCAACTGTCTGCTGTTTATTGACGGCAGAATAACAACAACAACAACAACGACAGCAGCAGCAGCAGCAGCGACAGGAACTTTAGCAGCCAAACAACCGACAAAAATGACACTGAGCGACCCAAAACGGCAGCCAAGCCTCTGGACTGCCAAATGGGATCTACTTACAGAGCCAGCTACCGCCAAAGTCCCAAACCCCAAGCCTTGTCCACTGGCACGACAAGTGGCAAGTGCTTGCAGCAGTAGCAGCAGCAGCAGCTCACATGTTACATAACACACAGTGGAGCAAAAGCAATCAAAAAGAAAAAAAAAAGTGAAAAACAGAAAAAAAAAACAAAATCAATTTTAGCTTATTACCAGCCAATGGCAATTGAATGAAGCTTTGAATTGCTGTTGAATGAAAAACGTTAAGAGAGTTTTTGAAAAGGTTGCTAATTGGAGCTAATTTGATGAGCGAAAAGACGCTCGCCAGATGTTATAAATCTGACTAGTATATAAAGTGTTCACATTGATTGAAGCTGAAGATGCAATGGAAATTATAAGTTCTTTAGCCAAATAAGATTTGCATTCAGAAGTTAAGCTAGTTAAAAGCCAATTAGAAATATAGCTCATCATTTTGTATAAGTTGAATTGAGCAATTGCTTGATATGAACCACTGAACTTCTTCAGTGATCATAGATCTAACGATCACAGATTTATGCAATGACCGTTGAAACCTTTTAGTCTATCGTTCATGAACTATAAGTTCAATTGATTGATGTTGCACTATTCGTTCATGATGCACTCATTACTTTTTAGTATTCATGAACTAAACTTCAGTTCGCGAGTCAAAAATGACTTATTGAACCGATTCAGTTAATTGAACTGAAATGCTTGGCTTTATCTATTTGTCTATTTCTACAAAGCTAAGCTTCAACAACTTTTGTTCTATTCCGTTAGCCATTAGAGACAGCAAACATTGAACGGACAATCATATCAGCTTACCCGCCTCTATGTGATCTACTGCTCATAATTTTGCAGAATGGAACCAGTGTGTGCATCGTCGGTCGAAGAAGAGCCTCTTTTCGTCTGCCCATTGGATATATATTTTTTTTGTTTGGCTCTCACATGGGTTTGTCATTTTGACAAACGAAAACAACATTTGATATGCCAAACATGTGAAGCCGCCAGGGAGTACTTGCTGGCGCCCACACACATAGAGAGATAGAGAGCGGGAGAGAGCGGAAGAGAGAGAGAGAGAGGCAGAGACGTCCCGCTTGTCAGTTGTTTGCGGCTGTAGAAGCAGCGTGGGCTGTCGGACGTGGCGTATGAGTAACTTAATAAATTTGACAACAATGCCACACAAAAGCAAACAAATGGCAACAATGGCAACCAGAGTTGCCACCATTTACTGCTGCTGCTGCAACAGCTACTGTTATTGTCGTGGGCCGTGTTGTTGCCACGGCTGCTGCTGCTGCTGCTGCTGCTGCTGCTGTTGCTGTTGCTGTTGCTGTTGCTGTTGCTGCTGCGCATTTTCAATTTGTTTTCGTGGCACTGCGGCGTGGCTTGTAAACAAAATCCGGCGGAAAATGCGAACAAGCGACGCTTACGAGGAGTCAAATAGCCAAAGAGCCAAAAGGAAATGCCATTTTGTCGCACACTGGCACAAACCCCCTCCATTCCCCGTTCTCCGTCCTCCGCCCTCTCCGCCATCCCATCAGCTATGCTGACTCTCTCGGCGGGGTCATTTGGCCGGCGTTGACAAGCGTGTTAAGCCGCGCTGCTTCCCCCCCTCAATCCTTTTTGCCAGCCCTTCAGCCACTTTGTCAGTGTTTACAAATTGCGCCATGTTTGTTTGCGTTTGGCTGACTGTTTGTTGGCTCGGTTTGATTGTTTATTTGTTTGTTTGTGTGTTTTTAATATCAAACATTTTTAATAAATATGCAGCGCTGACCACAAAACGCACTTTGGCTTATTGGAATTGCAGCGGCAGCCAGCGCAGCACAATAAACCAAATGTAATTTAAAACCTTACCAAAAAGAAGCCTGCATTTGCCAGTTGATTTAAATTAGAAATGAATATGGCAAAAGTTTGTAGACAGCAGTGGGCAGCAGGCGAAAGAGATTCTATTACAACAAGCAGCTGTGTTTAAGTAACTGATTGACTGTTTGACTGACTGACTGGCTGACTGACTGACTGACTGACTGTTCAGAAAGCTGTGAGCTGTAATAAGCTGATGACTTTCTATATATAGCGTAACTGTATAACTGAGTAATTAGCTGACGGACTGGTGAAGGCAAAAGCTGTCTTAGCTGCAAGCTGCAGATGGCAACCTGAGTGAAGAAGCAGGTAAACGTTATTAGTATGATATTGGCAGTAAAATTACAAAATTTAGTTGTTGAAATAATAAATAAATAATAAATCTAGCTTCGAGTATTTTTCTAAATTTTTGTTGTTTTATTTAAAAAAAAAAATATTAAATATAAATACTAAGAAAAATATTTAGCTTTCAGGTCAACATTTTAAAATAATGAACACGTTTCCATTTGTTTTTATTTTAAGTCAGCTTTTTTTTAATTTTCAGCTAAGTAATTGCTAAAAATTATAAAAAACTGGATATAAAAAAGTTGATTCTCCCAAAAACCGTGTAATACCTGCAACATAATAACTGATGCTGCATATTTTTGGCAACTAGATGTGAAAAAAAAAATATATACAAAAAAAACTGTGAAAATTTGTGGGTTTTACATACATAAAGCGCTTGGTTCATTTCAACATTATTTTTGATGCGTTTTCGTATACTTTTTTCTCGATTTTTTTTATTTTTTTTTTGGTTCAAGCGCTGATTTGCATTCACTGCTGAAAATTACAACTCGAGGGAAAAGCAGCTTAACATAAATTTCGACGAGCTGGCTAGCTAGCTAGCTAGCTATAGCTACTGCACAGCCATAATTCGGGCTACACATTCACACACTCTCTATCACCTCGGTCCGTGCTCTGTGTGTGTGTGAGTGTGTGTGTGTGTATAACTAAACATTTACATTTCATTAAAACTAAAAACAACATACAAAAGCAGCGAGCACGACACGAAAACGTAAACGAATACGAAAACTAACCAAATACAGACTAACACACACATACACACACAGGCACACACACTCATACACTCATACACTCACACACTCACACACTCATACCTATACACATTTACATAGAGAGTGAGATAGAGCAGACAGGTAGCTGGTGTAGTGGCATGTTAGCAGCATACTTTTGGGCTAGGCAAAATGCCTTCGCTACCCAGTCCGCACCCTTCGTAGCAACTACACTCAGCGAAAAGATGTGGGAAAATGTACTGAAAATTACATTTTTTTAAACTTTTGTTATAATAAAAATATAATTTTTGAATTGATTGTAGAGTGACATATTTGAATGAATATGAATATAGAAGCTTAAAAATGCAATATTTTGGGCAAGCAAGTAGGAAAATATTTTGCTATAGCCTTAACCTTCTTCTATTCTCTCACAAATACTTCTTTTGCAAATATTCCAATTATAACTGAACTATATTTTAGACTTTTCAAAATCCTTTTACTTATTTCTGAAGTATAGAATTTCTTAGCTGAAGTAAATTATTTTTAAATTGCAATTTAGTAAACAACGTTCATTGTTGCACTTTCCCTTAAGTAACGCATACGCTATGCTGTACATGTTCAAGCAGCAGGAACATCAACAATTGTTCAGTTCACCCTCGCCTGTGCCCATAATATATGCGCTTTCATCAAAACTAATTTCCTCATGCAAACTTAGAGCTTCAATTAGAAATTGATGAGTCAAACCGAAGCCAAGTAAATACACAATTGTAATGAGCTGTGTTTTTTCTCCAAGTGTAGCAACTAAAAAAAAAAAACTGTCCTTCTGTCGTCCGGGGCTGAGCTCTCATACTGTGCAAGGTGAGTGCCACTCGAGAAACTGCCGGTTCTCAGCTACAAACTGCGAGCGCAGCGTATGTATGAGTGTGTGTGTGTATGTGTGTGTGTGAGTTAGTGTGGGTGTGTCTCTGCATCATATCGCTTTTTAAAACACACATACTTAACTCGACGTTTTTCACTCAACGAGCTTTTACGTAGCGGCAACAAAGTGTAGAAGTGCAACAACAACAACAACAACAGCAACAATGCCACAGCTGCCTCTCATCTCTGTCGCAGTTTCTGAGCATACAGCTGTGTGTGTGTGTGTGTGTGTGTGTGCAGGTGTGTGTGTGTGTGTGGGTTATGTTTTATTTTCATACGCAAAAAGTTGGCCAGCATCAGTCAAAATGGAATGTGGTTCATTTGGGCCACTGTGTTGGAGGAGCGCGCTGAGTGTAGCGAAATAAATAGTATATTTTGCCCGAGTGCCACTCATGGAAATTGCACAAAAAACAACGCAGCAGCCAAGCGAGACCTGCGACCTGAGTCCTAGTCCTATGGCTCGTCCTCGCCGTCGTACTCGCCGTCGTCCTCGCCGTCGTCCTCGCCGTCGTACTCGTCCTCGTCCTGTGCCTATGCCAAGTGCCAGTCAAATATATGAATTGGCCGCCGAGCCGAGTTCTTTTACAGCATAATAACAAGAAGTTAACTGTGCCCGTACACATGCAACTGCAGCAACTCTGACCCAATTGCCGCTTTTGTTTCTCTGAATAAACACACACATATGCATTCACACACACACTCACACACACACACACACACACTCACCAAAAATGCAGTCTAATTACGCCTCATGTTTAACAGCTCTATTCAATTAGAAGTAATGCACGTTCCCAGGCCATTGCTAAAATCGCAGCACTCAGCAAAAAATAAGGTCTGCAGTTGGATGTGCTGAACGCGCAGATACCCTGTAGCTAGTAGTGGACTTCAAGCTAGAGCTGCCGCAACTCTGCCTCTGTTTGTTCTTTGATAAACTGTCTGTCTTTGAAATTTCCTTATCTAAATGAACCTCTGGGATTGGACCTTTGTTGTACAAGTAGTAGACTAGTGGATACTCTGTAACTAGTTGATTTTCTATGCATTGGGGCTGCGTCATCTGTGAAGCTCACACTTCAACTCTTCAGCTGAGTGTGATATGACATGTATAGAAGATGAATATGTTCGACTATCAAATACCCTGTATCCCGCATTAAAGCTACATGACTCAATTGTTGTCTGTATGGCTCACACTTTAACTCCTCTTCTTCTGCTAGCCAAATGATATGGTAGTTTGCAGTGCTCGACTAGCAAATACCTTGTACACAGCGTTCATTACAAAACATAAAAGCTGCTCCAACTCAAATAGTTGTTGCTTTATTCTGCATTTGATGTAGCTAAAGACACTTGCTTTGCCATTTCTCTCTATGTTTCCAAAAGTTTTAGTTCTACTTTGACAGCTATAGGGTATAAAGTATAGACTATATTGTTATATGTATGATTAACTGTTTTCCCATTAATTTGTCTAATCACCTCTATAGGTCTCTTATAGTTAGTTGGTTTAGCCAAGATCAACTCACACTTTCCAACCATAAATTCCCATCAAACCAGTCTTAAGCTCTTACACTCAACTACAACACTCGCCAAGCTTCACACATTCTGTGACACAGTCAGAATACTCTTTTTTCCAATAGTTCGATTTTAAAAAACAATCGAAAATTCTGGTCACATTTCATGGGGCGTGCAACGTGCCACAGACATTTGTAAGCTGCACGAAATGTTTAATTAAAAACTAAAGCAGCTGCCGCTTGGCTGTTTACACTTTTGAGTTTGCAGTTTCCATTTTGGGGCACCGGGTTCAATTTCCAATTGTGCAGCATAAACGCAATTTGTATTTTTCACATTTTTTTCACATTTTTCACAATTTCCAGCATTTTCCTGCTATTTATTGGAGAGTTGGGACGCATTGGCTGCAGTGCATTCATTGAGGATTTTCAGTAGCTGTCAGCAGCTTTCAGCTTTCAGCGCCGGCCACTTCAGTATCATGTTGAATGTGAAATACTCTTTCTTCTGCTTGTTATATAAATGTTCTGCCTTAATTATATGCTGGTGCCATAATGAGTTAATCTGCTTGACTCTGGCCTGGCCTGGCCTGGTCTGGCGTGGCCTGGCCTTTGCAAAGCTGATGACGCACTGCTAATGACCGCTCAATCGGTGTGAGGTAAGTGAAAAGCGCCAAGGCGCTGGCACTTAGCAGCCAATAAATTGTAATTCGACACGAGCTGCAAGCGACAGCAGCAGCAGCAGCAGCGGCAGCGACAGCGGCATCAGTGAGGACACACGCGTTCGCACTTTTCTTTTGCTTGTGAAATGGAAAATTAATTCTCAAACGATTCTATTGCAGCTGCTGTTAGTTGAAGCCATGCAGGCGCCTTGCTTACTTGACTCTGCCTCTGAGATGTCACACACACTCACACGCACACCCTTTTCTCTCTCGCCCATTTTTATATTAGTTTCATTTATTTTGCTTTATTCTACACACACACACACACACACACACACACACACACACATTTTGCTTGCTGTACGTTTTTATCACACGCCCACGTTGCCAGCATACAAGTGGCAAATAAATTCATTAGTGGCACAAATTAGTTGCATGCAGCAGCAGCAGTAGCAGCCAGCCAGCACGACTCGAGCCTTGGCGTCCAGGCCAAGGCGAGCGACACTAAAGTGCTTTCAATTTCAATTAAATTTGCTACACGCTGCAGTCGCAGTCGCAATCGCAGTCACAGTTTGCTTTGGACTAGCCCGCCTCGTGGCAAAGGCAACTTGCTGCTGCTGCTGCTGCTGCTGCTGCTCACCCACCCCTCATCAATTGCGTGCTGACTCAGGGGCACACTTAAAGCTTGTTTAAGCGCTCGTTCCGTTTCATCTGCTGCTGCTGCTGTTGTTGCTGCTGCTGCTGCTGCTGCTGCTGCTGGCCAACCCGTTTAGCCCAGTGCGCTGATTATGTAATCAAAGTATTTGCCAGCTAATTTATAGCCGCTGGCCTTTGACCGGTCAGACGCTGCGTATGCGCAACATTAAGCTGCTTAATGTGTCGACCAAGCCAAGACAGACAGCGGCCAAAACGAAACCGGGCAACAGAGTGTAAGTGAAACCAGATATAAGCAACGAGAGTGAAATTGAAATTGGTTTAAATTTAGTACCAAATTGCTGTTGATAACAAAGCAATTCCTAACGAACCCTGAAGTGAGCTGCAAAAATATAAAAATAATGTGAAACTTTGAATGGGGACGAACAGCTAAAGGCAAATTATTTTTAATTAATATTTATGCCACGGGAACTCTAACAGTTAGCAGAGATTGTCTCACTCTTTGTAAACAGTCTACAGTGCCTCATGGCGTCTACGTGCTCCTCTCTCTCTCTCTCTATATATATATATATACAAACTGAAGTCATGAATAGAATATAAATAGACGGAGCTGAAGAGCACGGAATGCATTTATATATAGATCTATTCTATTTGCTGTTGATAATAATACAACATAAACCCACAATTCAATTGAATATATTCTTAAAACCTATTGTTAAGCTTATATGCTGCTAAAAATACTTTAAAAATATTTGTTGTGAACTGTCTCTCTCTCTCTCTCTCTCTCTCTCTCACTCTCTGTCAGTCTGATTCGTATTAGAGAGCCCTTGCTTTCGCTTAACCTGAGTCTTTTCAAAGAAAACACATTTCGATTTTCTTTTTGATTTGATGAATTGCGAGAACTCTAAAGCCTGCTAAATGTGCGTGATTTGTATAGAAGACAAAGAGCGCCTAAAGCGCAATTCAAGCATAATCTGTCTTGAATATTATATCAAATACTTGCAAATAGACAAACTTTGCTTAACCGAATGCTTTGCATGGCAAACATCAATATTTGGCTTAGCCCAGTGCAGCCGTTAATCATGCAAGTAAAAAGGGCTAGACAAGCTGAAAGAAGAATATACTAACATATATGCGTATATGCTATATGCTATATGCCAGCTAGAGCCCAAGTCAAGGCCGGAGAGCGCACAGAAATTGCGGCACATTTGTCGCACATTTGTGCGGTCACAGTTGATCCCCGAAGTCATCTATCAGCAGCCAAGGGCTGCCACCTAGAGCCCGACAATTGGCAAAGGAAATTACAAACATGTGTACGCTCATTCATATACATATCTCGACGTACATACAAGTGTATGTAGTATATGTGTATGTGTGCATCTATGTGTGTATCTATGTACATATTTATATCTGTTTGCTGCCTACTTCCCGCTCATTTGTCAATACACACACACACACACACACACACACACACACACACATGCTGTTTCCTTTTCCGCTTTGCGTGATCCCAGTAAGGAAAAAATGTAGCCCACCAAAAAATATATTTGCCAGCAGCACAACAAAGCCAAAGTCAGGGCGGGGGCAGTAGGCGTATACGTAATGCGAATAAAGCAAGCGAGGCAGAGGCAACTCAAGCAGCCAGGCAGCCAGGCCGTCAGGGCAGTCAGGACAGTCAGGACAGTCAGGACAGTCAGGCAGTTTGGCGGCTGTTAAATGTACTTTAAATATCACTTAACGCATTTAGCCTTGATTTCGTAGCCATGTCATTTTATCTTCATACATTCGTCTACGCTTTTGCATGCATATATTTATTGGATCGCTCTACTCCCTGTGGGCAATATTTGCCACGACCTGGCAGCGCCTATTCCCAGCCGCACGAAACGTTGCTTTGAAGACGCCGCAGAGAGTGCGCTTGCAGCATGTGTGCGCCATTAGGCAACTAATATTAAATTCAATTCAATTTCGTTGCCAACAATTTTTTGATGGCCATATATGTAAGTACAAAAGAAATTAAATTTCGCATTTTAATGAGCCATCAAAAAGGCGCACAGCAAAAACATAAATAAATAAACCGAAAATGGATGTGTTCATGCGCCAAGCACTCGCCTCAATGATACCCTCGACTTTAATTGGGTATTAATCATAGATACCCCATTAGGCAGCGGCGTCTGCTCTAGGGTATTGAGCAGATTGAAAAGCAGAGCTCACAAAGCCCAAATGCTTAAAGTTAATTTAAATTTAATTAGAACTTTTTTTTTTTGGGCATTGTTTTTTTTTTTTGTTTTTTTTTTTTTGTGCTTGAAGAGGGAAGTTGAGCTCCCAGCGGACCAACTGTAAATGAAAATTGACGTAACGCAAGTTTATTAAAATGCGATTTGCATAAGGATGTGGCACACTGGAGCCGGTGTAAGCGCCAGCGCTGGCGTCACAGCAGTCAAATGTAAGGCCGAAGTGGAGCCAATGAATTTAAAATATTTTCACAGCTCGCCGACACGCCTCGACTCTGTTACACAATCGTAATCACAATCACAGTCGCACTCACACTCGCCGAGTTGGCAGCGGCATGGGCGATGGTAAAAAGCCAACCGAGCGCATTAATTTACGCTTTTTCGCCTTTCACACGCGTTTTATTTGCGTTCAAAACTCAATTAAAAGTAGCCACAGGTTCAGTTCCCAGCACTCAGCTGACCTTTGACCTTTGACAGGCTTCAGCTTTTTGTTTGGCCCTTGGCTTTTCTTCCCGGACTGCGGACAATTGCTGAATCGAAAACTGTTTAGCATGTTATTAATGCTGGCAGCATAAGTAGCGTTAATGGATGGCAAGGTGCAGGCAAGGTGAGTTGATGGTTGATGAGTTGATATAAAATCTGATCTATGAAAGTGTTGGCTGTATGACTATGACTATGACTATGACTCATACAAAGTTAGGCATTCATAATATATTTATAGTTGAGAGGAGACAAAGATGCACAACTAGAAATTCAACCTAAGCAAACTCTTGACAGTTTCACACCACTGTAACCTGTCCTTTTCTCTCAGTGTACATGTCCCTTAGTGGCTCACTCACTATAGAGCACTTTCAGCTGACAATGAGCCGCAAAACAAAGCCAGTTTTATCTTCATTTACTTTGATTGCAGGCAGGCGTCAATTCAATTGAAATTCAACGGATTTTTGCAGTCAACCACAAAATTGAAGACAAAACAGGCGAAAATATATGAACGAACACGAAATGCCCTAAGTGTTCGCTAGTTTATATAGTTCAAATTATGAGGATGTAAAAGTTTTCAATATTTGATAGAATTCAAAGTTTTTTACTCTCATGAAAGTTGGATGTTTTGCAGCTGTTGTAGCTCACCTTTTGGCAGTGCAGCTTACACCTGCACAAAAGTTAAATAAAATGAATAAACTAAATTGAAAGGGCGTTCAGCGTCAGCAATCAATGCGGCTCTGTGGCACTTTTAATTGCTATGCATAGTTTTATATAGATGGATAGTTGGATAGTTCCGAGCTGACTTTTTCACTTTATTTTTACTGTTTTCCCTATTTTTTTCTTTTTTTTTTTTTTTGATTTCTTTTTTTCTGCATTGGCATTATTGCACATGGCACGCCTCCTTCTGCACATTCGCAGTGGCATTGGCATTCGCATTTAGTGGGGCAGCAGCAACAATTGATGCCACTCGTTCACCAACAGCTTCCTGCCACAACAATGATGCGGCTCAGCCCGCCAGCTCTCTCCCTCTCTCTCTATATATATCTCTCTCTATCTCTCGGTAGTTATGGTTGCCTCGAGCTTTTCAATGGCACAAACGGAAACTGTGCTTCCAATATTGCAATAAAAATCAATTCACCAGGAAGGCAGCTCAAATTGAAGTTGACCGAACGCCTGATATTAGAGCAATTCGAACACACACATACACACACACACACATATACACACATACACACACACACAGATATGACAAGTGTCGGCAGCAACAACACAGAGATAGATGGAGCGGGAGAGCTGTGCAAATGCATTGAGCGCTTTTAATAAATAAAATAAAACTTAAATTGAAAATTGTTGTCATCGTAAATTGATAATAATTATTTTTAATTGCATGCAATGAGATGTTGTTGTCGTTGTTGTCATTTGCTGGCCATGCAAATTGCATGTGATAGAGCCTGGCTTGAAAGTGAAGGCTCGTCCTCCTTTTGGCCACGACACGCATACTCCGCATTTGCCAGGCGCACATAAAAAACCCATTAAGCAAACAACATTAAAATTAACTTAAATATTGAATACACAGTAAATAGCTGAAATGCTTTTGACATATTTGCTTAATCGCATTTTCCAAATACAAATCCAAATGCAAATGCAAATTCAAATGCAAATGCAAATGCTAAAAATGCTTCAATTTACAATGTTGTAATTGCCAAAAACAAGACTAAAAAAAAAACAACTATGGAGAATGGCGAATGTTTTGCATATGTGAAATGAATATCGTGAACAAATTAATTACAATTTGAATTAATTTTTGATTTGGTATTGCGACAGTTCAAAATTGATATATATTTTTACATATTTATCTTGGCATTTGTTTGAACTGAAATGTGTGTAAATATGCGAAAATTTTATGAAATTGTGCTCAATAAATTTTTGTTTAAGCAAATTCAGAGAGAGAGCGAGGGAGAGAGAGAGAGAGGGAGAGAGAACGAGAGCGAGATGAGAATTGAATTTAGAAATTTGTTGTTTGCCTGCCCGAATTAAAATTTCAATTAAAATTTGATTAAATAAGTTGAGGCGCAATCCCTGCATTGTTTGACTATGTATTTGTATCTTTGAGATACTTTCGCATATCTTTGTGTGCTCGTGCGGATGTCACCAACTAATCATTTTGCATTAATAATTCCATTTCAAGTGCTCTGTTATTTACCTGTGACCTGTAATTAACGATAAGACCGTCCTAACGTTTGGCATCTCGAGCATTTGCAATTGCAATTTTTGCCTGCATCAAAAGACAAAATTGTTTAAACAATTTGTCAGCTCGGAAATATGCAAATATTTGTTGAATTTCGGTTGCCTCTGGCTGAAATCGATTGACTTTGCCCTGGTCCAATGACGTTTCAGCCGAAACGAACTTTGGTACACAGTCTTGAATATTTAATATAAATCCATCCAATTTCTAATACTAATTGATTCAAAGCAACAGCAACAACAACAACAAGAACAACAACAGCCTTTTATTGAACTTATGCCAAACAATCAACTGTGAATTATGTACCGAAAATTATAAAATAAATAATAAATTAATGAGAAATATAAGGCGCATTTGATTAGATGGACATACACTGAAAGAAAATCTTGAAATTTTTACAAATATCTTTATTTTTTGAGAATGTATTGCTTAAAAATAATTTTATAAATTTTAAGTTTATAAACTTTACATATTTTTTTTTTTGTTTTATTTTTTATATTTTTTATTTAATCTGTTATTTTTTATTTTATTTATTATATCTCACATTTTATTTTTTATTTTGTATTTAAGGTATTATCTCTTATTTTTTATATTTTTTATTTTGTATTTTATGTTTATCTTTAATTTTTTAATTTTTTTTTTTATATAATTTATTTTTTTTTTTTATATTTTGTATTTTGATGTTTTATGTTTTATCCTTTATTTTTTATTTTATCTTTTATTTTTTATATTTTATTTTTTACATTTTATATTTTATGTTTTATCTTTTATTTTTTATTTTATCTTTTATTTTTTATATTTTATTTTTTTATATTTTGTATTTTCTATTTAACATATATTTTATATTTCATATTTTATATTTTACATTTTATCTTTTATCAAATATTGAAAGAAATAAATTTACCCAAAGTTGTTATATATTTTTTATTTCGACCAATAATCTCTTAATCTAACATTCTTAATCACACTTAAGTACGTTCTTAATCTTATGCAGAAATATTATACGCTCACTTACCCAAACAAAAAGTTTGTGGACCTGGCAAATGTCGCCTTTAGTTGGAGTTCACTTTGAATTAACGTTTTTTCTATCGCTTTGGCAAGTCTTTTGCGGGGCTCAATAAATTAGCAGCTACGTCAGCCACAAATCCAGTGACAATGACTTTTAGTTCCCAGTTCTCTGGCTGTGCCACACACACTCGCTCGCTCGCACACACACACACACACAAGCAAACACACGGAAACGTGGCAGCGTATTAAAAACTCATTAAGCAGACTCTGTGTGTATGTTGTTTTTTTTTTTTTTTGGCTTTGCTTTTCAATGTGGTTTTTTCTATATGCGTTCTGTTTTATTTTTAATTTATGCAAATATCGACCGAGACGCAGCGCGTGTGGAGCTGCCAAAAAGTATGCTACGCCGCTGGCCAACTTACAGCGAAAGTAAATCGAATGTCAACCGCACACACACACACACACACACACACACACACTCGCACTCGCATTCGCAGTTGATCAAAAAAAGCGTGTCGTGAGTGGCGTGAGAGTCCAGCACGTGCTAAACGTGACCTAGGCCAAGCGTTAAATTCATGCGAAATATCAGCCAGAAAGATGCCAAAAGTTGGTATATGCCAAATGGCTGAGTTAGCGATTCCGATTGCTATTGCGTTAACGACGTCTTCGAGCAGCAGGTAAAACTCTTCACACACACCAATCTACTTACTCAAACACACTGACATACACACATACACACACACGTGTCGACCAAATCCGCTTAAGACAAACTGACGACTGATTCTGTGCCACGCAGCGCAATGCCCCAAGTTGGGGCAACTTGGCCCCAAAACTGTGTGTCGGCGTCGGCGACGCTTCTGTTGCTCGGCAGCCGCCGTTTCGGCTTGTGGGCGACAGCGCAAAGAGTGAGCGAGAAGCGGGCCCATATAGCAACAGCACCCGGACCTGGGACACTATCGAAGAGCTCGTGCGAGAGCTTAAGAGCGCGTCTGTTCCATTGCCATTGCGTTCCGCAGTGGCGCAACTGGTTTTGCCTGACCCTCTGCCGCCTGGAAAGCACCAAAATGTGTGGCATTGGAAGCAGCTCTCTCTCTCTCTCTCTCACACTCTCTTTCTGTTACTCCGCCGCTCTGCCTACTCCCTACCGCACGGTTGCTGCCTGCCTTAGCTGCCGGCTGGGACCGCTGCTTTGTTTGCCCAATTAAATGCCACATATGTCATGGACTACTCAGTGCTCAACCTCCTCCCACTTGCCGCATGCAGTTTTTTTAATTAATCATTAATAGGAGCCACGCTCCGCTGCCAACCAAAGCCAAAGCCAGAGCCAGAGCCATTGCCCGAGCTGGAGCTGAAGCCTGGTGGCTGGTGCCTGGTGCCCGGTGCTACAGCCAAAGCAGATAAAGGCGGGCACGCTGGCAGTCAAGCAACCCCTGTCCCAGCTGAATGCCAAATTGCAGCCTTTGATATGCCCGCTGGAGCCCACTGCGAGCCCACTGCGACCCCGACTCAGGCTCCAGCCGCAATTAGCGAGCAGGCGGAGCGGCGTAACAACAACATCAACTGTGCAACAGTTGCGTCAGTTCCAACTCCCACCAGGCACGTAGGAGGCCGCACCGAATGCCAAATGCAACTGAGTCTATTTCTACGCGTCAAATGAAACCGCAAAAAAAAACTACAAGAATATAGAAATTCATATGGCATGATTGACAGGCAGATGCCCTGTATATGAGCTGCGAGCAGGAGCAAGAAATATTTGAAGAGTGAGAGAAATGCTAGATAGAGCGAGTGAGATAGAGATAGAGAGAGACAGAGAGTTAGAGAGCTATAGAGATAGGGAGAGAGATAGAGAGGGATAGAGAGAGAGAGAGAGAGATATAGAGAGAGATAAGGAGAAAGAGTGAGAGAGATAAAGAGAGAAAGAGAGAGATAAGGTGAGAGAGCGAGAAAGAGAGATAGAGAAAGATAGAGAGAAATATAGATAGATAGCGAGATAGAGAGACATAGAGATAAGAAGATAAAGAGATCGAGAGAGAGAGGTAGATGGAGGGATAGAGAGATTGATGGTTAGAGATAGAGGTAGACATATAAAGAGATAAAGATATAGAGGTAAAGAATGATAGCTAGATAGAGAAAGTGAGAGAGAGAAATAGAGATAGATATATAGACATATTGACAGATAAAGCTAGAATCAGAGAGAGATATAGACAGATAGAGACAGATAGATAGAGAAAGAAATACTTTGAACGACTGCACTGAGCAGAGCTTAATGTCCGCAGCTGCAGACTCGTGTATCAGACTATTCAAAGCTGCCAAAAGTTACAGGGTATTAAAAAATGTATATATCTATCAACATTACACTCAACAACGACACTTCTATGCCCTAACAAAGAATTAAACAAGGCGAACAAACGAAATCACTTTGCAATTAATAGACAAACAATTCTGATATAAATCATATAGAAAGAGATCATAGTAATCCATTCTCAATGGATGTATATATATGGGCTCGATCTCTTGCATCATGCGCGTATTAACACTTGCCTGAGGGCAATTGGACTTCACTTTCGCTCAGGCAGAAACAACACGCACAGTGCATTTGGTTGGCCTCCGTTTCTCTGGGGTCTTGCAGCGCTGGCAGCTCTAATGCAACAATTGACCCGCGGGTCGTGTCGCCAACACCCAGCCACGCCCCTTTTCTGCACTGCACTGTTGCTGTAAATACAATTTGCTGCACTCGGTCGAACACATTCCGATTTCGCATAATTTTATTGGGTCTCGCATGACTCCAGCGACGACGATGCGACGGCGACGACGGCGGCGATGACGACGACAGCAAATAGAATCAACAGCTGCTCCGCGCTCCCTTGATAAAATGCGATTCCCCAATGCATTTTTGTAGGCGCTGCGAAGGGACGCATATGTCAGCGACAGCGACAGCGGCTGCGACTGCGACTGAGCCAGAGGCAACTCCCTTCACAGAGGGCACTTATGCTTTGCATATGCAATCGGCCACATAATCAGGCGAGCTGCGGGCATCGAGCTGCGGCAGCCGGGCGCGGGATTTGGCATTGCAAAAATGCTAATTAGGCGTAATTCGCATAAAATTCGCCAAACATTTTGCCGTCATTGGCAAGTCGAGGATTCAGTTCGGCTACAGCTCGAATTGTCAGGCCTGGCTTTTGATTTATGAGCAGCGACTGCTATCAACGGGCGCATCAACAGCGTCAATCGTCAGCTCATCCGTCATCACAGACCGCAGCCGGAGATGGAAGCGGCCTCCACAGCTATTGCTGCTGCTGCTGCTGCTGCGGCAGTCAGACTGATAAATTATTAACTATGTGGCATGTAGGTTTGCGTGAGTGTGTGTGATTCGGATTCGGATTTGTGCTGCTAACTGTGATTTCTCGCATTGCCCTCACAAGAAACATGTGCCTAAACGTGCTTCAGATCTTTGAGCTTTGCATTAATAATTTATTTGTTAATTTGTCTTAAAAGCAAAAGCTTAAATATTACGATTTAATGCTTTATTTTAATTACACAAAAATAATATTTATAAATAATAAATTCATGAATGAGATGTTTGCTTATTAATTTTATGGTTTTTTGTTTTTTTTTTCAATATTGTTAATTAAATATATTTATTTAGATTATATGTAGATATATACATTTATTTTTTATTTTCTTGATTTTAGTTTTCTTTTTTATTATAAATTCTTTTGTTATTTGTTAAGCAGCTTATGACTTGTATATGTATTCATATCTCTTAACACATGTTTGATGTATTTACATATTTTTTTGTAAGATCTGCTTTTCATTATATAAATTTTGCTCAAATTTTTTAGCAAGCTTTAAGTATTATTAAGTTTATTCCAATCGCTGACTCACATATATTTTTAAATATTAAATATATATGCAGTGTATATGTATTATTCGTGTATACATATATACATATAGAAATATTTTATAGCATAGCTTAAATCAATTAAATACCTGTACAACATTTTAATACTTCAATTTGTTTTATGTTTAAGCTTATGAAAAATCATTTGTGTCCTATCTACATATACATGTATCTTTATCTATAACTATATATATATATATATATATATATATATATATATATGTATCTATATCTATCTACATCTTTCTATATATATATCTGTATCTATAACTATATCTATCTATATCTATTTACATCCATATCTTTATTTATATATATATATATATATATATATATATATATATATATATATATATATATATATATATATATATATATATATATATATATATATATATATATATATATATATATATATATATATATATATATATATATATATATATAACTATATCTATATTTATATCTACATCTATATCTATTTTTATCTATATCTACATCTATATATATATATATTTTCTTATATCTATATCTTTATCTATAACTATATCTATCTATATCTATATCTACATTTATCTCTGTATCTATATCTATAGCTATATATATGACTGTACCCATACCTTTACTTAAACCTATAACTCTAACTATAGCTATGCTCATACATATCTGTAGTTTTATAAATTTTTGCCAATGTCACATCTTCTATAAAGACAAAAGAATTTGAAAATAAAAAGCATTTGTATTGTTTTTTTTTCAATTTGTTTATTTTAAGAGTTTACTAACGAGATGTCAATTTCAGTAGCTATTTGGCCATAACAAAGCCAGATTTCTGGTCTAAATATAAAATTAATGGCGCTGCATGCCAACCAGTAATTCGAGTCCTGATTTGCTTAGCTTTAGATGCCGTCATGAAAAGCTCACGCCGACAACTTATCTGGCAGCGACTGCTCATAGAGCATATACGAGGGCTGCTATTTATATTTCGGGCACATTAGTGCTGTCGAAATATATATATAGCAGCCCTCGTACAGTATATATCGTATGAATTTGATATCTAGATAAGTGAGTTTCAGACAAATGTGCTTAAATATTTGTCATAAAATGATAGACTATATATATATATATATATATATATATATATATATATATATATATATATATATATATATATATATATATATATATATATATATATATATATATATATATATATATATATATATATATGAGTCAAAATCCTCAGATTCCTTAACTTAACAAGTATTAAAGAAAAGGTACGAAATATGTAAACAATTTCATTGCAAGTTAGTAAATCGTAAATCGTTTTAGACTCACGCAAGTGCCAGTGCTTTAGTAATAAGTTAGAACTTAATTTTAATTATAGCTTTAACTTTATCAAATAAATAAAAATAAATATTTTTTATTATAAGTAATTCTTATTATTAATTAATAAATAATAGTATTATATTATTATTATATTAATTATATTTTTTTATTATATATTTAAATTAAATTCAAACTTATTGTATATTACAACATATTTAAATATATATTATTAAAAAGGTAAAACTAAAACCAAATCTTCTTTCCCCACAGGTAAGTCTTCCGCCTTTAAGCTGCGCACAATATAACAAGAAAGAGCAACAAATATGTGAGTTCAGCAATCAAATAAACAATCAAATTCTTGGCTAAAACTTCAAAACAAAACAAAATATAACAAAAACTTTACCAAAATCATTAAATTTATTCAATAATTAATTAATTCTATTTTATGCCAAATTCAATAAAAGTCCAAAATGTATTAGAAATTTTAGGAAATTTTACAATTACTTTAAGTAGAGTCAAATCTTTTGTATGGCAAATGCGCATCCTTGACCTGATTAAGCGTAAGTCCTTGAAACTGTGCCGCAGCCTAAAACAGCAATTGTGTGAAGACGAAACCTGTTTTAATTAAATGGTTACGTTGCTTGATCAAAACCGTAGCAAAACAACTGACGAGGCAGGCTGGCCAGGCCAGGCTGCCCAGTTGAAGGCGGCGGGTGGGGGGGGGGGGCTGACTGAAGTAAGAGCAACATTACTCAATTGAGTTTTGCATAGTTTGGGCAGCAGCAGCAGCAGCTGCGGCTAACGATGCGCAGCAGCGCCGGCAGAGGCATGCCTCAGCGAAAGGTGGATGGGGGGCGTGGCGGGCATGGCGGGCATGGCGGGCATGGCGCGCTCAACTATTGTCAAGCCAAAAAGTACTTTGTGCTTTGTGCGCCATTGTCATATCCTGGCTGCGTGCCGCTGAAAGGATTTCAATGTCACATTGAACAAACGTTCGCGCGATTTTTCGGACAGCAAATGGGAACACGCGATACACAATAAGCCACATTTTCGCAACGCACTTTTGTGGTCAATTAACTGCGCCGCCTGCCGACTGGCTCAAGTTTTTGTTAGCCATTTTCAGAGCTGTTTTGCTATGAATTTAAATGGAGCAGTGTGCTCGTTCGGCTGGTTTGGTCCTTCTAGTGGCAGCTTCAGGCCGACAGACCCGGCTCACACGTTGTGACAACACCTGTCGCCGTAAAAATTCTCAACAATTTAGCTAATGACTTCCTTCTATAGGCAAGAATGGGGCTGTGCTGACTCGCTTCACTGTAAATAGCAAATTAATTATATGCCATGCAGCGAAATTAATCAAGTGTTGCGGTACTCACAAAACCAAAATCAACTACACTTTCGACCTGAACTCTATTTAACCCCGAAACAAGCCAGCAAACCTTGCCTCCCACCTCCCCCCTGCCCCTCTCGCACTGCTCTCGCCCACGTCCATGGCGCATTTCATTAATCACGTTCAACACTTGGCCAGGGCTTGAAACAACAGCCAGAGCATGTTGGACCAGACGTTAGAGCGCGGACAGGTGAGCAGCTGAGCTGAGCTGAGCTGAGCGGGGCGGCTGGGGCAGTGGGCGTGGTGGGCGTGGCCAAGGGGACAACTTGAAGCTCACTTGTGGCCAATGTCAAATGGTTTTTGGCTGCGCGCAAAACGCTTCAACTTTTGATTATTTATTATTGTTTAAAGTGTGGGTTGAGGTCGCGGGAAGGTAGAGCAGTGGTAGCTCAGAAAGCGGGCAGCTGCAGGCTGCAATCAGACTTCGATTAGCCAATTATTCAGTTTTATGCATTGATAACGTGAAAACTAACAAAAAGAGCTTAAGTCCATCAGCTAAAACATTCTGCATTACATATTCTTTAAAAAACCGTCAAAAGTTGCAAATTCCATAACATAATCACAATAGCCAGGAAAGAGTATATTCACAAGCAAATACACAAACCAAATACTATAATTTTATGGTAATTGTAGCAGCTACGCCAATTTATATGTAGCATACTCTTAGGCAGCTGCCAAAAAGCACATAGCGAATACACCAACCGCTATAATAAACGAAACTTGGTTTCTGTATGGCACAGATGTTAGAGCTATGCTTTGTATAGCACTGTGTAGCGCCCAAAAGTATAGCAACAACTCTACACATTTAGTACAGCTGCGCGCAGCAAAGCATGCCATAAATAAACTGTAATAATTTAGTTCTAAGAGCTGCTGCTAGAGGGCGGTCAGAGCACAGCCGCTGGCGAGCGCCAATTGCTAAGACTGCAAAGGCAACAAGGTGTGCTATAATATATTTCCTAATTATGCTATAATATATGGTTAGCTTAGTACACTGCACAGCCGCTAGAGAGCGCTGTTTAGTGCACCTGTAAAAGGTTTTATCGCCTGCTCGCTTTCAGTCGCGCGATCGGTCGCAAACGCAACAGGTGGACGGAACGACGCGCAGTGCGATTTGTAACGGTAAAAACGAAACGAAAACAGTTTCTTCAAATAATATTTCAATTTTGACATCAGCTGAAATTTAAGACTAAAAACAAAAACAAACAAACACAAAAACTGAAGCGAAAAATGCGCAAAAATTGAATTAAATAAACTACAGAAAGTGGGTGAGCATGTGCGTGTGTGTGTGAGTGTGTGTGTGTGTGTGTGTGTGCGCGCATGATAAGATAGCCCAGAAACGCGACAATTGGTGATAAGGGGAATTTGTAAAAGACAATTCGCCATCGGCTAAAGCGAATTAGTCATTAAACTAAACTAAAATGTAAATAATAAAAAAAGGCATTGTTCATGCGAGACATGCGACATGTCAATACAACAATCAACTCGCCAATGTATCATTTACATGCACATATCATATCGTGTTGCGCTACAGTAGCCACTCAAACTAAAGCACATTAAAATGATATTAAAAATGTTCAAATGGAAACATAATTAATAATGAATTATTCTTGTTGTTTTTTTTTTGTGAAATTTTTCATGTCTCAATTGTGCAGCGTACAGTGAAGACTTTATTGACGTTCTGAAAACTTTTTTTACAATAATTGTTTCGCTTCTAAACTGAACTCACAACTTTTCTACTGCATATAGATCATATATACGAGTTATAAGTAGCTGTTATTTGTACAGTGAAAACTCTTTTAATGAACACTTGCCTTAGGCGACCTGCTTGCTCAGGCCAACTGCTGGGCAATCAGATTTGCTATTCAAATCCAATTGTTACTATAATTAAAAAAACTAAAAACTAATTGTCCACTCGAAGATTATTCACTGTATACACATACTGTATACACATAAAATAACTGAAGTATAGGCAGTAGGTGTGTTTACTGTAATAACTGCATTGGCAAACAAATTCTACTACTTTGCCTGTGCACGAATTACAGGCGCTCTCCCATGAGTGTTTACTGTACATATATACATACATGTACAGTAATAACTTCTCTAAGCAAGCATCATATTTTATATACTCAGACAAATTGTTAAATGCACTCTACTGCATAGCAGTTGTCCCTTTTTAAACACTGTTCACTTTTATGTGTATTCACTGTACATAGATACAAATTTTTAACTTATTTTTACTACACTGTTCTTTCTTATGAGCGTGCACTGTACTTTTATACGAATTCTGACTGAATTGTCAGCTAAAATTCCTGTTAGGCTTTGTTCACTGCCATGAGTGTTCACTGTATATAAATATATATATCGTCACAGTGACCACTCGCTTACATCATATTTAATTTACGACAAAAAAGAATTCGAGCACTCTTTCGCCTCTTCCAATTAAGCCTTGTTCACTGCCATGAGTGTTCACTGTCTATAGATGAAATTGCTTAAATGTAATAGGAGATATGCTCATATGAGCAGCTTCCGCTCTGACAACCATTTAAACAAAATAGTAAAAAAAAAATCAAACAGAAATGTGCCAGTGGAAAAATTATATATAAATTAGGTTACGGCTTGCAAGCCGTAGCAGCCAGCACATTATCTTGTTATTGTTGTTATTGTCATATGTCGCTACATATGTGTATATAATGATCATGATATATATCTATCTAAGCTTATAACAATCAATCAGCTTCAACTTTTGCTGAGGCATTATAAAATCACAATAAAAACAAACAAACAAACATTCGGCTTGCGGAATCGAAGCGCAGCGTAACTATAACAACAACAACAACGACAGCTACAAAAGCTACAAAAGAAACAACAACAACAACAACAACAACAACAATAACAACAACAACAATAACAAGCAGCAATCCCATCAAATTACATAGAAATTATTACGAACATAAATCGGAAATAATTTCATTTTTGTGCGCGCCTCCGATTTAATCGACAGTGAAATACAGTGAAACATCGTTAAAGACGATGCAAAAAGAAATATAAATATTTTATTTTTATTACGGAAAGAAGTAAAAATATAGTAAAAATAAAAATTAAATAACTATAAATTTTTTATTAAAAAATATATATATAGAATTTTTACTGTAATTGTAAATATTTATGATCAATTTGCATATGAGCCAAACATAGTTCTATTAACAGAATTTTACTTAGAGTAGCAGAAATAAATATCACAAAAATACTTAAAAATATATCAACATTTTTCAACTAAGAGGCTTCACTGTAGCTATAGCTAAATAATTAATTAATTAATTATTTAATAAATTAATATGCTTAATTAATAATTAATAATTAATAAATTAATATGCTAAAAGAAAATTCGTATTTTAAAAATATTTTAAATATATATTCATACTATTTCGACCCATAGAGTCTTCACTGTACTTATTTGAGTACCTACTGAGTAGTCCAAAAATTTGCAAACAATTACTAGCAAATCTATTTATAAAAAAAACATTTATCTAAGCCCGCACTTGAGCGAATCAATATTGAAATACAGTGAACGCTGCTTAAAGTGAATGTTAATGCTCCTAAAACAGTGTCAAAAAATGTATAAAAAAACTAAAATATAAATAATAAATAATAGTAATGCCTCTTAGAGTCTTCACTGTAGCTGTAACGCATGCTGCACAACTAAAAACTTTGTCGACTCGCGAATTGCTCTATTTATGAAGTTCTACCTAGAGCCGCTGTTGAGCCAGTTCCCAGCGGGAGAAATAGTTAAAAAAAAAATAGAAAAATATCAAAATACCTCATAAAAAGAAAAGAAACAACTAAAATAACTCATAAATAAAGTCTTACACAATCAAAAAAAAAAAACGAGAGCTCAGAGAACTCAGAGAACTCGGCTATGCGTATTCCCCGAGCTGCAATTAGGTTCGCACTTGTCACACCAGGTCGTTGGCCATTAACATAGACTCAAGCGCAAACTACAGCTAAACAGCATATATGTATATGTGTGTACTATGTGTGTGTGTGTGTGTGTGTGTGTGTGTGTGTGTGTGTGTGTGTGTGTGCGTGTTTGTGTGCCTATTTAAGCATAAGCACAAATTGTGACGTCATGTGGGGCCAGCGGGCAAATCAGCTGCAATAAAAAAAGTTCGTTTCGTTACAGTTTTGCTTCTTCTTTATATTTTGTTGTTGCTTTTGTTTTTTTTTTTTATCTACCTGCTCATTAACTGGCTATAAACATGCAATTGTTGTTATTGTTGCTGCTGCTACTGCTGCTGCTGCTGCTGTTGCCTCCCGCTATCAGCTGTGCAGCTTTCACAGCTAACGCTCGCAGCCAGCGGAAGTATTAATAATGCATTTTTAATAAATAAAAAACAACAACAACAAAGGTAATCACAATAGCAAGCGCAAAGACAACAATAGATTTGAGAAAAGCGAAAAGCTGTGCAGCAAACCGAATGCTGTATACTCTACTTGTAGACTCTAAACTAAATTTGCATACATTATAACTATTGCAATGCCAATATTATGATATATATATAACTATAAAATATATATGCAATGCTATCTAATCTATTAGCTACCTAAAGATAACTGTCTTACTTAGCTATACGATTCTGGTCTAAGTCATCAATTATAAATAAGTTGTCAGCTGAACATAAGGCCAAGTGGAAAGATAATAAAATATACAAAAATTTATTTTAAGCACAAAATATTTTCATATATTATATATATATATATATATATATATATATATGATTATGCATTTTTATTTATGAGCTCGTAAATATTTCGAACATACCTCGTATTTGTGTTATCTTTATTCCTTTTTTGCCGCCCCAGAAACCTTATCGAATGCTTAACTGTTGCGAAAGGCCAAACCTTGAAGGTCAACAAAAATGACTGTAGAACACAATTTGTTGATGTTTCTTTATGATTGTAAATGTTGTTGTTGTTTTTGTAGTTGTTAATGTTGTTGTGGTTGTTGTTGAAGTTGTTAATGTTGTTGCTGTAACAATATTTAAGCCACTTTTCTCTTGTAGATATCGAGAGAGAGAAAGAGAGCATAAAGCAAGGATCAGTGAAAAAGTAACAAAGAGAGAGAGAGTCGGAGAATGTGAGAGTGAGATAGTGAGAGTGTGTGCGAGAG